>CM055432.1:2841092-3577473 GCA_029228465.1 Salix viminalis
TTCTTAGAAAATATAATCTCTAATAAAAACCCAAGCTGAGATTTTGTTTAATACATGGAAATGTGAGAAAACAAAATCCAACTCTACCAAAGAATATGATCAATGCTAAGAAAATAAAAATAATTAAAACTTTCCATGCTATGATATCTACGGAATAACCCTTTCTTAAAATTCCATATCATCAAATCAAATTTGCCCGTTTTTTTAGTATCTGCTTATGAAAATTGGAATGCCTTATCTTATCAAAAGTAGGGCTGGCGGCTGGCCGATACTCCGGCAACAGCTTTCCGGTGCTGTACCTCATGCCACAAGCGTTACAGAGTGTCTTGGGACCCGATGGCCCGGCCCTCCATTGCGGCGTTTTATCAGCTTGACAATGAACACATTTTCTTAAGAGAAAATGTTCATTTCCTGATACAGAAATCATGTCAGGATGATTTTCTAAGGCAGAAAGCATGGCATCCTTCACGGACCATGCGCGTTGCTTTGATATTCTTCTGCTTCGTGGCTTCTTGTTCGTGATCCCATTTCTGCAATCTTTCGATGGAGCAGTTTGCTTCTCCCCTTCAGATTTTCGCAGAAAGTCGAAATCTTCTGATAACCTCAGCTCGTCGGTTGATATAAGCCCATCAGGAAAATCAGGAAAAGAAGGGACAAAATACTCAATTGGTTCCTGAGGAACACAAAGCTCAGCACTGCCTATCCAATCCAAACCATCAAGTGGGAAAAGGTCACTGATATTATAAATATTCTCCTCATCATCATCAATAGCCATAGCAATAAAAGTTGTAAAAAGGGCACAAAGAGAAACTGAAAGGGATGAATTAGGGTTTTCAGAATCACTATGTGTGTGTATATATAGAAGAAGCAGAAGGGAAGGGATTGAGAGAAGCACTTAAATATCATTTTTCTTAGCCATGAAGTCTTTTTTCGATATGAATGAACAAGCTGACGTGAGAATTTCTCAGTGCATAATTGCTAGTCCAACCAATAGTAAATGGACATGTATGTACAGCATAGGTTTCTAGCAAATCACAGCCGGACATATGGCAGCTTAATTGGGAAAATTTATTTTACGCGTTAAAATCCTCACCGAATTTGGTCTAAGGAAGAAGTAAAAATTGTAAAGAAATTCTTTGATTTTGGCGTTCCACACAGCTAGAGTTCAATTAATATTTAATTCAAAAAATACTTTACTTTATATATAGAAACTCCTGTGTTTTTTTTATATAATAAATATTTCAAAAATTATATGGGAACTAAAAATATTCATTGCTAGAAGGTATTGAATATTAAATTGTCTTCAAGAGATACGACGTGATGATATAGGGTTTATGATTTGCACAATAAGTCTCGAATGCGAGTTAGGGCATGCATCTCTTGTAATAGTCTAGAACAGTCAGAATTTTACCCATCCATCTAGATCCACAAAATATATTTTTCGATGATGGAGTTTGCTCGCATTAAAAACAAATATTTAATTAAATGAAAAATAATATTGGCAATTGTGCTGAGTATGATTGTAATTTTAGAATTTCAGATTTAACCTTTGAATAATAAAAATAAATGAACTATGAGAATTTTGAATTTTTTTTCTTCAGGATAAAAACAAGGAAATAATAAATAGCAGGTTCAACCTTCTTTCTTTTTTGGATAGGAGAAACGCAAATTAGGAAAAAACGAGCATTTATAAGCTTTGACACGTGGTCATGACGCATTGGTTCGGAGACGTCGGTGAGGGTGCGATTCTCAATATTAGTCACCCAACTATATATATTTTGCTCACTGAGCCCCTTAATTATTGATTTCATCAATCCAGTCCTCCACCTATCAGCCAGCGTACCTCGACTGGATTCTTTTGTTAAAATAATTAGAGATAATTGCGCAGAAACAATGCAAGAATCCGAATGAAGGACCAAGAAGTAACTTTCTTAATGGACACGTTAATTGATTCACTACAGGAGTTCCAGGAAGTTCTGGAGGCCTAAAAATATAATTGATTAAGCTTTTTTTTTAAAAAAAAACAAATGGGGTCACAAAGGAAAAGCCGATGGAAGTCGACACGTCAACGTATCGCTAAGGCCATTTTTTTCTGTTTCCTTAAAGGTTAAGAAAAAAAATAATATTCCCGTTTGAAATTGTTATTTAGATTATTTTTAATTTTTTTTATAGAAATACATGAAAATAATTTTTATTTTATTTTTAAAAATTATTTTTTATATTAACATATCAAAATTATCTAAAAATATTTAAAAAAATTAATTTAAAATATATATATATATTTTTTTAAATGCAATACAAAACACCGGGAAAAAAACTCAAAGGGCATCAAATGGACCATCCCAATATGAATCAATCACAACAAAAATATACATTTCTTGCACTTTTTCTGAAATTTTTAACTTTAAAAGATAATGTGAGAAATAAGATCATGACCAGTTTTTTTTTGGGACACATGCTCTGTCGACGTAGATTTATGAAACCATTCATTGTTTCATAATTGTGCATCGATCTACTAGATGATTTGTTTTTTATATTTATATATATTTTTTATTAACATGAATGTTTAAATTAATATAGATATAGCTTGATTAATTTTATAAAGCTTTAAAATTAATGATTATATAAGTTTTTAATCACCATTATATTAGCAACCATAAAATTCAAACTTGAAATTATAAAAAAATCAAAATTTTTGGTCTCAAATTCTTACCACTAGACTACCTACTAGATAATTTACTAGTTGATTTGTTTTTTTTTATTAACATGAATATCTGGACTAATTTAAGTATACCTCAATTTAATTCTAAAAATTTTTAAAATTAATGATCATGTAAGTTTTTAATGACCATTATATTAACAATTATAGAAATTCAAACCTAAAATTATAGAAAAAAAATAAACTTTTTAATTTCAAATTCTTACCGCTCAATGAAACTTACTAATTGATTTGTTGCTAGGATGAGGTTCGGCTTCTAAGATTTAATTGAATCTGTTTACAAAAACGTGCTCTCTTTCATTCAATGAAATCGTATGGATTTCAGACTCTTTGGTGAATTCTTCCTGCCGGCACCCGCTTTGTTGATTTTTTAAACTTTTCATTTTGGTTTCAGAAGTCAATTTTTTTAATGTGATTCGTCCCCATTCTTTTATTATTATTATTATTATTGACGTGACATGCATTTTAATTAATTTATATATTTTAAAATTAATAACCATGAGAAATGTAAATCTTCATACCCTGAAAAAACTAGATCCAGTGATAATTAAAAATCAAACTCAAGAACTTACGAGTCGAGCTACCACCATTGAAGAGGTCGTGCGTGGACTCGGATAGTAAATTAACGCATGGAATTCAATGGAATATTCTTTGTTCTTTCTGCGCAACCCAATGGATGAAGCTGACTGTTCGAAAGTTGAAGCATACGTGGACCAATAACACAAATTATAAGCCGACAAGACTTCCAATTTTCCTGTATGGATAGTGATGACTACCGACTTCATCGAAATTGTTGAATATAATATGGTCAATGGATGATATGAGACGCTGCTTGTTGCAACTTATGAATAGAGAGGTTTGACCCAAAAACAATAATTATTATTAAAATTATAGAAGAAATTCAGTGCCCTTTTGAAGATTAATGAGGGCTCACTCTTAATTCGAAACTACTAAAACACCGGCTGCCTCACGTATTTACAAGAAATATACATCATGATTCGAATTCAAAACTTGCTATATAGATCTCAAGTCTTTTGTCACCATGTCTGATGAGTTGTTGCAACTCTGGCTGTCTCAGGTATTTAAAAGAAATACAAGTCCTGATTTGAACTCAAAACCTGCTATATAGATCTCAAGTCCTTTATCATCACGACTCATGAGATGTTGCATCATCAGAACATAACCCCTTTCACCAAGGATGTCTTGAAACATTGCACAGTATGATTTGCATGTCAGCAACATTAAAATCTTTTATGCAATACACGCAACTGGAAATTCAACAGCTTTCTGAGATATTAAGAGGAAAGAAGCTGGATTCATTTCGGCCCAGAAGAACCCTGATGAATTATTTCTCAAGTAAAGAAAATTACAAATTTCGATATCCAGATACCGCAGTGAAATTGGAAAAGTACAAATACAGACGTTATTAAGTGTTCTTGAATGTTAAACAATGGAGCTCAGACCTCTGACGGGAGCTGCATCAAGCATTTTCGTTCAGAGCTTGACTTTTCCGGCAAGCATATATGTCTTATAGGTTGCAGTCCTGACGGATTCCGGCTCCCCCCACGCCCTCTCAAAATCCTTAAGAAGCTCTTCCGGCAGCAAATCTACTCCTTGTTCCTTAGCTATATGGACCACCGGAAGTGAGCTCAGGAACTTCAACAGTCCCTGAAACGACATCACCTTGTGCATGTCCAGTTCCAGTGGCTTCCCCTCGCACCCAACACCCACACTCTCGAAAGGAAATGGAAGTGTCTTGTAGCACTGTGATGCAATCTTGAAACTTTGGCTCTGAAAAGGTTTGCCAAGATCATAAAAACCTCCTTAGGATAGCATCTATTTCTGGGCTAAACTCCACGCTGCCATAGCACCAGACCGCGATTATACCTCCTGGCTTTCGTAGAACACGCTTCACGATCGGGTAGAACCTGTCGAGATCAAACCACTGCACTGCTGTAGCCGCAGTGATCAGATCAACTGAGTTCTCGCCACCAATCAAGCTCACCAGTTCATCATCGGACATTTCTAACGGGGTGTGCACGTACTGAACTTGGGGGTGTGGAATGGCTTGCTTTAACTGTTCGTCACTTATGTCAGTTGCTATCACTTTCTCGTATACCTCGGCTACCTGAAAATGACAACCATCTCTTTACTACAAAGTAAAGCCAAACACAAGTTCCGGCCGAATCATCATATTCATCATCGCGCAGTGTAAAGCGAGCCAGGCTTTCTCAAATTCTACAAGTTCAGAGCCCTTTAAACTATAAAGGAGAACTTTGATATATTTTGATAGTTCATAACAAAAACAATTAAGATAATTACAAACCAGTTGTTTGTATAGTAGTAAAATTGATAAATGAGAACTCACGCTGATAGCCGCTTGACCATTGCCGGTGCCAACATCCCAAGCTACGGAGTGCTGCGGGGTGAGAGCAGCCAGCATTGAGAACCATTCGCTTGGATATCTTGGCCTTGCCTCCGAATAAACAACTGCCTGCTTGTTGAACAGATAATTATCCAAATTATTATTTGCCATATTAAATCTTGTGAATTCTGATGAAATATCTGAAACTGAATGCTCTTAGGGAGTGAATGAAGGCCTGTGTTTTATAGGGTCCCTGCCATGTTTGACTATTCAATAGAGTGGCCTGAAACTTGGAGAAAAAACCATAGCATGTCTACATCCTCTTACGTAATTAGAGAAGTCGGTCAAAAATGTACGTCTGAAAATAAATAAATAAATTAAATTAAATTAAATTATATTTAACTAAAGGTACCGACTGAAGAACCTTGAAAACAGTCAATGTTTTACTCCTCGAAGGATACAAAGTAGAATTCTCTTCTGATAAGAATGAAAGACTGAAGTTTTCACCGAATTCATCAACAATATTACAGCTTCATTTTTCCTGCAAGACTTAATTTTAGTTGACAGTTCTAGCCAAATCAGCACCATCCCAGGCACACTCGAGCTCCTTAAACAACCTCCTCGGACGACAAATCCACAGTTTGCCTCTTAGCTGTGTTGACTGGAGAAAATGATCCGAAATCCTCACAGCCTACATCAACACTTTCAAATGGAAATGGAAGTGTCTGATTGTAACAATCAATTGATTACCTGGGTACTTTTGGGTTTTGAAACATAAAAGTTGTTTAAAAGAACTTGCTCAATAGAGAATCAATTTCTAGGTTGACATGGATGGTAGTGTTTATATTATAGCCCCACACTGCAAGCACACTCCTCTGCCTTTTTCAGAAATGCGAACTAACATCACCTGCATTCAACTTCTTGTAATGCTCGGCAACCTGAAAACAACAGACATTGGAATGTAAGCATGTTAGAACTTACCATTATGCCTTTCATGACACTCATGTATAAGATTCTGTAATTTTCATTGACTTGTATACATGAATTACAAGGGTTTAAATAGATTACAATCTTCTCTTTACAGAGTACTATTTGAATTTGAATTTAAATGAAATCTGAATTAAAGGAAAGGAGAGATCTTTGGCTCCTCATCTGCAGATAATATCATTGCACGATTATCTGCAGATTTCATGCTTAATCATCTTCATTGATCTGCTGATTCACTTGATCTTCCACATGCCCCCTCAATCTAAGGGGTAAAGAATTGACTCTTAGATTGGAACGAAGTAGTTGAAAACGCAGAGAAGGTAATGGTTTTGTAAGTGCATCTGCATACTGATTCTTTTGTCGAAATTAACCGAACCAGTAGATGCCCCTTAAGCACTTGATCACGCACAAAATGAAAATCAATTTCAATGTGCTTTGTTCGCGCATGAAACAATGGATTACTGGTGAGATATGTGACACCAATATTGTCACACCAAAGAGTTGGAGGCTGTGGTTGTGATATACGCAAATCGGAAAGCAATGTTTTAAGCCACATAACTTCAGCAGCTACATTTGCAAGAGCCTTGTACTCTGCTTCTGTGCTACTTCGCGCAACAGTAGGTTGTTGTTTGCAGCTCTAAGACACCAAATTTTTACCAAGATAAACATAATAAGCTCCAATAGATCTTCTATCATCCAGATCTGTTGCCCAATCGGCATCACTGTATGAATGTAATTGCAAATTGGAATCAGGTTGGATAAATAATGCATGAGAGATTGTTGATTTCAAATATCTTAGGATTCTTTTCACAGCCACCCAATGAGGTACTCTCGGGTCATGCATATATTTGCTGACTTTGTGAATTGCAAATGCAATTTCTGGCCTTGTAAATGATAAGTACTGCAACCCCCCAACAATGCTTCTGTAAAGTTGCGGGTCATCAAATTTGTCCCCATCTGATTTGTTTAGCAGTTGAGTAGTGGACATAGGTGTGGTTGAAGGCTTAGATTTTTCCATCTTACTGCGCAGTAGAAGATCAAGAATATACCTTCGCTGTGTCAAGTATAACCCCTCAGGTTCTCTTATCGCTTCCACACCCAGAAAAAAAACTCAATTTGCCCAAATCCTTCACTGGAAAATCACCCTTCAGCAAGCTTATCACGTGATGAATGAATGGCAGATCATCACCTGCTAAAATGATGTCATCAACATATATAAGTATGTATGTAAGAACGGAATCACTATGATAAACATACAGTGAATGATCAGCCTCACTTCCCTACAAAACCAATTTCAGTCAATTTGTCTATCAACCGAGAAAACCATGCTCGGGGTGCCTGACGAAGACCATAAATGGATTTCTGGAGTTTGCACACATGTCGTGGGTATTGGGGATGTTGAAAACCTGGTGGCTGAGCTATAAATACATCTTCGTCTATGAAACCATGTAAGAAGGCATTCTGGACATCAATTTGTCGTAGATGCCAACCCACGTGAAATTGCAATCGATAAAACCATTCGCACCGTCGTTGGTTTGACCACTGGGCAAAATGTTTCTGAGAAATCAACACCTTCTTGTTGATTGAAACCCTTTGCAACCAACCTAGCCTTAAAACGCTCAACACTCCCATCAGCCTTCCTCTTAATTCGGTACACCCATTTAGAGCCAAGAATGTTTGCAGCAGGGGGTGAAGGAATTAATGTCCAAGTTTCATTGTGTAATAGTGCATCAATTTCAGTGTTCATGGTAGCTCGCCACTCAGCATGCTTGTTGGCTTCGGTGAAGCAAGTGGGTTCAATTTCAATTGGCTTGACAGTAGCCATTAGAGCCTTTGGGAGGGGGTATCGGATGTGGTAATTTGAGGGAATTTTGGGTTTGTGAATGTTGTTTTTGCTACGAGTGGTCATGGGGTGATTGTTTGTAGGTTGAATTTGGAAATTGGTTTGGGAATTGAGAGTGGGTCTGTCAATTTCTGAAAATATTGGGCAAGTTTGCTGAGATGAAGAACCAAGTTCAATGTTGACTGGAGAATGAGCAATTTGTGGGATTTCACACGAGGCACGTGACAGTGGTGCTTGATCGATGGGCAATAAATCTGCAGTGAAAGGAGTTATTGTATTTGAAATAAGAAGATTTGAAGGAAAGGTGACAGACTCGGTATTTTGAGGGACAATAACGAGTGAGACAGTAATAGCTGAAGGAGACTCAAATGGAAAATGATTTTCATCAAAAACGACATGACGGGAAACATAGATTTTTCCAGTGGAAGCATCTAAGCATTTGTAACCTCTATGACCAATACTATAACCCAAGAAAATGCATGATTTGGAACGAAAATCCATTTTGTGTTTATTATACGGACGTAAGTAAGGCCAGCAAGCACAACCAAAAACACGTAAAAACTGGAAATCAGGTTTGCAATAATTTATCATTTTGTAAGGTGATTTTTGTTGTAAAACGGGGGTAGGCAAACGATTTATGATGAAAACAGCTGTTAAAAATGCATCTTCCCAAAAACATTGTGGTAATTTTGAATAAAGCAAGTAACGCAAGACCAACTTCAATAATTTGGCGATGTCGCTCATTCAATGGCACCCGCTTGTTGATGTGTGTAAGGACATGTTACTCGATGAGTAATTCCTTGATTTTGTAAAAATTGAGTGAAGCTGCGGTATTCTCCTCCCCAATCAGTTTGGATGGATTTTATTTGTCGCGTCAAATTGACGTTCTACCGCAGCTTGAAATTTTTGAAAAGTTGGTAAAGCGTCAGATTTTAATTTTAAGGGAAATAGCCATAAGAATTTTGTTGAATCATCCAAAAAACTTATATAATATCGTGCACCTGTAGTGGAAATTGTGGGTGCTGGCCCCCAAACATCGGAATATAATAACTCTAATGGTTTTGACGCAGAAACATGTTTATGAGTAAAAGGTAAAGCGTGGCTTTTAGCCATTTGACAATGAGAACAAACAAGCATTTTATTACTTGAAATTGGAAATGAAATTGCCTTATTCATGACTGGAAGGGAGGCATGGCCTAGACGTTGATGCCATAATTTGGCAGAGACCCGAATACTGGAAAATACTTGCGGACGGAGATTAGCAAGCGACATGGAGAAACTATAGAGATCGTTAAGAAGTGGACCCCGATGCAGGACGTTCCCCAAGTAATCCTTCACAAGAAAGAAAAAATCATGAAATTCAAAAAATACATTATTATCACGACAGAACCAGTGAACTGAAAGGAGATTTTTGGTAATTTCAGGAACTAATAAGATTTGATTTAAAATAAAGGACTTGGAAGGGGAAGACATGGTGGATTTTCCACTACGAGTGATTTTCAAACCAGCACCATTTGCCACTTGGATTTGATCGTTACCAGCGTAATCCTCGTGTGTGAGTTAAATGTTGCTCATTTCATTGGTGAGATGGTGAGTAGCCCCTGTGTCAGGGTGCCATTCAGGGGAAGGATTGTGTTGACGGGCAGCAAGGTAGGCTGATGGTGCTCTTTGTTGGCTTTGGTCCTGAAATGTTAAATCAAATCTGTGGTAACATTTCAGCGCATGATGGCCAGGCTTATTGCATACCTGACAGACTAGAGAAGAATTGGTGGCTGGAGCACGATGGGTGTATCGTCCACCCTTACTGTGGGGATGAAATTGATTTCCACGACCTCTGTAAGAATTTGCAGGACGAGAGTAGTATTGAGTTGTTGATCTGGTAGCCATATTGACAGAAGCAGCAACTTGTATTTGGTCATGGTGCTGATTTATTCGTGCTTCAAGAAGAAAAAGCATGGAATAGAGTTCTTCCAGGGGAACCTCATCAGACCGTGAGGTGATTGTGGAAACAAAAGAATCATACTCTTGGCCGAGACCAGCAAGAACATATGTTAAAATTTCTTCATTCTTCAGTGGTTGTCCTGCAAGAGCAAGGTCATCAGCCATGTGTTTAATTGAAAGGAAGAAATCCTTAGCAGACATAGCACCCTTGCGAGCAGTGGCAAGTTGGGTGCGAATTTGAACAACCTTTGCTCGTGAGATGGATGAAAAATTTTGCTGAAGAGCAAGCCACACTTCTTTGGAGGTGTTATATGACATAACTTGGGAAAGAACTTCTTCTATGAGTGAAGAATTGATAGTGGCAAGGATGATGGAATCCTGTCGAAGCCATTGAGCATATTCTGGGTTTGGTACTCTAGAGGTGGTACCTGTGACAGAGTTTGTGGCATCAATTTCTTGAGGAGGGGCTGAAATTGTGCCATCTAGATAGCCAATTACACCTTGACCACGAAAATATGGCAAGGCCTGAGCTTTCCAGACTGGATAATTGTTGTGATTGAGCTTGATGTGGAGAGTTAGAGGGAGTTGAGAAAGAGAAGGAACTGAGTATGAAGAGGGATGGTTAGAAGGAACTGTTGAAGAAGAAGAAGCCATTAGAACCGATGAATCGAAAAAAAATTGATTAGATGTTGATCTGTTTTTGAGGCTCTGATACCATATAAGATTCTGTAATTTTCATTGACTTGTATACATGAATTACAAGGGTTTAAATAGATTACAATCTTCTTTTTACAGAGTACTATTTGAATTTGAATTTAAATGAAATCTGAATTAAAGGAAAGGAGAGATCTTCGGCTCCTCATCTGCAGATAATATCATTGCATGATTATCTGCAGATTTCATGCTTAATCATCTTCATTGATCTGTTGATTCACTTGATCTTCCACATCATGTTCTTGTTTATTTAAACCCATGATCATGAAGATAGATCACGGGATTGATCATGAGGATCAATTAATTAATCATGGGATCAATTGCCTACTTTTTTCTTGATAGGAGAAGAAAAATAGCTAATAAATGAATGAGGGGTCTCTGATCTATCTATAAATAATAACTTGTATAATCCATATACGACTACTTCATATACTGCCTTTTTCAGAAATGCGAAGCTGACAAAAGGGTAAAATGTTTCAAGATCAACTCAATGCAAAGCTACAGGAAAGTGTTACTAGATCAACAGAATCTCCACCACTAATTGATGATCATCAGACATTTGATGATGGGGTGAGCAAATACTGAACTTGGGCATATGGCACAGCATGCTTTAGTTGTTCTTCACTTATATCACCTGCATTCACGCTTGTAAGGCTCGGCAACCTGAAAACAACAGACATTGGAATGTACTAGGAAAAACATGTGTGAAATTACAATTATGCCCCTTATGACATTCATGTTCTTGTTTATTCTAACCCATGATCATGAAGATAAATCATGGGGATCAATTGATTGATTCTGAGATCAATTGCTTAATTTTCTTCTTGATGGGAGGAGAAAATTAGCTAATAAATTCATGAGAGAGGTCCCTGATCTACCTATAAATAATAGAAAGTATTCTCCATTTACGATTATTGGTAGGCATAGATCAGAAGATTTCTCTCGAAAAAAATTTATTATTATTTTGAAGTTGTGTTATTGCTGCTGTATTGGGAATTCATTTTCAAAACTTGAGCAAAATAGATAGAGGTATTTATAATGTAAATTTCGGTTGCTATGTGAATTTAGCATTCGATTATATAAAATGTATAACAAAGCATGCTAATATATATAGTTTAGTTATTGAGTCTTAAAGAGAGATCAGGGGAAATTAATACCGATAATAGCTTGAACATTTTCGATGCCGATGTCCCAAGCCAAATAGTGGTGAGGGCTGAGAGCAGCAAGCTTTGAAAACCATTTTCTTGGATATCCTGGCCTTGCAGTCAAATAAATTGTTGCCTGCTTGTCAAACAAACCTTCCATTTTGATTCTTGTTTACTCTGATGAAGAACTTTTTTCGGGACTGGGTCATGTGGAGGACATGATCTAACCAGTCTCTGGGTCATTGGCTTCGAAGCTGTTTGTTTTGGCGTTTCAACCGCCGTTTGCACCAAATTCATTTTTTTTTCATTTTAAATGAAAATTTTTTTGGTATTTTAAAATCATTTTGATGTGCTGATGTCAAAAATGATTTTTAAAAAATAAAAAAAATATCATTTTGATGTATTTTCTAAATAAAAAGCACTTTCAAAAAAGCAACTACAACCGCCCTCTCAAACAGACACTTCTAATGCCTGCAGACCATGAGTTCAACATCATCAGAAGACCAAGAAAGCACTTCATGGGTTATTTCTTTTTTGTCCCAATTTCTTTTGATTTCTATTTGATTTATTAAAGATAGTTTTTTTTAATGTTTTTATAATTTCTTTCTCTTTCTCTCTCTCTCTCTCTCTTATTCGATCCTTGTGTTTTTTAATTATTGTTTTTCTTATTTTGGTGAAAATTTATAATTGAAAGTTTTATCTTTTAATATTAAATTGATTGAGAATTGAGATTTTTTATCAAATCCAGATCCAGGATTTCACAAGTTACAAAATTAAATGATTAACTAAGATTTAAAAGACTTTGTTAGAGTTTACTTTGTTTTTTTCTCTTGTTTTTAAGTTGGATTTTTTTTCTAGTTTCACTCTTTAATATTTATTTAATTTTAGATTGGGTTAAACTATTATTAATGTATTTATTATTAAAAATTTCTCTAATATTGAAAATTATTTAGGTTAGCTCGCCTTTTCACATTGAATTATTTCATAATTAAGTTTCATATTTTCATTCAACTTGTTTTAACAAGGTTATCTCAATATCACACTTAGATTGATATTTTAACCCATATAGACTTGGGTCTATTTTATGAACTTTTTTTGGATTATATTTTATTTCTTCAAATTCTATATGTAATATTTTATTTGCTAAGAAAATTAATTTCTCTTAGTTTATAAAATACCCATTTTGCATCCCTTTATTATTATTTTCTCTTTTCATATAAAGCTCCATTCTCTTTTTTTATTCATGATTTTATATAGGAGAGAGAGTCACTAGATTTAAGTAGTAGAGAATCTAGAGATAGAATTATTAGCAAACAATGATCTCAACCACTAAAATAGATAATCTTGGTTTCAACAAGTCTCGATTGATGAGAGAGATCTACTAAGATGTTTACCATTTTGAAACTGCTTGAAAAATTAGATTTGACCTTAGAAGATTTGTTGGATTCGAGTTGATTTTTATTTTTGGATAATGTTTTGAGTTATTAGATCCATAGGGATTTATTAGGTGTTTTTTGGATCAAATTATAGTTGAAATGGATTTTTAGATGTAAAATATGACTTTTTGATTACCTCTCTTGCTAAAATCTAAAAAGAAGATGACATGTTGTTTGCTATTTTGTTTTCAAATGAGTCAGGAATACCTTATAAAAAAAATATTAAGCAGCCAAGGAGCATGGGCTATAGACCTGTGTTCTTGGGCCTTTAACCTTTTTTTAAGCCCAAGTGTGATGGCCAACTAGACCAACACATATGAGCATCTTTTCATTGTAATTTCAATTTTACTCTTCACAATTGATCACTTTTTATTGTTTATTCTTATTCAAGTCTTTTTATATAATTTTATCTATCAATATTTATTGATTTAAATTGGGCAGTGTAATTTATAGATTTATATGATCTTTAACAAACATCTAAATATTTAATTAGTTATCGACTTTGACTGTCTATTTTTTTAACATTCAATTAAATACAAAAATTATAATTAAAAATGTTGGAATTGATTGAGTCCATGATTGTCACAGTTGTGTTTGATTAACTTTTGGTTGATTAGGAATCGAACTTCATAATTATTTTGATTTATTTTTTATAAACTTATTGAAGTTTTAAACAAACATCTCACGTTCTCAATATTTAGTTGATATTTGACTTCATAAAAAACTATTTTAAATCAAAAATAGTCTCACAAAAAATTTAAATGTAATAGAATCGATGACTAAAGTCGTCGGTTTATTTCATTAAAGTTCTCTCTCCTCATTGAATAAGGTGGAGTTCTTCATTTCATTAAAGTTTTCTCTCCTCATCGAAGCTTGAAAAAGAAATCTCACAACTTGACTTTTCCAGCGAGCATGAAAGCCTTTGCGATGACAGACCTCACCAGTTTAGACCCGCCCCAAGCAGTCTCCAACTCTTGAACAACACTCTGAGAGAGCAAATCCACACCTTGTTCCTTCGCTGTAACGACTGCTGACCATGAACTTATCATCTTCAAAAACCCATCAAATGACATCTCCTTTGGTATGTCAAGTTCTAGTGGTTTCCCTTCAGAACCCAAACCAACACTCTCGAATGGAAATGGAAGTCTCTTGTAACCTTCGAATACGAGCTGGGCATCCGGGTGCCAAAAAGGAAGAGTTGAGTCATGAAATCGTTTAAATGCCGAGTCAAATGCGGGACTCACTACAGCACCATCACCATTGTAACACCAAACAGCGAGTACACCTCCAGGCTTTCTTAGAAGGCGTGCAACGAGGGAGTAAAATTTTGGTAGATCAAACCAGTGCACAGCCTGTGCTACAGTCACCAGATCAACTGAATTTTCACCCCCAATTAAGCTTATTATCTCATCATCAGACATGGATAATGGGGTGTGGAAGTATCGAACCCGTGGATGTGTCAATGAACGTTTTAATTGAGCCTCACTCACATCAGTTCCAATTACTTGCTCATAGTGCTCAGCAACCTGCCAGGAAAAGCTAAACACAATGATCCAACAGTCTTGATAAATCCATGGACTTGTGCAGGCTAAACTTCTAAATACTGGAGTTGGAAATGAGTTGAATAGTGTTAAAAAATCATCGTACTTAAAAGTTTAAGCTTGTAAGTGACGTCTCAGAATATGATTTATATTATTCTCTAACACCCCCTTCAAGTAAAAGCTCTTTGGCCTTGAAACTTGCACAGATCCACATTACCTTGTGCTTGATTTTTTTTATCAAATAGAATGGGGGTGGTGAGATTCGAACTCGTGACTGCTGGGTTAACAAGACTCTGATACCATATTAAAGAAGCATCTCATCTAAAAGTTTAAGCTTGTAAGTTAGACCCCATAATATGATTTATATTATTTTCTAATGTTAAACTTGTAAGTGAAGTCCCAGAACATGATTTATATTATTCTCTGACAAATACTCTGCATTTTTTCTCTCTCGAGCTATTGTAAGTTGGGAATCACCTTTCAGTTACATTGTTCTCTCAGAAAAAACAAAGTTGGAAGATTCCTGTAACTGTTCCATTTCACTCAGCACAATGCATATAAGATGAAATGGCAGAAAGCAACTAGAGTCTGAACTTCATCTAACTTCAAGAGAGTGTTCCACCTATGTAAGCAGAATACTTTTATGCAAAAAAGTCGATGCAGCATGTTACATAAGGCATCCGTTTAATGAGAAAATCTACAGCAGCCTGAGGTTTGGACCATAAAACAACCCCTTTTCAACCAATAAACCCAGAAAATTCATTCAATTCTACTATTGGGGTAGAAGGTTTTTAGATTAATGGCTCTTTTTTTTCTTACTTAGAAACATATATTTCACTTTTTCCCTTTTCCTTTCTTGAGAAAGAATACCAATCTAAAGCTACTATATAATCAAACCTTTTGGCCCAGTTGAGGAAAATATATATCGATCGGTAGAGATATAATATGAAAAGGGAAATAAAATCAACAATTCGAAATTTAATTCATGTGGATACACACACACACATGAATCTTTACCCAAGCTCAGCTTTCTTGATTAAATCAAATAACCCTGTTCTTGGTCGGTCAAAATCATGAAGAACAGGTGCAGAATTAATATAACTAATATTAGACTAAATCAAGGAGTTCCATCTGATAATAAGATGTCAGTCAACCATGCGAGGATGATTTGGAACCACTAAATAGCACAGCACAATCATCTGATCGTCATAATGAGAGAGGAACAAAGCTAGAAACTTGTGGAATAAATATAATTAGTTAGAGAAAAGAAAAGGGAAGAGAGAGAACTAACACCAAGAGCAGCTTGGCCATTGCCAGTACCAACATCCCAAGCCAAGGAGTGGTGGAGGGTTTGATCGGCAAGCATTGAATACCATCGGGCTGGATAAGTTGGTCTTCCATCCAGGTATAGATCTGCTTGCTTGTCAAACAGTCCTGCCATATTAAATATTGTGAATTCTGATAATATATCTGAAACTGAATGCTCTTAGGAGTGAATGAAGGCATGTATTTTATAGGATCCATGCCATGTTTGACTATTCAAATGAGTGACCTGAAACTTGGAGAAAAAACCATAGCATGTCTACATCCTCTACGTAATTAGAGAAGTCGGTCAAAAATGTACGTCTGAAAATAAATAAATAAATCAAATTAAATTATATTTAACTAAAGGTAGCGACTGAAGAACCTTGTAAACAGTCAATGTTTTACTCCTTGAAGGATACAAAGTAGAAATCTCTTCTGATAAGAATGAAAGACTGAAGTTTTCACCGAATTCATCAACAATAAAAATTGTTTCCAATTACAGCTTCATTTTTCCTGCAAGACTTTTAGTTGACAGTTCTAGCCAAATCAGTACCATCCCAGGCACACTCGAGCTCCTTAAACAACCTCCTCGGACGACAAATCCACAGTTTGCCTCTTAGCTGTGTTGACTGGAGAAAATGAACCGAAATCCTCACAGCCTACATCAACACTTTCGAATGGAAAAGGGAGTGTCTGATTGTAACAATCAATTGAATACCTGGGTACTTTTGGGTTTTGAAACATAAAAGTTGTTTAAAAAAACATGCTCAATTGAGAATCAATTTCTAGGTTGACATGGATGGTGTTTATATTATAGCCCCACACTGCGAGCACACTCCTCTGCCTTTTTCAGAAATGCGAACTAACATCACCTGCATTCAACTTCTTGTAATGCTCGGCAACCTGAAAACAACAGACATTGGAATGTAAGCATGTTAGAACTTACCATTATGCCTTTCATGACACTCATGTTCTTGTTTATTCAAATCAATGATCATGAAGATAGATCACGGGATTGATCATGAGGATCAATTAATTAATCATGGGATCAATTGCCTACTTTTTTTCTTGATAGGAGAAGAAAAATAGCTAATAAATGAATGAGGGGGTCTCTGATCTATTTATAAATAATAACTTGTGTACTTCATATACGACTACTAGTAGACATAGATGAGAAGATTTATCTCGGAAAAAATTATTATTATTTTGAAGCTGTGTTGCTGCTGCTGCTGATACGTTGAAAATTTATTTTCAAAACTTGAGCAAAAATAGCTAGAGATATTTTTTAATATAAATTTTCACTGGTACGTGAATTTAGCAATCGATTATAACAAAGCATGCTAATATATACAGTTTAGTTATTGAGTCTTAAAGAGAGATCAGGGGAAACTAACACCGCTAGTAGCTTGAGCATTTCCGGTGCCGATGTCCCAAGCCAAATAGTGGCGAGGGCTGAGAGCACCAAGCTTTGAAAACCATTTTCTTGGATATCCTGGCCTTGCATTCAAATAAATTGTTGCTTGCTTGTCAAACAAACCTTCCATTTTGGATTATTTGATAATTAAGTTTCATATTTTTATTCAACTTGTTTTAACAAGGTTATCTCAATATCACAATTATAGATTTGGGTCTATTTTTTTTCAACTTTTTTTGGATTATATTTGCTTTGTTCAAATTCATCATTTAATACTTTATTTGCTAAGAAACTTAATTTCTCTTAGTTTACAAAACACCTATTTTCCATCCCTTTATTATTGTTTATTATTATTTCCCCTTTTCATCTAAAACCTCATTCTCTTTTTTTATCCATTATTTTATATAGGAGACAGAGTCATTAGATTTAAGTGGTAGAGAGAGAATTATTAGCATCAACCATTGAAATAGTTGATCTTAGTTTCAACAAGTTTCAATTGATGAGAGAGATTTACTAAGATGTTTACCACTTTGAAATTGCCTAGAAAAGTAGATTTGACCTTAGAAGATTTTTTGGATTCGAGTTGATTTTTATTTTTGGATAATGTTTCGAGTTATTAGATACATAGGGGGTTTATTGGGTGTTTTTGGATCAAAATATAGTTGAAATGGATTTTTAGATGAAACATGACTTTTCAATGACCTCTCTAGCTAAAATATAAATAGAACAGGTTGACATGTTGTTTGCTATTTTGTTTTCAAATAAGTTTGGGATACCTTATAAAAAAAATATTAAGCAGCCAAGGAGCACAGGCTCTAGGCCTGTGTTCTTGGGCCGTTAACTTTTTTTAGGCTCAAGTGTCATGGCCAACTAGACCAACGCATATGAGCATCTTTTTTATTGTAATTTCAATTTTACTCTTTGCAATTGATTAATTTTTATTGATTATTCTTGTTGAAGTTTTTTTATATAATTTTATCCATTAATATTTATTGATTTAGATTGGGCAGTGTAATTTATTTAAATTTATAGGTTTATCATGATCTCTAACAAACACCCAAGTATTTAATTAGTTGTCGATTTTGATTGTCTATCTTTTTAACATTCAATTCAATAAAGAAATTATAAATAAAAAGTGTTGAACTTAATTGATTTCATGACTCAAGTCACAGTTGTGTGTTGGTTAGTTTTTGGTTGATTAGAAATGGAACTTCATAATTCTTTTTATTTGATTTCTACAAAGTTATCAAATCTTAAACAACCATTCCAACATTTAGTTGATACTTGATTTTATATATTAAAAAAAAATGGTCTCACAAAAAAAAATTAAATTCGATAGAATCCATGACTAAAGTCGTGGGTTTATTTCATTAAAGTTATCTCTCCTCATTGAATAAGATGAAGTTCTTTATTTCATTGAAGTTTTCTCTCCTCATTGAAGCTTGAAAAAGAAATCTCACAACTTGACTTTTCCAGCGAGCATGAAAGCCTTGTAGATGACAGACCTCACCAGTTTAGACCCGCCCCAAACAGTCTCCAACTCTTCAACAACACTCTGAGACAGCAAATCCACACCTTGTTCCTTCGCTGTAACGACTGCTGACCATGAACTTATCATCTTCAAAAACCCATCAAATGACATCTCCTTTGGTATGTCAAGTTCTAGTGGTTTCCCTTCAGAACCCAAACCTACACTCTCGAATGGAAATGGAAGTCTCTTATAACCTTCAAATAGGGGCTGGACATTCGGGTGCCAAAAAGGAAGAGTTGAGTCATGAAATCGCTTAAATGCTGAGTCAAATGCTGGACTCACTGCAACATCATTGTAGCACCAAACAGCGAGTACACCTCCAGGCTTTCTTAGAAGGCGTGCAACGAGGGAGTAAAAATTTTGGTAGATCAAACCAGTGCACAGCCTGTGCCACAGTCACCAGATCAACTGAATTTTCACCCCCAATTAAGCTTATGATCTCATCATCAGACATGGATAATGGGGTGTGGAAGTATCGAACCCGTGGATGTGTCAATGAACGTTTTAATTGAGCTTCACTCACATCAGTTCCAATTACTTGCTCGTAGTGCTCAGCAACCTGCCAGGAAAAGCTAAACACAATGATCCAGCAGTCTTGATAAATCCATGGACTTGTGCAGGCTAAACTACTAAATACTGGGGTTGGAAATGAGTTGAATAATTTGCATTTTTTTTCTCTTGCAGCTTTGGGAATCACCTTTCAGTTACATTGTTCTCTCAGAAAAAACAAAGTTGGAAGATTCTTGTAGCTGTTCCATTTCACTCACCACAACGCATATAAGATGAAATGGCAGAAAGCAACTAGAGCCTGAACTTCACCAAATAAACCGAGAAAATTCATTCAATTCTACAATTGGGGTAGAAGGTTTTTAGGTGAATGGCTCTTTCTTTTTTTCTTGCAACGTGAATTAGATGAAATGAAATATTCCAGTTGCTTATCAAAATTGAAACAATCAAAATGGGAAGCAATATTACATTTTGTGAGATCAAGTATGAGCAACTAAAACATTATCACTTCAATCAAGCAGCAATGACACACGACTTATCCTTCTAAACCTAGAGATGCAAATTAAGAGAACTCTGCAGGCCCATCTGATCGTTTTCTTACTTAGAAACATATATTTCACTCTTTCCCTTTTCCTTTCTTGAGAGAGAATACCAATCTAAAGCTACTATATAATCAAACCTCTTGGCCCAGTTGAGGAAAATATATATCGGTAGAGATATAATATGAAAAGGGAAATAAAATCAACAATTCGAAATTTAATTCATGTGGATATATATACACACATGAAATCTTTACCCAAGCTCAGCTTTCTTGATTAAATCAAATAACCCTGTTCTTGGTCGGTAAAAATCATAAAGAACAGGTGCAGAATTAATATAACTAATATTAGACTAAATCAAGGAGTTCCATCTGATAATAAGATGTCAGTACAATCATCTGATCGTCATAATGAGAGAGGAACAAAGCTAGAAACTTGTGGAATAAATATAATTAGTTAGAGAAAAGAAAAGGGAAGCGAGAGAACTAACACCAAGAGCAGCTTGGCCATTGCCAGTACCAACATCCCAAGCCAAAGAGTGGTGGAGGGTGTGATCGGCAAGCATGGAATACCACCGGGCTGGATAAGTTGGTCTTCCATCCAAGTATAGATCTGCTTGCTTGTCAAACAGCCCTGCCATTTCTCGATTACTCAAATCTACTATATTTTGGACACTGATTAGTAGACAGCACCTTTTGATGGCTAGCTGTTAATAAATAGTGGGGATTTTGCATGTGCTACGATTACAAAAAGAAAAAAACCAGAGAGAGATAGGTTACTGTAGCTCCAATAACAAATTGTTATTTAGTGATTTGATAAAATTGTCCTCACCCAAAAATACCCTTTATAGCTGTCTTTTCAATATATAATATAATCGGCCAGGTTAGTTTAGTAATCTTAATTTTACAGTGAATTTACTAATTTGCCACTACTATTCAACAAAATTACCCCTAAATACGAGAACATTTGCACATCATGAGACTATAGAGCAATTATCTTTCACAATTTATAGGTTAGTGATTTTATTTTTTAATGCATAGAGGATTTAGTCATTTACCCCTATAATAAAAAATATAATGTTTTTATGGTTATTTTTTTATTTTTTTCAAAATAGTTAAATTTCTTTGTTGTCCTTGAAGACAGAATCAAAATAACTCTCTCATGAGAGCTTTTTTTTATCCTTTCACATTGATTTTATTTATTGTTAATTTGAATGTTACTTGGGATAATGATTCACACTCGGCAATTTTGAAGACTGGATTGTGTAAATCACAGCTAGGCAGATATGCCCGGCATTGCTAGAAACAGAGGTGAAGAGATGTTAATACAACTGAAACAAAACATAACATTAAGAAAAGAAGTCCTTCGGTGTTAAATGTTTGTTATGTTTATTGAGTCGTACGTTCTAGTGCATTGATCTACCGGTCACGAGTTCAAATCTCAGTATCCTTATTTTATTTGATAAAAATCAAACACAAAGTAGTATCGGTCTGTGCAAGTTTAAAGTCCAAAGGGTTTTCAGTTGAGGGTATGTATTAAAGAATAATAAATATCATATTCTAGGATTTCACCTAATAGGTTAAATTCTTAGGTAAGATGGTTCACCTCAAAAAATAGTGTATAGCTAAAAATAGATATGCTGTGAAGTATAAAAATTAAGAAATGAGCTATGTAGGGTGCACAAATTTTGGAAATTAATAGCCTGCTCTGTTATAACAGCAAATCCTACCCGATTCCCACTCCCTCGTCCCTGTCTTTGGTGTGTCCTGGTTCGGAAACTAACCTAACCATGTTTTACGTAAGACAGATTTGAATATGTCCACCCGGTGAAAAATCTGATGAGGCGTTCATCTTCATCTTCATCTCTCATGAATTCTTCCCCGTCCCAGAAAAATCAAAGCAATCTTCTCTCATTGATCACACAGACACCGATCCCTCAATGAACAAAAATGGATGAGGATAAAGAGGAGATAATAATAATCATTTGATCTTCTTGTCCGTCAAGTTTCAATACACAAATGCCAGTAGAAGACCCCACTTCCGGGCGCGTGTTTATATGGCTCATCTCTTTCTTCTTGTTTATTACGATAGCTGCTGGAGGCAGCTTGCTGCTCATGTACGTCGTCCTCCCTGCAGACCCATCTAGGGTTTGGTTTCCTGTTGCAGGTATAGCCCTGGTTTGCCTGCCTTGGCTATTCTGGGTTCTCACGTGCTTCTATCGAGTTCTTTCTCGAATCTTTGGGTTTCGGATTGCTGTTGGTTCTAGTAATGGTGGTGGTGGTGGTGGTGGCGGCGGCGGTGCAGGAGGTGGCCGTCCAAATGCTTTTAAAACGACCGGAAATGCTAACGAGCCTGGTAACATCGAAAATCCAGGAGGAGATGGAAGGCAGGATGATCTTGAAGGGCCCATGGTGATGGAAGAGAAAAATGACAGTGGTGGCGACGAAAATACTGCGATTAAGAGGAATTTATCAGAAAGCAATTCAATCAACATGTCTTTTAGGTCACATGAGAGTGAGTTGCCATTGACCTCATCCATGGCCTGTTGATTGATTCATTGAGACAAGTCGGCGATGATTTGAATGATCATCGATGGAATATAGAAAAATTGACAGTGCATCTGTCATTATAATGATCTTGAGATTGTTTCAAGAATGTTAATTTGTTCTCCTTCCCAGATTTGCTAGGCATTATTTCTTTTCCTTTTTCTTTCACAGATTTATTAGGTATAGGAAATTTTTTTTCTCTTGTTCATCCATTCTTACATTTCCTGTCAGAAAATTTCAAATACAAGTAAGACTTCCTGGTTACTCTTCTCTTATGTTCTTGTATATAAACTGTGGATAATATGTACAATGCAAAGCTTAATATGTTTTCTTTGTCCCTGTTAATCCTCTGTTTGATTACTGTTTCTAGAAATTCAGTCATCATACGCATAAAATTGTTCGCGCTTCTCCTTTATTTCATTTTTCTTTTATCATTTTTTTTCCCTTTTCAGTCATGATTTCAAAATTATGATTTCACAATTGAATTTATGATTTTACAATAATTTCAAATTTCAATTTTTTGTCTTCCCCATTCCATACTCTTATGTTTACAGATTAACCCATGAGCCCCACAAGCATTTGCATGAATTTTTTCTTTGATCAATAGTGCAAGGATGAAGGAAACCGCTACTACGAAAATATTGATAGAATTTTTCGATTGGTGTTTGGCTATGAACATTATTGACGATGAGTTTTTGTCATTGTTTTTGTCTGTATTTACCGACACGTATTTTTGTGCAACATCATTATTGATGGGATAGTTCTATTGGTAAATATCGGTAGTAAACACCTAGGGATTTGCCAGTGAAATTACAGTGAGATTCAAAAACCTATGAAGTATAATGACGTGATATTTTTTTCATATATAATTATTGATGGAAAATAGTATGTCGGTTATTTCATTGGTAAACATTAATGGATTTGCAGATGAGATTACAGTGGGATTCAAAAATCTATGAAGTATGATGACGTGATATTTTTACCTACAGAGTTACCATCATATATATTTCATCATTAAATTTGTTAATAATTTTTTAATTTATGACTTGATCACCGACCCTCCTCTCCCCCTCCCCTATTTCTCCTTCTTCCTTCTACATTTTTTTCTCTGCAACCCCTAACCACCCTCGCTCCTCAAATTCAACACAATTCAACCTCTCACAACAAATTCAACAACCACATCACTAAGTTTATGAGCATCTATATTCTGACTTGATTTTTTTTTAAGATTCTTCACTTTTAAGTAAGCAAAACACCATATTTTTAAAATTTTAAATTTAATATGTTATTGTTTTTGCATATTTTTGAAGTACACCAATTTTGTTTGGGTGTTTGTTTTATAGTTTTTTATCATATAAATTTATTGTATGGATTTATGATGTGTACATGTTAGGGTTTGTTTTAGATTATATAAAATTGTATTTGTATGGTTAGTGTATTTAATTAATACATGATTATTGTATAGAAGTTTGATATAAGTAACGAAGGATCACTCATGGATGTATCATGAATCATCCAATAGTTGCATAGGATGGATTATTGCAATGAGATTTATAGTCATATTAACTACGCAATATTTAATCCGATAAACATTAGTGGAGGCAGTATTACATGTCCATGTAGAAAGTGCAAAAATAAAGGTTTATCGATTCAAATATTGTCACGATGCATCTTCTACAAAAAGAGTTCATTGAGGAATATCTGTAGTGGTATGTACATGAAAAATAATTTGTTCCTTATGAAATCATGGTGGAAAGGATGGTTGAGTCACTTTTAATTTCAACAATGTACATGGGGTTGTAGATGCTAACAATAATTCTTACAAGAATATGGTTATGGATGTGATGAGTATGAATCAAAGTGATGCTAGTTGATTTTTTTTGGCAAACACTCATTTTTTGCATTAAATTATCTTTGATTTTTTATTTGTACTTTATTTATTGTCGATTCTTTTTTTATTCATATTATGAAATTAGTCAAGCATATTATACTCGATCAAGTAAATGATTGAAACCATTTTTCTAAGAATGTTTATATTGTATTGACATTTTTTTATATGCTGGAAAAAATTTGATTGGCCTCTAACGTGGCTTGGATCGTGATGGTTGATATTATGATGCAAATTGCTTTAAAATATTAGTTTAAAAATACATTAAAATAACTTTATATATGTATTCATTTTTACAATTAGGGTATTAAAATCATAAAAATACATCGATCTATTTTTTTTTAAAAAAAATTCACTTTTAATATACGTTAAAAAAAAAAACACTCTAAACCAAACCTGGACCTAAATCAATTAAAAAATCCTACACCAAGCGGGAAAACCCATTCAATTCAAATTCAATTACAATAAACCCAACGCCCTATTTCTAGTTGCATTTCTCCCTCTGCAATATCTCTCTCTCTCTCCAAAAAATAAAAATGGCGGATCTTTCAAAAAGCACCCACAGAAAACCAGTTAGTCTGAACGATCGCCATTATCGCCTCCTTCAAGACCTCTCTGCTCCTCCGAAACAACCGCCGCCGCCGCCAGTAACGTCCTACGGTCTCTCACTTTATATCCAACTCCTTTTTTTGTTTTAATTTTGAGTTATGGTTTCTAGGTGTTGAAATTCTGAATCGATTTGTTTGGTGTATAGAGGAAGAAGAAGAGAGCATATCCAACGTGAAGTTCGACGGACGACGTCGTATTTGCAAAGCAGAATCAGAGGATGATAATATCCCTAAATTCTGTGGAATCACTGATTTTGATTCTTCACCTGGTAAAATCCCTATTTTAATTGAATAACAAAACCCTAGATGACACAGCTAAAAAAGTTTGATTTTTTTTTGTGGGGTATTGACGTGGGGAAATTATTTTTTCAGAAGAGGAAAAGCATACGAAGGTTAGGATTGAAGGAAGACGGAGACTTTGCAAAGTCTATTCTGGAGATGATGCAAGTAGAGAAGAAGTGAAAGATGATTCTTGTTTTGATGATATTGCCGATTTTGATTCACCCATTCCGTCTAAAAGTGTTGGTTATTGTGATAATAATAAGAGTGTTAATGAGATAAAAGATATTCTTAGTGATTTGACCTCAAGGCTTGACCTTTTGTCAATTGAGAAAAACAGAGTTCATGAAAATAATAATGTGGCTAAGAAAGTTCATGTGGTTGAATATGCAAGTGCCGAGTCTTTGTTTCCTTTATCGTCCAGCCCATCTGATTCCTCATTGCATGTGAATAAAAATGTTGGAGGTGATGATGAGAGTGCTGTGGATAAGCATGAGGAGGGTGATTTATTGAGCGAGTCATTTGATGATGAGGTTAGTAGTAAGATCTATGACAATAGTAGAGGGCTAAAGAAGAACGAATATGGAAGGGTGGATGACAAGTTAGTCCCTGCGGGGAAATCTTTTGTGTCCAGTGTTATAGAAGACGAAAGTGATGTGCAGATTGAGTATAAACATGATGAATATGTAACTAGGGTGGAGAAAACTAAGAAGGTTACTCAAAGAGTGAAGAAAAATGAACCCAAGGCGTTCAATGAGCGATTGAGGACTGTAGGTCGGTCTTCGGTGCTTTGTCTTCGAGATGAATCAGAGGATGATGAAGATGATCTTGTGGGTTTGACTGGCAAAGAGGTGGTCAAGAAAGTTGGGAGACCCGGTGCCATTGCCAAGTATAACGTATTATCTGGTGAATCTAGAGAGACTGATGTATTGGACAGTCATGCAGATTCAGAGGATGATGGTTCCATTATCTTGCCTGGACTAAAATCTACATACAAATTACCTGGTAAAATTGCAAAAATGCTGTATTCACATCAGCGTGAAGGTTTAAGGTGGCTCTGGTCTTTGCATTGCAAGGGTAAGGGCGGAATCTTAGGAGATGACATGGGCTTGGGGAAAACGATGCAGGTAAGGAAGTGCATGCAATAATTTACAACGATAATTACATGGTACTCTGCTGTTATATGGATTAAATTTCATTTTGTCTTATTCTGCAGATTTGTAGCTTTCTAGCAGGTCTCTTCCAATCGAAATTGATTAAGAGGGTATTGGTTGTGGCCCCTAAAACACTGCTCACTCATTGGATTAAAGAACTATCTGTTGTGGGGCTTTCTGGGAAGACTAGAGAGTGAGGCTGTTTGACTCAAGTGTTTTGAAAGTTCAAATGCTTCTCTTACCATCGAAGAATAGTTGTCTGTTAATAATTGCTAATTATCTGTTGCACTTCCGTGTAGATACTTTGGGACCTCTTTAAAAGCTCGGGACTATGAGCTGCAATATATACTCCAGGTCTTACATGTGTTCTCATTGTTTATACCTTTTATTCTTCCGTGAGCAACTCCTAATGTCCATGCAGTTCATATTTGATACCTGCAGCAAAATAAGAAGAACAAAACACATCTAAATTTTATAATATAATCTGACTCAGGGTCTTGAAGCAAGTTAAATTCTGCCAAGTTTAGTTGAAATATGGTACTAAACAATGGAAGTTCTGTGAAGTTCTTGAGCTGAATTGATTTGTTTAGTTTCTTGAAAGTTTGAATCATATATACCTCTTTCTTTATTTGCATATACCATAACCTTGCTTTCCATGGAGATGGTAATGGGGTTTTAGAGATTTTTCCCATTATTGTTGATTATCTTGCTAATTTTAACTTTGGATTCATCTTTTTGTTTCAGGACAAAGGAATTCTTCTGACAACTTATGATATTGTGCGGAACAACTCAAAATCGTTACGAGGGGACCATTACTTTCTTGACGAGGAAAGTGAGGATAGTTATATATGGGACTATATGATTCTAGATGAGGTAGACTCTGAAGCTCTCAATTTAGTTTGTGCTACAGCTTACACCTGCTCTTTTGACATATTTTAATCATGCAGGAATCAATTGTATACTAGAAATCTTTATTTTCTCTGAGGTTTCTGCTTTAAAATGAGTGTTAAATTTCTCCCAGGGACATCTCATAAAAAATCCTAGCACCCAGAGGGCGAAAAGTTTGCTTGAGATACCAAGTGCTCATTGTATTGTCATTAGTGGCACTCCAATTCAAAACAATCTTAAGGTATCATCCTTAGAATTCATACTTTTGTTTGCTCTTTTTATAAACTAAAACTTGCATGAAATTCTAGATATTCAACGCTTTACTCATGTTACTTGAAACAGGAATTGTGGGCCTTGTTCAACTTCTGTTGTCCTGGTCTCCTTGGTGACAACAAGTGGTAATTGCTCTTCTAATCCTTCAGCTTGCTTCGATAATAAGTTCATGCTTACCCATGACATCAAATTTTGCATTTATTCAGGTTTAAGCAAACATATGAGCATCCCATACTTCGTGGAAATGAAAAAAATGCTTCTGACAGGGAGAAGCGTATTGGTTCAACAGTTGCAAAGGTAATGCATTTGGATGTACTGGATTGAGCTTGGTACATCCTTTCTTGATTATTTTCTTTCCTTTTTCTTAGAGATCATGGCATTAAATACATGTTTCGTAGTCTAAATTCTAAAGGTTCTTGTTTTTGTACTGGTGTCTTAGGCACTGCCCTCATTCTAGTAGTTAGGCAGTGTTTATTAATAGGGTAACTTCTCACCTCCTATTTATGATTGGTAGCATTTCTTTAATGGCTTTGGATTTTGCTCCTTCCAGCTAAACTCTAGTTTGGATTGCATTATAACTTGATGCAATTTAATAATTGTTTCCTTATTTTTTATTGCGGAATAAAATATGTGGCGGTGGTGAAATTCACGAGACTGAAAATTACCATTGAAATGTTAGCCATGCTTGTTTATAAATATTCCTTAAGAACCTAAAAATATCTGAATGCTGCCCTCATCCTATGTTGTCTGATGAATAGGTTTTATAAGACTCCAAAAGCAATGCATATGGTTTGGCCAAGGTTCATCAATGATGAGACTGCAATCATTTGAAATCTTGTTTCTCCAATATTTTTTTGTTGATTCTTTTTTGAGAATTCTCTTAATCGTAGATTGCTGTAATGTTCTTTATATGCAGTTGGTGACGTCATTTTTAATTGATCAAAATATATCAAGCTAAATAAATTTGTGTTAACATTTTGATTATTCCATTTTTGTTGCAAGGCTGGCTGTTGGGCTTCATACTTTGCAACAAACTTTGTTCATTGTAACGTTATGAAAGATTACAGATTATGTAATATTCAGAAATATTCAACTGACTGTTTTCTGGACCCAGTTTGTATATTGAATTAAACCTTATAATCTGTAATATTATATCTTGTTTCTCATTCGAGTGGTTGACGTGATTCATAGGTATATAAAAGTCTATTAATGATATCCCTGTATTATTTACTTTACAGGAACTAAGAGAACGCATCCAACCTTACTTTTTGCGCCGTATGAAGAATGAAGTATTCAAGGAAGATGATGCCACAACTGCTAAACTTTCCCGAAAGAATGAGATCATTGTGTGGCTTAGACTAACAGCTTGTCAGGTGTGGTGTGGTTGCATATCTGTTGTTCAGTTTATATATCGTAAATTCAATTAATCAAGCAACTGTGTCACTTGTTGTGGCAGCGGCAACTTTATGAAGCCTTTTTGCGGAGCGAGATTGTTCTCTCAGCTTTTGATGGCTCGCCATTGGCAGCGCTAACGGTGCCTTACTCTTCAACTCTAGATTTTTTGATTGATTTGTAGCTGAGTTGAGCTGCTGCTTGACTAATTCTATCCAAGGAGAATTTTGATTTTAAACTGCATTAAAGTGGAATTCTTTAATTTTTATATTCTTAGAAGCTCTGAATTTTACTGCTTAAATACTATATACTTGATTCTATTGGGTCTTTCCACTAGTTCTCTGTTCTTGGTTCATATTTGGAAGATTTTTGGCAGTGCTATAATTAATAATTTTTAATGACCTGTTTAAATATTGTTGAAGAATTATATTGCTCTGTATCACTTCGATATTTAGGTTGCACTTACATAATCAATCACCATTTTCCCTGGAGTAGATATTGAAGAAAATATGTGATCACCCGCTTCTCTTGACAAAAAGAGCAGCTGAAGATTTGTTAGAGGGAATGGAGTCCATGCTAAATCCCGAAGATGCTGCTGTGGCTGAAAAATTGGCCATGCATGTTGCTGATGTTGCTGAAAGAACTGACTTTCAAGAGAAGCACGATAACATCTCCTGCAAGATCTCTTTTGTGTTGTCATTACTTGTTAGTGATGTCACAGAATTACAGTTGATGATTTTGATTTAGTATTTAATAATTCATGCTGAATGCTTATGCTTATTTCCACAGAATAATTTAATTCCAGAGGGGCACAATGTTCTTATATTCTCTCAAACTCGCAAGATGCTTAATCTCATCCAGGTTTGTTCCACAAACTTTTTGTTGTTTTGAAGGCAACATGCCATTGGTTAATTTTCTGAATTTTCACAAATGTTGCTGATAGGATTAGAAAACTTAAAGGTATAAGTGTGCAAATAAGTGGGATAAGTCCTTGGCATTGGGTCAACAACATCATCATAAGCATATGTTATTACTTCTAGAAGATCAGCAAATCTCCAAACTTAGGAAGAGCCTTGGCGCTGCGTTTAACTACAGGAATCTGGCTTGTCTTCTTTTCTGTCACTTGCTCATGTCTTATTATTCATGCCCCATCACTTGGAAACTATGATGACACTTTCAGTGTGTAATATTACATGTTACCTTTGGATTGTGTTTATTGAAGTAATTTCTAGGATGGACATTAAATTCAGGTTACACATGTTATGTTACATGGAAGCTGACAAAATATTTCAATTCATTGTTATAGTGGGGATGGTATTATTTTTTATGTCTGTTCTATATAATTAAAGCTGACTATTCAAATTCAAAGTTTAGATATTCTGGCACCATTAGTGATGCATGAAAATATCTTTTGAAAACATGAACTTATAACTTGTGTTTGCTTTAGATGAGCACCGATGCTGGGTTTTTTTGCATTATGTTTTAGTTAAATCATCTGTTTTTATTTTATTTTATAAGAACACATACTTTACTGTCCTTGTAGCTGATGTTTAAAGTAATTCCTGGCCTACTTGAAACTCTGTTTTCTAGAGTATTTATATAGAGAAATTCAAGGATTTTGCATTTTCTTTAACGTGTTAGTCTTTTACAGAAGGTGATACATGACCTATCTTTTTGCTGTGATAGGAATCCTTGGTGTCCAATGGTTATGAGTTCATACGCATAGATGGGACAACAAAAGCTACTGATAGAGCAAAAATTGTTAATGTAAGTTTCCTAAAATGTCGAAACAATTAGAATTTAGATTTCATAAATGAAATGTTTATTCAAACTCTTTGTTTTCCTAAAAAAACATTCAGGACTTCCAAGAAGGAAATGGTGCTCCTATATTTCTGCTGACATCTCAAGTTGGTGGTCTTGGTCTTACACTTACAAAAGCAGATCGTGTGATTGTGGTTGATCCTGCTTGGAATCCTAGGTTCTTCCTTAAGCTTATTCTTTCACTCAGATTCATTGAACAAGAATGGACAACATCATAAGATCTAGGAAATTTGCCAAGGACTTCAAATGTTTTTTCCAAAAAGATTCAGATATAGCAGGAGTTTATAAATATCAGTAATTGTGTTTATGTTTAACATAAAATGTCTACTCCAAAGCTGTGGGAGACTAAATTTTTTTTCCTTTATCTATTGTTTTTATTGGCAGTTTGTGGATATTGCATGTTAAAAAATAAGTGCAAAATGGTTGGAACATTTAAGGTCAATGCACTTCTACGTTCTAAACTTTGGCCACTAACTATGCAAAGAACTTTTCAGTTTTCAACACATTTCTGATGTTTCACGTCCTTTTCTATTATTTTCCATTTAAGGGCTGCCACTTTCTTGATGCTTCAGTTTTCGAGTTATGTGCATGATTTCTAAAACACTTTAATGTACTTGCTTCTACTTTTCTCCATGGGTCTTCTTTTAGAATTTTCTTGGTATAATTCTGGGGTCAATTTATACATCTCTCTTTCTCATTGCAGCACGGATAACCAAAGTGTTGATCGTGCATATCGAATTGGGCAAAAGAAGGACGTGGTCGTGTACAGATTAATGACTTGTGGAACTGTTGAAGAGAAAATTTATAGAAAGCAGGTTCAATGCTTGACTTACTTCTTATTTATTGTTGCCATGTGGTATTATTTACTAGATATGTGATATCTGTTTCCGCTTTGCAAAGTGATGGAGTGATTGTTGTTGGCTGTTAGTGTTGTCATGTGGTATACTGTATTTAAAGACATGTATAGGTGTTTCAGGAAGTCAGTTTACCTGATTCCAATACATTTCTGCAAGTGGTTGAAAAACTATATTTGATGCAATTGATTTGAATGATCTATTGTTCCATTGAAATTCAGATTCCAATTTACTTGTCATCGGAACTGTACACATGATAAGAATCTACATTATTTAGATGCATGGGTTGAACCATGAATGTTTAAAAGTGAAACATTATTACAGTAAGTTGACTCCTAAAAATTTCTGGTGTAGATATTCAAGGGGGGATTATTTAGAACAGCAACTGAAAACAAAGAACAAATTCGATACTTTAGCCAGCAGGTATGTAGATATTATGTTTCTATATGTTGATTTAATGGAATATATTCCTGGCACCTATTTTGAAGCATGCAATGTTGCCTTTAAAAGTTCATTTGATTTTTTTCAGGATCTTCGGGAGCTATTCAGTCTCCCTAAGCAGGGGTTCAATATTTCCCTCACACAGCAACAATTACATGAAGAGCATGACAGCCAACACAAAATGTACAGAGCCTATTACTGGCAACTACACTTATGTGTGTTCATTTTTAGCACTCTAATTAGTGAAGTTGGACTATGTTTATCAATGTTTTGCTTCAGTAAGATCTCCAGTTTTGGGGTTGTTTCATCATTGATTTTCCACTCACCAAGAAACCCATTAGTTCTAATAGTGTTTTTAAATTCCTAAAATGTGTAATTTCACTAGGGTTTACTTTATCTTTTGAAGAGTATAAGTTAGGGAATGCCATAGGCCTGTATTAAAGGTAATTAGCAGTCTAGCACCTTCCATCCATTGCAATGACTGTCCATGTGAATTCCTTGCCTTCTTAACTCTTAATTTATCTATTGTTTCTGTAGGGATGAGTATCTGGAACACCACATAAAATTCTTGGAGACTCAAGGTATAGCAGGAGTCAGTCACCACAGCTTACTCTTCTCAAAGACAGCAACTGTACAACTTGCACAAGAAGAGGAGGATGAGATAAGGTGAATTCCCTTTTCTTGCTTTTGGGTACAACACAACTGTAACTCGTTTAATTGTTTGTTATAAATATGTAGTTCCTCATTTTTATCTTTTTGCTTCCTGGCGTACTGTTGCATATTTTGAGCTGAGATAAAATGAAAATAACATTTCATAAAATTCCAAACCCCTCGTAGTTTGCAGAATTCCCCTTCGATTCTAATCTAAACAAGTCATTAGTTCAAATTATGGAGCTACTGACGAGGTTTCTGTATTATTTTGCTATACTGCCATTATTTTGGTATCATCAGTTCCACTGATTATATAACAAATTTTCAAATCATTTTTCCAATAAAATAAAGCAACTGTTAAATCTTTTTTACCCTTGATTGTAATTGTTGATTCAATCCTACGGAGTATGAACTCATATTTGCACTTGAAATCTTTATTTATGCAAAGCATATGGATTCACCATCCTCATTCCTTATTTTTTTGAATGTGGTGTGATTTGGTACTCTATTTGTGGGTTTAGGAAGAAAGTTCACACAATGGTGGGAAATTCATCGTCAAGCTATTCACTTGAACACAATGTTGACGGGTATGGTCTTTAAGTTCGATTATTTATCTTTAATAAATAGTCATAATATTTTTTAGAGGTACGTAGTGCATCTTATTTAGTTTCTGAAGAGTTGACACTTGACAGGGCTGCTCATGCTTTCAATCCCAAGGATGTGAATCTGAACAAGAAAGCCTCTTCTCCAGATAGTGTGGGCAAGCTGACAGAATCTGAAATCGTAGAGAGAATCGATCGGCTGACACAATTACTTGGAAATAAGGTATGGTTTAAATGACAAGTGAGAAGGTAGATAAAACTGCTTGAGTTACAAGCAATAAAGGGGATGAGAGTTGCCATCCAAACCATGTTGAAAACTCAAATAAAATATGAAGATTGGTTTCGACCTTTTGTTGTGCTTTTATTTGCTTAGGCAGTCAGATTCGTTTGTGATGCTATCAATAGCCCAAATTGTTGAAGACATTATTTATTCTAGTTAAATAGAATCTTTCCCATTTCTTCTTGTTTCTCAGTTTTGCTTTGTATTCTGTTTACAGGTTACCGTTTCAAGGTTACCAGACCAAGGAGAGAAACTACAGAAGCAGATTAGTGAATTAAATTCAGTGCTCAACAAGCTGAGGATGGAGAAAGCACCAGAGAGAAAAGGAGTCATCAGTCTGGATGATTTAACCGGGGAATTCGAAAGAGGATTGAATGTATAATTTCTTCCCACTAAAATTAATGAAGGCAACGAAAGGAGGTTGCCGGAATATTATTTATTGGCTAGACTGAGAAGGGCCATATATATCTTCAACAAACAATGATTTCTTGTTTGGGGCCAGTGCTCTCTGCCTACCGTATATATTCAATCAAAGTGTAATTAATCCATGTCAAACATCGTGGTACAAAATTTTGTTCGGGGCCTTGTTATTTTAGGATAACAATGGTCCCCAAAAGACCAGTGGTATTGTTTATTGAATCTCAGAAGAGATTAATATGAAAGGTTCGACGCAATTTTCATGATTACAATCATCTCTACATGAGTAGTTGTCTGCTACAATTTAGATGGATCCCATTTTAGAAACTTCGATATATAAGTTTTAGTATGAACAATAATTTAATTTTACTGTATTGGACATCATGATTTTTTCTTGCCAATCACGTAACGGTCTCAGATTTATAGAGAAATTAGCAGAAGTCTGACAATTTGGTGTCTGATACTGTGTAAATATGGATATGTGAAAGTGGCTGTGAGGTTTTTAATAGGAACCATAGGCTTAATCCTGACGTGGGAACGTATAACATTTTGATATATGGGTGATGTGAGATTGTTAGAATTGATATGTCCGAGAGGTTTATCCGGGAAATGGGAGAGGGGATTGAGGCTAATGCTGTTAAATAATTGGGATTTGTAGGAAGGAGGCAAGATTGCATCCGGAAGGTAGGTTTGATGGGATGATGACTTTGGAAGAGAATGTGTTTGATGAAATGCATGAGACATGGATTGAACCGGATGTCACGAGTTTTTCTGTTGTTCTTCATGTGTATAGTCGGGCAAATAAGTCTGAATTGACGTTTGATAAGTTGAGCTTGATGAAGGGGAAGGGGAAGGGGATTTGTTGGATTATGGCCTGGTGTACTTTGCTGGCGAGGTGTCTTTGTGGGAGGATTGAGGATGCTGAGGAGTTGCTTGGTGAGATGGTGAGGAACGGTGTTAGTCCTTGTGCGGGTACTAACCCTTTTTTTTTCGTATAGGGAAATGATGTTTATGATGTTATTGTGAAGTAGTTACGGGAGGATTTAAAATCAAGTGGTTTAGGGCCTGATTTGGATTCATAAGCAATGCTTATTTGGGTATGCAAGAAAGAAAATTGGAGTGAAGATTGAAGGTGAAGATTTGATTTAAGCAAATGATTTGGGTGCAATTGGAGTTCAAACATTTAAATAGTATGACAATGAACATGAAGAAAGGAGAAGATGACTCATGGCTTTGGCATTGAAAACTTTGGTCATTTAAAACTCCAGCAGTTTTAAGTTACTCCAACAGAAAAGTATGGTGCATGAACTTCCATTTATCGATGAGAAGGACGGTGTTTGTGAAGGCTGTACACTTAAGAAAACATCATCGACAACCTTTTTCTGAAGGAGTAGCATGGAGAGGCAAAAGAAAGCTTGAGCTAGTGCATACATATATGTGCGGTCCTGTGAAAATCATTGAATAAGGTATTTCACTCTTTTCATTGATGATTACAATAAGATGACTTAGGTGTACTTTAAAAGGCATAAATATGGTGTTTTTACATATTTAAAAGGCAGCATTGACAATCTCAAAAGCATGCAAATTGCCGTTAAGAATGTACTCTGTTTCTATGTATGACTGACACAACGTACAGATCTTTCGCTAGGGTTATTACCTGTCCTTTCCTGGGAGTATTGTAATGGAAGTGTTGACCTGCATCTCCTAGCTTCACATAGAAAGCTATCTTTGTCTAGTTTCCAATGTTTCAAACGGTGTGTGATTTGGAGTTTTCTACCAAGAGCTGTAGCCATTTTACTAACAAGTGTGCATGCTAATGAAACAAGGAAACAGCTGAGCCGATATCACTCCCCATATTTTGCAGCCAGCAAAAACTATCCTCCTACTCTTAATTTGAATCTAGTTTATTCAAGGCCAAAAAATGATGGCTCAGCATCTTTTCTTTTCGTTGTAGAGAATTTTGATGGATTTAAGAAATTGTGAAAGGTTGTGAATTCCATTATTGCATGACCTTGTGTCCAATGGGGAATGTGTATAATGTGTATAACCTGAAAGGTTGTGAATTCCATTATTACAATACTCTCAGAAGTTGAAAAGAATTTTCACGATCATAAAGTGTATAATCGAGCCCTGTCATAAGAATAAGCATGACCTTGTGTCCAATGGGGAAGGGTATGCAGACTTGATAGCATTTCACCTCAAATCACTCACTCATATGCGGACCATATTGCAATGCAGTTTTCAATAGCACTAAAAAGTGCATGTTAATTAGAAAAACACCCTGCTTTAAGGATAGAAAAAAATTAAAGTAAATTCCATTTGACATTTATTCTGAAAAAAACAGTAAATAATAAGAATTGTTAAAATAAACGCCATATGAAATTGTACATAGATGATGTATAGATGTTAAACAGAAACAAGCAAATTTTGTATCATTTCATTTCAGCTGTATTCAGACTCTGGATTAACACAGTTACACAAAAAAAAATTTGTAGAAGTCGGTGGATTTCATCGCTTCTAAGAAATTGACAAGTTCATAAAGAAATTTAATGAGTAATGAATGCACCATTTCTTCTCTCTGTTTATCCCAAAAAAAAATTGCACTATTCTGCATTTGAGATTTTCCTCAACTCTTGCAGATATATGACAAGCTCCTGTTCTAAAACTCAAGCAATTTATAGGAAATGGTTTGGTGGAAATCTGGGTGTTTTTTCAGTGGATGATGGAGCATATCTACCTGGGTGTTTTTTCAGTGGATGATGGAGGCTTTTCAACAGACATGGTGGATCTGGCACCCTCTTCAGTTTCAACAAGTTTGCGTAGCCTCTCTTGAAGAACCCGCACTCTGTCCTCGGTCTTACGAAGCTTTCTCCACCTATAGGTAGCCCAGAGGCCTAAACCACCATAGACAACAATATACGAAGCCCACACGTAGGGATAAGTTTCTGCATGCTCTCTGATTTTTTGGTACCGTTCTACTACCATTTCCCCAAAACCAGCAGCAGGAGGACTGGTGCTTGGCAGATCTTCTTCTCTTTGCTGACTAGCCATTTCTTTAGATTGTTATCTACTACACGCCAACTTGAAAAACTGAAAACAATGCAAAATTCACCATGTGATTGTATATTTTATTCCATAGAAGGAAATAAAACTAAAATGTGCAAGTACAATCAAAGAAGCAAAGTTATTACCAAACAAATCAAATAACAAGCTCAAAGAGATTGAACCAGAATCATATCCATATCAGTACAAGTCAATGAAATACAGGCAAGAATTTCTAGAAAAAAGAATTATATCACTTTCAATCTCAAGAAGATTATTCAGCACTTTGTTGTCTCTCTTACAAAATTCCCGAGTTACTAACTCAGCATATTATCTTTTCACATTTCCAGATCTTCACTCAACCATGAAGACAAAAGGAAATTTATCTTGAAATCTTCCATTCATTTCAGTTCTCCACATTGTAATTTGCCTTTTAGGATCATGCACACACAGGAAATAGCACAAATCCTCAAAAGCACAAACCTTTCCATTACATGTTTGCTCAAGCTAATTCTAACCTTCGTAAGGTAAGGTCTCATGGTCGTCATTCAACTTTTCTATACATAGAGGAAGCCAAACCCAAATTTCTAAAATACCAACTAATAGCAACAAACAAGAAAATCATAAAAATGTTTAATTTCAAAAGCAAGAAAACTGCAGGGTATCGCTAATCAAGAAGATCCAGTAATGGTCAAACAAGAACCCATTATCCACGCCCATCGATCAATAATATGAGATTTTTCATGCACCCAATAAAGGGTTTCATCTAATAACATCACAATTTGACATGAGTTATAATCATACTAGACAGGGATGGTTGAATTTAAAGGAGAAGCAAAGACAACCCAGAAAACTACAGAGACCGTTGAAATGTTGTGCTGTGTGTGAAGAGGTGAGAAAAGAAGATGATACCTGGAACTTTCTGTGGATTTGGAAATAATTGATTGAAAGAAGCCTAGTTACTAAGAAATGGGCTTGTGGTGTTGTGTGTGAGATAGAGACCAGAGTGTTCAAACCCTAACCAGCTGTTGAGGGTTGAAGAGAAGGTTTTACCTTTTTCATTGTTTTTGGGCAAACTTTAAATATATCCTCCAACTACTAGGTTAATATCGAGTTTGCCCCTATGTATAATTTGTATCATTTTTATCCCCAAACCAATGTAAATTTCTCAATCGGGTTCTTCTATTTGAATTTCTTAATAAAAACAAAATCGAGTTTCCTGCACATTATTCTTATAAAAATTACTATTTATATGATATTTATGATTAAATATAGATGAACATATTTTATTAATAATTTTTAAGACTTGAGAAACAAAATTTAATGCCAGTTTTTTAGGATAAAATGGAGACTATCTATAGGTGGAGTCAATTTTTTATTCTTGCTTCTATTTTTCCATAAACGATAAATTATTAAGAATATTTTTTTAATATGATTATTTAAAGAAAATTATTCCTCCGATCGAAAAATAAAATAAAAATTATAATTTTTCATTTATCATGCTGCATAGGGTATTTGAAATCATGGTATAAGGTGGTTTTTAAAATAGTTTTTCATTTGAAAATATATTAAATATTTTTTTTAGATTTTTTTAGTTTTTAATATTAGTACATCAAAACAATTAAAAAACAATAAAAATAAAAATAATTTAATTTTTTTTCAAAAAAAAAAAAAATATATTCCTTGATAGGAAGAGTTTTACTTTCTCAAATACTATTTTACTCGAGTCTAAGTTTACCGTGTCATATCTTAATTTTATTTAATATTTATTTTTCCTGAAAATTCTAATTGATTATTTTAAATACTTGTGGGGAAAAAAAAGATATTATAAAACAAAATAATTTTCAATCAATAATTTTAATTAAAAAAACAAAAAATAAATTGTTATTAAAAAAAAGATGTATTGCTTTGAATCGATAAAGGAAAAGTAATGATAAAAAATTTCAATACTAACTAACTATAATTTATAAATTTCTAATTTTAGAGCTCAAAAACAACATTTATGGTGTGTGTTTAATTAATATCTTGAGATTAACTAAAGAATTGGCCAAAAGCTCATTGAATTCATTCATTTACTTCAATATGATGCCCAAAATCCAAGATAATTTATATGAGAGCTTTCAATTGTTTTAAAAAGAAAATGATGTCGAAACCTACAATTCTTAGAACATCAACATACATTTTACTATCCAATAAAAATATATATTAAAATTTTCAATTATATTATGAACAAATAAATAAAATTGAGATAAATTAGAATGAAGTGGTTTTTATAATTAAGTAATTTATAAATTATTTCCTTTCGTTTTGTAAAATGAATTGAATAGTTTTTGTAGTTCAAAAAACTAATTAATTAGTCCTTTAATCAATCATTGATCATGCTTAATTTAATAGTATGATACTCTAAAAAATATTTTTTCCCTCATGAATATTTTCATATTATTTACCTCATTTTTCCTTTTTTATTTCTTTGAAAAAAATCGAAAAGGAATATAAATCTGAAAAAAAAAACTTAATTAGTTTTTGAGACTAAATAAACTTCTTAATTTATAAGACTAAAGGGACTAGTTTATAATTTATTCGAGTTATTACACTGTCATATTCAAAATTCAATTATCACGCAAAGACGATCTCTGGTGGTATCCCTCTTCTTGTGCCCAAGCTCGCTTAGCAATAGTTAATGGAGGCTTGACAGGCCTTGATCATCAACTTTAAAGCTACAGAAAATCGTCCAACCAGAACTGCAATCAATAGCATGGCCACATTTTCTCTGCCTGTCCACTTAGGCTAGTTGCAGACAATTGTCTTTCATCTCCTTCTCAATGGCGTCAACACCTAGTGACGGTGAAGTAGCTGTTTTCACAGACACAAACATGGACACTCACATTGCCATGGGCATCTCTCCTGACATCACTGTTGCTGATTTCAAGAGTAACTTTCCTTCAATGATCTTTCTCTTCTCTCTCTTTGTTAATTATTAACATCCTCTCTTGATTTTCAACTATCCCTCTTTTCTCTTGCCTATATTTGTTTCATCTGTATCATAGTTTCTATTATGGAGCTGGTTGTTTGTTTTGATGTTTCACTTGATGTGCTCTTCTGGGATTTCTTCACTTTTGGATTCTAAAGCACGCTGTTTTGGTGTTTGTGATTTTGCTGTATTGAATTGGGACTATTCACTTGTTCTATTTATATTTTTTATGCAAAAGGTTGCTGTTTTTTCTTATTAGACATAATGAATTGTCAAAGAAACAGTTTTGTTAGGTGATAGAGTATTGGAGGTTAGATGGAGTTTGATAGAAGCCAATTTCGATAACTTTTTGTTTCATTGATTCTGAAAGTGATAAGAGTTATGATGTGCCGGCTAAAGAAGTTGGATTTTGGAGTTTTAAATAATTTAGTTGAGGTGAAATGCAAACTAGAGGTGGCTGAACATACTAATTCAAGGAAGTTTAGGGAATGCCAAAGTGAATTGAGAGTTGGTTGCAGGGATAAGTGAATTGAGAGTTGGTTGCAGGGAATATAATTTGAGGGATCTATAGCTCTGATGATGGTCCCAAAGTGGTGATGTCTGTGTTGGGAAGCAACTCCATGCATTTTGAGAACTCCATGGTGCTATAAAGATCATTTCTTTTGTTAGATATTGATTATTTTATCAGGTCAGCCTAATTGTTGATGACACAAATCATGTAGGCAATTCAAAAGAGATTAATTTGCTAGATGTTTGGTGCCGGAATACAAGGCAAGAGGTAACCTTTTTGAAATGGAGGCACCATCCTATAATCATGGAAGTTTGTACATAAATTGGATGGCTTCAGAGTATTGAGGTTCAATCATTTTCTACAGTGGATAGAGGTTTAATGTTTGCATTTATGTCATTGATTTATCCTACCTGATGTTCTCATCAGTATTCAGAAATTGTATACTTAAATGGGGTGTTTTACAAGCAAAGATAGGAAGTGTGAAAATAATTTTAATCAGAAAATCCTTCAAGTAATTAGCCTGAAGTCATTCAGAAAAATGTTGTATAAGTTAGCCTTTTGTCATTCCTCATTCATTGTTGTTTTGTAAAAGATGTCTCATTGACACTCTTTTGTAGTTCTCATTAGAGAAGGGACACCATGGACTCTCAAAGTCCTCATAACCTTAAACAGCTCCTCTGTAAGCTAACAAAGTTTTAATCCCAGAATAGACCAACTGATTCAATGAAGTTTGCAAAGTGGAGAACCTGCTAATCTATTTTATTGAATTTACTTATCATATAACTAGTCTATACACATGCTCCATTTGGTTTTTTTCTGCATCAGGGTTTCATATTTGTCCAGATTTTCCTCCGTCATTCTTGCATGATTAGTTCTTTGCATTGCATTTGATTTAAAAAAAAACTGCCTGTAATCTTTTTTTTATGCTTACCCTTTCTCCCCTTCAAAGAAAAGTAATGCATGTCAATATTTATGACGCAGGAGAGCTGGAGAAAATGCACTTCAATTGTTTTCCGAAAATGGGAGTGGTTAAAGTTTATGAATTAAAGGTATTTTTAAAATGATACTTTTGCTTTCTTTTATTTTAGATTTGTTTGGGGATTCGTTCATGTTAAGTTTTCATACACTTCTCTGTCCTTTGGCAGGTAAGGAGAAATAATTGCTTCTACCACCTGCCGGAGTCACTGCCTGTTAAGTATGCTTTTCAGGGTCTCAAAGGAAATTGGTTTCTTCATGTGGCAATAAGGTCTTCAAATAGCTTTCATAATAAACACTCACCCCATTGTCTAGATGCAAAGGATGGCGATATTTCTGATGGTAGCAATGCTACTGGCTCTCTCGTTACAGACACCAGAAAAAATGACATGATACCAAATGGTAATAGCAAGAGGATAAAAGGATTACTTGGCATCAAATCACCAGCAGAACTTCCAAAAACTGACCCTTGTTTTGATAAAAGAAGTAAGGAAAAGAAGAGACTGGCTGAAATCGACAAGGAATTTGATAGAAGTAAAAAAAAACCAAAACTTGCTGCCAGAGAGTGCTCTGGTTTACTGACACCTGGAAATGAAGTTAAGCCTGGAACAGCAGAACTTTCAAAAAATGCTCCTTATTTCAAGAAAATGAGCAAGGAAAAGAAGAGGCTGGCTGACATCAACAACGAATTTGAAAGAAGTAAAAAAGCTCCAAATGTTGCTGCCACAGTGTCTTCTGGCTTATTGACACCTAGAAATGAAGTTGAGCATGCAACAATAGCAGAAGCGCTTCCAAAAATTGTCGCTTGTTCCAAGAAAAGGAGCAAGGAAAAGAAGAGAATGGCAGGTCTCAATAAGGAACTTGATAGAAGAAAAAAAGCTCCAAATCTTGCCGCCGCCAAAGTGTGCTCTGGTTTACTGACACCTAAAAATCAAGTTAAGCCCGCAACCTTTTCCTGCCCAATGGTGGAGACTCTCACAGAGAGGCCACAAGAAGTAATATTTTCTAAAATTAATGATTTTTCAACTATGCAAGTTTATTCCTTACCACAGGTTGACATCAGAACGCCCCCAAGAACACTGCCAACAGATCTTCGACCTGGAAGTTCAGGAAATAAGCTAAAAACAACTTCTGCAGTTGGGAAACTCATGATGACAGCTGCAAATAAGCTCAAAAGTCCTTCCAATGAACGAAGACCAGCGCTTTCTTCCTATAGATTCAGAGCTTCCTCCAGGGCTTCGTCTGTGGTTAGGAGATCAATCTTTGATATCAGTGACAGTGATGGATGAAGAAATTTAAAAGGTACCACCAGTCAGGTCCATGCATGTCAAATGCACGCTGCCTACTGCTCATGCTTACAAATTTATGCATTCATTTTCATCGATCGCTCTATCAACCTGAAATTGCAGGTATCTTTCTGAACTGTAAGTGAGCCAGCCTGAACTCATTCTGAGATGCATGGTGAATACCCTTGGAAATGATCAGAATCATCAGAATTTAATGTGTTTTTCTGGGTTTTTTGGATAACAACTAATCATCTTTTTTGCAGGACTCTAGACAAGGACTTGGTAAGCAAATGTTATAGTTAATGTGCTGCTACTGATTCTGAACTGCCATCGCTCATTTTGCATGAATGGAGGTTATTGTAAAGATCCAGTCCAAGGGTTTTTCAGGTTCCTATTTTGCAGACGACAAGAGATCATTAAATCGGACACTTTTGCTGATAAGAGCCTGCCTGTAACTGCAGTCTTACAAGCTGAGAAGAGCTGCAAGATCGCGCTGCTAAGTAGAAAATAACTCTCAGCGCTGGTAAGGTCGCTGTTCGAATTTTGTATTTGTGCGTTGAGGCCATATGCCATTTTACAATAACATCACCATATATATATATATATATGTGAAAGTTGATGAGCATGTGTTATTCTCTTGTTTCGAGTATCCAAGTTTCTCCCTGATGATTCATTTCCATGAACTCGGTGGATGGTCTTTGCCCGGTGGCAGTCTTAATCGCCGGTTTTCTAATTTTCACGAAGTATCCGATGACCGAGCCAACCATATATCCTTCCCATTTCTGGCCCAAATTCTGACTCTTGATCGGCACTTTGCAAGCACCAAATTTGGTTATGGTTTGTTCCAAGTTTATCACATTCAACTGACGGGTAAACCCAGTTTATCATAAAACATTAAGGATAATGTAGACTTGAAAAGGTTCGAATCCAAAAGTTAAGGATTGAGAAATACATGAATCTATAAGAGAAAAAACATTTATATAAATTAAGGAAAACATAATCGACATATATGTGAAGAATAGAATTTAATATAATAAAACCTGTAGATTGTAATTACACATCTCATTTTTATATTCTTTTTAATAAATATAACTTTGCGGTAGGGACTGACTCCGTTTTTTATTCTTGAATTTAATATAATATTATTGCATTATATTGAGTTGGTAAGAAAATAATTTTAGAAAAAAGAAAAAGGAGATGTAGAAGGAAAATCAGGATGCCTTTTGTGTTAGAAAAGAAAGACGCATTTTGTAGAAAATATTTTTTTTAATTTAAAAAACTATTATGCACTTTAATTAGTAAAGTTTGGTTTAGGAGAGGGAAAAAAAATTAGTGCTAAAAATTGGACTAAGTCTGTAGGGAAGAAAATGCATGAGGGAGAAGAACAATAAATTTATTTGAAACACTTGCTTGAGTTGGGAGAACAATAAATTTATTTGAAACACTTGCTTGAGTTGGTTGGTGTAGGTGCCTTGAACAAAACTTCTAAACAATTATATTTCAAAAGTATTTTTTATTTTAAATTAAATTATTTTGGTGATTTTAGATCATTTCTATGTGCTGATGTCAAAAATAATTTTTTAAAATAAAACAATATATATTATTTTAATGCATTTTTGAACAAAAATCATTTTTAAAAATAATTTCAATCACACTTACAAACAGGCACTAACATCAAGAATGAAAGCAATTTCTTATCTTTTCTTAAAATATCTATAATTATAGATTTTATATCTTCTTATTATTATATTTTAAAAATATATTTTTATTTTTACTTTAAATTATTTTTTTATATTTTGATATAAAAAAGATTTGAAAAAAATTGAAATTAAAAAGCAACCGCTATTATTTGTGATTTTCTTTGTTCAAAGCACTTCAAATATATTTTTAATATATTTTCAAGTAAAATTATTGTTTTAAAAAGTAACTGTTATTACTATATTAAATGGGCTTTAGATTTGCATGAATCTATAAGTTTAATATAATATAATAAAAATGAAAAATCACAATAAAATGAAATTTAATATGCATAATGAAATTGATAGATATATTTAGTTTTTAACGTATTCAATCATGTCGCTTTCTAGCTCATAATTCATTTCTATGAAATTGGAAACGCTAATTCACAATTTTTCAGATTTTCTAGACAGCCCACGTGTCCTTCCAAGTCATTAAATGCGAATTTTTTTTATCTCTCAACAGTTATGATATGATCACCTCATTAATTGAAACTATTTTTTTTTTTTTTGTTTGTTTAATTAGCTGATGGCTACCTACGGCCTAAGGTGGGGTAACATTCAAAATCAATTTATTTATACAACATAAAAAACACAACGAAAACTCAATCGTAAAATTGAATTGTAAAATTATAAAATTGCAAGTAAATGTTTTTAATTAATTATATAATGATAATTTCATCCAATAATTAAATTACATTAAAATCTGATAAACAACAATATTATAAGAAATTAATAAAATCTGCTAAAATTTCTCATGTAGTCTAGAAAACCTCTAATTTTCACAAATTTCTGGTAGATTTAAGTCGTGATTTCAAACACATCGTTGTCTCTCGTATGGTTGAATTAGTGAACTTACCATGTATGTTTTGGTGATATTGAGGTGTCTAATTTTCCTCTCAACTAGAATCGCAACAAAGTTCCACCGTAATTTTAAATGTGTCGAACACCGAGATCTACTTTGACAGATTTATCTAGGAACTTTGATTCTATGAAATATTATGTTTTTTGAAATCCGTTTAACTTAAAATTTACCACAATGTATCTTCATGTGTCTAGTATTGTCCTGTAAAATTTCAGTTAGATCCAATATATAGTTTGAAAGATATGATCAATCTCACAAAACTAGTCAACAAATCTATTAAACTCGTATAATTTTACTGATTTTACCGATTTTGCACGAATCAAATCTGATTTTACTAGTTTCAATTTTATAGTTTAATTTTGCACATAAATACATATTAACTCATAAAATTGTACAGTTTTACGAATTAACTCGTGATTTCTATGATAACAATGGATGACATGGTGCAAAATATTAAATTATGAATAGAAAGTCTACTAAAGCCCAGCAGTAAGTATATCAGGTTGAACATCACCATCTGATGCAAGAAAGCAATAACTCATATTCGTCTTCGACTACAACATATTAATGTTCGGGTGGGGATTTTGCTACATATCTCTAATCATTTTTCCAAGGCAAATTCACAAGTGACCAAAAATTGGAAACAAAACCAGTCCTCGAACCACTTTTTTTTTAATACAGCTTTCCAGTCTAGGAGGAGGCAAGCCTCTTGCACAAAACCTCTCTTCCAGGACCATGCCAGTGGATTGAACCGAGAATTTTTTTGAAAAGATGAACCAATCAAGCCCCCCTGTACATAGAAAAGATAGCACAAGCTGAGATTCTTGCACGTTCGTTCCACTGGCCTATGGCTAGTCGAAGCTTGATGTGCGGCTCCATCTGCCTTGCAAGTAATCTTCTATTGACACCCCTTGCTCGGTGCTGCTAATAGAAAGGGAATCATCCTCTAGATCAAGTAGTGCGAGGTTGAGATGGGATTGGATATTGGTAGGAAACGCATCCCTGTCCACTGCGTCGAGTTTTTCGGAGGCGCAAACTTGATGCCTTGCCCAGTTTTTTACTTCCTCGTCCCCTTTAAGGAGCTTCAAAATCTGTAATCAACCAAAATATCCATGAGCAAATATTCAATTCATCGAAAAAGAGAAGGGGGTGCAACGTAGAATCAAAGCGTTCGGAGAAATTTAACTTACGAGGCTCATTTGTGGCCGACATCTAGGAGAACGACTGATGCAAAGGGTTGCGGCTAATACCATTCGTTTCGATGTGATCATTATCATATTCACTACCTAGATGCGGGTCAAGCAATTCGGACACTTTACCACCCTCAAGAATTGGTTTTGCCTGGATGCCAGCATCATGCAATGAGTGGTTGTAAAATATAATATCAAGAAGTAATATTAACAAACTGTGAAATAGAATTCTTAGAGAAGGACAGCGACAAATTTTGAGTTTTCTTCAAAAGAAAAAACAAAAACAAATCCACAATCATGCATTCACTTTATCCAGCCAGAATCATGTATCTAGTGAGAGCAAATTATGAATTCACACCCCAACCAGCTTGAAAATTCCTGACTTGTTCAACTGAAAAAATTCCATATTGATAACACAATTTTCTTTGCGCTCACATTGTCCTGACTTGTTGGTATTGCAATAAATTTTTGAGCAGTCCTTTTATCATTGTTCATAATATGAAAAATAAAACCATCTACTTACAAGATACTCTTCAGTCTGAATTAACAAGTATATGAGGAAACCTACCCACATGACGAGGCTCTCCCGGCCTTTTGGATGTTCACTGTTAATAGGCATTCTTCCAGAGAGAAGCTCAAGGAGCACAACTCCGAAAGCAAATACATCCACTTTATCACTTACTTTGCCATGCATGAAATACTCTGGGGCCAGGTAACTGTCACAAAGAAAATATATAGCATATTCAAACTCTGAAACAATTAAGAAAATGGGTTGAAGCCCAGAAAACTCTGAAAAGCAAACTACTCACCCAAAGGTTCCTGCAACATCAGTGCAAGTTGTATGGCATGAAGTAGAAGCCCAGCTAGCCAATCCAAAATCTGACAACTGAGAAACAAATCAAAATTATAATCTTCATCAAAAGCTGCAAGGATATAAGATCTTCATATAAATCCACAGGAAGCTTTAGAATACAGTACCTGTGGCTCAAAATCATCTGATAAAAGTATGTTAGAAGATTTTACATCCTTATGGATCACAGGCTGATCACAGCAATTGTGCAAGTAATCAAGTGCCTCTGCTACACCCACAGCCACCTTGTATCTCTCTAGCCAACCAAGTGCATTGCAATCTTTCTTATTACCTAGTCAAGAATTAGCAATTGGGAGTTAAGGATCACTTCAATGCTGAAAATGAAATAATCTCATCCAATCCCAAGCAAAGAAAGTACGTACCATGCAGATTCTCTTCTAGGCTTCCTCTTGATAAAAAGTCATAAACCAAGAGTAATTTGTTGTGCTCGAAAACAGAATCCAAATAGAGAGATTATGTTCTTGTGATGCAAAGTTGTAATGATCTCAATTTCTGCAGCGAACTCTTTTAATACGTCTTCAGATGGCTTTAAAATTTTCACTGCCAATTCCTTGCCATCAGGAAGGCACCCTTTGTAGACATGACTACTACCACCCTTGCCTACCATATTCTCTGAAAGTAACAATTAAAGAACAAAATTAGGAGGAAAGACCAAATTGTGCTCAAGTCAAAACTAGTGATCTGAAATTCAAATAAAGAACAGACCAGGAGTAAAGTTAGAGGTAGCCATCACAAGTTCCTCATAGCTGAATAATCTACAGGATGATGAATATTTCTCATGCAGATCTTTCAACTCTTCTGGGATGCCATTCAAGCCATGACATGGTGAAATGGGAGTCCAAGCAACCTCAGGCCCCACTGGCACTATTGCATTATTCTTTCCTTCTAAGTTAGAGTCTTGATCTTCATCCACGTGCAAAGTATTCTGTTTTTGATCTGGATACACCACAGATGAAGAATTGAGCGTGGGTAACCTAAACACCCATTTAACCACAGATATCTTTTTGATAAGAGCTTTCTCTGAGTGCTGCTGCTTATGGGAAAATACCCGACGGAGAAATGACCAGCCCTGTTTTGACTCCACTAATCCTTCACTCTCATCGAAATCTGAATTCGATAATGGCTTGCTTGTTTGAATTGGTACCAAAGCCAACAAGTTATCCCCGTTGCCGTCCTTATATGACTCCTCTAATACTTGTGCTCCAGATTCATCCAGCAATAGCAAGCGTGGAGTACAATTTAGAGAATTCTTATTCTGAGATTTTTGTGAGCAGTTTCGACTTTCTTGCTTTAATTTATCTGCCACCACAAAATCAGTTGCATCAATTATTATTTTTCTTGCTCAAAGAGACACGATCTATGCAAACAATAACCGTAATTATACTAAAGCACAAGAAATAAAAAAACTAAGCACATCAATGAAAGCCCTTCAAAACCATCCATGCGAGCGTAATTCTCATTATCGGACCAAATTATGAACATGAAACCCAGAAGAGTAAACAACTAAAACCTTGTAAAGTATCAATATTTGGAACCGTTGCTTCTCTCTGGAACACAATTTTGCCATTCCTAACAGCGTAGACAGAGAAACCTTTCGACAATTTTTTAGCACAATACTTTGCTGTTGAGGTTGAAGAGGTGAGTTTCTGATGTTTCTTGGAAGTTCCCACAATCAGCTTAGCAGCACTATTTGCTTTTGCTTCCCTTACCAGAACTTTCCTCACGGATTCACCCCTGCACACCTTTAGCTTCAAATCTACCTGAAAACACAACTCGCCCAATTCAATATACATCCTCTGAATCTCAACAATAAAACTATATGAAAACCATCATCCATTTCCTTGGAGAAAATCAGAATTACCACTGAAATTTCAATAGTAAGACTAATTATCCTCAATTTTCTCAGAAACCAAGCAGAAAAACACCCCATTCCCAACACTTAGAAATTGAGAGAGAAAATTGCTAACTTGGAAAAAAGAGTGGGAAAAAAAAAGCAACCTGCTTTAGGTTGCAGAAACCTTCATAGACAGCCAACAATGAATCAAATGTCTTCACTAATGACAGAAGTGATCCAGTCCCTGCCATACATTCTGCACCACAAATACCAAAACCATACAAAAATCAATCTTTAACAAAAATAAATAGACCCATTAAAGAGAAACACGAGCTTTATTACTGTCATCATTACCAGTTGCAGAATCAAGAACATGAAGAGCAATGACACGGTCACCAGGCTGTGCCATTTTCATTAGTGACCATGTCAAAAGCTCTCTACTTGGTCCATCAAATTTCACTCCCACCACCACCACCACTTCACCTTCACCACCCCCACGACCACCACCAACGTCGTCTCCACAGCCACCGGAGACAGTTCTGTCAGTGCCCATGTCAGGAATTTCCACCTTTACTCACTGAAAATGATCTATCGTTTCGGCTCTCTCTCTCTCTGGGAAAATCAGAAAAAAAAAGAGAGAGAAAATGATTGTGTGTGGGAATGTGATCCTTTGTCTCTTAATAAAAACTTTCTTACTTTTATTTAACCGTCTGGAAGGAATGTTATTCTGTGCTTCTTAGTATATGGTTATAAATTGTGTTTTTTCAATCTCAGCCGTTGAATGGAACAAAGATCATTTCCACCTTCAAACACTATGTTCCTTGAATATCTCACAAACTAGTTTTTTCCTTTATGGAGTTTAAGGAAGATGACAAAAATGGAGCAAAAGGAGATGAATACAATCAACCAACCAATCCACAAGCTTTGTATTGTGTTTTTATTTTCAGTGATTTTATTAGTATTATAATGGATTTTATTCTAACTACTTTTTTTGTTCTTGGCGGGTGGGTGGTCAAACATATAATGTATATATATATATAAAGTCAAGTTGAAAGCAATTTTGGGTTAGAATTAAAATTAAAAGAGCATTTAAAATAGAAATTTAAGCAAAATAATACAATTCCATGGAAGATGTTATAGAGATCTCATATGATTTTTTTTTATGAATAATTAAGTGCTCAATTGACTCAAAATTATATATTGAGATATCTTGTGATTCATATTCTTATCTATTTTCACTTAATTTATTTTAGAACTTGTTTATTTGTAGAAAAGCTTCCATTGAAAAATAAGTCAATAAGAAATGTTTTCCTATTTTAAAAATTGGAAAAACACTTTTCATTTTGAACGATAAAATTTATCATATATATATTGATATGTTAATTATAAAATAAATATTAATTAAGTTATATTTTTTTTGAGTTATGAGATAATTATATTCAAAGACTCATTTGAGGTTTGAAAAACACGGTTTGCTTTCCATGTTACATGTTAATTTTTATAATTAATTATTCCGTGCACACTAAATAAAAAAATATTGAAAAATATTTTTGTACTCATTTTTATTGCACAATAAAACAATTTATCTTTTTAAAATTTTATTTTTTCAATTGATGAACGAGGATTGAAAAAAATAATAACTAAAAAGTATTATTTTCCAGCACATTTCCATGTACTTAGATTATTGAAATAGTTTTTAATTTATTTTTCTTACACTAATGCATCTTCGAAAGCAAATGGGTTAGGATGGAGTAAGAAAGTGAACTCAAGGAAAGGATCATAAATTAAAATACAACACAATCCTCTAAATTGCTTGCTTGTTAAGGCTTCAATATTCGGATTGTTGTCATTTTCTATTTTTTATTTTGTCAGCTCTTGTTAATGCTTCAAAATTAAGGCTTCAAAACTTCTGTTACGACTCTATTTGGTTATTGTGTTTTTTTTAATATTTAAAAATCTTGATTTTGATTTTAAATTATTTTTAAAATATTTTTATATCATTTTAATATGTTAAGATTAAATATATTAAAATTTTAAAAAAGTTATAAGCATCATGAAATAAGCTATTATTTATGAAATTTACTATACTATAAAAAAATAAGATATATATATATATATATATATATATATATATATATATATATATATATATATATATATATATTTATTTATATTTATATATATATATATATATATAATAAGCTCATTTTAATTTTTTTTTTTTTTGTTGGGAGGGGAGATGAGGATGGATTTGATTAATGTTATTAAATATTTTAATGCTAATACTTTAAATAAAAAATAAATGAATAATATGTTTGGTTGAGAATAAGCTTTAAACAAGTTTTATATAAAAGAACACATCAACAAGCATGATGAATTTCATGAAAAAAAATTAAACCAGAAGTATTTGTTTTAGTGCTTAAATGTGAATTTTTATATCTTATGTTATAAAATAATTAAAATAATTAAAATGAATTCACACACTTCATTTTATATGCATTAAATGATTAATAATATCCAAATAAAATTTAATTAGGGTAATTTTAAGAATTCATCAAGACTAAATTGTTAAAACTAAATTTCACATAAACTGGTTAATAATTTAGGATTACCAAATAAATAAATCAAATATTTATTCATTAATGATAAATTCGAATTATATTTATTAATTCAAAATTCTAAGTGTTTAATTAACAAAAAAATATAATAAAATCGAGGCCACACTTGGTGTTGAAGTCGAGGTATAATTAAATCAAATATGCTAAATTAATTTTAATACAGCATGCCATTGGGCCACGTGGTTAACCCCATGATCAATGGATTAACTTGGTAAACAATTTAGCATGAAATTGTTCTGGAGATTAAAATGCTGGCATGATCATACTCAGTCAAATGGAATATTTATTTTAAGAAAAAGCAGAAAAAAGTAGTCTCTGATAAAGCAAAAAGAAATGTTGTCCCATGTCTTTGCCTGCATAGACCAACAGACTGCCTACGAGAATTATGCAAGAAAAACAAACGTAGTGCCTTTTCGACGATGTCTTGTCAAAATATGCTCTGCGATGTTTATTTATTTATTTATTTATTTTTATTGGTATTATTTACTTTAGCCAGGACTCACTGTTTTATGTTTTTTTTTTCTCCACTTTTTACAAAATAAAATGAGATTATTGTTATTATAAAAAAAAGGATATTTCTGTGTTTTTTTCAAATCTTCACTGCGGAGCCTCCATCCAGAGCGGCCCGGTTACCCTATTGTTTTTATATATATATAAAAAAAAACTTAATTGATTTATAGATCTGAGAATTGTTTTCATAGCTATCCTTTTATTTTATTTTGTATAATATTTTATCTATACGTTTTTTATTATTTATTTTATTTAAGATATTTTTTAAATTGTTGTTTTTTCCAATGATTTCATCATCTATTTTTGTTTACAAGATTTTATCATTATTCTTTTGACTGACTCTTTGTTATTTGATTTTACTTTGATATTTTTTTTCAATTACATCATTCTCATTAAATTAGTTTGGAGTTGAGCTTCTTAAATGAGCCTTGATCTACGATTTCATGAGTTGAAAATTTAAAAGATTAATTTAGGTTTAGAAGATTCATCCGAGTTTGCTTGTTTTGTAAGATCAAATACTTTTAGTTTAATATTTTAGTATTTAATTTAATTGGAGGTTGGAATTTTTGTTATTTTTTCTTGTTTTCTTTTATTAATTTTTAAGATCAAATGCTTCCCATATGTATAGTATCTTTTGCTTCCAGACATTTTTATGTTTTTTTTGTCAAGATTAAAAAAATGATTCGACTAGTAGTATAGCTCAAATCATAAATCTGATTTGAAATATAATTTATTAACATGACATGTCATAAAATAACATTGAATGACGAAGTTGAGAGTAAATGATGAAGAAAATGAGTCGTTACCTAATATTAGAATAAATAAGAAAATAAATTATTGATATATATATATAATTATAGGTAAATATTTATAATAAACATATGGTTTAGGAAATAATAACAATTATATTAAATAAAAGAATACTACATAAAAAAAATTATAAATATTTTTGTGTTCATATACAACACTACCTACAATTACACAATGGTTATGGAATCTATCCATCACATTTTGAAGTAGATATTTTATGAAATTCTTAAATAGAAACACTTGGAAAAGTCGCCACGCAAAGAGGAATCACTTTCGAAATGATGTGGTTATGATTTTGATCATGGACGAGTCAAATCCATTCAGCTCACTGAATTTGAGATCCTTGGGCTCAGGGATGACATGGGTTGGCTGCATGTCAATGACCTGATCGAAAATAGGAAACCCGGAGGCACATGGGTGTGTGAGATTTGCCAGCCGACCCAGCACGTGCCGCAAACATTGATTGACATCACAACCATCATTGTCTTCTTACTTATCACATTTTTTTTTAAAAAAAATAATTAATTTAAATATTTTTTTTGATTTTTTAGAATATTATCTTCATGTGTTATAGAGTATTATAAAGCATATTACGACATCTTATCTAATATCTTAAATTTATAAGTGAAATGGTTTGTTGACATGGTATCAGAGTCTTGCTAACTCAGCGATCAAGAGTTCAAATTTTATTATTTTTATTTTATTTTATAAAAATTAAACACGATATAGAGTAAATTTGTGTAAGTTTCAAACTCAATGAAGTTTTTACTTAAAAAAATATTTTAAAAATAATATAAATTATATTTTAGAATCTCATTTAACAGTTTAAATTAAATATCAACGATGAACTTCTATCTATCCTCTGTAATTAGTCAAGTTTTAACATTGAAGAGAAAATATCAAGCGTCGTCACGATTCACATGCCTATTAATTAATTATTTTCGAAATGTATTTATGCATCGTCTTGGAAGCAGAAATTAAAAGGATATCTTCTTTGTTGATAAGAATGAAATAAAATTATATAATTTTATCGACGTTGGTGGTAAATAATAATATAGTAAAATCACGCACCTGAAAGTGAAACTTGAGTGACGTCACCCTCTTTTCTAAGGCCATGATTCACGGGTGTCTCTCGAGAACCCAGACGGTGTTTTCATGAGAGGCTCACCAATGGCTCTTTGGTGAAGATAAAAGTAAAACCTTTTTTAGAATATCTAATCAAACTCTTCAGTGGTTTGAAGTAACGGAGAATATTTTCAATTCAGTTCGGTTTTTATTAATAAAATCTATCAAACTGAAGAAGAAAAAAAACAAACAAAAGAACCCGGCCTAGTTTAAATCGAACAATTTCGGTTCGGTTCAATATTTTTACTAAAAACTTGAAAAATAGTTTTGGTTTTTTATATTTTTTTAATTTAATCAAGTTTCTTTTCTTTCATTTAACCAAAATAGAAGCAAATCAAAAAATTTGAACTAAATTAGAAGAATAAAAAAAATATAACATATTCTTTTTAATTTGAATCGATTCAATTTTGGTTTACTGGTTTTTTACTTAAAAAAAATAAAACTGGACCGGAAGTTTTTTAAAAAAATGTAATTGGTTTGATCATCTTTTTTTCTCGGTTTGGTTTTTCTCAATCATTTTTTTTTTATTGATTTTTCAGTTTTTTTCTTAACCCCTAATTTGAAGTCACCAAAAATCCTTTCTCCTCGTCACTAAACTTCGAGTTAAGTTACTGAAATATATAATAATGATTTTGTAAATATATAAAGTGCAACTTTGCAAGTAATTTGAAGTCACTGCAAAGCATCGGGACTACCAAAGCTTTTGATTTTTGATTTTTGATTTTTTTTGTATTATGTTTTATTGTGATTATTCACACATGAAGAGTGTGTGTGTGTGTGTGTGTGTGTGTGTGTGCAAGTAATTATATGTGGATGATCAAGGAGAAAGAAATTCAATTCTTGAAACATTAACAAATCTCCTCTAGTTATATTCCACCCTAGTTGATATTTGAAATTCTATATACTGGCATGAACCATATTACAAAATTAAAAATACTATTAGAAGATAATATAAACTATTCTTAATATTTAATTTTTGAATTGAGATATTTCTTTAACATAATTGAGTTATTTTATAAAATTAAATATAAGAAAGTGATGCGTACAGATTTAAAGTATGAACATTGTTTTTTTAAACTTGACGACAGAATTTAATACATGAGGAGTGACGGTACAAGAATAAAGAAAACGAAAATAAAAAATAAAAAAACATTGTATTCCCTCTTGATAGAATTTCAAATGCGACTTTGCCACGGCCACCACCGTCCCATAAGTATAATAATAATAATGTGAACAGGCCATGAATTATGACATGGTGGTCTGCAACTTTATCAGTCTGCCTTTCGCTTTTCTCTTTCTCATCAAGTAATTGGAGACACGTACCATATATATATATATATATATATGGTACCCACAGATTGATTTGTGGCTAATAAAGTGGAAGATTGTCTCCAAGAATTGCGGTATGGTACGTATAATATATATATACTATCCACTTACCCCGCATCGTCATTACCAGAATTATATTAAAAAATAATATTTATATAAGATTTTATTATTATAATATAAATTTAGACAAAATAATAAATCTGTTTATGGAGTACAATTTTTTTTATAAAATATATAAATTTTAAATTGATATAAATATATCTGTTTGGTAGGTTTTAACAAAATCACCAGCATAAAATTGACTATAACAATTAAAATTATTATAAACATTATTGTCCAAACAATTAAAATCATTAAATTGCCAAAAAAAAACTTTTTTACAAAAAAAAAGTAATAAAAAATAATCACTGAAATTATCATTATTATTGAGCACACAATAGAATCATAAAATCATCTGATCCGAAGATATAAAAATAACAAAAAACACAAAAAAAAAAAAAACAAAGGGAAAAAGAGAGAGATATTAATTTTAAAATGATCAACAACATAAATTAAAATTTCAAGATTGAACCGAATAAAAATAAAATCCCAATAAAAAAATAAAATGATAAAAATTAAAAATAAAAACTAAAAGCATAAATGCATAAATACGGTAAAAAATAAACATTGTCCAAGAAGGACCCAAAAAACCAAAGGAATTAATACCAAATAAAAAAAATTCAAAGAATAAGGGCCAAATGAAAAATAAAATATATAATTAATTCCAATCGAAGGACAATATTGAAACAAGAAAAAACCTTGGGAGCAAAAACAAAAAAGGGATTAAAAAAAAATGTAGTGTAATTTTGTTAAAAAAAAAAGAATAAGGACTAAAATGAAAAGTAGAATATATGACCAATTTCAATTGAAGGACAAAATTAAAAGAAATTAAAACCTACATACTGAAAAAATTAAAGAAACAAAAAATAAATCAAAAATCAAAAGAATAAGAACTGAAATGAAAACCAACATATATAATCAGTTTCAATCGAAGGGCACAGTTGAAAACAATCAAAATTTTCATTGAAGAAAATAAGAATGAAACTGAAATCCAAAGAACAGGGACTAAAATAAAACAATCCCAAACATGAAGTTCCGCCATGTTTTTTTTTGTCGCGAGAGAGACAACAAAGGGAGAGAAAACTAAAAATCGTTCACCGACGATTCATTAACCACCTTCACACAACACTCCCCGCACTCGGAGGAAGATAACATGGCAGCGCACCCAGTGACCAAATAATTTCCACAGTACAACGATGCACTTGCATGTGCAACACTGCTGGTGCGTCCGTACGAGGCGCCTGTATTGTTTCCGAAAAAATAATAAAAAATGCTAAATTACTTATACACCCACCCCTAAAACCAGTGATAATCACGGGGAAACCAAGGATGAAAGTACCACAATGCCCCCAGCTTCAGGTCTTCGTTTTTGTCTTTTTGGAGGTATTTGCGTAGTTTCACAGTGCACGAATATGTGAAAAAACAAAAACATGCCCAACTGTTTGTCGTCTTTTTGTTAGCTCCTAGGGGTAAAATGATAGTTTTGTTGTACAATTTAAAACGGAAAATACCAGAAAAACCTAAACAATTTGAAAATAGCATACATGACTCCTAGAAATGTCTAAAATGCCCCTGGCTCCAAGGGTTAATTTTTTCAATCCGAGAAATAAAATGATAATTTTACTATTGAAATCCATAATAATCCATGTTTAGGGACACACTAAAACATCGGTGTTTTTTAGTTGTTTTTTAATACATACATACATACCGCAATTCTTTGAGTCTTGGAGACAATCTTCCACTTTATTAGCCATAAATCGATCCGTGGGTTCCATGCATATGAATAGATAAATTCTACAAAACCAATTATGGCAATTAGGATTATGTTTTTGTTAAAAGATTAAATAAATAACTTTTCTCTCGATATTATTATATATAATTACCTCGTGCAATTCTGAAATTTAATCTATTAGATTGTTTAATTTGTAAGGTTGGACCTGCATAAATCCCGACAACAAGTCAATGATTTGTTGTAATGGAAGTTGATTAAATGGCTAAGAAATCATGCTTTTATCTTTATCTTTTCAATTACAATTTTGGAATTAACATCCTAAAAAATCTATTCAATTTCTCTAAATCTTTTTTTTTAATAGAAAAACTTAGTTTTAGTATTGGACAAGCTAAAAAAGTAGGGTTTCCAAGCAGCTTCTTGGATGTTGTTATCAAAAAGCGTAGGAGGTCCACCTTTTCAACAAGCATGATTTACACTCCTTTAATCTTGTTTTCTAAGTAAAAGAGGACACCACGATTTCATTTATTTTTCCGTATGCTCCCAAAAACAACTACCAAAACCTCCTCTCATCAAAAGAGGAAGTAAAAGTAAAAAGAATTTACTCTACGTTATTGATGGAAAGCTCGGGTGTTCGATATTATGGTTGAGGTTAATTTTTAAAATGTTTTTTTATTTAAAAATATATTAAAATAATTTTTATTATTTAAAAATATTAATATCAATGATCTAAAAATATTAAAAAATTATTTAAAATAAAAATAATATTTTTTTAAAAAGCATTTTTGAAACGTCTCCCGAACACCCGCGAAAGACCTAGTTGTGCTGTCCGTTTTAGGTTTCATCAGTTGTGAGAAAAAGAAAATGATTTGATTAAATGTATGTTTAGGGTTAAATAGTTTGTTTATGGAATTGTTTTTCTAATTGTCAAAAAAATCATCTAAAATTTAAACTGTTAGCTAATGTCTTAAAATGTAATTTATATCATTTTCTAACATACCTTTTTCAAGTGAAAGCTCTTTCAGCTTGAAACTTGGACATACCTACATTAACTTGTGCTTTTTTGGTGAGATTCGAACTCGTGACTGCTGAGTCAACAAGATTCTGATAATATTTCAAGTAACTATTTCACAATAACAACTTAAATTATTAAATAGAAAAATTAAAATATAATTCATATTATTTAATCGAGACGAGCATTAAAATATGTGGTAATAACAGTAGTGAGCACCAGCAAGACGACAATGACCCTACCCCATGCTTGCAGAGAATCCAAAGTCCAAACCAGTGTCGTGACCTCTGTGCCTGGTGCTTCGTAGGGCTCCGAAGCTATGATTCATCGCAATCACACACTGCTCCACGTGGCTGTGGGCCCCATTCAGTGGCGAAGAGCTCCATCATCTTTCACTAAAAGTTGATTAATGCCCACTCGCCAAAAGCAGGTGCGCGTGATTATCATTTCCCAAAGCTTAGTGGATGAAGCCCTGGACTTTTTATACTATTCTGCAGAATCAGCCTGCATTGGCCCAAACTATCACATTTCAGCCCATAAACTTTGCTTTCGTCATTTCAGCCCACATTGGTGAAGAGCAGAATCAATTACTAAGTATATAGATGTCATCTAAATGTTGGAAATTAATGTATAACACTATAGACTTAAATTATTAGATGATTTATATTATTTTTTAACACTGTTTGAGAATAATATAAATTATATTATAGGACCTCACCCACAAGCTTAAGCTTCTAGGTGAGAGATGGTTCCTTAACATGGTATCAGAGCCTTGTTGACCCAGCAGTCACGAGTTCGAATCTCATCACTTCCATTCTATTTAATAAAAATCAAGTACAAGGTGATGTGGGCCTGTGCAAGTTTCAAGCTCAAATGACTTTCACTCGAGGGAGGGTGTTTGAGAATAATATAAATCATATTATAGGACATCACTTACAAGCTTAAGCTTCTAGGTGAGATGGTTCCTTAACAAACACATTCTCAAATAAAATTTTTTTGGATTTCAAAACTTGCACAAACTCACATTACTTTATATTTGTTTTTTCATCAAATAAAATGAGAATGATAAGATTTGAACTCGTGATCATTAGGTCAATAAAGTTCTGATATCATTTCAAGAAACCATTTTATCTAAAAATTTAATCTGTTGGATGAGACCACATAGTATAATTTATATTATTCTTTAATTACATGTTATGCCATATATCCTTGCAAAACTATAACACTCAATAATTAAAAAAAATCGTAGCAGGTACTCCCTTCATTTTTTATTATAACACTCATTTTTTTCATAGGCCTAGTTAAGCCTTTCCTTTTTACTCCCTTCATTTTTTATTATAACACTCATTTTTTTCATAGGCCTAGTTAAGCCTTTCCTTTTTACTCCCTTCATTTTTTATTTTTTTCCACATTTTTCTCTTTCTCTTTTCCTTGCACGCTTGGTTGGGATGAAGGGTACCTAAACAAGTTATTAAGAGCAAGTGAAATGTTTTTTATCCATGGATCTAGTCAAATTTATTGAATTTGCAAATAATTTTGTTATGTGAGAATTGACTCCCTCTCCAATGAAATTTTAGGCCGACATGGTTTCCATTGTTAATGGTTGAGTGGTCGCTGGATTTGATTTTAGTTTGGTTAATTTATTGTTTATAATTATGATTATTATGACATTTTTATTATTGTTAAATTTCATATCTATATTAAGATGTATTTAAATTGTTGTTATAATTTAAGTTTTTAGTGTATGTAAACCTTTTTAATTATACGTTTGTGTAAGAAGAAATATAATAAAAAGGAATGTGTGTACAAGTGTGTTGTTTTTCTTTTTATTTCTTTTTATTGTGTTTTTGATAAAAAAAAATATATAAAGTTATGATATTTTAATTGCATGTGGCCAAACCTCTCAAAAATACAAAAAACATATCGTTCAATATATTCATACAAAACCCAGAAAATACAAAAAAACATATCATTCAATGTTTTCATACAAAACCCAGAAAATACAAAATACATGTTTGCTCTGTTTTAGGTTTTAATAATCAATTTATTAAATTCTCGAGAATTTAACTATTACTTAAATAATTCATAAATTTGATTCATGGAAATTAATGGTATAAATTCTAGTATAAATATTGAACCTACAAGTAGATTGATATTTAAATATCTAGAACTCACCAAAAATTCTCAGAATTATTATATATTTTTATAAATTTATAATTAGAATATATTTTTTACCACGACACAAGAATCACAAAAAACTCATTAACCTTCTAAGATAGGTAAATATTGTTAGTGTATCTACATGAAATTTTCTTTTAAAATTTATTTCGGGCACATGGGCCCATAATAAAATTCAAAAAACCAGACTTATTCACATGAATAAATTTCACTTATCAAAACCTTTAAATTGTGCACATCAAATTATTCAATGCAACCTATCTTATGTAAGATGTATTATGGATGCTAATACTTTTTTTTTGTTATATGCAACTAATATTTTACATGAATTTCTAACAAGACCAATTCACCTAGTTTTTCTCGGCGATCCCAAACTAAACAACTAGATAGCAGCTCCAATGATTCTCTAGACATCGCGTGGAGACATGCGACAAGTACAGGTTATTAAAATTTCTAATATAGTATGGTTAAATAAATCTATGATCGAAAAATAACAATTATAAATTATTATAAGTTATGATTAAGTATGCTCTAGACTCAACTGTTGTCGTGCAACTAATATTTTACTTGAATTTCTAACAAGACCAATTCACCTAGTTTTTCTCGGCGATCCCAAACTAAACAACTAGATAGCAGCTCCAATGATTCTCTGGACACCGCGTGGAGACATGCGACAAGTACAGGTTATTAAAATTTCTAATATAGTATGGTTAAATAAATCTATGATTGAAAAATAACAATTATAAATTATTATAAGTTATGATTAAGTATGTTCTAGACTCAACTGTTGTCATCGTCTTGAAGATCTAACATTTGGTCTTGGTTGATCTTTCCTCATCTATCTCTCTTAACCCTCAATTGACCTAATCTAGATATTAGATTGTTGCATGATAGTTTGTAGAGCAATTTTGAGAAAAAAACAATTTTTTCTTTTTAAGTTTTCCAAAGATTTTATATGGATCGCCATTTTTTGAAATACCAAAAATCAAATTAATGAAACAATATTTTCACTTTATAAAAAATATAAAATAATTGAAAAATCACATATGATACTAGGGGTGAGCAAACCATACCGAATAACCAATTTAACTGAAAAAACCGGGAAAAAAAAACCCCCCTGAAAAAAGCGAACCGAAAAAACAAACCGATTAAACCTGAGCACAAAATTATAAAAAACCATCCGGTTCGGTTCGGTATCGGTTTTTTACGGACAAAACCGATTAACCCGAACCGAACCGGTTCGGTTCGGTTCGGTTTGAAGTGTTAATATAAATACAAACTTAAGAAACCCTAAAGTAAAAACGCCTCTCGCCTCTCTCTTCTCGCCTCCCTCTGGCTTTGCAACTAAACTTCGGTTCCTAAACCTCTCGCCTCTCTACCTTAGCAAGCAAAGCAGCCTCGCCTCTCTATCTTAGCAAGCAGTCTCTCGCCTCTCTGTCTCTGCATCTTCAAAAGTCAAATCTCCGTTCCTCTCGCCTCCCTCTGCATCTTAAATCTTCCTCCCTCTCGCCTCTCGCTTCTCGGCCTCTCCCACTCTCTCGCTCTGGGTTTTAAGTTTTCACTTTGGTTTTTACATCCATTTAAGCCCTTCAAATTCTTCTCTCGCTAGATTCAAGCTCCATTTTCTCTCTTGTGTACCTGTATCTCCCCAATCTAGATAAAAACCCTCATAGATTCTCCTAAAGTTAACATCTTTCAACTCGCATTTCGTTTGCTTGTTAGCTGTTAAAAGCAACTCACGACCTCAGAACCAAAAACAGGACAAGTGATCTGACAAAGCGAGAGAGGTGAGAGAAGAAGAAAAAAGACAAGAAACCATGAAATTGAATGCCCTAGAAAGATCCAGATAAGATAAACCCAAATTCGGTTTTATGAATTTTTTAACCAAAAAAACCGGACCGAACCGAACCGAAAGTGGTCGGTTTTGAATAGATCCGGTTCGGTTTCGGTTTGAATTTTTTTTTTTTAAAAAAATCAATTTGGTTACTTTTTTGACAAAAAACCGAACCGAACCGAAAATGCTCACCCCTATATGATACTAAACAACTCCTTTTAAAACTTACTAAAATTAAAACATTTATAAGAAATTACTAAATTTTTTACGACCTGATTTTGGAGTTGTATTGGTAAGGTAAGGAATATATCTAATTGGCGCAATCCTCACCATTACCTATTGGTCTTAATAAGAATATGAGATTAAGAAAAATTAAATTTTTTTTTGCAAAAGTACATAAAAAAATGAAAATCTTAAAGCTAGTTTAATCGATCAAACTAAACAATTAATTATAATCTCAAAGATGATAAGTTAAGTCAAATTAGCAATAAACAATAACACACAAGGAACTACTATTATACATGATCAAAATCTAAAATCTGAAAAAAAAATCACAATCATATTCTCGATGTATACAAATAAGTAATAAGCTAATTTCCTTCTCATATTATAATCTTGGAATTGAACCCAACAAAATGATGTGTGTGTGTGTGTGTGTGTGTGTAATGTCTTAATCGAAGGGTCAGCCATGCATGCACCATATGTGGTGCGAGGGACCGGAAGCAAGTAAAAGAATCTCAATCTTGTTTCGATATTCCTTCCACATGGAGGAATCGTTGGACTAAATTCAGTGAGAATAACGTCAAGTGTTAATTTGGGACATCTTCTTGGCTTCTACATTTAGTTGTGTTTCAATGCTGGTTGGCTAATCCAGACATCGATCTACCACCTACGTCGTATTAAAATAAGAAAGAGAAAGTTTGAGGAATCCCAAGAAAACAATTAATAAAAACCAAGGACGAATTTTGATGAAACCAAAGCTTCTATGCAATTTCTTCTTTCTTATCCTCCATTATTCTCTTTCTGAGAAAGCTTGATTGTAGAAAAATAGTACTGTGTGGACTTTGGTTGTTCGGTGGAGGTGGAGGTGGAGGTGGAGGTGGAGATGACTTGACCTGACAGGCCGACAACCCAACACACCGTACCAATGATAGGAGGTGGCTCGTAGGTAGGAGGGGTATTACTGAGAATTAGTAATATTTTTTAGGCGGCTAGGTCTTGAGACTGTTCAGCATCTATTATAAATATACACTGTGTAAGTCTAATTTAACAGTAAAAATATAGCTGCTCGCCTCTCTATGCATGGCTATATTCTCGAAACACGTTAATTCTTATGCTTTTTTTTCTTGTTTTCTATCAATAATAGCTGCGGGATTCAGAGCAAATTTCCGTAGTGTTTCTGTCACTGTTCTTTTCTCTTTAAAGAACGAATCTTTTTGTTTCAAAGCGAAGAGTTTGCAACAAACCCAGTAGAGTTTTGGAGAATTTGAAACAAACCCTTTCTAGTTTTGGTGAATCTGAGGCAAGGGCCAGTTCATTTCAATAGAATTTGAGATAAAACCCAGTATTTTCTTTCTGTACGTTTTGATGCCATGCATGTTTATTAAAGGCATGAGTTGGAGAGTCTGTGCCAGACCCATGCCACTTTCCAGGTTTGAATCTGCTTACTTTGATTGAATTGAATGGAGAAAGTTGGATTCTTTTGGGTTTTCAAGGGCGAGGCAATGGTTCTTTTTAGCTTCGATTGTTAAATCAGCTGGTTGTTGATCTGTTTGGTCCTAATCATGTTTATAGAATATCTAGTATTCAGTGAATTATGCTGTTTATGCTAACAGAGGCATAATAAAATTTTGAATTGCTTGATAAATTAAGCTATAAATAATCAGGTGTAAGCGGTATGATGCCTGAATTTGGTGGTTCAAGCTTGCTTCTTGGGCCTTCCTGATGATGTGTTTGCCATCATATCACGGTCCCTTTCTCCAAGGGACATGTGTACTTTAAGTCTTTGCTGCCGAAGCTTATATGGTCTTGTGGCATCTGAGAAAGTTTGGCTCACCCAATGTGACAATGTAGGAATTATCTCTCACCAGGATATTATGGAGTGGCGGAAGGGTGTAGCATCTTACAGGGCGATGTGTCGATTCCTTGTTAGTGTTAAGCCATTAATTGGAATCTGGGTTCACCAAAATCCTGAGCTTGGTAATGTAGTGTATGTAATACCTGGTTTTGTATCTGTCGTCGGGTGCCGGATTTTACCACAGGAGTTGGGCCCTTTAGGAATCGAGGAAGGTCCTATTTTATGGGCACCGGTGTTTGAAATAATAGGTGACCTCGATGGTTCTACCTCATTTTTCCTACTTGGAAGAGAGAAAGGGAATGACCATGTTTATCCTGGTTCAGTCAAGTCTGTAGAGAAGAATTGCAATGTCCTGTTGCTTGAAGTTGAGTCTCGGCAACAGAAGAGTAAATTATTTCCTAATAAAAGCTTTGCTTATGACTCAGATAAGGAGCTAGCAAGAAAGCTTTTTAGGTCTGATCATTTTGGATTGTCGAGGTCACAGAGGCTGATTATCCAGTGTGAGCCCAAGTTGCCTTTCAGCAGCTTGCCTTTTACTGACAGAAGAAAGTTGATTGATGTTGTCACAAGCGAAGTTGGTCAAACAGGTACCTCGTTTGGAAAATAGGATTCTGTTTCCTCGGTTGAGGAATGATGAAGAGAGTTTTCAGAAAGATATGGCACTTTTATTTCAACGGAGATCACTTCTTTTGAAACTGTGTAAACTTGGTGAAGGCTTTAATTGGAAGGAAGCTCCTGAAGTGGCATCTGATCCTACGCGACTGCAATGGAGTGAGATTAGAAGGATTCTTGATTGGTCAAGTGATTCTCTGAATGGGGATGATAATCAGATGCAATCCAACACGAAGAAATCCCTCGGTGGGTATTTCAGAGCATACATCAGAGGGATTTGGGGGAAGTCCTCCTCCATAAATGGTAGCCACGCACATTCAAAGCACAGTTCTTCAAGCAGACAGAGTAAACATTCACAGCTGCTTGAGTTTTTAGGGTCAGGGGATACAATAGGGTTGACTTTACATGCCTCTAAGATGAAATTATCTTCTTATCGAGCATGGCCGAATATGCATGACAGTCAGTTTGCCCTATACAAATTACCCATGCGAGCTCCAAGAGCTGATCAAGAATATGCTGGTTTATGGGGAGGCACTTTTGGTTGGCCTCCCGGGAACCCCACTGAAGATAGGCCTGGAAAAGCTCTGTTCTTTCTTTTGATCACTTACGATGAGTCTCAGGGACGAAGAAATCTCATTGCCACCAAGATATTAGAAGGCACCCACTATGTTCTGCATCCAAATGGCTCAACAATGTTCATTGTTAATATTGACGAGCCCTCACAGGATCCATTTCCTTGGGAAGTTGATGCAAATTCCATTCCTTTGACCATTGAGCATGCATTTGCAGGGAAGGGTATAGCCAATGGGTATGGTTTCAGATATCCAGGCTCAAAGCCTGGTTCCCTCTTTGTAATCCAAAATGGTCTTCTTGCCTTTGTTTGGAAGGAGTCCAGAGCTGTCTTGAACCTGCAGAGACTGAACTTACAAGAGCTTTTGAAGAAAGGTGAACGGGTGCCTGCCTTACCTCCTGGTGCCAACTTTACATACTCTACCAGGTCCTATTCAAATGTCTTTGATTGCTTCTTGTTAAGTAACCATCTCCCCTAAAAAGCTTAAGCTTGTAAAGTGAGGCTCCCATAATATGATTTATATTATTCTCTAACACTTCTCAACTGACTCCACATTTATGCCTTCACGGAGGTAGTTCTTCCTTTGTGAGTGCTTATTTTCATTTTCTTCTGTTTTCTGGTATATAAACATCAAATTGCTATATTGCAGCTTTACTTTACTTTATCTAGCTTTGAGATGTAATATGATGGTTTCCACCATGTTCTGTTTCAGAATATAATGACAACTTATTGTTGACCATCCTGTTGTTGATCTTAATTTCCACAATCAGGTTTAGGATTCACTTCAGAACAGAGTGTTCATGTTTCTAACTTTGTCAATGAGACATTCTTCCTAGCATTATTGATCATCCTTTTGTTGATCTTAATTTCCATGATTCCTGTATTGATGAGATGTTCTGATGAAGCTCTCCAAGTGGGCTAACCGATTGTTTAGCAACTTTGTAATCATACTTTTTTATGTGTTTCCAAAACAATCATCACAGTAGGGAAGTCCAAAAATTGAGCCAGGCCTTCTCTACGTGACCTTAGTTTGAGTTTGAAAAGAGATAGTTCTTTTTATTATTTCGATTAATTGAAGATGCTATTCTCTTAATCTAAACTAGAATGCCATCTAGCATTATAATTAGTAGACGATGGGGTGTGTTAATTTTTGACTGGTAGAAGGATGAAAGATTGAACAAACTACCTTGTTAAATGCATTTGGATTTGATGAAATAAAGTATAAGAATGTAGTGTTTTTTTACTGGTTTTCTTAACAACATATACCGAACCGAAACCGATTGGTTCGGACCGGTTTCGATTTAGTTTTGATTTATATTTTTTTTGTAAAAATAATTTTGTTTATTTTCACTAGTGAAACTGAAAATACTCAACTTCCAAGTATAAAGTCTACGAAAAACCTTATCCTCTATGTTTAAAATTTTTACAATTAAATACACTGGTTTCAAAACACTCATTCAATAATTAACATTTAAAGTAACATATAGGATTTGTATCAATTTATTAATTATTGATGTTTTCATGTATTATTATAATTTGGTTTTGAGAGTGTTTCTAATTTTGGATTCAATCTAGTTATATAAAGTATAAGAATGTAGTTTTTTTTACTGGTTTTTTTAATAACATATATCGAAGCGAAACCAATTGGTTCGGACCAGTTTTGATTTAATTTTGATTTTTTTTGTAAAAATAATATTTGTTTATTTTCCCCTAGTGAAACTGAAAATACTCAACTTCAAGTAAAAGTCTACGAAAAACCTTATCCTCTATGTTTAAAATTTTTACAATTAAATACACTGGTTTCAAAACACTTATTCAAGAATTAACATTTAAAGTAACATACCCAAATATAACTTTCAATAGACTTGAAGGACTAATTTGAACCTCTTACAAATAGAAGTACCCTATACAGAATATGCGGATTCAGTTGTCGGTTCGCGAATAAAAAAATGGAAAATAATATAAATGTATATAAAGCAAATACAAGGTAGTTGCGTTTTGCGTTTCTCCTTTTCTCCATCCTTTTCCAATTTGAAAAACGACGCTAACCTCCGCCATGAGTACCACCGCAACAACCGTCAGAACCGCTGCTGCTATGAGACCATCACCGTCTGCCTCCGCAACAACAACCACCCTAGAAAACCCCACCCAGCAACAACCACAAACCCTAACTTTGCGATTAAATCGACCGAAAAAGAGAGTTTCGTGGAAAGAAGGCACCGTAGACAATGAGTTTATGCAAAAAAAGAGTTCGAAAATTTGTTGTATATTTCACAAGGAGAAGCCCATTCGATGAGGATGACAGCGATGACGATGACTGCAATCACGATCATCATGAACATAAATCCGACGGTGCCTGCTCTTCCTCTAAAAAAAACTGCGGTAATTGATTGGAGTTTTTGTTTGTTATATGTAATGAAGGATATCTTCTTCTTTTAGGCTATTGTTGTGACGGGTTTAAGAAGAAATTGAGAAATTTTAATTTTTCCTGCCCATGGTGAAGTGGTGGTGTGTTTGGCTATTCTCAATATGAATGTTCTTTTTAATGAATGAGAATTTTAACTTGGCTAATATGAATGTCTTTTCAATGTATGGATTGGTGAATTCTATTGTTATTTTTGTGGGCTTTTGATAGATCTACCCCACATTGTTCTTGATGAATAGAAATGGTGTGTGGTTGAAGATTTTCATGGAGCAATTGAGGCTCTTTTATCCGATAATTTACCAATTTTGTTTGAGAAAACTAAGAGTTTGGTTTAGCATGAACATTAATTATACATGGCTGAACCCCGTTTTGTATTCCTTCTGAAAAGAAAACTAAGAGTTTGGTTTAGCATGAATGTTAATTATACAGGGCCGAACCCCGTTTTCTATTGCTTCTTGAAAGAAAGCTGGAGGCGCTTGTTACTGGTTGATTCAACCCTGAACTTTTTGGTGGTTGCTTAATATCTTGTTTTGGGATTGAAATCAAATTGTTAAAGAGTTATGCAGATGCTGTTCAACCTGTTGATTGATTGTTGAAAACTTGCATTTCCTGCCGATATAGTTGAAGCTATTGTCTTTAGAACCGAAAGCAAGCTTGCTTGCTTTCAATGGAGGCTGCATTTTACAGCTGTGTTTGTGCAGTCATTGGGGGTGTGAATAGCATATTGCTCCCAACTTCTAGCACCATTTATTTACAGGATATTGATGTGTATAGCAGTGCAGTGATAGGGTGTGTGTATGAGTTCATATTGTGAGGAACATTTTGGGTGGGACTTCTGAATTTAGGTCAGTTGTATCCTTTCAATATAGCTAAGGAACAAGTTGTAGATTCTGTTTATTTGTTTTTTTTGTTTTAAACAGAATGTTATTAGGTGTTTTTTTATTGGGTGAAAATGGGTTGAAACAATTTTTCAACATTTTAAAACCAAATAACAAGTCAGAGATTTGAGAGAGAGATAGTTGTAGATCAAAACATATGATCTTGTTTCACAGGGAGGCACTAGGTTTAAGTAGTGATATTTTTTTTATATAAAAAGTTAAGAGCAACAATTTAACTGTCATTGAAATAAAATTATTTTCTAATCAAGTTGACTTCCCTAACCTAGGTCACAATCCCTTACCAAGTTCATTAATTTTCTTATGTTTTTCTTTTTTAAATAAAAATCGACAATCTAAAAAATAAAAGGTCGAGTCTTAATCAAATTAAAAAAATTACAGCAAACAAAAAAATACATTAAAAAGAAGGATTCAAAAAATAAAAAACACAAAAAAAAAGCTAAACCGTTTTGGCCCTTGCAAGAAACCCAAGCTCATACACATATGAGTTTGCTATTTTTTGTTGTGTATGTCACCCCGTGAAAAAAAATGACGGGTCACGTACTACAACAAATAACACAGTATTTAATTAAAAAACCCTAGATTTTGACTAATTTAGGGTCCAACCTTTTTGGATCCCAAAACTCCTTTTCCAATCAATTTGTTTTAAAAAAAGATAAAAAAAAAAACTTTAAAACCCATTTCGGATACTCAATTGAAAAATATTAGTCCCAAATTTATTTTTTTCAAACAAGAAGTATACATGCTATTTTTATTTTTATTTTCTAATCCTCCAAATCGCAAGTCGCTCTCTTGCACATATTAATTTGTACTCCTTGTTCCTTGTTTTTGCACGTTAGAGGGTTGCTGCCACCTTTTCTTTACCCGAACATGATTAATTCTTGCTTAATATATACTCTTAAGGAATCCCTTTTATAGTGTACAATAAGAAGTATTTAGATGAAATGATTTCATGACATAGTATCAGAACTTTTAATCTCACCACTCTCATTTTAGTGCAAGTTCTCTCTCTGTCTCTCACCCCCTTAAACTACAGCTACATAAATTGAGGGATGAACAATCGTAGCTATCGCTTTTAAGAATCTTATACTGACATCTGATCGTAGACAAGACCAAACATAGGATATGTCTTAAGAAACTCAAATTCTCAGCTCTTGAAAGACCTAATCAGTAACATAAAATAATTCATTGCACCTTAATTCTTGTTTAACATAAAATAACTGAATAAAAATGTTGTACTGGTACTTTCCAAATTTCTCCTAGGTATTTAATGCACGAATATGGATGTTGAAATTCAACATTTCTGCTTAAAAGATAAAGAATTTAGATAAGAATATACATGCTTGTTTGACAAGCAGGCAACAATATATTTGGATGTAACTAGGCCAAATTATCGAGATTAAGATACCAAATTCTCGAAAGAAAAGGCAAAGAGAATGAAGTCGTTGATGGTTTATCAAGAAGATTGATACTGGGTGAAACAGTAGACAATACTGATACGTTGGAAAATCAGGGAAGTTGCCGTGACTTAACAGTAGTAGTACCAACATGGTACCAGGAAATTATGGATTCTTATAAACATGACTCCTGGTTGAAAGAAATAATCACAATAAAGTTGATAGAAAATGGCAGTCACCCTAAAACATAGCCTTTGTTGATGGCATACTAAGAAATAAGAAAAAAAGATGGTGATCTGAGGGAAAAAAGTAATTAAGAAAACCTATAATTCTTGTATTAGAGGACATGTTATGGAATAAAATTCGTATAAGGGGCTCAAGGTTGTGTTTTATTTGACTTCAATGAAGAAAATAGTAAAACAGTGTGTAGAACAACATCTTGTCTATACTAGTGCTGTGTGGAGAGACATTACAATGAATTTTGTGAAAGACAAATATACTATATTGGTGATGATGCTAGATAAATTCACTAAGTATAATCATTTTATTGCGCTTACAAATCCTTTAACTGTCAAAGGGGTAACCACTGACCGCAGTCACTAATAAAGACAGTATTTATCAGTTTGATTTGAAAATAAAGTTGATCATCGATCCTATTATCCAAAATCTAATGGGCAATCAAAAAGGGTAAATCTAGAAACTTACTTGAGATGTATGCTTATGGACAATCCTAAGCAATGACACTCTTGATTGGTTTTAGCACAATGGTGCTACAATTCTAGCCATCATTCCAGCATTAATATAAGCCATTTCCAGGCCATGTATGGTTATCCTCTCCAAGCAGTAAGGGTGGCATTACCAGAAACAATAACAAATGATGCAGTGAGAAAATTATTGCAGAAAAGAAATGAAATCGACCAAGGGCTACTGAGGCACCTAAAAATGGCAAGAAACAGAATGAAGCAAGTGAAAAATAAGAATTTGATATACATTCTGGAGGACAAGTTTAATATACGTTCTTGAGGTCAAGAATGTTTTCATGGAAGTCCTCAAACACATAATCATTCTCATATAAGCCCAACGTTAAATTAATCATCAACCTGGTATTTTGCTTTATGTTATTAGAGTTAGTGGTACAACCATTAGATGGTTGGTTCTATATTGGAATGTGGGTGATGGCCTGAGTGAGGTTTGAATGTTCAAATTGGTAGATAAGTAGAGTGTTGTGCCAGGCGAAGGTGATTGCATAGCTCTCTTAAAGTTATAATTTTTTTTTAAGTCTAGGAACTGCTGATTGTGCAAATTCGTTGTTCCTGGATTACAAGTTTAAAGCAAGAAATGATTGGAAAAGTAGGAAAGCACTGAATTCAGCGGATTGATTTTCCAAGCAGAAGAAGTACTGAAGTGTCAGGATGCTTTTTAGATTTAGCTGCAAATTCTGCTGATGAAATCGTGATGTGTCGCAGAGTTGAAGAACGTTTGAGAATGTTATTTCAGCTTGAAGATTGATGAACTCTAACTCGGACATATTATTACTTTCTCTAGAATGAAAATTGAACTTAAAATGTTATTTTTCTTTTTCTTTTTATTATTTAATATTAAATTTTATCTGGAATTCAATTTGTAGACCCTTAAAATAGTTCTAAAGCATGAAATTGAAATTTTTTTAATTGAATTTAATTCAAAGAATTTAAATGCAGTCTGTGCTCTCAAAACATGCACTGAAACTCAAACAGGAGAGATTTTATTAGTATTGAAGTGCTCTGATGATGTTGATGGTAAAAGGCAAGTTAAGTCAAAACACAAGCTTTGTTTTGATAATACTATTTTCAAATTCATGGTTTAGATAGAGTTAATTTGATAGTGATTATAATATAAAAACATTAAAAAAAATATCAATTTGAAGTAAAATAAAATAAAATGAAGTAGCCATGAACGAATAAATTGACCGTGAACATGGCAGCACCTTCAAACCAGAACCTACAGCCCATTGGAAGAAGCTGCCAAACCAAAACCATTGGAAGGACGTGGGCAATGGTTTAGGTTCTATGTTTATTAACATTATAAGTAGGAACAATCAATCAAGACAACGTTAAACAGTAGCATCCCTTCTTGATCAAAGCTGGTGACGACAATAAGAATAGGGAAACATGTTTCTTTTTCCACTAAAAATCTTCTCTTTACTCGCGCTCTTCTCCTTCACCGCAGCCGGATGCGACGGAGCTACCGTATGCATTATCGGCAGCGGCATTGGCGGCTCCTCAGTCGCCCACTTCCTCCGCCGATACTCCACCAACCACCATCCAAAAATCCTAATCTTCGAAAGGCAAGCCGTTGTCGGCGGTCGGATAGCCTCAGTGACAATCGGCGGAGAAGCCTTCGAGGCCGGAGCTTCAATTCTCCACCCCAAAAACTACCACGCCTGGAACTATACTAATTTGCTAAATTTGACAAGGAAGAGACCATCCTCTTCAGAGGGTTCCTTTTCATTGGGGATTTGGGATGGTGATGGGTTTGTTGTTAAGACCCTAAATCTGAAGTCAAGTTGGGGGATTGTGAACAAGATTGTGTCTTTTTTTAATGGGATTTATTTGTTTATGAGATATGGGTTTTCACTTGTAAAAATGGAAGGGTTTGTGGACGAGACAGTGAATAAGTTTTTGAAGTATTATGAAGGAGTGGAAACGAGGCCTGTGTTTGAGAGCGCCGACGAGATGTTGAAGTGGGCTGGTTTGTTTAATCTTACGAGAAAGAGTTTGAAGGAGGAGCTGGTTGATGGTGTTAAATTGGCTCCTTTGTTGATTAAAGAATTGGTCACTGTAAGGATTCCTTCTTCTTCTTCTTACTTTTCCTCTTTTGCTTTCTTTTCATCCAAACACAAAAATGGCGATTCATGCGCGAAGAAGGAGATTAAAATACAGTGAACTGTTCTACTAGAAATTATTGGGACAGTAGTGATGAGATAGTATTTCGATGATCTGTTATCGATTTTGTTTTCTGAATTGCCTCCCTTTGTGCTTGTTGTGACTGCCTTCACTTGTTTGCTATTACTATTATTCACTGTCAATTTTTCCTTTTTTAGTCCCTGCATTTTTCTATTATTTTCATTTCGGTCATTAGAGTTTATTACTTTCCAATTTCATTCTTTCATGTTTTGTTTAGTACATCGTTAATAATATTTCCTTTTAAATTTCACTGTAGAAGCACTGCTCACATTTAGAACATCAGTTTTCCTGAACCTCTAGTTTTCTGGTTAGAAGCACCATGGATGCGCGTCAGGAAATTAGAATCTCATTATGCACAAGTACTGTGAGAAGATGTTATGATATGTTTAGATTCTGATGGGCTAAAATGTGAAATTGACTCATAAAGTGGATAGTTTAACAGAGCTCTGAAGATATATTGACAACTCGGAATTTCTATGGAGTTTGCATGCAGGTCACTACTCGAGTTAATTATGGTCAAAGTGTCGACATCAGTGGACTTGCCGGAGCAGTTTCCATGGCAGGATCTGGTCGAGGTGTATGGGCTGTTGAAGGAGGCAACTGGCAGATGGCTGCTGGGCTAATTAATATTTCAGACGTTGAACTGCATCTCCATGAAGAAATTGATTCTATCTCTTATCTTGGAGCATATTATGAGCTCAACTCCACGAAAGGAAATGCTTATTCATGTGAAGTCACGGTGGTTGCTACACCGCTAGATGAATCGAGCATTCAATTTTCACCGCCAGTTTCAGTTCCGGCGAGGCAATTACAGCACACACATGCAACTTTTGTGAGGGGCCTCGTAAATCCTGTAAGTATCATAGCAATCACAAATTCCATACTCCTTTATGGCTTTCAGCTCATAAATATATCCCTCTTCTTCTATTTCGATAATTCATATTTTATTCATTAAATCCTGGTGTTTTTCATGGACAAAGGTATATTTTGGCGTGAAAGCTGCTTCAGAAATTCCAGAACTGGTGGCCACAATAGAGGATCCTCGTCTTCCTTTCACAAGCATTTCAATTCTCAAGTGTTACAGTGAGACAGATATGACATACAAAGTATTCTCTCGCCAAGCAATGGCTGATGCATTACTAGATAGCATCTTCAGGTATTCCTTTCAATTTCCCTTAACTGTTTAATCCCTTCAGTGGAAAATGAGGATCATAATAATCTCCTTATTGGTTAGTCCAAGAATTTTTATTGTGCTAAAACTGCTTGCTATGCCACTGGCTAACCCATCCCCAGTCATAAATGGCTGTATCTGGTTTCACTTGAACGTTTTAAATAGTTTTGGTGTGTGATTAAGACTGTTCTTCATGAGAACTGGAAAAATGTAACAAAAAGTGTGCAGATTTGCTGAATTATTAATATACAGTCCATTCAAACTCACCCCTAGTTCCTAAATTATGTATTCTGATGCAAAAAACTTGATCTATTCTGTACTGATTGATGTTAATTGTGCTAAAATTCTTTGCTATGCCACTGGCTAACCCATCCCCAGTCATAAATGGCTGTATCTGGTTTCACTTGAACGTTTTGCATGATTCTGGTGTGTGATTAAGACTGTTCTTCATGAGAACTGGAAAAATCTAGCAAAAAGTGTGCAGATTTGCTGAATTATTAATATAAAGTCCATTCAAACTCACCCCTAGTTACTAAATTATGTATTCTGATGCAAAAAACTTGATCTATTCTGTACTGATTGATGTTCATTGCTGCTAATGGTAGTGTGAGGAAGGAGACAGTTCGAATAAACTGGGGTGCTTACCCTCATTACAAAGCTCCTGAAAAATTCGCACCCTTTATTTTGGATGGTAAGCATTTGTACTATGTGAACGCCTTTGAGAACGCAGCCAGCACGGTGGAGACTAGTGCTGTTGCAGCAGAAAATATAGCGCTGCTCATCCTGTCAAGATTTTTTTCGGCAAGAATCCCTCATGTCCATCAGGCATAGAGAGAACCTCTTGTTCCAGTGCAGAGGCGTCGCGTTCAGATGCGTGATTCGTATGCATGGCACTGAGAATATTAGGTTTTTTTTCTTTCTTTTTCTTCTGTTTTGTGAATGTTGTATTATATAGCAGAATTTCCTTGAAGCAATCTAGGCAGATTACTGAATGTATATAGATAAAGCAATAAAACTGTGTACAAAATTATTGATGAGTTATGTTATTTTTAGTAGATATTTTGTGTGTTTTGCCTTTATTCCAGGAAAATTGCGTTTTGATATGAGTTTTGATAAACGATGACACAGTGTGGATCAAGATTGTCAATTCTGTTTCGGTTGGTGTTTTGTTTTTTCAATTGGAACAAAATGTTTTGGTTTTGGAGTGTTTCGACACGCCATTTCGGGATTGTATTGTTTATGTGTGTGTGTATATATATATATATATATATATATATATATATATATATATATATATATATTAATTCAAAAACAAATTTAGTTCAAATCCAAAAATAAAATTATTTAGAATTGTGCAATTTAAGCTAAAAAAAAGACACAATAAATGATTTTTCTAAACAAAATTATGAACATGTATAATATTATGAGAATGCCATTATCAATCTCGTAAGGTCATTACATTATCTTATTGCTCTGAAATTTTAACATAATATATATAAATATGTCAAAAGACTCATCGTATAATTTCATCTCAATCTAACGGTTAGATTAAGAGATATGATTGATATTTTAAATTATTTATTATTTAAAAAAAAAACACTATTTACCCGAAACAGAACGGACAGAACAAAACCATAACGTTTGGGCCGGTATTTGGATGAAAAATCCGAAATGAACTGGAATTTAATCCTAGATAAAAATAATATATATATTTTTTTTAACTGACACAAAACGTTTCGATCATTTCAATTGAAACAGAACGAAATTGACAACCCTAATGAAAAAATGACAGCCATCTGGTTCACAAGTTTTTAATTTCCCATAGATTTACTAATCTCAGCTCTCTCAAGTAAAGAGTGTTTTTATAATGGAATGGATTTAGGCTTTTCGCACAAGGAATGAAGATTTTTGTTATCGGAAAGTTTTAGAATATCAAGAATTCTAATTTTTAAGCTCTACAATAAAAAAGAAAAGTGAGAAGAATCTATTTTTTTTTAAAAATAAATCAGACATGCTGTCTTCAATCAAACACAAAAAAATTCAACCCTATAATTAAATATGATTTTCCAGTCTACTAAAAAAAATATTAATCTATTGTAACCTGGTTAATTTAATCATATTTTTAATAATTTAGTTGACTGAGTTAAAATCAAATAAATTAAGTTTAATAGTAAAGAAATATAAATAATTGATCTTAATACCTTGCATTGACTTGACACTATAATCCAATGAACAGATTGTTTTCGGATCAGTCATGCAAAAACATATATAAGGATTCAATACGAGGTTCTTAAAACTTAAAAGGACTAAATAATTATTGTATTAACAATACAGGGATTAAATAAAAATAGTTCACTCAGGTCAACTGCTAGAAACTCTTATACCCCTTCTTCCTTTCAGAGTCTTGAGCAAAAGCTGTTGTTTAAAAAAAAAGAGAGGAGAGAAAAATGTTCATGTTGCCACTAAAAATCCTCACCTTACTCTTGTTCTTCTGCCTCACATTCCCACACATCTCCTCCTCCACCAGCACCTCATCCGGAGGCGACGATGCTACCGTATGCATCATCGGAAGCGGAATTGGCGGCTCCTCAGTCGCCCACTTCCTCCGCCAATACTCCACCAACCACCATCCAAAAATCCTAATCTTCGAAAGACACGCCATCGTCGGCGGACGGATGGCCACCGTGACGATCGGGGGCGACGCCTTCGAGGCCGGAGCTTCAATTCTCCACCCCAAAAACTACCACGCCTCGAACTATACTGATTTACTAAATTTGACAGGGAAGATACCATCCAGTTCAGAGAGTTCAATTTCATTGGGGATTTGGGATGGCAATGGGTTTGTTGTTAAGACCCTAAATGCGAATTCGAATTGGGGGATTGTGAACAAGATTGTGTCTTTTTTTAATGGGATTTATTTGTTTATGAGATATGGGTTTTCACTTGTTAAAAATGGAAGGGTTTGTGGACGATACAGTGAATAAGTTTTTGAAGTATTATGAAGGAGTGGAAACGAGGCCTGTGTTTGAGAGTGTTGAGGAGATGTTGAAGTGGGCTGGTTTGTTTAATCTTACAGGAAAGAGTTTGAAGGAGGAGCTGGTTGATGGTGTTAAATTGGCTCCTTTGTTGATTAAAGAATTAGTCACTGTAAGGATTTCCTCCTTCTACTTCTTTTTCCCCCTTACTTTAGCCGATTGACTTTGAATTCTTTTGCTTTCTATTTATGCAATGACAAAAACTCAAACGCAAATGTCAATTGAGATTAAAATACAGCGAATTGGACTGCTAGAAATTATTGGAACATTAGCAATGATATCAAGTGCTAGTATTTTGATGATGCAGTTATCGAGTTCTTTTTAATTGCTTCCCCTTTTTGTGTTTACATTGACTGCTTTCATTTGTTATTATTATTATTATATTATTACTATTAACATCAACAATTTACCATATCAGATATGCCTTTTGCAGTGACAACACTATTCACACACTCACATTTTGTTCACACACCTTTTTATTACCATGAACTATTTACCAAACCAGATATGCGGTTTGCTGTAGAAAAACTATTCACATACTCACATTTCACTGTTTCACATACCTTTCCACCCAAAACAACAAGATGGAAACCAGGTACCTGTTATCAATTATGTGAGTACAGTTTTCCATCTTCTTCTTCTTGATGGAAAGATAATTTTGTAGTAATCCAAACTCTAAAAATAAACGTTTCCGTTGCCTTTATTTTCCACTGCCTTTAACAACCATTCTCTCCTTTAAAAAGAAAAAAGGAGAAATGGGACAAATTATTTAGAACAGCAGTTTCCTGAACCTCTAGTTTGCTAGTGAGAAGCACCATAGAGTTTTGCGTGTGGAAAGTAGAATCTCATTATGTCAACGTACTATGAAAGATGTGGTGATGTCTTTAGATTCTGATTGGCCAAAATGCGAAATTGACTCATAATTTGGGTAGTTTAACCGAGTTCTGAAAATTTATTGACAACTCAGAATTCTGTTGAGTTTGCATCAGGTCATTACACGAATTAATTATGGTCAAAGTGCCAACATCAGTGGACTTGCCGGAGCAGTTTCCTTGGCAGGATCTGGTGGAGGTTTATGGGCTGTTGAAGGAGGCAACTGGCAGATGGCTGCTGGGCTAATTAATATTTCAGACGTTGAACTGCATCTCCATGAAGAAATTGATTCTATCTCTTATCTTGGAGCATATTATGAGCTCAAATCCACGAAAGGAAATGCTTATTCATGTGAAGTCACGGTGGTTGCTACACCACTAGATGAATTGAGTATTCAATTTTCACCTCTAGTTTCAGTTCCCATGAGGCAATTACAGCACACACATGCAACTTTTGTGAGGGGGCTTGTAAATCCTGTAAGTATCATAGCAATTACAAATTCCATGCTCCTTTACGGCTTTCAGTTCATAAGTATATTCCTCCTTTACGGCTTTCAGTTCATAAGTATATTCCTCCTCTGCGGGCTGTCCTCTTGCCAGCACTTCTCTCCTTCTATATGATAGTTTATACTTTATTCATTAAATCCTGATGTTTGTCATGGACAGGTATATTTTGGCCTAAAAGCTGTTTCAGAAATTCCAGAACTGGTGGCCACAATAGAGGATCCTCATCTTCCTTTCACAAGCATTTCAATTCTCAAGTGTTACAATGAGACAGATGTGACATACAAAGTATTCTCTCGTCAAGCAATGACTGATGCATTACTAGATAGCATCTTTAGGTACTCCTTTCAATTTCCCTTACCTGTTTAATCCCTTCAGTGGAAAATGAGGATCATAATAATTTCCTTTATAGTTACTGCAAAGGATTTTATTGTGCTAAAATTGTTTGCTATGCCACTGGCTAACCTATCCCCAGTCATAATATGGCTGTATCTGGTTTCACTTGAACGTTTTAAATAATTTTGGTGTGTGATTAAGACTGGTTTTCATGAGAACTGGAAAAATGTAACAAAAAGTGTGCAGATTTTCTGAATTAATATATACAGTCCATTCAAACTCACCCCTCGTTATTAAATTATGTATTTTTTATGCAAAAAAACTTGATCTATTCTGTACTGATTGATGCTCATTGCCCCTACTGGTAGTGTGAGGAAGGAGACAGTTCGAATAAACTGGGGTGCTTACCCTCATTACAAGGCTCCTGAAAAATTTGCACCCTTTATTTTGGATGGTAAGCATTTGTACTATGTGAATGCTTTTGAGAATGCAGCCAGCACCATGGAGACTAGTGCTGTTGCAGCAGAAAATATAGCGCGACTCATCCTGTCAAGATTTTTTGGTAAGGATTCCTCATGTCCATCAGACACAAAGAGAACCTCCTGTTCCAGTGCAGAGGCGTTGCATTCAGATATGTGATTCGTATGCATGACACTGAGAATATAAGGGTTTTTTTCTTTTCTTTTTTGTGAAATGACCAGGAAATATATGAACCACTTGTATTATACAACAGAATTTCCTTGAAGCCTTAAAAGCAGCTTATTGAATGTATAAATATACAAAGCAATGATACTGTGTACAAGTTATTGATGAGTTGTGTTATTTTTGTGAATATTTTGTTTGTTTTGCCTTTATTCAGGAAAATTGCGTTTTGATAGGAAAATGGCGGCCTTCTGGTTCACTAATTTCTATAATCCCATAGATTTACCATTTTCAGTTATCTCAAGAAAAAATCGTGCTGCTTAGAGATCTTAACCCATCTCAAACTCATGCTATAAAGAAATAGATTTAGGCTTTCTGCAAAAGGCATGACGATTTTTTCAAATGTTGTGTTAACCTGTGCAACCAAAATTTTCCCACGTTCATCATCAGCCTAGCCTGCCAGGTCGCCAACCGACAAAAACATGCGGATGGGTGTAGGCTGAAAATGGATTTCAAGCATGCGGCCTTGAAGCGTTAAAATTTCTTCGCTGGCTCCGACTGCGCAGCTGAAGGGCTGAATTTTTTTTGTCCATATTTAGCTTGAATCCTGAAGTGCTAAACGCTTGAGGCCACACGATACAGGTCCATATTGTCATTCATGTTCGCACCTGTGATCATTCCTTTGAAGAGTTTGTCGTGCTGTAAATCAGTTGCCCCTTGAAAGAATTTTTACTCAAGTTTTTGAATTCAAACTGGAAGTCCCAGTAATCTGGTCGAGGAGAATATTTTACCACAGAGACATCAGTCGTTTGTTATTTTGTAATGCAGTTTTTTGACTCTGTAATTGGTTGACCATTTCCTTGGCACCTAACCGAATTTTCACCAAACTATTTTGCTTGCCCATATAAAGAGAGAAAAAATTACCGGACAAGCACCAATGATACCATCACATTCATGTATAGTGTGTGTATATATATGCATATTTACAGTAGATGAGAACATCAGGTAGCGAAGAAATCTTAATATCCAAATACCAAATATGTTATCCACAAGATAAATTTACAGCTATGGACACGTTTTATGGGGATGATTGCAATTGCAAAAACAAACCAACATGATTGCAATTGCAAGTATTTATCAAGTTGAAAAGATTTCGTTGAGTACAAGCTTAGACGAAGGCCACCGCGACATGAATCATCGAGGATGGCCAGCAGCTCCACGAGACGGCGACGTTGCTGTAACTGCTTTCCCTGATCATGCTGGCAATGGTTCCTCCAAAACTGCATTTTGAAAATTGTCAGGTTATTGAATTGCTTGCACACACACATGCACATAGAGAGAGAGTGAGAGAGGGTGGGAGACAGAGAGACACTGACCTCTTTTCTTAGTGGGCACCTCAGCTGAAGAAATTTCAGCATCATCCACAAGCACAGGTGGTTTGGTTGGCACATCAGGAAGGTCCAACTTCTGCTCCTGTTCCTCGGACACAACTATAGCGGGCACTTCTGGCAAGTCTTGAACGGCCATCTAAACAAACAAAAGAAAGTTTGTTTTTCAAATAAGAAAAATAAAAAGGGAAGTCGAGGACTTTCTCAAGGACAACAAAGTCAAAGACCCAGTAAGAGCATATGGTCTACCAACAGAAAGAGGTAATAAAATATACCGGTGCATATACAACCATAAAATAAGAAATATTATAGTACAGCAAAATCCAATCCCATCTAATTGTTCTTCAACTAAAAATTTTCCCCTCAATCTTCTATATAATTCAAGGCAACAAACATATGAATCATCATGTAACATGTACAACCCATAGATCCCAGTGCATTATGAGTCTTGAGGGGATGACTACACTGTGGTCGTGCAAAAAGGAAGCAAAAACTACTGCAGAAAAGCTCATTTACATCCTGGAATGGCTGGATAGGTAAACTAATAAGGAATAAAAGACCAAAATATAACCTTTTTGTTAATAAGAGTAGAACCTTTATATTTAAGCAAATTTCAAATATTCCAGAGCAAAAAGTTTGCATGTGATTGTCCAATAGTCACCATATACCCAGCAACTCAGTCCTAACAAAACCATGGAAGGGATGAATGTACTAAATCCATCACATCTCATTTCTAGCATTCTTGATTTTTTTTCTGAAGCAACCAGAAGATATCATAATGCACCTTATCATAACCTTGCTAAACAACAAGAACTGGCCAGTAAAGGATAAGTACATTGTAAACCATTAACTTTACCACTAAACTGAACAGAACCTCAAATCAAGCCTTAAATTGGAACTAAATGGGTTTTGTGGAGTGAATTAAATGAGTGATTTAACAGACATATAATGCAGGAGCAGTATTAGAAACGTACAACAAATCTCGCAAGACACTAGTGGTTTAAAAATTAATCATACCTGAGTTTCCAAGTCCTCAAATTCAGCTAAAATCTCCTCTTCATCATCTGCTGATAGTTTCTCTCCCAAGATAGCATTAATTTCCTTCACAACAATTAAAATTTTAATACAAATGAAAAGGAAAAGGCATAGGGAAGAGGAAAGCTTGAACAGGAGTGATAAGTGGCAAAAGTTCATATTCTTCCCCATTAGAATGGTACAAAAAAAACATTACGAAGTCACTGTAGAAGCACATACAAGCATCAAGTTAAGATCATTATAAATGCAGCACTAATGTAATAACTTCTGCAAAGATAAAAGAGAATTTCGATTTTCTATATGCCATAAACATTATGTGACATCTCAAAAAGTTTATCTGAAGGAAATATTTTTAGACATGCAACTCAATATTGAATTCCATTCCAATGGTTCTGAATTACTGACAGCTTCAGCTCCATATACAGCGCCTACATGTTTTTAGGTGTGTGCATGCATATACCATACACATACACAAGATATTTTATATATTTATATATATCAGGGATTGATTATCCAACAATATAAAATATCTAAACAGAATGTCAAAGATAGTCCAGAGATACTCGAGGTTCAATATGAAACTCACATCTTGGTAAGCTTTAGCTTCAGCGGTATCATCCATTAGCTTCTGAACATCATCCATATTGACCTCACTTTGTATTGCCTTGATTACATCAGTACCTGACTTTAAACTCTCAAATACAGCTTTCTGCTTGCTGACCAGCTCAATATCTGCCAACTGAGCCAAAACACATATTGTAGAACGTCATATAACATATGAAATCAAACAATATTCTAGTGATTTTCACGCACTTGTTGCTCAACATTAATGAGCCACGTATCCACTTGCTTCAGCAATTCTTCTTGTGTTTTCTTCTTCTTCAATGCTAACAATGCCCTGTCCCTTCTCTTCTCACGAATCAAATCTTTAGCAGCTAGCTTTTCCGCTTCAATCACAGTTTCAAGCTGGAACATTTCAATCGCAAAATAAAGTAACAACCTCAAATTAGCGATCGCTTCTTCAAATTCAGAAGAAGACACAATATTCATTTCATCAACAAGAAAACATCACAATCCTCCAGAACACTCTTGTCCATTTCAAAATATTAAAACTGATCCTCTTCTATAAGCCTAAAATTACACATTTCCCCAGCAGCGCTTAGCTAAAAAGTTTTAATTTTTTGTAGTTTTTAATAGAGCAAACCAACAACAAAAAATGGGTTTTTAAAGAGAAAAAAATCCAAACTTTCTATTACCCTTTGGTTGTTACATAATTTTATTGAGAAATAAACAATTCAGGCATCAAAAGACATATTTTATTTTCAAATTCCAGGGTAATCATAATTTTGATTATAATGAAGCAAAAAAAAACAACATGAAAACCCCATCAAATATCGATGCCCAAAAAGTCACAAAATTGAATTAAAATAGAAAAAAAAGAAAGGGATCAACCTGTTGTTGATACTGGGCAAGCTTGCGCCTTTGAGTCTTGAGAGAGAGAATGGCTCGATCAACATCTGTTATCTTCGGTTTCTTCACAAATATATTTCCCATTTATCAATTTGACTAGAGATTTGATCAGCACGAAAGGGTTTTTAAAAACCCTTTATAAGCTAATTAATTGAAGGTTTCATGATACTGTTGCAGAGCAGCATTTTGTGTTTTTGATGCCCAAAAGTCCTGTTTCAGTTTTCTGTTTCAAAATTTTAAATTTTAACTTTTTATCTTTCATGCTATTTAATTTCCTTTTGATTCACACATTAGTCCCTATTTTTGCAATAACGCTTTACGTTTTGTCCCTCTATTTTCAAAAACCTCATGGAATGTTGCTAATTTTAATTTGTTATAAATGTTGTGATGTGTTGTGTTATATTTCATAACACTTTGTTGTAAAATTAATGTGTTTATAATAAGAGTAACATTTAATAATCAACAATTATAATTTTTTTCTTAAAAATTCATGAACCCTGATTTTTCAGTCGATTACTGAAAAATATTGTACAAGATGATAGAGCGTTTTTCCAACAAACGACTTGTAGTCTAGTATAAAAATATTAAAGTAGACGACCCATATTTTAATAAATAAAACTCGGTACAGGCAATCCTAGGCTATTGGGTATCTAAACAGACATGTGACCCTCACATGCCAAGCCCAATAGCACATAACCTCTTTGTTTTTCGTTTTTTAATTTTGTTAGACACCCTTCTTGCTTAGCTCTTTTTTTTATTTTTTATTTTTATTTTGCATGCTTATAATATTTCAAAAAAATGATTGTAATTTATCTTTATTTATCCTAGAAAAAAACATCCAGGATAAAAAGTACAGATTAAAAATAAAAATGAAGGTTAAATATTTGAATATTCATATGTCTTTAGCTTTTTTTTTATTTTAAAAAAAAAGCTTTTTATTTCAATATTTAATGAATATTAATATTTTTTTTATAATTTATCATGTATTTTCATAATTTATCTAATTAAAAATAAATATCATTATTTTATTTCTCAATTATAAAAAGTTTATTATATTATATTATATTATATTATATTATATTTAAAATTAACTTAAATTCATATCAGGCTAGTTACATCACCATTATCTTTTTTTATTTCAATTTTTTTATCATCCATTTTTATTAAGCCAGCATTCTTCTTTCTCATAAAAACAAATCCACAATTCAGCCCTCTTCGAAGGAAAAAAAAAACCCAATTTTTGCAGGACCAACTTACCACATAAAAAAAAAGGGGGCAAATTAGGAGTCTCTGAACACACGATCATCACATAAATGGAAGGTAACTGAATCTAAGAGCCAGGCGAATCCTCTCTTACAATTTCCCAGCAGAAACAGCAAATACAACCAAAAGCAAAACAAAAACCAGCGACAATGCGTTCAATGGTTTTCCAAAATTTGCATTTACACCTTCCAATCTTTCACAACATTTTTCACTATCCAACACACACCTTTACTGGGTTTCTCTTTTTCTCTCCTCTAATCCTCTAATCAGTCAACCCCACCTCCAAAGATCACATCTTTGCTGTTTACATAATTCCCATGACATAAAGTCTCAAACTTTGGAATTCTCTATTCCTTCATGGAGGTTGGTAATACCAAAGAGGGTGATAATGGTAGTCCTCCTAGGCAAAGGTTCTGCATTGAACTCAAGCCTGGAGAGACAACAATAGTGTCATGGAAGAAGCTTTTGAAAGATGCAGGAGCAAACAGGGCAAGCTCGTCTCAGTCTCAGAATCGAACTGCTACTGCTGTTGATGTTGTCGTGAAGCCTGCTTCTGTGGATACTGCACAACAAGAGGCCCAGTTTTCTCTGGTAAGATATTGTTGAGAACCATATATGTAAATTTTTGTTATGTTGTAATTTATCTGGGTTACGTTAAAGTTTATGCTTTTATCTGAATTTTATTAAGTGTTTTCTGTAATATTCTATACTGTATTTTAGATAATCAAATGCAAGCTATACATGTGATAATTTCAACTTTTTTCAGCGTTCAACATATGATGGGAAGAAGAATTATTTTATGTCACAAAATGCTTGATGTATGGAAAGAAAGTAAATAACTTGATTATTTGAGAATGTTTATGTCAATTAGCTGATTTACTAGTATCTGCTTTGGATTTAATAGCCTTCAGTTACTTTTAAATTATAATTAGTTTACTGTTTCTATGCAGTTATATTCATAGGAGATCCACTATGGTTTCTTTCTTAATAACTTTCATGGATAACTAAATTTATTTGCTGTTTTCCCCCCATCATTTTGATTTCTGTGAAGTACGAAGGGAGAAAAGTGAAGTGAATAGTGGAGAGAAGGACAAAATGAAGGAGAGAAGTTTAGTTGCTGCATAAAATGATATCCCTGTCTTCTTCATTAGCACCATTTATAGTTGTTATTAGTAACTGAACAATGGAACATGCAAACTGGTTCCCAGGAATAAGGACCCATAACTGATCATGCAATGCAAACTACCCATGACTGAAAATGCAACTACATCGTGCAAGCATAGTGTTTCCACTAATATCGTGCACTTCCTAGATTGATAGCTTCGGTACATATCCTCCCCCCCCCCACCCCCAACAAACCACCACCACCTGGAAAATCCTTGTCCTCAAGGATGAAGCCTGGATAAGTCTTCGAGAAGCGCCACTTATTCTCCCAAGTAGCATCTTCGGTTGGTGCTCCTTCCACTTTACTAATATCTCCGTCTTCGGGCAATAGGTCCCCTTGTGAATTACCTGACTTTGTAAAATTTCCTCAGGTTGAGGGAGGATTTCAAAAGTGTCTGAAATAGGTGGTAGGGTTTGAGAAGTTGGGGAGATCGGTCCAAGCTTTTTCTTGAGAAGACTGACATGGAAGACATCATGGATTAGCAAACCTGCAGGCAAATGTAGCTTGTAAGCAACAAGACCGATACGCTCCATCACCCGATAAGGACTAAAAAACCGTGGAGCCAACTTAAGGGAACTACAAAATGCCATTGTAGATTGTCGGTACGGTTGAAAGTTTTAGGAACACCATGTCCCCCACCTCAATTTCAACTTCGCGCCTTTTTCGAATCTGCCTTGGACTTCATTCGATCTTGGGAAACCTTCAAATTCTGGCGCAAGTCTCGTAAGATGTCCTCACGAGTTTTCAAGTGTTCATCGATGACTTGAATTTTGGTGGTACCTGGAACATAAGACAACATGGATGGAGGCGGTACCCCATAAACAACTTTAAGTGGAGAAATTTTGGATGATAAATGAATTGATGTATTGTAACTGTACTCTGCCCAAGCTAAATAATTTGCCCATTTTTTTGGTTGTGCCCCCGTGAAACATCAAAGATACTGTTCCAACGTTCTGTTAACAACTTCAGTCTGATCGTCGGATTGGGAATGATAACTTGAACTCATACATAGCTCTGTACCCTTCAATTGAAACAATGTTAGCCAAAAAGATATCACAAACACTTTATCACGATCACTTACAATGGAAGTGGGAATTCCATGATGACGAACCACTTGATCTATGAAGGATTGAGCTATTGTCACCGCTGTGAATGGGTGGCTAAGAGGGGTGAAATGAGCATACTTGGATAATCGGTCGACTACCACCATTATAACCAACTTGCCTCTGGAATTGGGAAATCCCTCGATGAAATCCATGGAAATATCATACCATACCTTGCTTGGGATTGGGAGTGGCTGGAGAAGTCCTGTGGGAACCAGACATTCGGTTTTGCAACGTTGACAGACATCACAATTCCGCACATATTCCTTCACCATTTTCTGCATATTTGGCCAGGAGAAGCAAGATTTAATCCGTGCGAGGATTTTCTGGTAACCAAAGTGTCCACTAGTAGGTGTGGAGTGGTGTTCGGCCACAATAACGGGGAGGAGGGAAGAAGTAGGACTCAAGAGAATTTTCCCCTTACAAAACCATACCTCATCTCATTTAAAATATTTATGAGAACCCAATTGGGAAGATACGTTAGTGATATTGGAATAGAAAGGATCTTGCATGACCTCTTGTTAGAGGAGAACCCACCATTTAGCAATGGGAATAGAAATAGTTGCCAATTCAAACTCTGCTCTTCTGGAGAGAGCATTAGCACCTTGATTTTCAATTCCTTTTTTATATTGAATCACATAATCGTAACCCAAAATTTTGGGTAGCCACCGTGCTTGTACCGAAGTAGTGATCCTTTGCTCCAATAAGTATTTAAGACTCCTTTGATCAGTTTGAACAATGAACGACTTACCTAACAAATAGGGACGCCACTTTCTAATTGTTTTCATGATTGTCAGCATCTCATTTTCATATGTAGAAAGTGATAGGGTTGAGTTCTTCAATGCCTCACTAAAATAAGCTACAGGTCTTTGCTCCTGCATCAAAATTGCACCAATACCAACTCCACAAGTGTCACACTCAATTACAAAGAATTGAGAAAAATTAGGCAACATGAATATCAGGTGGTGATGTGAGAGCATACTTTAAATCTTGAAAAGCCAAATTTGCATTTGAGGTCCAATGAAACCCATCTGTTGTCAGGAGACGAGTTGAAGAGGCAACCAAAGTGCCGAAGCTGCGGATGAATTTGCGGTAATAACCTGCCAATCCAAGGAATCCACGCAAAGATTTGAGTGTTGTGGGAGAGGCCAATCAATGATGCTTCTTATTTTGGATGGATCAACAACAACACCCTTTTGAGAAATTAAATGGCCAAGATAATCTACCTGCAAGAATCAACATTTTGACATCTTTGCAAAAAGTTTGTTAGTGAGTAAAATCTCCAAGACAGTTTGTAAATGACGCAGATGCTCCTCCCAACTTTGGCTATAAATTAAGATATCATAAAAAAAAACCAGGATAAATTTTCGAAGATGTGGTCGGAATAAGTCGTTCATGAGACACTGGAAAGTTGATGGCGCATTTGTAAGGCCGAACGACATAACGACAAATTCGTAATGACCTTCATGAGTACGAAATGTTGTCTTATGAATGTCTTCTTCACTATCTTGAATTTGGTGGTAACCCAAGCGTAGATCAAGCTTTGAGAAGAACTTAACAGGGACAGTGTACTTATCCTTCACGGTGATGTTGTTTAGAGCTCGGTAATCAACACAAAATCGCCATCCACCATCTGATTTTTTCGGACGAGTAACACTTTGACATGATTTCATTTTGGCTTTGTCTATGCTTAACCAAAATAAAATGAAGGGTTTGATCAAGCAACTCTCATTTTAAAAAAATTACATAACAGCAAACACATACTTTTCTCCTATGTTTATAAACTTTGTTCCTTTCACCTATGTTTATGCATCCTTTTCTAGTTCCTTTTCTCCTATGTTTGTTTTCAACACAAAATGATAATCTAGTATAAGGGAAGTGACAAGCTTTTTACTTCTCTATGAACACATGAATTTTAGGCAATGAATAATTTTATGCTTTGTAAACTCCAATATGAAATCCTCCCAAAAACAAAGAGGTAAAAGGAACTAAAACAAGAGAGCTCTCAAATCCTTTGCTAAAAAAGTCTATTCTATACTAGAAGAAGACATGAAAGTGCTCTTATCTCAGCTAATATTATAAAAGGTAATTTCTTGTCTTGAAAGATGTTTAAGATTACAGTGACACAATTGTACCAAATCATTTTTTCTCAACTGCGATGAAAGATAATTGCTTGTCCTGAAAGTTTTTCAGATTACTTGCATCAATTATGCCATTTTTTTGCAAACAATGCTTAGATCCATGAATCTTTTCTTCCTTTCCTTTTCCAAGACCCTCAAACCACATCAAACTGCAACTCCAAAATTACTTTGCATCTCTTTTTTCAATATGTTGCTTTTGAGTCTGCTCCCATAAGTTGTTGAATTCTCTACATCTTGGTTGCTTCGCAAGTAGCAATCAGTAAATAATATGTTTTTAGTGAATGTGATACACTCCCACTTCAATCCTTGACTTACAAACAAATATGTAATTAACCTCTTTGTTTCAAAACCTTCTCAAAGAGCTTATCTTTTATTGTTGGTGCATGGAATTGTGCAATCAAAATTATGCCATCCATATTTAAGTGGTTCATGCTTCTCATGTGCTTTTTTCTAGCAAAGGTTGTTTTCCGCATAAACTTGTCATTTGGTTTTAAAAAATGTATATAATTTTCCTATGGAGTTCACAAATCTTTAGAGTTGTTTGCTTATTAATTAGCAGAATCAAAACATCTTTAGAGTTGTTTCCCTTTCCTTTTAGATCTTAAGATTAATTACCATTTAGACCAGCCAAACAGTTTTGTGTTTATCTGCAGATAGTCTTATTACTATTTGGCTAATTAGTCCTGATCATTTCTGGTCACTTGGTATAGTCTGTATAGCTCTACTACTCAAACCAGGACTCAAGCTTTGGTAGCAGTGCACGTTAACCCATTATATGACTAATTAATGAAACAGCAAGATAATATGACCTTATCTATCAAATCCATCTTTTTCCTTATTATTTTCAAGGCCCAAGCATCACAAGTGCAACCTGGACTGTTTATATTCACCTGTGGATAAATGCAGTTTTTTTTTTTCTCTCCAACTTATTATTGGTTACAGAAAAAAATGAAAAATAGAAATAGTATAGTATAGAATACTGCTTTGCTAACTTAGCTTGCTATAGCCAGTCCCAAGCATGGGTATAGGAGGGTTGTGATAGGGTAACAGCCAATGTAGAAAAAATTTTTCACATCTTATGTATAACTTGAGCTTTGTACTGCGAATGCTTGAGAATCTGATTTGAGGTGTGGTAGGTTAACAGCCAACATAGAAGAATTTTCACATCTTATGTATAACTTGTGCTTGTTACTGCCAATGCTTGAGAATCTGATTTGAGGTGTGATGCCATGTTTTGACAATTTACTTTTTTTTGGGTAATCTGTGCCGCAAGAACTTGATGGTGTTCCTGATAAAGTTCAGTATGACTCTGATGATTCTTTCATAGATGATACTGAATTGGCTGGTAACATGGCTATAATAAAAATGATGATGGTAACTACTACATTATGATCTAATATTGATAGTGAATAAAATGTCATCGCAATCAATATTTTGGTGTCATTGTGTTAACTTGGTTATAGAAATGATTGTCAAAGAGCTTCATTAAAAAAAATAGTCACTATTGTTCTCTTATAGAGTTGATTTGAACGTAGATGTAGTGACTTCAGCTGGGTCGTTTTCAATTGTTGATTTGTTCAGCTCATGACTAGGACAAATCTTTTGTACAGTAAAATACATGCCACAACGATTCAGATAAGCTCAATGATGCAGTTGAGGGAAAAACTACTTTGGTCCTGCTGTGTGTTAGTTTGTAATAATTAGTAATTTTAAATTTTGTTCTTATTTATGAAATTTCTTGTTTAGGTTATTATTATTTATTGGAATTAGGGTTGTGTTATGGCTGTTTTTCTTATAAAGCTTTTTAATCCCTGTACAAAGCACCTTATACACCATGGTTTCTAGGGGCAGCTATTTTGGTGATTGACTTGATATTGAAATTTGCAATATTTTTTATATTGCATTTTCCTATTGGATGCCAGGTATAGTTTGTTCACACTGGATTTCTAACCTCTCTTTATATTCCATTGTTGTTCAATTGTAAACTTATCCTACACAACTAGTCCATGATTTTTTCTCACTGGTGCCATATTATTTCAGTTGCTTTTCCCTGATAACATTTTGATTGTGGAAAAAGTTTGTTGTTAATTATTCTTGTGACATTATAGTCCTTTCTGTTAACTTGTTATAATGTTGTCCGTGACATTTCACAGGATGAGTATTTTGAAATTGATGGGTCAACCACCAAACATGATGGATTCCTTGTGAACAAGGGAAAATTGGAACACATGTGAGTTCTTGTAAACTCTTCCTGTTCACCTTGTCTGAAGGTAGTTCTGTCTTTTGCATTCCTTTTCTGTCTCAGTGCATTTGGGATCCCATGATGATGCATTGCTAAAGTTTTGATAATTAGTTTGAAAGATTTAAACAAGTATGGTCTATTCAAATGATTGGTTTTTTGCAGCAAAATAATTTAGTTCTTTGCTTTTCCATAACCAATTTTTTTAAAATGACTGATTATTTTGATATTCACTGGCTATGCATAGTTCCTAGAACATAGATATATAATTGATATGGGCATGCACTTAATGTCTATGTAATTTGACCTACTAAATATTTTTTAGCTGGCTAGATCTTTGTGAATATATGAAATTGTGGAATGTATCACCGAAGAAGCTTTTTTTGTTAAGGAATTAAAGTATATTCTTAATTCATGTTGAAGGAATGTGGAGGATTTGTCTATATGCAAGATATTTTTGGATTTTTTTATTACAATTAATTATGTATTAAATCATCCATTGATACAAGATGCCAAAATATGGATTTGGGCTGTCAAAATGATCTGGATGTCTCTCAATGGGGATCTTTTCTCTTTAAATAGTCAAATATTAACATAACTACATCTTACAATCACTCTTGGATTCTCCCCTAAATCAAGCTCACCACATCAAGTAATTGCATATCAATCAGTCTTCCGAAATCTAGATATTACAACTAACATCCTCTCAAATCTAGATATTACGAAGCATCAATTGTCAATCATGAATTAATGTATATTACGAGATAAAGCCTTGGTAAACACATCAGTTTTGTAGAACTTAGTGGAAATGTAACAATATTATCTACATATACAAGAAGTACAACAATCATAGTAGGAGTATTTCGAAGAAAGAGAGAAGTTAACCTAATTTTAAATAAAGTTAAAATCAAGAGGAAAACAAAACTTCTCAAACCAAGCATATGGTACCTGCTTCAATCCACTGCTTTAAACAACAAATCTCAGTAAAGGAGTGAGTGAAAATGCCAAGTAGAGTCATGTAAATCTCTTCTTTGAGGCCTCCATACAAAAATGCATTTTTCACATTTATTTGTTAGATTGACCACCCTTTTGAGGCATCAATAGCCATAATAGTGCAAGCAGTGGTCGTCTTGGCCACATGTGCAAACATTTACTCATAATGAAGCTCATACTATTGTCGATTCCCAAGAGCCATCAGACATGAGCTTTATGGTATAAACCCAACCAGGAAGTTTGACATCATCAGAATAAGGAACAATATCCCAAATGTGATTGTCTTGAAAAGCCTGAAATTCTTGTTGCATAGTTTGCTTCCAACATATGTGAATAAAAGCCTAAGAGTAAGACTTAGGTACAATAGTAGTATTATAAGTAGCTTGAAGAGCTATTTGAGAGAACTCATACCTATTTAGAGGATGTAAAATCTGAGATGACTCATAAGGTTCAACTAGGACAAGATCAAGTGTTGGGGTGAGTTCAAGCATGCCATGGTACTTAAAGTAGTTTCTTCATTTGAGCATTGATCTGATTTTCTTTTATTTGCAATGCCAGGAATAAACCAATCTCATCCTCTCACTACCAACCAAAGAAAAGAAGGAATAATATACAAAAAGCTAAAGAAGAGAAGGATGATGATCGTGTAAGAAATAAACATGCAAAATTAGGTCGTGCAAGTGTGGATGTTGCGACAAGGAATAAACCTCTGGTTGAGCCATTTCCAACCAACTCTCAGAGTTTAGCTGCTGATGGTGAATATCCTCATGATGGGAAACTGCATTCATTGACTTATCCTGTAGGATCTTCTGACAAAAAGCCTGCTGCTCCTGATATAAGATCTGAAAATTCTTCATATTCAGGAATAACAAACAGGGATGAATCCATCTCCTGCACAAGACTGAATGACACTGAAAAACAGATAAATGGAATCCTCCAGCCTGTGAATTTGGGTAGAAGTGTGAAAGATATAGGCGAATTATCTGTAGTTGCATATGAAAAGTATCAAGAAAATAATGCTCCCGGCCACCTTGGGCCTCAATTGAAAAGATTAGCTAGAAAAACCAGCAATACATCCTCTCCCAAATTTTCTCACAGGAACAAGAAAGGAAGACATGAACTGCCTGACCTGAATCTTCCTCATCATCCAGTGCAAGCTGAAAAGGTAACAAGAAATGATATTCACCAGAAATCCCAGCACAAAAGTAATTATCAAACTTGTTTTGCTTTCCCTCACAGCTACTGGGTGTTTTATTTTGAAAACGTTGTTGTGTGATTTGTCTGCTGAATACTGATCACCAGCAGGATAGTTCTTGGCTTTTAATCATATAAGAACACTATTAGTTAATTTGTTGCTGTTTAATCAACTATAATTTGCATATAAGTCTCAATTTTCTCAATTTTATTTTCAGAAAACATTGATTTATATGATTGATGCCCATCAACTATCCTCTGTTTGCTGCATTGGAGATTACTTATACAATTATAGCTGGTGAAATAGTAAATCACTGGTCTTTCTTCTCAGGATATGTAGTTATCCTTGTCACTACCCAGTTTGGGTGTGTATCTTTAATTGGCTCATGCACTATAAGATGGCTTTGTTTTAGTTTGCACATTCTACTCGATAAGAGGGCATGAAACTGAGTATGCATGAGTTTTCAATTGCGTAAAAATTATGGATCATTTTCTTCCTCATCCCTTGTGTGCACATGTATCTCTCTCTCTCTCTCTCTCTCTCTCTCTCTCTCTCACACACACACACACACACATACACAAAGACATCTTGTTCTGTTGCAAGTTCTTAAGATGGTTTTCAGTTCTTGTGGCATATAATTTGTTGTGTATTTGCAATATATGATATGAATTTCATTGAAATTAAACTCATTTTTATTTTATTTTAGCAGAAAAGTGCCATCATACACCCAAAGGATGTTTCTAACTTGCAGCTTAAGGGTAGCATGCTTGAAAGGGCCATCAGGGATTTGGAGAAAGTGGTTGCAGAATGTGAGTAACCCAATTTTGCAAGTAAATTTGGATTCTTATACAATGAGAAAATGTGAAGAAGTCTTCAATAAATGATCATTTTTCAAGTACAAAAATATTAAAATCATTATTTACAGCTAGACCGCGGAATATTGAAGTTCAGGATGCTGATGCTTTATCCACAGCTATCAAAAGAAGATTGCCTTCTGAAGTGAAGCAGAAGCTTGCTAAAGTTGCAAAGCTAGCGGTACAGAAAACATTTTCCTTTTTTTCTTATTTGAAACTTTACTCTCTCTCTCTCTCTCTCTCTCTCTCTCTCTCTCTCACACACACACACACACACACACACAGAACATGTGTAAGATCTTGAACTTAATTATTTCTCTGGTAAATGCAGCAGTCAAGCCAAGGAAAAATATCAGAGGAATTAATCAATCGCCTTATGAGTATTCTTGGGCATTTAATTCAGCTCAGGACACTAAAGGTATTCAGTTTTGTCGCAATTGGATTAATAGTTAATCAAAAACATAAAAGAGGTTTTCGTGATCGATCTAATTCACTGTCAATACCAGTGTTGATTATCTTGGATCATCCTAAGATGGAATAGTGATATTTAATCCTGGAAAATTATACGTTGTCATTGACAGATTTTTTAATGCTTTTCTTTATCTGATTCCATGTACATAAACCGATTTCCCCTTCCTCTTCACCCTTCCTCCAAACTATTTTTGTACAGAAAAAACTGAGAGAGATGGTTGAAATGGGACTAACAGCAAAGCAAGAGAAAGCTGACAGATTCCAGCTTATTAAAAGGGAGGTCATGGAGATGATAGAACTGCAGGTTTCCAATATGCTCAACTGCTCATTTCTAATTTTAAAAAAGCTCATTTTCATTAAAACAATATGTGATTGAGATTTCAATCCATGTGTGCATGATAGCAATGCACCAAGAAGACTAGTATTTGCTACTTTGTGTCTGTAACAGTTGACAGGCTTCTAATAAATTTGCTTTATTCCTCTCAACATAATCTGGAAAAGTAAACTGAAAACAATGTCATCTTGTACACTAATGGGTAGTGTAACATAATGTTGTTTGGTATAGTGGAGAGGAAATTATCTTAATTTTTTTCTATATTGGATTATTTTGCATTCCAGTAAGGTGCTTCTTTTTGCATGGATGACTTGTGTTGAAAGCAACAGTTTAGTAGTTTAAACTTTTTGCTAGTGATGTTCCAAAGGACACATTATTGCATGCTTTACTGTTGCTATTTATGATAAAGCAGGCATCTAAAGGAGAGAAAGCAGGTGGTGACTTTCAGAAAGCAATTATTTATGAAGAAAAAGGAGCTATGGATGAGAAGTATGTTATGGACAATAAGATGGAAGATAAGATATGTGATCTTTATGACCTATTTGTTCAGGTATAACTACGCCACGATTTTACTTTGTTTCATGTGGCAAAATTTGATAGTTGTATTGTGTTCTTGATGTTACACCTTAATGTTTTCTAGGGGATGGATGTGGACAAAGGTCCACAAATCAGAAAGTTGTATGTTGAGGTACTCACTGTAGATCTTCTTTTTTATTTTAATCTCACCTAAAAAGTTTATCTTATTATTGCTTTTTATCTGGTTTATGTAAGAGTTTATAATTTTATAGTACTGTGCCTTTTCAATTACGGAATACAAATTTCATCTTTATAAAGACAACTTTTTGTAGAGATTGAGAACCATGACTGAAAGAATTTTGGAAGCAGGGACAACCTAAAGGGAATACTATAAATTAAGAAGCAAAATATATTTAGTGCATATGATCAGTCTGTTAACTCTTTATTTTATTACATTCAGCTTGCAGAACTGTGGCCAAATGGAGCTATGGACAAGCATGAGATAAAAAATGCTATTTATAGAGCAAAGGAGCGTAGAAGAACATTCTACAATAATGAGAAGGCAAGAACACGCTTCTTCTTTCTATTATTATTATTGATGATTTCTTCTTTCTCTTACAACACTCAATAACGATGATTTATGTTGAAGGCTGTTCATATTTTGAATAGTAACTTTCCAAAAATATGCTCACAATTCTTGTCTTAATTTTCTTTTAACACTTTTTTCTGACCATATTTTCTATCCTCGGAGAAAGTGAAAGAAGAAATGGTGAGAAATGCATTAATTCACAGTTTAAAAACCAGATGAGAAAATAAAGAAATATGTTCTGAATATGAGATCACTGTCATTTGAAACTTGTAGGGTTTCTGCGTTTCCTTGCAGTAGAACTACTTATGAACCAAATTTCCCTGACCAAAGACATGGCATGTATAGGTTTGAATAGGTAGATACCAAATTTCTTCTTTCACTAATGGTGATATCCGCTTTATATCAGAAGCTTCCTAATTTCTGAAGTCAAGTTTCCCAAGGAATTATTTGAGTTTTGCTAAAACATCCACCTGAATTTCTAGACATGTTTTTTTCATCATCAATATGTTCACGGTGTTCAGATGTTTGGCTTTTTAGATAATAGCTAATTAGCACCATCACCATCACTGAAGTCACAGGCCATTTGCAGTCTTGTTAGCCATTATATAATGTAAACCTCGGTTCCAATTCTTGTCTCTGGCATTGGATGCAATCCCTGCTGAATTAGTTTGATAATGAACTCTTTACTCAAACATAATTAACAATTATATAGATAAATGCGGTGAAATAACTGCAATGTGTTTTACATGTCTGGAAGTCATTTCATAGTACAATGATTGAAGTCTTCAGTTTGAGAATAGCCACTTTATGCCAGGTACATTTATTAGTTCACTGCACTATCGTGGACCTTCTAAAATAGGCTCTTTGGAAGGAGCATGTGAAGGAATTCCTCACTTTATCTTTTCTTCTATTATTTTTTTATCCTGATGAAGTGGCTGCATACAAGACTCTATGCTATCTCCTTGTATTTGAAAGCCATGAACCTTTACCATTCAATTAAACAATGACTCTCTCTCTCTCTCTCTCTCTCTCTCTCTCTCTCTCCCTTTCTCTGTCTCATGTAGAATACATTATATATATTTGGTGATTGCTTTGATTGGGTCCAGGTCCAAGAAAAAGCAAGGTTGGAAGAGTTGTCCAAATGTTGGAAGGAAATTGATGTTGGTGGGAAAGCAAATTCAGTTGCTCAAGCAAAACGTGCACAAGAAGGACTCGGCACCCCAGTAGCCATCACTCAGTACCTCTCTGGACCTGCTAAACCTCCTTCTCCATTCCTAAAAGGCTGCAATGATGATTCTCCTAAACAAGAGAAGCTTGAGAAAATGACATTTCCTATGTTGAAAGAACAAATGAAGCAGCAAAGGAGGGAGTTTAATCGTGAATTAAAAAAATCTTCTCCAAAAGTAGACAAGGAATCTCACATGCCCCACAAGCAAGAGGTTGAGCAGCAAGATGGTTTGAAACACCATCTGACCACCTCTTCTTCAAGCCTGGGACAGCAGAACTGACCAATGGAACCAGTTGGAGGTTCACAGCTTGACTGTGCATCAAAGAACCTTATCAGTGATCTTTTCTCATAATTTGTGTTTGTCCTCTTCCAGACTAGGCATTTTGCATAGTAATAAGTAGGGAATATATTTATCTTGCTACTTGGTTAAGTTATGCATAGATAGAAACAGCAGAAAACTAACACTAATGGCAGATTAGGCAACTAATATTAATACCCAGTTGGTATTTTGAAGAGGGATCTTTGTTTATGCACCTTTATTAAATAATAATAGCAGTCCATAAAACTCTATGCTTTTCTGATCTGGGAGGTTTGGCAGCTGTAGGAAATAATAATAATAATAATAATAATAATAGTTAATTATTGGTAAAGTTTGATGGTTTGTAACAATATAATGCTTGGCCACATCTATAAGCAGAATGTGCTACTTTATAATCTGGACTGTGATCCTAGGATAAGTTCTTACTTCTTTTTATGCGATAGTTATGTAGTTTGGAAGTGCAGAATGTGAACCTAAAATCTCCTTTTTGGAGGAAGGTGGGACTATTTTCAGACATTGAAGAGTCACAAAAGGTGTTTCACACAGCACTCGAATCATTCAGAATGATACAAGTTATTGCCATAAACTTTGGAGGCAATTACAAGGGTATATACCAGTGATCTTGAGAAAAAGTTTCTTCTGTTTCTGAACATGATAGATTTTGGATTTGGTAGAGGTAAAGCAAATATGTGTACTGGTTAGCCAATCAAAGTTTCTACTCTACTATTGGTTTGCGTTTTCTTGATTCCTCTCCTGCAGGAGATCATGATTTTGTTTTTAGCTTCAAGCCCGAATGCTGAATTTAAGTAATGTTTTTTTTCTTGCGAGGGACTGATTATTTTGCGTGATAAATAGTGATGCATGGTTACATTGTTTTTACAGGTCTTTTTAAGAAATACTTTTTTTCTTATGTTTTTAAGCTAAGGGAATGATTGAAAATACTAAAGTGTATTTTGGATATAAAAAAGATTTTTGTAATATTCATTTATAGATTCGATAAGAGTTTTTGTGATGTTTAAAGTTTCATGTTGCAGTAACTTCACGATATCTCGAAGGTTTTTAAGAAAATTAACTTAAAAATAGAGTACTTTTATTTCAATTATATTATTTTTTACAATGAATAATATGACTTTATTTCTTAACATATTTGTTTATTAATCAAACTACGTAATTATAAAGCGAAATAGCTACTTTTGGCTAAACATTTAAGGAATTGTCTTGAAATCACATGCTAAAATTTGATTATTTTGATTGACACGTTCAAAATATAATATATTGAATTAAATATTAATACAAGAAATGAAATAATAAAGTAGAAATATACATAAAAAAATGAAATCAAAACAGTCGTCAATTTAATCAAACAACTAATTTACGAATACAAGGAATACAATACTAATTGAGATATTGTAAGAAGTGGTATACAATCTTATATTTTTTAATTTTCACTTTATGGTGTCAATATATTTTTAGGGTAAATTTATTTTGCGTAAAATAATTTATGTAAAATTAGGTAGCCCTTAAAAAGACTAAAATTTGGGCTAAGAGATTTGAACAACACAAAACCAAAAGCCCAACAAAAACTCACGATTTCACTCCACGCGCCACCCCGATCTTTGTAGTTGTAACAGACCAACCAAACCAAAAGAAAGCCAGGAGACATCAGAACTGTCGTAGTAGTGTGGTACTGTGTATTTTTTTTGCTGCTCTGGAAGAGAGACACTCACAGAGAGAGAAGAAATGTCCGGAAGGGGAGGAAAGAGAGCGGTGGCAGCAAGGGAGGAGGAAGAGAGTGCGGCTGATGACAACTATGCTCAACAACCACCGGCCAAGAAACCCACCAAGGCTGACAACTCATCCTCTGATAACTCTGATGAAATTGTTGTATGTGAGGTAGGTTCCTACGCGTTTGACGTGTTTGTTTTCTGTGTCGGGGATTTGAAAATGATTGTGGGTTCCTTTTGTTTTGTGTAGATAGGGAGGAATAGGAGAGTTACTGTCAGGAACTGGAGAGGAAAGATTAATGTCGACATTCGCGAGTTTTATGCCAAAGATGGCAACCTTCTCCCTGGAAAAAAAGGTAATTTTTTCCAGATATTTTGTTTGTTTGTTGATAGTGTTTTTATGATGTGGGTTTTTTATTTTAGGGTTTTAAGATTTAGATGTTATTTACTCATTTTGGGTATTGATTTTTTCGGAATTTTTGTTTCCTTTAACTTGGAAAGAAAAGGAGTAAACTTTTTTGATTGTGTGGTATATCTAGGTTTTGAAGTGAAAGATGGTGTCAATGAAGTGGAGGAAAAGAAACTAGGGTAGTTTGGTTTAGCTTTCAAAGCATTGTTGTTTAGTTAATGAAAGAGAAGACCGTTGAGAGTGAGAGGAGGTGTGTTGTTGTCGTGCTTAACTAGTCTATTTTTGTCTTTGCAAATGTATGAATCAGTTTTCGAACTGAATCTAACAATTTCTGTAGAATTGGATGTGACTATGTAATTGATTTTGAGATGGAAATGATTGGAAGCAATAGAGTAGCTATTCCTTTATATTTAGGCAAGCAAAGAGATGGCAAGTAATTTGAAAAGGTGGGGAGGAAATTTATTTTTTTCCCTTTTTGTGATCCTGAAGTAGGTAAAAATGGATAGTGCACCTTCTAGCATGATGCTGGTGTTACAATACTTGTCTCAAGTCTCAGTCCTTAAACCTCTGACATGGTCGAGACTAAGGATAAAGTGCTTGTTGTGAGTTCTTGTTTACATCCCAATGATTGGGATATTACTTGAAATGCTGTCTTCTTTATTACAGTATAGAACATAGATAATCTTGGGCCATGATTTGCATCCTGCCTAGACTGGCCCATATGTTCCATGGCATTGGTTTGATGTAAGTGGCAATGAGCTTTAAGTGTTTTTTGAAATATAAAGCCAGACAGCCAAATTGCATTGACCTTCTTCTCTCCAAATATTGAGGGGAAAAAACAGAATGTTTGATGATAGTATATGGGCATGCGTGCATGTGTGGAAAGGTTTTTTCCCCGTGTCTTGGAAGATGAGCTACTCGATAATTGTAGGAGAAACAAAACAGGGTGGGTGAATGCAAACACATGCCTCACTCAACTTATAGTCTTGAGTATTGCTAGGTGAATTGAGTCTTTCCATTAAAATTAGAGTAGGTTTTTGTATGAAGCTACAAAGTCAGTAGCATTCAATTTTTCAATAAAATTATCATTTCAGTGGTGAACTGCTGACATATTTCATAAGAACCAGGAAAAAAATAAAAAATAAATTAAACTAATTTTTTGCCATATCTGCAGGGCGATTATACTGTGAAAGTCTTATGTGTCTGTTTCTATTCTATTTCCATTTTCTGTGTAATTAAAGACTTGCAAACTGTTTTTTTGGTTTATGAAACTGAATTGAACTTTTTTGTTTTTATTGATGCTGTTTGTGATCTCTTATGTTGATTTTCTGGGTAAAACATTTCTTGCCATAGCTTTTTTCCTTCAGGAGCCTTGAAAATTTGAACTTTTAATTGTAAATTAAAAATGTTGCTCTGATAAGCAGAAAGCATGTTTGATGAAGTGCTAGGTTTGTGATGGTGGTGCTTGGCTCATTTATCATGAGCAGAGAAATATTATTCATGCTGGTATATGCATGCTTAGGTAATTTTGCCCCTTGTTTTCATATCTCCCGTGAAGAGCTTACCAGTTTGGAATCAAGACATCATCTGCTTAGCATGCATAAAGAATTGAGTTTGGCTTGGACATCAAAACACTGGGGTTAGGGGGTGGGAAAGGGGGATTTATTTATTTTTCTTTGTTCTCTTTTTTCCCTTTTTGTGTCTTCTAACATTGCATGCTTGTATTTTTATTCAGGTATTACCTTATCATTGGAACAGGTATATGTCTCAAACTTGATGCTTTTTTGCAATGATTATGTATTCAGAAGCAATGCTAGTCATTTATGACTTAACATTTTTTCATTTGCAGTGGAACATGCTCCGTGATCATGCGAAGAAATTGACAAGGCACTTGGTCATTCTTAGGGCATCATAGGAAATGAGTAGTTTTGTTGATTTCTGCTATCGAATGGTAGTCTCAAGGATACCAGGATATTTGGTCTAGGTCTTGGTTTCTAGAAAACTGTGATGGCGTAGGTGGGCATCGTTTTCTTCTTTTGGATATGGTTGGGGTTGGTTGAATTTACTTTTTCTTGTGTATAAATGGTATCTTGGGAACCCCTAGCAATGCAGCTCAATTACTGGCATAGTAATGTTAGTGCAAACCTTTTGGTTAGAGGATTTGACTAGCAGGATGATTTAATGGCTTAAACTTTCTATTCCACCCTTCCTCTTGTATTAGTTTATGGCATTATGAGTTGGTGGAGTTACTCAATTTAAAATGATTTGTATTGCTTTCTTGGTTTTGGTATTCTGTTTCTTTTGAAAGAGGAGTAACTGTGAGAATTAATATCATCAACTCAAGTGTTACTACAAGAATAACTTGCACAATTGATTGAATAGATAAAATCATCTTGGAGGTTCCCATGATCTATTTGTCAATTGATTCTGAACATAGTGAAAAATGATTTCCTTCTACAGATGGATTACTGAAAAGTTGAGTAGCTTGTACTGTGCAAGCGAGGTCGAAAGTAGAAAAGAGATTAAGTTGGTAAATTCGCTTATATCACAGGGATCCAAGATTAAGTTTTGATGTCCAAAGTTGAGTAGCTTGTACTGTGCAATCGTGTTTTTAATCGTGTTATATATATATATATATATATATATATATATAACTATTGTTTAAGAGATATATTGAAAATTAAAATAATAACAAATTAATGATTTTATATAAAAAAAAATATTTATATTTTATGTTTTTTAAGTTTTTTTATATATATAATTAATTAATTATATATAAACAAAACTAAAATGTTTTGAAATGGCAACCAAAATGGTATTAATAACCTTGGATCTTGTAACTGCAATGACTACATGAACATCAATATTCCAGCCCGGATTTTAAATATCTTGCCGAGATGGTTATTGCCAGGACTTGTCCAGTTCGAGAGTTTTGCCATTCCATGTCAAGTTATTCAATGCTTACTGCAAGAATTTGCCTCTATGAATAACTGCATTCGCCTCCATCAAGATGAAAGTCTTGCAAAGTTCTCTCTTAAATAGTATTCTGGGTCTGCCAAAAAACAATAACAGCGAAAATAGATGAAAAAATACTTCCAAAAATAGTTAAGATGAAAATCCCTGCCCTGTTTAACGGACTACCTTTCCTTCCCCTCCAAAAGGGGAGATGAAATAATCCTAAATTCACAGTCCTCTTGGTTTAATGGAGTGCAGCCCTAGTTCATAAATCCATCTTTTATTTGCCTGAGGTGAAGGTGCTCTTTTTATTTTTTGCCTCCCAGGAAGATGGGTAGGATAATAGGAGAAGAGCAGTAAAGGAGTTTCAGCTCGAAGGTCTAGCTGAGCTAAAAATGTTTTGTGAATTACAGCCGGTAACATTTGAATGTTTTCCCAATTTAGTTTAAATCATTGTTGAGGGATGGACCTCTAATATTGCCCGAAATTCCTCGTTATATATTGATTCTGATGATTATTCCTGCTAAAGTAAGTTGTGTAAAACTTTGAACTTTCTAAATAAATGATCTGTTTGCTTGACATTTCCAAGCCATTTACCCTCTGATTCCTGATATATTCTAATGCAAGAATGACAGCCACTTTGCAGTGAGATATTCAGATATTTGTGTTAGGCACCAAACCCTGCAACAAAACCCAGCTGGGTTTGAGGTTTGAGGATGGTTTGGTGTGGTCTCGAAACAAGCATGCAGGTTGTCTTATTCGCTGTAATGTTTCACAGTAGACCTGAAAAGGAAGCAATATCCTGAGTGATGCAGCTTATTGGAAGGGTATATGGATGCCGGTTGGACCTATAAGCTCATTGGCAATAATTTTCTCTGTTACTGAAAGTTTTGCTTGGACTAATGGAATTATGAGTAAAAATGCTGCACTGATCGTGAAACATACTGGTTCTCTGGAAATCTTTGTTTGAGTCAATGCTTTGAAATTAAAGTCTATTATACATGAAATTTCTCTCAAGTGAAGGAAGATCTTTATAAAAAACTGTACTGGATAAAACTACATGGTGAAATTCTCAGATATGCTTCCACAATGGACCTGGAAAACATAAAAGGGCTCAGATCAGGGAGATAACTGATAACTAACTTTACAGGTTAAGTTTCTACTGGCAGGGAAAGTTCCAGCCATAAGAATGCTTGTGTCGTGTAGCCATTTCCATATATTATCACAAACCTTACTCAATCTTCCAGGCATAAAGGAAAAGGCAGAATTCTGGAGTTGCTGAGACACTCCCGGTTGAAAAATACATACTCCCATCACTGGTATCACTCTGGGCGCCATAACTGCCACTATCCTTGTCATCTTCCGATTCCGAAACCCCTGGTTTGAACATGAACAAGCCATGGCCAGTGCCAGGGGGCAGTAAACAGCCAATCATGGACATCCCATGACACTTGAACTGGTTGCCTGCTCAACATCACAGTTTGGTTCCCTCTGAATTTCCACTGTAAATTCCGAACATGGATCATGATGATTCCATCTATGCTAATCCACATTTCAGGATCTCTTGGCCCTCTTGTAGAACTCTCTACAATAATATCATGCTCATGTTTCTTTTCGTCGAATTTAGCTCTGGTTGAGAAGGTTTTCTTGTGATATACGTGTTCCTTTTTCAAATATAAGATAGCCTCAACAAGTGGTGGTCTTGCATTCGCTCTCTTACATGCCTTTTTCTTGTAATCTCCCAACAATAACACAATCTCTTCGTCTGAAACTACAGCAACATAATAATCGCTGGCCGGCTCAGGACTCCCGGCAAAATTTAGCTGATCGGAAGTCCCAATGTAAATCTACTTGGCACCCTCCAAGCTCGAAGGACTTGCTCCCTTTTTTGCTCCAGAAAAACCATGGCTTAAGGTCAACCCTGCAATTGTAACAAACTTCACCTTCAAGGTTAGTGATAATGAGGTTGAGGGTGTGATTCGAATGGTTCTTGCACCAAAAAACCGTGAGGTTACGCCAATATCCTGCAACATAAGCCCGGTAGACGCACGTGACGGTATTCTGAGGCGTTGTACTTGTCAGGAAATCATCTGGTATTTTTTCTGGTGTAGATGATAAGGAAGCTCCCATTGAGAAGTTTCTCAATGGATATTGGAAAGACATTGTTCCGTAGAAACTCGAATGAGATTGAAACTACAATTTCAAAGGAAAAAGGAACGAACAATAATGCAAGACAGATTGCGATCCCATTCTATCCTGCCCTACAAACACATTTCTGGCTCCTTGGGATAAACATACGAAATTGCTCTCCATATCATGAACAAAATGTTACATGTTACCTTGTCGGAGAGCTTTCATAAGAATTGATCAATGGTCCCGAAATTGGCAAGATTGGATATTTTGTTGAAGAAACTGGTTGTAAGAAACGTTAGATGTTACTACAATAACACTCACTGGCTTCTGATGCTGCAAAAGAACCTGAAAATGCAGCCAAAATGGGGTGGCACTGCAGGAAAAGGGATGCAGAAAGTTTTCTGTTTGTGGGGTTGAAGAAGGATAAAGAAAGATGGTGACATGGAAAGCTTTTAGAACATGTCTCCATCCAGAGGCTGTAATCAAAAGGTAGCCCCAAAATAGGAGGACTACTTGAAGAAATTGTCACTATCCATTAGTCCTTGATGTTTACTATATATACATATGTTAATGTATACAGATTTTCATCTGTTGCCATCTCTTACTTCACTAATCACATAATTACCCTTGAAAGATCTGTTATTTTTGGAATATGAGAACAAAAGGAGAGGACCATAATGGAAAGCTGAAGGCTTTTATAAGTCAGTGATGGATATGTAGGAAATCAGACCTCTACCGTTTTGCAGGTGGGATTGTAACCCGCTAGATTTGGAATATAAAATGGCCAGGCTGAAAATCACATCTAATAAATATACAGAACGTAAAATCAGGCTGCATAAACCAATTATAAGGAAAACTGTTAGGCTGCAGAAGCTAATTTCTATCAGGTGCTTCCATGAAGTATAGTTGTCTGTTTCGTTCTGTTTCGGCCAAAATGTTTTGTACTGGTTAAAAAAACAAGATAAAACGGTGTCGATTTTACCTCGGTTTAAATTATGATACGTTCTGGATTTTTTGGTCAAATACCAGCCGAAATGTTTCGGTTTCGTTCCTCTTACAATATTAATCATATCTTTTAATTTGACCGTTAGTTTGAGATAAAATTTCACGACGAGTCTCTTTAACATATTTATATATATTATGTTAAAATTTCAGAGCAATCATACCTTGCGAGATTGATGATAATATTCTCATAATATTATACATGTTCATAATTTTGTTCAAAAAAATCATTCTATTGTGTTATTTTTTAGATTAAATTGAACATTTCTATATAATTTTATTTTTAGATTTGAACTAAAAAAAATTGAATTAATATATTTAATTATTTATATATATATAGTACAACTTTAAAACGACGAGCCAAAATACTCCAAAATCAAAACATTTCATTTCAATTGAAAAGATGAAACAATAACCGAAACGGTATTTACAACATTGTCAAAAAGTTCTTAGCTATTAGTTCCACATCAGATACTGAATTTGGATTCCATTAATTGGCCCATAAAAACAGCAGTGCCTCCTTGATCCTTGAGAGACTTTAACCCGGCATTCCATCTGAAGACAAGTACGGCTTCATTATGATTTAGAATTGGAATCAGGTGTTATGCAAGAAATAGGGCATCTTATTGGTGTCGACCATAGTGATCATCCAAAAAGCACTCATGGCTAGCATCCATTCCCTTTGGAAATGGGACAAGGGATTTGCATTGAGATGTTATTCAAGCTTTAGCATTAATGGAAGAAAAGCTCAGAAATAAGATGGAAATTGGAATTTAATACAGGCATGAACAACAAATCAAGCATGAACAAAAGATTTGTGCACTTTTTTTCTCTCTTTGCATCTTTTGATAAATCAGGTTTTTATTATTTTTTTCCAGATCCGTGCACATTGCAACAGCACTTCCATTCATCACCATGGCATTGCTAATAGATGGACATCTTTTAGGTCTAATCAATAAAATTATCTTCAAGCTTTTATTCTGTCTGCAAATAAATATTTAAGAAAGCACGAGCAATGGGACTTGGTTCTTTAACAATTAAAGAAAACACCATGCATTTTCCATTGTTTTCCCGATGTAGTCAATCCCGACAAATCCAGTATTTCCTTGGAACTACTGTTCAAATATGCAAACCCAGTAACACTCTCTTGCCCACAATTCAAATAATTTTGATACCAGCTTCTCTTAAGGAGTCAATCACAGCTTTCACCTTTCCATGGTATTTCTGATTTCTGTTCAGGAAAACAGTAACAGCAGGTATATCCTTGAGCAGCAGGCGCTCTCCTAGTAACTTCCCAATCTTCGCAGCAGCTGCCACATCTCGGGTATTTTCCATGGTTGATCGCAGGGCCTTCTCCTGTGAGCTTGCAGCGGATGCTACCGTGGCACTTGGTGAGTGGGTCACTTGGGCATTAACATACTTGTTTGTGAAATGCATCTTCAGGACATAGGGCTTCAGAAACTGAGTAACTCTAGGTGGCCTAACTGGGGGTGGGATAACCATCTGTATCTGTAAATTAAAAGCTGATAAAATCATATGCACAGAAACAAAAAGGTCATAAATCATTCATATATAAACCTAATGGTTTGATGAAGAAAGGGACAACTCTTGTACCCAGTATTTAAATAAAATCCCAGCCAGTGTGGTAGAAATGAAATGCAAGAACCAAACTTGTGTAAGAGGATAAGAAGGCTTATTAGTCATACAAATATGTTGCCCAAGTCAGAGAACATCAACTGTTCAAATGATGGATACCATATGTTCTAAACTAAAAGGGCAACATCGACATTATACATGGAGGTATCTAGCTACAACGATTCAGCTGGGGTGGCCTAAAACCATCATTTGAGGTACATATAACAGCTTTAAGTATAGTATAGACATGCAGGTGCCAACTTCCATAAACCCACAGTGAGAAACTGTATGGCATTAAACCTAATTTCTCCTTGTTCTTCCCATGACATGTTCAAATTAATTGCTCCAATCCTCAATCACTATAGTACTTCAATTACCTTTCTGCACTTGTTATACAATACCATCATGCTAATAATTTGCTTGTCATCTTTCATTTCTATTGAACTATCAAGTACAGGTCTACCTTTGTCTTTTGCGTGAATCAACACACAACACAGAAATACAACATAAACATGCTGAATGAAGGAGAAAAGAAAATAGATGGACTGGTAAAACATTTCAATTTAGAAAGTTACGAGACTTGAACCAGTACAATAAATCAGTCGAGCAAAATATCTTTCTTTATTAGATTGATGCAAGCACACACAAACTCAGCTCATAAACTGCATTTATAGGAAACAGATACAATTGAAAGCAGCCAGCTGACACAAGCATACACGGATACTATTGCTTATAGAAAACAAATAAGTCAATCAACTATTCCTAAGTGATTCACTTAATTTTTTTGCAGATCACGTTTAATCTACACCCTTTTCTTCTCTTAAATACCTTTTACTGAACTAGTATGCCAAAAGAGACAAAAGTTTTCACAATGGAACAAACCCATTGAAAAACAGAGTGCCAGACTGGTTAACAAACTACCAGCATCTTGTGAGGCATAAGTACAACCTTGAAGATGTGACTTGAGTTAGTCCTATGTAATTAAGAAAAGTATCATGAGCTAAGCTTTCCTGTACACATTCAAAGAAGAGTTAGAAAACCCACTTGGAATTATCCAGGTCAGATATTGCAGGATAATTGCTCTTCTAAAAGAAAAGACCATAAGCTATCTGTACACTCAACAAATAACCATTATGCTCTAGCAACAAACTTTTTCCCACTGCCAAAATAAAATTTGCATTCTCCTCTAAAGTAAACTCGAACTGTATCATATAGAGGATTTCAAGCAATTGATAACAATGGGTGATTTTGGGCCTCTTCCTCTCCCCCAAGAAAAGTGGGGAAGGACTCGTCAGAACATGTCGATGGAATGTTATTCATCTCATGGTTAAGAATCAATCGAAAAAATCACAGTTTGTGCAGGTTGAACTAAAAAGTAAGAGTCTTGTCATCTCATATTGCAGATTCATTGAGTGGTTAGGGCATCTCCAATGGGTAGAGGCATCTGAGGAGGCAAAGCCAATTTTTTGTCCTTTTAGCTATTTTCATCTTTTTTCAGCTCTCCAACGGGGGAGGCATACTAGTAGCCAAAATGGCTTCTCTTTAGCTGAGAAGCCATTCCTGCATGTTTTGAGAGAGAAGCCAAATGTTACAAAAATTAAAAAAAGTACACCCTCATACCTTGATTTGGGGCTGGGGGGCTGCCGTGAGTGTGGGTTTGCTGGCTGTGTGGGGGTTGACGGCGTGGGGAGATGTAGGGTTTATTGGAGATGGAAATGGAGATGGCGTGGGGAGGGAGGGGAATTAAACGGGTTTGGTGGGGTTTTATTGGCTAATTATTATTATTAATTATATAAAAAAAAAAAAAAAACATATGAGACCATCTATCCTCAGGAACAAAATCCCAAACAATCAAAAACTAAAATTTTCAAACAGAGGGAAGAAAACTCTTGAAACCCATTTCTTGTCGAAGAAAAAATGCGATTCTAAGCCATGAAAACAAGAACACATTTCACTTAAAGATGGTACCTTAGCTGATATCTTAATAATGGAAGCCAGTAAACAAGAAAGGAAAAGTTAAACTTACAGTTATAGAATGAAGACCTTGTGAGCAGAGAAGAAAAACAGGAAGGTGATACCAAAGGAGGCAAGAGAGCTTATGCAGAGGGAAATGCCCCAACTAAGCGACTGGGCATGGGAGAGGAAGTTTAAGAGGGATGTAGTTGGGCTTTATCTGAGCTCAAGCCCAACTCAAATTTAATTGGGTTTAAATTTAACACACCAGGATCGGTAAGGTATTAGTCGATTGATCCCAATCAATAATTTTCGTTAAATAAATCCTTAGAAAAAGGATTAAACTGAATTATTCAAAAGTATAGGTACTAAATTAATTTTCTTTAAAAACACCCCTCCATGCAGTGCTTCTGTTCACCGCTCGTCGTCACCACCATTTCGGCCACAGATCACCCCCATGGCGGGCGGATGGTGAATATCCAGGTGTCAAGGATGATGGGATTTTTTAGAAAAATACCACTTCAATCTCTCTTTTTTAAAAGTTTTATTAAAAATTAAATCATGTTTTTATTAGTTATCCAGATTACATTTTAATCTATAAAATTTAAATTAATTTTCATATGATTAAATTTACAATTTAAATTAGAAATATAAAAAAACGTATGATTTTAAAATTAACTTATTAAACCAGTTTTAATAATAAAAACAAAAAAAAATCGTCGTCGTACTAACTAGCAAATGGTGAAGGAGACATCGTATAATGGTGTGGATGAGACACGTCCCTTATCATTTTCGTTCCCAATGGCACTGCAAGTCAGCTTCTCTTTCACAAGCCATAATCCTTGCCAACGAAACCACACCCCCAAAGTTTTTTCTCCCAAAATCTTCTCTTCAACTTCATTGCCAAAAGCTTCCTTTTCGAACCAGAAACAAAACCCAGAAAGCAGCAATGACCCTCAGAAAGAAACACTAATACTATCACTTGGTTCAAGCAAAAGAAGAAAACTAAATCTCTCAGTTATTGCTCTCCTCGTAAATGGGTCGTTGCCAAACTTGTTTAACAACTCCATCTTGGCTCAAGAATTGGAGCTTGAAAGATACACTGATTCCAAGGAGGATTTCACACTCCTTGCACCCTCTTCATATGTTAAGGTAATTCCTTCTCTCTCTGTAAGTACTTCACTTATTATATATCAAAAACTTTTCTGAGGTTATTGTTTTGAAAGAATGTGGTTATTTTTGTGTGAATTAGGTGGACAAGGCAGGGGCAACAGTGCTGTTTGAAGAAGTGGGTAAAGGGAGTAACAATATTGGTGTTGTGGTGACCCCAGTTCGTCTCACTAGTCTTGGTGAATTTGGGAATCCTCAGTTTGTGGCTGACAAGCTTATACAAGCTGAAAAGAAAAAAGTAATTGTTGTTTTTAAATGTAATGTTTGATGGGATCCTTCTCCATGCAATGCTGGTTTTGGTAGATTTGCTGAATTTTGATGCTTTTGGTTGGAATCTGTGTTGAATTTGGTCGATTTTGGTAAAAATTGTTAAAACAAAGTTGGAATTTGCAAATTGGATAGATGAGGATGAGAAGTAGAAGAACGCTACTTTGTATGTAAAGGGGTTAGGAAATCAAACGCAACTTTCTTCGTTGAAAGTCGATAGTCTAATAACCTGAAATTTTTATCTGCTTAAATACCTATCTTATCATGTCTTTCTTTTTTTGTCCTGCTGCTATTTTCTGGGAAAAGATTGATTTTTTAGCAATAATGCTGCAGTAATGTATTGATAAACAATTAGGCATGTTCATCTATAGCTACAATTCTTCAACTAAACGAAGTCTTGGAAAGTTCAAAGCTTTGGTGACTATAATTTCTCTTTCTGTTCTACAGGAAAGCACAAAGGATGCCGAGGTAATCGCAGTGGCTGAGAGATCAGGCCATGGAGGTCTGCAAGTGTATGAATTCGAGTACAAGCTTGACAGCACAAGGGGAGGGATGAAGAGGATCTTCTCAGCTGCATTTGTGTCCTCTAAAAAGCTTTACCTCCTAAATATTGCTCATTCAGACAAGCCAGAGAGTCCTCTTGATTCTGATACCAGAACTATTTTGGAAGAAGTGCTTCATTCATTTGATGCACCAACAATGACATGACTAATATAAATTATATTCGAGAATAATATAAATTATATTACGAGGTCTCATCTAACCATTTAAATATTTAGGTACTTTAACATGATATCAAAGATTTTATTGACTCAGCAGTTACAAGTTTGAATCTCACCAGTTTTCATTCTATTTGATGAAAAACCATACCCAAGTTAGTGTGGGTTTATGCAAGTTTCAAGCCTAAATTTTTTTTATTTGAAGAAATGTATTAGAGAATAATATAAATCATATTATTATACCTCACCTAACGATTTAAATTTTTAGATGAGATGGTTTCTTAATGTCTATAGTTCACTCTTCTGATGCAGTTGCTGGATAGAGCCACTTGTTCTTGAACCTTCAAAGCTTAAGGTAACTTCTGCACTTGTCTCATACAAGATTTCTATGAAAAAACCAAGACCTTGCCGATTAAACGACATTGCAACACTTCACAGAAATGAACTCACTCTCTCTCTCTCTAACAAAAAGATTTCTTCCTCTGTAAGGATCATTGAATTTCTGTGAGCAGTAGCAACCAGAATAGAATTTCTATTGCTGTTCAATTTGTTTATTATTTTATTTATTCTTGAGATTCCCCAGGCTTATGCCTGTTGTAATCTGTAATACATATTCAGTTTATGAACATTTTTCTAGATTGAGATTGAAAATATTCAAGTCAATGCTCGTGGTCCCGGAAGTCTCAGCATCAAAACAAAAGACTTGTCTGTATTGTTTTTTTTTCTTGAGCTTGAAACTGGCTGTACCTCTGAGAATTGGGAGTAATCCATCTCTATTATCCTGTTATGACATGCTCAAGCCGTCTTAGCATAATACTAGAAGTATATTTGTCTGTGATTCGTTCCGGGATCAGATTATTTTTTTTATTTTTTTTTATAAATAAATACCAAGTATTGAGAAAAAAATTTTGGCAGTGTCATTAAATTCAATTAATTGTTTGATTTTGAAATCTAAAGACCTGATTTCTTGCCTAGCTCTAGTTTTAAATTAAACGGCATGAGAGTTGATCTAAAGTTAATAAAAACATGACATAATAATTATTATTTTTTAAGATGATATATATATATATATATATATATATTATGATGTCTAGATTAAGTTTCAAATTATGCCGCATGAGAGTTGATTCAAAGTGAATCATTTAATTTAATGGATATAAAAATAATTTGATTGACCGATAAAGATATAACTTTGAAGAAATTTTAAGATAATATTTTTTAATATTAATAGTAAGATGATGCTAGATTTGATTGATTTCTATCACCTTGCAACTTAGTTATGAACTTTAATAGATTTAATAACTTTATTGATTTTATAAATTATTTTTATTTAATTTTATGATAAAAATAAATGCTTGCAAAATCAAGTATCAACTTTAAAAAAATTATCTGAGATTATGATAATTTTATAGAAAGTAAGAAAAAAAATAATGAATTTTATTTCATAATTAATTCAATATTGAAGGAGTGAAATAAAAAAAAATTAGAAAAATTTAAGGATCAAAAACAAAAAATAAACAAATATCAAGTTTAATCGGTAAACTCGTGAATTGGGTAACTTGGATTAACATGTCAAACCCATAAATAGGATAATGTACTCCATTGGGATTAATAATTTGTTTTCTCCCCTTTAACTATCGTTTATTCAAAAATAAATGATCGTAAAATCGAGTGTTAAGCTAATACAAAGACTTTTTAAAAACAAACTATGATAACTTCATAGAAAGTAAAACAAAACAACTTATAAAATTTAATTTTCAATCAATCTAATATTGAACAATAAAATAAGAAAAGAATAAATTTTATAGGGAAAAAAAAACTAAACTCATCAAAGTAAGTCAACAAGCTCATGAATTTTATAAAATTTAATAATAGGTTTTTTTCCCAAAACTATTTTTTTCACTATATAATAAAAAAGATCATGTAATTGGATTTAATTAGGGAAAAAAAAATACCTTCTAAACACGCGAACTAGAGGAAACGATAAACTCGCAAGTTAGGTCATTGACTCCATAAAATTTAATAACTTTAGTTTTTTTTTCAAAATTAATTTTTAATTAACTAATTCTTTTTTTAAAAATAGATTATGTAGTTATATTGTGATATTTTTTTAACACCAACCTAACACTAAACTATTTTTTTAATATCACAATAACTATATAAAAAAAAATTTAAAATAAATAATCAATTTTAAATCCCCCATTAACACATCATGGACTAAGTTAAAAAAAAAAAAAAAAAACATGCAGATTGCCTTTCTCATGTTTACGTCGAAAACAACTCGCGAGAAGCTTTTCTCCGAAACAGAGCAGATAAGATGATGATAACCTTTTTCCCACCTAATTTCTGAGCCACGACCAAGTTTTGGCCTGCTCTTCAAATCCCATTCCCACCAGGGGATGCTTCTGAATATCTACAGTTGGCGAGACGTATAACGAACAAGTGTTTGTTTTTCAATCATTTTAATGTATTATATAAAATTAAAATGTTAAAAAATAATAAAAATATCGTTTTAATATATTTAAAAAAACAACGACTGCGTTAAAGGACTGCTGCCAGTTCATGGTCAATGTTTCAAATATCGAGATGATTTGTCTTTTTTGTTGACCTTTCATGGTTAAAGTGATGAGATGGGTAGTCGGCATGAAGTATGATAATATATAAATATACAACAGGTGCAGGCTCTGCTTGATTGCTTACAACATAAGAAGCGATGCTACAAAAGAAGAAGAAGAAGAAAGTTTGAGGAAGAAGTCAAATCCTTAAAAGTGCAAGTGTTTATTGAAATTCTAAGGGAGAAAAACAATCCAGACCGAGTCCATCTCCCATGAAAGCGATTTGGTTATATATATCATTACTATTTGTTGATATTGTCAAGCAGATGTTTCTTCAAGTGGGATTAGAATTTCAGACACCAGCTCCCAGGAATTCTTCGACGTGTCCCCACACCTACCGTTTGCAAGGTTTGAGCAATCAATGCTTTGAGTTCATTAACTGAATGAAAAGAAAGTCAAACTTTCGAAAGAGAATGTAAACCAGTGATGTTCTAGAGGTATCCCTGGCCTGCCATGTTCGTGAGTACTCCATGAATTGAGCAGATGGTCCACTCTGGATCAGATCTGTCACGATTTTGCCAGCCTTATTTCATCAAAGAAAAGAACCGCTCCATGCTTATACGAATCTTGATGCCCAAATAATATAATAATCATTGGATGTGAAATTGTGATATTGCGTGGGAATAGGGATATGCAGCTGATGATATTATATTTTGCTTGGAGGGAACCAGTAAAAGTATTCAAACATGGCAACAGAGAACTTGGACTAACCTGTTTAAATTAAAAGCCATAAAGACTCATGGTAGAAGCAAGAAAAAGTCAACCCCTTCCCTCTCTCTTCCCTTTCTGGAAACCCTCAATGAAGGGAGCCAGTTTCGTATAACTAGCACGGTTCCATCTTTAACTATATTGGAGATACTATCTTGGTAGCATGGGAAATCAACGACCAGAGGCAGCAGAAGTCCAAGAAATGGATCCCGGGGAGAAGCGACTCAATGAACTGGGATACAAGCAAGAGCTCAGAAGAGAAATGGTATTCTTGAACCTTGATTCCTCTTTGTATGATAAGCTTAGATTGTGTTCTTAATTCTTTTGTGTAAGTTTTGGTAGGTTTTTGTTCTCTCTTGTTGACGGGTTGCTGAAAATCTTATCCTTTTGATGGGGTTTTATCAGATTTTCTTTTATCATTTGCGCATATACTTATTGTGTTTTTCCTTTTATTTGTTGCAGACTTTGTTCAAAACTCTTGCGATATCATTTTCAACAATGACCCTTTTCACAGGGATTACTCCACTGTATGGTTCGAGCCTTCTATATGCAGGCCCTGCAAGTCTTGTCTGGGGATGGGTTGTTGTATCTTTCTTCACCTGGTTTGTGGGCATTGCAATGGCTGAGATCTGCTCCTCTTTTCCAGTTTGTTCCTTCTAAATCACCAGCTCTTTTCTTAATGATTCTATGTTTCAGCTGCTGTCTATTCAAGTTTTTTCCTAATCAGATTCTAAATCTGAAAACTGAATGCTTTCTCTATAAAAAGCCTGCAAGTTTTAAGAAAACATACATGTTTATGATTGGAATTTTTGTCAGTAATTTCTCAAAGTAAAACCGAAGGCATTTCTGAAAGTTTCATGCCTGACATTCTCTTGGATGCAAATTTAACAGACAACTGGATCTCTCTATTTCTGGGCTGCTCATCTAGCAGGTCCCAGATGGGGACCGTTAGCATCATGGTGCTGTGCCTGGCTTGAGACCATCGGACTAGTCGCAGGCATCGGTACACAGGTAGTTCTTTATATTCGGTGGAGTACTCCCTCACCTTTCAAAAATGAGATTGAGATTCTGATTCTCTTACTTGGTTTGCAAGGCATATGCAGGCTCGCAAACTTTGCAGAGTATCATCTTATTAAGCACTGGAACAAATAAAGGTGGAGGATATTTTGCACCAAAATGGCTGTTCTTATGCATGTATATTGGCCTCACTTTGATATGGGCAGTGCTCAACACCTTTGCATTGGAAGTGATAGCCTTCATCGATGTAATTTCAATATGGTGGCAGGTAATTAAAAATCCTGCCCTGCTAGAGTTATCTTCTCTTTTTTTCCTTTCTAGTGCGCAGAAAAACTATTGATTTTGATCTCTTATGGTAGGTTATTGGAGGGATGGTTATTGTTATAATGCTTCCTCTGGTGTCGCTCACTACAAAATCTGCTTCATATGTATTCACTCATTTTGAGACCTCGCCTGCCTCGACAGGAATATCGAGCAAACCTTACGTCGTCGTTCTATCTTTCCTTGTCAGCCAGTATTCCCTGTATGGATACGATGCTGCTGCCCATCTTACAGAAGAAACTAAAGGAGCAGATAAAAATGGTCCCATTGCGATTCTTTCTAGCATAGGGATCATTACGGTGTTTGGCTGGGCTTATATCCTAGCCCTTACTTTCAGTATCCAGGTATGTTTGTGTAGTTCTTTCCTTGTTCGTCAGTATTTCCACTTTGAAATTGTAATATTGTTGTCGTCATCAGAAGTTACTTAGTTTAGACCTGCCCACCTCAGGAAATTTGTTGGTGTTCTGAAATCTGAATTCTACTGGCAACTCTTCTTCAGGATTTTGGCTACCTATATGATCCAAGCAATGAGACTGCAGGTGCATTTGTGCCAGCTCAAATACTGTATGATGCATTCTATGGAAGATATCATAATTCTGCTGGAGCAATCGTTTTACTGTTCATTATATGGGGATCATTCTTCTTCGGTGGGCTCTCAATCACCACCAGTGCAGCTAGAGTGGTAAGTAGTTTGAGTTCTTGCAGGCTTGTAGCTTTATCAAGATTCAAGACTTCACAGAATTTGACAGTGACATCCATCTCTTCCTGCTAGAAAACTGGCATGCAAATTGAAAAGATTCGATCTGAAATCTAACACGAAATGGGTTTGCCATTGTTTAATTCCTTCAGGTGTACGCATTATCAAGAGATGAAGGAGTTCCCTTTTCATCCATCTGGCGAAAAATACACCCGAAGCATAAAGTTCCCTCAAATGCAGTGTGGCTATGTGCAGCCATCTGCATTCTTCTTGGACTCCCGATCTTGAGAGTCAACGTAGTCTTCACTGCCATAACTTCCATATGTACAATTGGATGGGTTGGAGGCTACGCAGTTCCGATCTTTGCGAGAATTGTTATGGACGAGAAGAATTTCAAAGCCGGGCCGTTCTACCTGGGCAGAGCAAGGAGGCCAGTTTGCATCGTTGCCTTTCTGTGGATTTGTTATACCTGTTCAGTCTTTCTTCTGCCAACTTACTACCCTCTTTCCTGGAGTACCTTCAACTATGCGCCGGTGGCTATAGGTGCTGGTTTGAGTTTGATAATGCTCTGGTGGGTGCTGGATGCAAGGAAATGGTTCAAGGGACCTGTTAGAAATATTGATATTCCGAAGGGGAAGGTTTAAGCTAGCTCCCATTACAAATTCAACCTTGCATGTTTATATTGGGATCCCATAGTTTCAGTGTCTCCTTTTTATGCATTTGTTGGGTTAATTTTTCTTTCAAAGAAAAGGGTTTACATTTTCTTTTAGTTTAATTTCACTTGTGTTTGTTCGATTCAATTTGGGAGGAGTATGCACCGGAGAATTGTTGGCAGATTTTCAAGTATTTTTCTGAAAAGTAAAAGGTGTTAAAGAATAATATAAATTATATTATGATGTTTAATCTAACAGCTTTAAACTTTTAGGTGAGATGGATTCTTTAACATGGTATTAGAAACCTTGTTGACCCAGCGGTCATGAGTTCAAATCTCACTACCCTCATTTCTATTTAGATAAAAATCAAAGCATAAGATAGTATGGACTTGTGTGTAAGTTTCAAGCCCAAAAAGCTTTCACTTGAAGGGGTGTTAGAGAATAATATAAATTATATTCTGAGGCTTTCATCTAACAGCTTAAACTTTTAGATGAGATGATTCCTTAACAAAAGAGACAGGCACACAGCAAGAATCCAGAAATTGTATACATTGATTCATATACCAAAACTACAAAGATATTTTACATATTCATTACAAAGCCTGCTCGGCAATTCACATCAATAGAAACTATGGAACTATTTCCCCGTTCATAAAACTGGGAAACTGGGGACGGAATTGCAGCATTTGCAATTTCATTTCATTATAATCTATCAGCCACAAAGAATAGCTTGAATTCTTTGCCACCACATCTATAGACACCTCCTTAGCTTCAACCAACGTTTTTGCATAGCATTGCAAAACAATCTATCTTCTCCCAAAGCAAAGCCGAATGTCTTTGATCTCTGGTACTTCTAACATCGTCTAACAAACCCCTAGCTTCCTCCACTTTTGCCCAAAAACATGTGTCCTGAGTCAAACTAGCAAACTTGCTCCGTCTATTGTCTTCATCTCTAACATTTCTCCCTTTCCACCACCTGTCGAATATCTGGTACCTCCTCTCTCTTCCATGGTTAATGTAATTCCCCTTACTGCGATGCATGTCTGCTCGATAATACTCAGCAATATCCAGAGGCTCGACAAGGAGCTTATAGAAGTGTGAAGCATAAACCCATTTTCCATGTCTGTGAAAATCATGAGGGAGTTGATTGCTTTCGAACAAGTTGATTACATTGTCCCAAAACCGAGCTAGCTTGTGCCGGTTCAGGTTGACTTTAGAGTCCCTTTTCGAGGCTCCCCTTTGTTTGAAGGAGTCATAGTAACCCATCTGATCATCAGACCGGTCGCACAATGCTTTATACCACTCAATTTCTGCCCTGTAAGGATTGATTTTGGACAACTTGATTGCCAGATTGGCACAGTTTAGGTTTGGTGTACGCCCCATTCGCCTTGCTGCCTGTAGGCAATCTTCGGCTGGCCCTGCGACCGGTTCCTGTGCATCGATTCAAGAAGGAATGGCTTAAGAAGGTCTTTCCACTTCTCTTCAAATATATTATTATAACACAACAAAGCCAAGAGAACAGAAAGCAATACCTGGCTAGAAATTCCTAAGGACTGCAATGCCAATGCAACTCCTGCTTCATACCTTGATTCAGGAAGCTCTCCTAGCATGAAACTTTTCTTCTCCAAATATTGTGATGAGATTCTCCCTACATAATCACCATACTTGAGATGATCCTCAATGCTACAGCTAGGCGACCCCGTTTCGAGCAACAAATACATCATTTTAATAACAGCTGCTGCGTTGTCCACACAGATTGCTCCGTCTCCAGAACAGAAGAGATAGTTCCCAAATGGCCTAAACATTCCTGTCACTGCCTCTTCCCCAGCTTGTACTAACCCTCTCAAATGACTCAATACAAACTGGAAAATAACAGCCATGAATTCTTCATTCCGTTGGACATCAAGCGGTCCACAATGTGGGGAAGTCATGTACAAGTGCCAAAATTTTAATAGGAGTTTTATGTGGGGACCTATGGTATCTAGTGGAGCGAAGAGTATCCTCGGCATTAAGTCATACTTCGATACAACATGGCAAAATTTCCCACCCCATCTTTCGCGAAGAATGGCACGAGAAAGGGTCTCGTTGCCTAGCAAAGGAGAGCCATAGGTGATGCATAGTAGTGAGAGGTTTTCAAAATTGGATTGAAGGTAAGAAAGGAGCCAAAGAGCAGCAAGAGAGGCAGTTGTTCCACCGATGGAATGGCCTGTGAAGATAACTGACTTGCTTGTCTTCACTAGCGTAGATATCTGCATAAACATGTTCATTCTTGAAGACAAACAACATGATATTATACAAATTCTTAGTAAAAAATAAATAAATTCAACCAATAGAAATCCGTTTTTGCTCTTTTTGGGAGCTTTCTCAAGAATTACAAGTTGACCTGGATAGTACTTGGTCAACTATATGGTCTCCAAATTGATCATAGATGAAAATATAATCTTAATCAAAAAATTTAAACGAAATTCTAATATTATATTTAAAAATCATTTCAATCTAAGAATTTAAATTATTAGAAATTAAAGTGATATTAACATTGAAACAAACGTGTGATTCTTTGAGGGGTGGTGTGAATTGGAGACTTCCTTTCTTAACAGAAACATTGAAGGAAGATGGGGTGAAGAACATGCTACTGCCATCAATAATTTCTCATTTTTGTACACGCCGTAGACCTTGGGTCAATTGATTTGACAATATTTTGGTATCCCACTAATCTAAAGTGATTTATGGGTGGGAAAAAAAAACGAAGTGGGAAGTCAAGAAAATCAAGGCGAAAGGAAGTGCATTGGTTTTCAAATTTCCTTCCCTGCCATAAAAGGATTCAATATCACTAAAACCCATATCATTTTATTCATGTAAGTAATTTTTCTTATATTTTTTTTAGAAAAAAAATACTATTTTTCCTTCATTTCAATTGCTATATTCGTGCAGGCAGTTGCATTTTACAATGTGGGGGTGAAATCCCAGCTCTTTTTTTGCCCTAATGGGAAAGAATTGATAGGCCTTTTAGAGGCTACTGCTAAAAACATTAATGTGACATTGTGATTATAGCTTTTATCTTGCCGTGAAATATTAACTCACTTTTTCATTTTGTATTTATAAATATATTAAAACAATATTTTTATTTTTAAAATTATTTTTAATACTAGTATATTAAAACTATTTGAAAATATAAAAAGAAATTGAAGAGAAAAAAATCTCCATTATTATTTCATTGACGCTTGGATATAATTGTTACCAATAATGTGGAAAATAATGCTCAACTTTTTTCAATACTTTATCTCTATATATTTTTTCGATCGAAGAACTCTGCATTATTTGGCTTCTAAAGCAAACAGAAATTAAGAACATTCATATTTTCTCTCATTTTCTTTCCAACCAAACAGCATATAATTAATCAAAACCACGTATATCAAAGAAGATCACCATGGAAGAAAACTGACCTGGTTTTGAAAACTTGGGTTGCCATACATATTATCAAAAATCCTCAGCAAGGCACCTTGCACCATGACAGGCTCTTCCCCTTCATTTTTGTCATGTAATGGAACAAAAAGGTCATTGCCGGCACCATCACGATCTGGCAAACAAACCAAATTCTTGAAACTGGGGTCTGACCCAGATACAAATAGGGTGCCAGAAAAGGCCAAATACCCAATACTTCCGACCTGGTTGGCTACGAAACCCACATGTGAGTTTTGATTGGCAAGATTGCATAACCTCCATGACTCGGATAGCAATGGTGTGGAAGCTAAGAAATCGGCCAGCATCTCAGTAGTCTCAAACCTGCCAATATTGGATGGTCATCAAGAAAATATGATTAGCTATCTGTGAGATATAAATATAAGTTCAGTTTTCTAGTCAATTTCTTGTTGGAAAAACTGGTTTTGCGAGTGAGCACTCACGTCGAACTTTCTGTATCCATGGAAAGATTTGGCTCGCGAGAGGAAAAAACGTGCTCTGAGTTGAAAACTTGGGGTGTTGAAACATAGAAGGATTCTGCTCGGTGCTTCTGCTCTCTTGGGCTTTGCCTCTTCTTTTTATAAAAGATTGAGGAAATAAAAAATAAATTGGGAAAAATGAAATTTATTTGCCCCCCTCAAATTTGTAACTTCAGTCCCTTTTTATTTAGACATGTTTAGAATTTTTCAAAAACATTTATTTAAAAATATATTTTTTATTTTAAAAAAAATATTCATATGTTGAAATGTTCCGATTTTTCGATTGGAACGAAACGTTCTGGTTTCGGAGCGTTCTGGCGTGCCATTTTGGTGTTATACTGCTCATATATAATTAATTATATATATATATATGAAAAAAAAAATATTAATTTAACAAGCATAATTAAAATTTGAATTCTTTTTTATTTAAAATATTTTGGTTTTTTTAAATTATTTTGATGTATAGATGTCAAAAATAATTTTTTTAAAATAAAAAAATAGATTTTGAACCAGGAACAGCACGTCCGGAACGGAACCGAGACGTTCCGGCCGGAATTTAGCTGGAATTTCCGGAACAGACCGGAATTAAAACCGAGACGAAAACGGCGTTTTCGTCTCGGTTTTTTTAACCGAACGGAATTAATAACTATGAAATAATATATTTTTAAATAAAATAAAACTCACCGTTGAGCTCGGTCTCTTCCGCTGATATTTTGAAGTTAAAATAAAGATAATTATATTTGTAGTCAATTTGTCGTTTTGTAGAAGTCTTTTTGTAGAGTATTGGGGTTCTTTCAAGTACCCACCACCACCTTATCTTTTTTTTTTATTGTTATTATTATTATTATTATTATTATTATTATTTGTGTGGTGGACTCTGAGAATGCGCGTTACATAAGAGAGAAAGCCGACTCATAGTCTCACCTCACATTTTTATTTTTTTTAATTACTCTATTTATAATTATTTCTCATTTGTTAAAAAATAAAATGATTTCCCATTGGATATATAACTTATAAACAAGAGTTGGCGATGGTGCTCCACGTGTGAACGCGGTGGCGTTCAAAGTGGGAGAAAGTTCCCGCTGCTCCCACATGCACGTTAAAAACAATTGTGAGCAACTCGTGCTAAATGGAGAGTCACAAACAAACAAATATATAAATTATAATTTAGCCACCGCTACAGTAAAAGAAATTGGTAAAAATTATAATTATACCATTTTTACAAGAAAACATAATTTTCTTTTAGATTATACTAGCAGAATTGCCCGCTTCGCCGGGGTTTTTTATCTATGTAGAAAATTGATTGATTCTATAAATGTTGTATTTTGTTATTTTAATATTTAATTAGTATAATTGTAATTGATAAAGTCTGTTAAAAATAGTTTTTTTAAACCAAAATGTGATTGAATATTGCTATTGCTAAAATTTTTTTGATAAAATTTGTTAGAAAATTTGCTAAGAAGGTTAAATGATTTATAAGAAATTTGTTGTCACGGATTCTCTGGTAAAAACCCGGTAAAAAGAACAAGCTGGCGTGGAAACTAAAAAATAAAAAAAATACATGTGGAAAAAAAGGTCACGAGTTTCAGCGAAAAAAAACAAAAGTCTAAAATATAAATTTAACTTCAAAGACAAAGTTTTTTTTTATAAGATTTATTCATCATATTATTATATTAAATATATTTAAGAATACCGATATTAATTTTTTTTTCAAGAAATTTTAGGTCATTTATTTTCTCTGTTTATATATTTTTGGGCGAGACTATTAAATAAATATTAAACACATATACTTAGTCTCACATACTATATAGTGTGATCGAAATGGGAAGTGATTTTTATATTTTTTTTAATTGTAGAAAAGCTAAGTAAATTTGTAAAAAAAAAAAAAATTGCCTTTTTTCCCTAATAATATTAGATTTTACACATTATAAATAAAAATATTGCAATTTGTTTTCAAAAAATAAATATAATTTTTTTGCGTGCTATAATTACTTATTTACCGTAAAAAAAAACAGTGTAGTTGAAACGGAAAGTGCCTCGTATATTTTTTAATTGTAGATAATTTAGGCAAATTTGTTTACCTTTTATTTTTTTGAGCTGTATTTTTTCCCGCGTAATATTAGATCTTAAATATTAAAAATCTAATTTTTTTTTTTAAGAAATAAACTTGAACAAAAGAGCACAAAATTAAAATTCAAAGCCAATTTTTTTTTTATTTTATAAGATTTATTCATCATATTATTATATCAAATTTATTTAAGAATGCTGATATTAATTTTGTTAATCCAAAAAATCCGAGGTCATTGTTTTTTTATCTTTTTGTATACTTTTAGGCGATAATATGCAATAAATATTAAAACATATAATAATGACTTATTTGCCATTTAAAAGGAACAGTATAATCGAGACAAAAGTGACTTGTATGGTTTTTTAATTGTAGATAACCTAGGTAAATTTGTTTATTTGTTGTTCTTGAGTTGTCTTTTATCTCTAGTAATATTAGATATAAAATGACTTTGCTATTATGGCAAAAACAATTAAAATTATCAAATTATCCCGAAAAAACACACACTCATAAACATTAAAAAAGAGTAAGCAAGAAAAAGAATATATTATTATTATTATTATTATTATTATTATTATTATTATTATTATTATTATTATTATTATGTTAATAATGGAAAATAAAACACAAGTATCAATTTATCAAGGCATGAAAATCATTATTATTATTATTATTATGATTATTATTATTATTATTATTATTATTATTATTATTATTATTATTATTATTATTATTATTATTATGTTAATAATGGAATAAAAGACAAATATCAATTTATCAAGGCATGAAAATCAAAAATTAAAACTATAAGGGTCAAAATGAAAATTCAACATATTATCAATTTCAATAACAGGATCCAATTGAAGAAATCGAAACTTATGTACTGTATTTATTGAATAATTTAAACCGAATCCGAAAATTTAAAGAAGGAGGACCGAAGTGAAACATTGACATCCAATCAATTCCAATTGGAGGACCCAATCGAACTAAATCAAAACTTATGCAACCAAAATCAGGGCAAAAAACAAAATCAAAAGTCAAGGGACTTAAGCAAAAAAGTATGACAAAATGGGGGGGACTCCCCGCACTTTGGCGTCGCGAGGGAGAGAAACGTGGCGGCGTCTTTAGCCGGTTCCCGTAGCGTCCCGCGGACATATTTATGGTAAGCAGCGCCATCGCGGGGAAGAACACGACCCGAGCGAGCCGCTGCATGCGTCGAATCACGTCTCGACCACGCAGTATGGCGTCGCCGCGCGCCACCTAAGCAGGCGTGGGAGCGTCGCGGCAGTCGGCAGCGTATGACACTGCAGCTTTGACAATAAAGCGCGGAGAGGTCAATTATGGGAAGGTCCACGGGCCGAAATCCGAGGTTTTGTCATGATTGGGGCCTAGAACCGTAATTAGCCATTTTAAATAAATAATAAAAAATCAAAACATCGCGGCCGGACCCGGGCCGGACCGGTCCCGGTCCCGTCTGCAGCGTCTGATACGCATAGCCACGACCCTCGGCGTTTTTTTACCCTCGGCCAGTGCGCTATTTTTGTCTTATTCACAGGGGCTAAAAGCGTCGGTACTCGTTCATGGAAGGGAAAGCGGGACGAAACAGCCGCTGACGCTACGGCCGATAAATGGCCAGTCCACAGTGGCAATGGGTCTAGCGCTACAGTACCGACCCCGAGCTCTTTTAGGTTATGTCTTAATATAATAATAATTATCTTATCGTCATAATCAACTTTGCCACCATCTCCATGAATATTGTTACCATCATGCCACAATTTCATCTTCACATGATATTATTGATTTTATTATTAATATATTATTTTATTTATTAAACTAAGCATAAAAATATGTTTTCCTTTATATATACTTGTTAAAAAAATATAGTGTTAAAAAATATAATAAACTATAGACAAAAAATACTTTTTTTTTGGTTTTAAAAATTAGAAACGAAAAGGAACAAATGCTGCAAAATGGTTTTCTTCTTCATGGATAGTGTGGGAAATGAAAAAAGACTATGTCATATTTATTTATTTATTAAAAAATGATTTTAGTATTAAGAATTCTTTTAATTAACACCTGATATGTGAACAGTTTGGTCAAACTTAACATTTGACTTGGATGGAAGTGCAAAGTGTGATATTAAAGGTATTCTTTGATATTTGTATTTCAAAAATATTTTTAAAAAATTGATTTTTTTATTTTAAATTAATGTTTTTAATATTTTTATATCATTTTTATGTATTTATATCAAAAATAATTTTAAAAAAAATATATACATATATATTATTTTGATACATTTCTGAATAAAAAATATTTTCAAAAATAAATTCTGCTATATTTTTAGATAGATTAACAAAACCAAAATAGTAGAGGGACCATTGTTGTCACTGAACCAGAAAGAAAGATAAGTATAATATATTTTTAAGTGCCTAATTTTGGCATATTATATAAAAAATTAAAGTCAAAGTTCAAGTTGAGAAACAGAAAAGAAACGATAAGAAAAAAAAAGGGAAAGATGTGTTCTTCGATCTTGACACGCCTCCACTGTTTACTTCTGTCGGATTATTTTCGTCCATGTTTGGAGTATGAATAATATCGTAAATAAATATATTAAAATAATATTTTTATATAATTACATTAAAATAATTTAAAAATATAAAGAAAAAATATTTTGATTATGGAAGGTCATATGTAGCTGATTAGCTAATCGACCGGCACTTTCCAGCTTTAAATATATATATTTTTTTTTAAAAAAAGAAACAAGAATATATTAATATTTAGGTTTATTTTATATTTTTTTAAAAAACAAAAAAACAAATATAAATACTTGATCTAAAAACAAGAAAAAAAACTTGATATAATCAAAGTTAACTTATAAACCTGAGCATGAACAAAATCCAGTTCAATGTACATATCCATGAATAAACTCTTAGCTTTAAAGTTTTTAATTCTTGTTTGAAGTCAAAGTCAAATTATTCAGGTAGAGTTCCTTCAAATTTTGCTTTTCATTGATTTGAAATTTAAACAGTAATGAATCAGATGAAACCTCTTACTAACCGTTTCCAAGGGTAATTAAGGTTATTTTGAAATTGTTTTTTGAAAATGATTTTTATTAAAAATATATTAAAATAATATTTTTTCTTATTTTTGTAAAATTATTTTTGATATCATGAAAATAATTTAAAAATATCAAAAAAATAATTGAATTTAAAAATATAAATAATTTTTTTCAAAAATATTTTTAAATACAATGTCAAACAAGATCTTAATCATCATATCAACAATAAATTTAAATAAAATAAATCAATATTTTATTTTAATTAATGAACCGAATCACATTCCAGAATATTCTAACCTAATTATTGATTTTAGACCGGTTAGAAAATTATTTAAAAAATATTTCTGAAAAAAATATATTTTATTTTAATGTTTTTAGATTATTTTGATATATTGATATTAATTTTATATATATATATATATATATATAATCACTTGCCCTTCATATTAATATTCAAAAAATAATATATATTTTACTTGAATTTAGACTTGAAATTCTATTAAACTTACTATAATATGTTTTACCTTTTTTTTCCGATGAAAAGGACATGCTCCACTGTGCATGTGACCTTCCCCCCGTTATTCAAGTATCATGCCTGGGACTTCACTTATTTGGTGAAACGTGGGGTCGTTTTCATTGGGAGAGCACAGTCGCCTATCCATTCGGATGATTTGTCGTGTTAGGGGATATTTCTGTATTGTTGTTGAATTATTATTTTATTTTTTTTTCAAATTAGTTTTATTGTTACTATTAAATTATTTTGATGTAATAAATTAAAAAAAAATATTTTAATATATTTTTAAAAAAAATACTTTAAAGCGCAAATTTACCACGCCTCCAAACTCACACTTTATATTTAATTCATCATTTTGTGGTGAGGATATGATGATATAAGATATAACATGGAACCCATTGGACCTTGAAAAGAAAAACATGATACATGTTTATCATGTGTTTGATCGGGTTGTTTGAAAGTTTTGTAGGATTTTGTTTTTGTTAATGATTTTTATAAAGAAATATATTAAAATTAAAATTGGTCCAAAAAAATACAAAATTAAACCGAATAAGTTTTTTTTCTTAACCTCAATATACTTACCCAGTAACATAAAAGCTTAAAAACACGTCATTGACACTAAAATTGATTTTTTTTAATGGCCAAAATATGATTGACTGACCACTTTCTCCTTGCCTTTTTTTATTTTAGGGATTGAAATGTAAAAGAAATAGAGTTAAAAACAAAAACGTGAAAACCTCAAAACACATGGATTAAAAATAAAAACAAATACTTTAGGGACCATAATATACTTTTTGCACCTTATAAATAATATTAAAAAGATTACATCTTTTCTTGTGTTAAAATTTGATTCCTTTTATTTTATTTTTCTTAAATCGATAAATTACAATACCATTTAGCAAAATCAAGCACCAAGTTAAAGGATAAGACTGTTTTGAACATAGAAAATACTATATGTTACATAAAACAAATGGATTTTTCAGGTTTTAAAACATTCAAATATATCATGAAAATAGTGAAATAAGAAAATAGAGGATCAAAATGAATAAAATCTAAAGGATAACAAAAAATAAAATAATATAGATCATATCTTGAGACCTTGTCTGATAATCTAAGTCTAGAAGTTGAGATGATTCTTTGATATGATATTAAATCCTTGATGATCAAATAATTACGAGTTTAAATATCATCATTTTTATTTTAATTAATTAAATTAATAAAATCAACATATAAAGTAATGATATGCATGTGCTATTTCCAAGTTAAAAGAACTTTTACTTGAATAAACTCGTTAGAAAAACAATATAAATTATATTGTAAAACCTCATTTCACACTATAACCATAAAAATTAAGATAATTCTTTAAATTGATACATATCAAATTTGCGATAACAATCCATAATATGTATGGATCACATGTAAGGATAACACAACAACTAATAAGCAATCTTGTTATAGTTTACCATGTAATATTATGTAATATTAGATTGAGATTATTATTTAATTTGATAAAAAATGATTTAGATGTATTAAATTTATCACATTGTTTTATACTCGTGGTAGCGATTATTTTTTTTTAAATATTTGTAAATTAAAAATATATTAAAATATTATATATTTTTAAAATTAGCAGAATATTTAAAAAGTACTAAGAAGTTAAATTTAGTTTAAAAATAAAATTTTAAAAAGGCATGGTGGAAACAAACGTGATTTTAGGTTGTTTATTACTGTGTTTTAAAAATATTTTTAAAAAAATTCAATTTTTTTTAGTTGAAATAAATTTTTTTTTAAAATTTATTTTAATACACTGATATTAAAAATAATTTAAACTAAATAAATATAAAACTATTTTAATATTACAAAACAAATAAAAGGCGTGGCCTGTTGCACTGTGTATTGTCTCTTAAAACACTGTGGATTGCGACAGTGTGCGCCCGGTTTTGCCCTTGGTGTTGTCGGCTGTGCGGGGGGCTTGCATGGGGGGCTTTTTTTCGATTTTTCACGCCGGGTTCTTTTTTTTTTTCTCAAACCCGGTCATGACACAGTGTTATCATGTTTTTGTCCCTCTAATACGACAAAATCACGGTTCCGAGCTCAGGGCTACTGATGTCATTGCACGCGGACGGACCGGTCCGGCGCAACTCTTTGAATTTTTTAATAATTTATGCAATGGCTAAATACGGGTTTAGCCCCTAATAAGACAAATTCACTGGCTGAGGAACAGGGGTGGAACGGTAATTGGCCATGTATTTTTTTTATTTTTTTTCTTTTTATTGTCGGCGCGTGCGTCACCCGTGGCCGATAGTATTCCGCCCCACGCCCTATTCAAGTGGCGCGTGTGTGGTGCTAGAGTCGCCGGAGATGAGCTACCGGTGTCTCACTCGATGCGTCGCCGTTTGATCTTCCTCCCGGTACGGCGCGTTTGTCACTTCGACGTTCGTGGAAGCGGCGGCGGTCGGTTAAAGCCGCTGCAGCCGTTTCTCTCTCTCCGCACGTCAAAGTGCAGGAGAGTCCCCCGAGTTTTATTCTTTTTTATTCCGGTCCCTGGACTTTTAATTTCGTTTCTGGTCCTTATTTTGATTATATAAGTTTTGTTTTAGTTCGATTTGGGTCTTTCGATTGAAATTAAGTTAATGTTTAAATTTCAATTCGATCCTCCTTCTTTTAATTTCTGGATTGGGTTGAAATAACTCAATAAATTCGGTACATGAGTTTCAATTTTTACAAGTTCATCCTTTGATTGAAATTGATAATAAATTTGATTTTTCATTTCGGTCCTTATACTTTTAATTTTGGATTTTAATCCCTTAATTTTTTATTTTCCTTTTGGACCCTATACTTTTAATGTTTTTTTTTAATCCCTTGATTTCTTTTTATGATTTAAATTTTCTTAAAGTTTTTATGGTTTTTTTGTCTTTCATTTATTTTATTTTTTTCATTATTAACACAACAACAACAACAACAACAATAATAATTTAATTGTTTTTCTTACTTACTCTTTTGTAAATGTTTTTGAGGATTTTTTTTTCTCAGAATAATTTGATTGTTTTTATTGTGTTGACAGTGATAACAATGATAATTTTTAGTTTTTATTATATTTTTTTATCTTTTTTTTTCAATTTCTTTTTTCTTTCATTCATTTATTTCATGATAATAATAATAATAATAATAATAATAATAATAATAATAATAATAATAATAATAATAATAATAATAATAATAATAATATTTTAATTGTTTTTCTTGCTTGCTATTTTGTTGATGCTTTGTATTTTTTTTTTCTCGGTATAATTTGATAATTTTTATTGTTTTCATACTAACGATAATAATAATTTTTGATATTAAGACTCTGATGCTGCTATTGTTATAATATTTTAAATTAATATTGCTTATTTTTTCCCTTTTTTTTTATTATTATTATTTGCTCTTGGTATTAAATGATTTTTATAATTTTGCTATCTGCACAATAATGATTTTAGTAATTATATTTTTTTTCTTATCATAATATTTTTTTTTTTTTTTTTAATGTTAGTTCACGCTCTTTTGTGATCTTTTATGACGCAATACCTATATTCTAAAAGATATAATCTATGTTTGCGTAACAAACTCTACTAAAAAAAATTTATATATTTTATCTCCCAATCTATAATTTTTATTAATTTATATTATATAAATTTATCATTGTGAATTTAATTATATTAAATTATATACATCAAAAATACCAGCGGCAACGCGCGAGGAAATTAGCTAGTATTTATAAATAAAAAACAACATCCACTTCAAATTCGTCGAGCACAATTGTACTCCGCGGGAGAGAGTCTCGTGGGGGGGTCCCACAGCATTTAATTAATTACTCATCAACGCGGTTAGTTAATGTAAAATGGAGATTTTTCAATCTGAAAGGATTTGTGCGGTGGAAAATGAACAACAAAAGTGGTGACACCACTGCTTTACGAAGCTCAAAATCCGCTAATGGTGGGCGGGCCCTTCCCATCATCAATGCCGTTGTCTGGGCATCGAAACGAACCCTAATGTCCTTTTTCTTTTCTACCCCTGCGGTTTGTTCATGCAAGGTAATATTTAAGAGTGTGGTTATTGTTTTATGAAAGTAAGTTTCAGTTAAAACAATGTGTTTTTTAGTTTTTAAAAATTATTTTTAATATTATTACATAAAAGTTAAAAAAAATTCAATAACCACTTGTACCATCTCTGTCCCTATAAATTTATCACTGCCACCTACTCTCTGGTTACTGCCATTATTATTATTATTATTGTTGTTCTTGTTGTCATTGCAGAAAACAATTTGCAACTGGAAACATCTTCCATCTCCTTCTACACTTTGGTTTCTTTGAAAATATACAAGACAGTAGCTTTACTTGGAACAATAGAGAAGAAAGGAAAATGGCCGAGGAGGAAGGAGCTGCTGCTGCCAGTCACTCTGTTGGTGGTGAAGTTAATGGTCCAATTCGTCAAGTTGTTCTTATTTCTGCTGGTGCTAGTCACTCTGTTGCTCTTCTTTGTAAGTTTAAATTTGTGGGGTTTGTTTACATTGCTTTTTTTTGGGAAAGTCTGAAGCTTTTGGTTTTGTGATTGTTTAACCTTTGTTTGCTCATGCAGTTGTTTATGGGGTGATTTGATTTTTTGTATTTGGCTAGTGCGTAACCATTTGGCTGTCTGTTTTGAGGGTTTTGGTAGATTTAGTTGAACTGTGTTTTGATTTTTCTGTTGCTAGAGCTATGATGGATGTGACAAGTTTGAACAGGGTAAACATTAGTGGAGGATTTAGTTTTGAGCTTTTAAGCCAGCATTGATGTATCGGTTTCTTGTTTGTGTTTTGTGCCATTTCTTGTTAAGAGAAAGTCAAGGAAACAATGGCTTGTGAGTAGAAACAAAGAAGAAACTAGCTGTCTCAAATGCATCATCCCTGTGGCACCCAAATGGTTTTTGGGGCCTTTTTGACCAGTCATTCTTAGCCGTTGCTTTCGCAAATCTCATTTTTCACACAAAATCATGGATGGGGGAGTGATAGCCAAATAATTTTCCTGAGATTCCTGGATTCATTACATAAATGTGGTACTCAAATGGCTCTCAATTGAGTGTTTTTTGGTCAAGAAATGGTAAGAAGAAGAAAATCAGTTACAAAAAGCACAATGAAATATCAAATCGGTAACGCTTCAAAATATTAGTGCTATTGGTGTGCAACACCTTGAAAAAGCATTGAAAGAAGTCGTTTCTTTCATTTACAAATTACTTTTTCCTTGTCTGGTAGCAGAAAATGCTCCTTCAATCACAATTCTGAACGCCTCCTTGATAAATTTTTCACAAGTTCACAAGTTTTATGCAAGAAAATAGCAGCAATTACCTGGACGAAGTCTTTAACCGGGAGAACTTTTTTGAGCACAAATGTCCATTATGCAATGTGCTTTCGATGATTGAGGTCCTTGTAAGCTATGGCCTTGATGGGACTAATATACCTTTTCAGACAATGTTGAAATTTGTAGATTCTAATCCCTTTATTTATTTTAATTTTTTCTTGCAACTGCTTATGTGAATTGCACCCTTCATTATGTATGCTTCTTGTCTTATTTAATCTCTTCTTTATGGAGTATAAGCTTTATCACAAGAAACTCCTATTCATTTGTAACCTCTTCTTCAATTCTTTTCTTATACTTTGATTACTTGAACTTGCATCAATTAGAGTTAAAATTGTTCATAATTTTCAGCTGGAAACATCGTTTGCTCTTGGGGACGAGGAGAGGATGGGCAGTTAGGCCATGGGGATGCTGAGGATAGACCTACTCCAACTCAATTGAGTACATTGGATGGCCTTGATATAATATCAATTACTTGTGGTGCTGATCATACAATTGCATATTCCGAGTCACGAAAGGAGGTCTATAGTTGGGGATGGTCTGTTCTTCATTGTTTGCTTCCATCTTTTGCTTCCTAATTTTGGTTAATTTTGAGAAGTATGGTAATTTTATTGATTGCCGCGTGTTCTTTCTAAATCTGAGAACCAAGCAGCTTAATAGTTGGCCTTAGAAAAATAAAATAATGTTACACATCTGAACAACTCAATCTAAATGAATTTGATGTTGTCTGAGTATTTATAACCGAATCTTTATCTTGAAGGCTGTTTCTAAGCCTCATTAGTTAATTCTTGCAAATTCTATTCAAATAATATTTCCATTGATGTTTAAAATTTATGAATCCCCCTACACATTTATTTTCTCCTGGAATCTTTTGTAAGATGAAGTTAAAGATGAAAGGAATGTAGTATACATGTCCATACATGAATCATTACTTTGTTTTCTGACCAGCAAGTCACATCTAAAGACAATTTTCTGCTTGTTTATTTCATCTTATACATTCTAACAGTTCTATCATACATATATACTATGGCTTATTGCTAAGCAAGTTCTTAATCTCTCAACCGGATTTCACGTGTAGTCCTCAACCATTTTGTTCCTTTTCTATCAGGGGTGATTTTGGTAGGCTAGGACATGGAAATTCTAGTGATTTGTTCACTCCTCAGCCAATTAAGGCTTTGCACGGTTTAAAGATAAGGCAAATTGCTTGTGGGGATAGCCATTGTCTGGCAGTCACCATGGACGGTGAGGTGCAAAGGTCAGTTATCTTTCTGTTTGTATCTTTTCCCAATAATTAGATTTATGGCAAGAGTACTATATCATGTCAGTGCTTCAAGGAAATTGTTGAGCGTCAGCGTAGTTTTTCTTTCTTCTTTCTGGCGGGCTTTTTCAAGCAATAGGACTGCAGTGCCCTTGTGTTGATTTTCCCCCTCATGTATTTCTTGTTGGATGTCTTATTCTCCTAGTTGTACTTTCACCTTGTTTATGTGAACGTATTTTTTAACCAAAAAAAAAACCTTTAATTAAGAGCAATTGCTGGCTAGCATACTAATTCATGTGTAAAACTGCTTTGATTCCTCGGGGCCTGTCTCTTTAATGATATGTTTAGGTTTAGTAATCCAATCCAGCAGTAATAATAGTTTATGCCAGAACTAGTCCAATTCAGCGTTACTAATATTATATGCTAGAACTCAAACCTCTTGCTTTTCCTTCATGAAGTATCTCCTAAATGAAGCGAACAAATATCCTCTAGACTTTGGCAAACTTTTAGGATGAGAGATGAGAAAACAAGTTGTTGCTTCATGAGATCAAGATTTGTTTTTTGGAGGATTGGTTGAACATGTTCCTCTCATTGCATTTATACAATTGTTGGTTAAAATTGCAATTAGAACTTTTATGTTCTGTAGTTGTTGCCGTTGAGTTTTCAGCTTTACAATGGCATATTGTGCTCATTCACAACATCGTAGTGAATAATCTGTGGTCATATGTGGTTGGGACTGAATTCTATATTGTTGGGCTAAAGCTAGGGGTGAGCAAAAAAACCGAAAAACCAATTAAACCGAGAAACCTAAAAAAAACACTAACTGAGAAAAACAGAACCATTAAAAAACCCTGATCAAACTGATTAGAATATTTAAATAAACTTCTGGTTTGGTTCGGTCTCAGTTTCATTAGACTAAAATTGAAAAACTATAACTGAACCTGGTTCAAATTAAAAGACAATCCGAATCCCGAAGTTTACTTTTATATACTTTTATCTCAATTACTAGTCCTAACCCTCACACTAGCAGCAGACGCTCCCTTCCTTTAACACTAAACACACACACACACACACACACAACAACACTTTGCAGATTTTGCATGATCATTTGACTCATTTCAATCCCTCCATCCAACTTCCTCATCCCTAGTTGTTCTTCATTCTAAGTAAGCTGATTTTATTTTTTAATAACGCTGCACTCTTTTGTTCAATTCAATCTTCTTATGTCTAACACTAAAGATTTAATCACTATTTTGCAATTAACAACTCATTTCCACAAAGAATTAATGAATAAGTTAACTACTGACTTAAATATTGGCTTCTTATGTGTGTGGGTTTATATATTGAACGACGATTGAAAAACTAAGTGAATCTAAAGATAAAAACCCTGAGTTGTTTAATACGTTTAGGCTTAGGGTTTTCATATTTAGATTTCACTTAGCTCTTCAATCCTCATTCAATATATAAACTCAAACACACAAAAAGCCAATATTCAAGTCAGTAGTTAACCTACTTGTCAATTTTGTGGAAATGAGTCGTTAATTGCAAAACAATGATTAAAACTTGAGTTTGAAGACATCAAAAGATTGAACTAAACAAAAGAGTGCAACTTTATTAAAAATTAGAATCAACTTACTTTAGAATGAAGAACAATTAGGGATGAGGTAGCTGGGATTGAAATGATCGTGCAAAATCTGCAAAGTATTGTTGTGTTTAGTGTTAAAGGAAGGGGGTGGCTGATGCAAGGAAGGAGGCTGCTGCTGCTAGTGCTAGGGTTAGGACTTAATAATTGAGATATAAAGTATACACATGTAAACTTTGAGATTCGGGTTGTTTTTTAATTTGAACCAGTTTGTTATAGTTTTTCAATTTTAGTCTAATGAAACCAAGACCGAACCGGAAGTTTATTTAAATATTCTAATTGTTTTTTCTTGGTTTTTTTGCGCACCCCTAGTGACCAATATTGATTTTACATGAAATGCTCAATAGTAAACATTCATCTTCTGGTTCTAGTTTTAATAGTTCTTATGCAACTTTTTTTTATCTGCATACCAAATACCATGTAATGGCCTATTTGCCTCAGGTAATGAGTTTACCATGTCTTTTGGGTGAAGGTTCCTCCAAGCTTACATCTATGCTTCTAAAAATTGATTCTATCATGTGGGAAACCATTTTATTTATAGTGTTTTTGCTTGTAACTGTGAAGCTGGGGGCGAAATCAAAATGGTCAACTTGGTCTTGGCACCACCGAGGACTCCCCTGTGCCTCAAAAAATCCAAGCTTTTCAGGTACTATAGATTAAGTAGTTTGTTGAAGATATATCCACCTTTCTGTTCATTCAACTGTATTTGTCTTATGCCTTCTTTTTTTGAGGTTTAACATTTGCCTCTTGTACATGAATAAACCCCCTTTCCCTGTCAAGTATCTTAGCAGATTCTTTATCTCTTCCAATTGATTCAGAACTAAGGCTTAGTTCATTGAGTTTATAGCTGGGCATGTGCATTGTTAACCAAATAGTATCAATCATACTGAGCACATCTGCATTTTTTGTGGATATCTTCTATTGTTAAATTGTCCATATAGAGACATTATTATTGAAACTAAATGAGATTTATTATTTGTTGGAAGCACTTGGATTTTTTTGGGGATATAATTCATTTATTTTCTGAGAGATGTTGCTAGTGGAAGGTAGTGATACAGGTGGTGATGTAGTCTGTTGGTGTCATGTTGGAGGTGCAAATTCAATGACCATCAGCTGAGAAGTAAATCCTTGGTCAAATTGTTAAATATCTCATGTTATAGAGCTGGATAGTATCATATTGATGCTTCCTCTGTGACATGCTGTAGTAAAAGAAATTTATTGTCACTATTGACATGTAATAGTCTAGCACTGCCAGAGATAGTGTACTGAAATTTCATCTCTCTTGTAGGGAGTCTCTATTAAAATGGTTGCTGCTGGTGCTGAACATACTGCAGCTGTCACAGAAGATGGAGAGCTCTATGGATGGGGTTGGGGCCGATATGGGAACTTGGGACTTGGTGACAGAAATGATCGCTTAGTTCCTGAAAAAGTCTCACTTGTCAATGTATGTGACAGAAATGATCGCTCGTACTAATTTTCTCTTAGTAGACTAAGCATAACCAGCATTGAAGATCAAGGAGGGCTGGCAAAAGAATCCAGTTACTATCATATATTTGCCGAGCTTGTTTTTCTTGCTAGCCTTTTCTTTTAACATGTGCCAATAGTGAAAATTTAAGGGTGAAGTTATGGACTTGAAAATAGTCTAGTTTAAATTTTTTGAATGTGGCTTTAGAGAGAGCAGGGGTTTTCTATGGCTCCAAAACTGCTGAACTGTGTATAGGAGTTGCTCTGTGAATTCTACTAAAAAACTATTTTTAAGAACGAGTCATCTCTTGGAATATTCACTGTTAATGCTAGAAAGAAAAATCTGAAACTGGTGATCTATTAAATGAAGCATATTTATGACCCTGCATTTTAATAATCTTGCGATTTCCCTTGATAACTTTTAATGAACTGGTCATCAAGTTTTTATCATGGGAGTTGCAGGGAGACAAGATGATTATGGTAGCATGTGGGTGGCGGCATACAATATCTGTTTCCTCTTCTGGTGGATTATACACTTATGGATGGAGCAAATATGGTCAACTGGGACATGGGGACTTTGAGGATCACCTGACTCCTCATAAGGTGGAAGCTTTGCGGGACAGTTCCATTTCTCTGGTGATTTCTTTCCCCTTTCATTGCTGTTTGAATAGTTTTTTTGTTTCATTTAATTGAAATGTTGGATCTTATATCATTTTGAGAAGGATTCAAATGTATGGTTAAATAAGACAGGCATGTTAGGCACCTTCCACCAGTTGTTGGTTTTATTTGTCTTTGAAGGATAGTTCTTTCCACTTCAGCATTCAATTTGTTTTTGTTATTTTGTTGTCACTTGTTGTTATGTTTTTCCCCCTTGATCCCGCCACCATCAATAGTTTTTAAAGGTAATTGAAACCCATAGCTTGTTTTTGTGACACCTCATTAGTTCTGCAAATATTTGAAGCTTCTAATAATCAACATCGGATTTTCCCTGACTTTGCTATGAGATGTTTTAGTGTTTCTTCTAATCCGGAATCTCAAATGTTTTTTGGCTTGAATTGTTTTTCAGATATCAGGTGGCTGGAGACACACTATGGCATTGACTTCTGATGGGAATCTTTATGGTTGGGGATGGAATAAGGTTTACGATATTTAATTTCTTAATTATGATTTTATAATACGTATCATCTCATAGTAAATGTAACTGTTAGTTTACTTTGTGAAAGCAAGACATATTAGACAGGTATTTTTCTTCCCTCCTCGTGTCAGTGGAAACAGGGTCATCCAAGTGTAAATTAGTTAGAGTAGACATGTACGTACAATCACAGAAATTTCTTGCTTGTCTGCGCACAATATCTTGCATATTATTGGATTTCATTTCCCTTTGGTGTTGAAAGCTTGTAGACTGTTTCATATTCCACTTCTTTTCTTTCCTTTTTTTGCCTGGTTTAGTCAATTGCATTGTTACTTGTGGATCCCATTTTTGTTCTTAAAATAATTCTTATTGTTTGGTTTATCTCTTCTCTCTTTACAGTTTGGACAGGTTGGAGTTGGTGACAACATTGATCATTGCTCTCCTGTGCAAGTTAAAATTCCACTTGATCAGGCACGTTCTTGTTACTGTTCCTCAAAATATTGGTTAAGATAGCCTATGGCATTGATGTTTAGTTCTGTAGGGGTTTTATCTTCTTTTTTTATTGTCTGAGAGGGTTGCCTTCTTTCTTAGTAGTTCCTGTTCTTAATCTGATTTTATGTTTTTATCTGCATTTATTTGGCGCTTGGCAGAAAGTAGTCCAGATCTCATGTGGATGGAGGCACACACTTGCTGTTACTGAACGGAAAAATGTATTTTCTTGGGGAAGAGGCACAAATGGACAACTTGGTCATGGAGAGTCTATGGACCGGTAATAGCATAAACCTGCATCTCTCTTTTTTTAATTGCTGCTATATTGAGTTAATATAGTTGATGTATGAATGATATGGAGAAACCTTTCTGTCCTAATGGTAGGCTAGGATTCATAAATTTATAGTTTTAGGTGTAAAACAAAGAGAAGATAAAGTGAGATAATTTGGAACACAACATTGAATGAGAATATAATACTTGAGGGTTAAGAAAACTATTCTAGGAAAGTATTTCTAAAACTGCCTTTTGACTATCAGAATACTGGCCAAACCACAAAAAAGTTGTTATTAGGTCTCTACTGGTTGAAGCACTCATAACTTAAAAATTAAAATCCAAAAAGAAGTGATTTTACCCACATCACAAATGACTCAACCTACTGTTAATTGCATTGGACCTTAATTGAAGGGAGTTTCAATTGCCAAATCTGAGAAAGTAACTAGCATGAACATCTTGTGATTGCTGCGTCATATCTTTCCCTGGTTACTAGCTGGAAGAAACCCATCTCAAGTTCTGCACTGCCAAATTATTAAGAATTCCTAAAATTTAGACATGAAAATATAAAATTTTAAAACTTGTACGACTTCCTTTGAAAACAATGGTTAATACCGGCAACCATTCTTCTTGCAGATAAAGATACAACAAGTCTGTTTAATTGAATTTGAATATGCAAATACATTCCACATTAGCTTACTTGATACAATGATACAAGCTATTATGGTGATTTGTTGAAAACCAACACTACTTTAAAATTTTACTTCCATCTCTTCATAATGATTTTAGAACACATTTCTTTGAACTTTGCTTCCTTCTCTTCATAATGAATTTAGAACATGATTCACGGATTTCTGATTTGCCTTCCTTTGAAAACTGATAATTGGCAGAAATGCGTTTAACCTGTAGCAGATCAACATGGTTAGGACTGCTTTTCTTTTTTTTGTCAAGTGGAGGACCATTTTCCATGAAAGAACAATAAACTGGATGTATTTCTCAAAGTTGTTTTAGGACGGAACAAATGGACAAGTTCTTTTTGCAATGATGAATGCACATGCATTTCTCAGGTGACCCTGAGTAGTTAAAAGGATGGAGCAGATAATGAAAAACTTTATTTGTCTGCAATGAAAGCTACCATCTATATATCCAATTGTATTTAATTTGGGCCCCCGCTGACTAGGCCTATATAAATCATTTGGCTTCTAACCTCAGATGCTAGTTTTTCTAATCAATTTCAATTAATTCACTGAAAAACATCATGTTATGTTCAATAATTTTAGCTGAAATATGTTTAGTAGAATAAAATCTAGCGCACTAACATATTTTGTCTATTTTCTGATGAAAATCACTATATTTCATATTTTGGACTTTCAAAGAAATCTACCGAAGATCATAGAAGCTTTAAGTGTTGATGGATCTGGTGGCCAACAGATTGAGACTTCAACTGTTGATGCGTTATTAGGTGCTGTATTGTCCTCATCACCTTTTCTTACATTTTGACTTCATAATGGTTTTTCTTACTTCTTTCCCACCCAGTTATTTATTTGCTATTTCTATTGACAGGGAAAAGCTGGGTTTCACCATCTGAGAGATACGCAATTGTTCCTGATGAATCTGTAAGTTGCCATCTCTAAAATTTGTACAATCAAAGTTGGGGTACAAAGTTGGACGGGCTTAATTTCACATTCTTTGTCACCATATATATGACAACATGTATCAATTATACGTTGAACCATGGTAGTGATCATAAAATCATTGCTGTCATTTACCCAAAAGGACCTGTAGGCACCCCTAACTTGTAGATATAAAAAAAAATAAAAAAATAAAAAAATAAAGTGCAAGCATATGCGGATCTAGTAGAGTTTCAAGTGATGGAATGGGACTGTCCCAAAGGAAGTTTCTTCTAGAAATGCAAGTTAGATTTGCTCTTTTTGGATCTAATTTGCATGCTGATTAACATTTGACACATAGGGCCTGCATGTGCTAAGGAATGTAATTGTACAATATTTTTATAATAGAGCATCTCAAGATATCCAACTTTTCATTATAATCAAAATATTGACACGGTCATTGCTTCAATAACAGGCGCAGTCTGTTGTTTCTTTTTCATGTTACTTTTTAGTAGTTTTATTCAAGTTCTATAGTTTTAATCATATTTGAATTAGTTGTGATTAAGCAAGAGTGGCTATGTTTGACGGGGAAGAAAGTTCAATAAAGTATGTCGACAGAACTTACATTCTGCATTTGAAAAGTATGCTGTGAACGGAATGTTACCTGAATCTCATACCAAAACATGCTATAGAAGCTTATAGTGTAACTATAGTAATGTCTTCGGCCAGCCCATGAGAGCACCCAAATTTACGACCACCGCGGCGACCACAATGATAGTGATGTGCTTGGTGATTTTCCAAGTTATAGTATTCACCTGCCGTGCATTGTTGGTTCAGGGGCACACAGTTTCAGGTGGGGGAAATGGGAATGATGCAAGTGTTCCAGAGAGTGATGTCAAACGGATACGGATTTGAAAACTCCAGATCCACGTAGCAGCGATAACCTGTTCTTCCATCTCAGACTTCCAGTTATCAGTCTTTCTGAAGCAGGCAATGCCTGAACTGGCATATTTTGAATTCTTATTACTGCTAGATGTAAATCCTTCCTGGACAGAACATTGTTTTTGGTTTTAAGCTTGCCTAGAGGAAATATATATATATATATATATATTTGGCTTTGCAAAATTCAGCTTTTTGTTCAATGTGGTAATATTATTGTTCATTTTGTTCAAAAGCCACCTGACCAGTCAAAAGGGACCGTGATTTGCTCTCCTGGTATGCCTGTCTATGATGTTTGGGATGCCCCTCCATTCATAAACAAACAAGATTACCCTTTTTCATGCAAAACTGGTTCACATGGCATCGCACTCAAGATGCATGTGGTGGCTTCTGCTCTGTGGTCCTGGATTTAATTATTTGGGATCTGAGTTGAGATGATTTTCTTAATATATTCTTTAGGTGTAAGTTTTAAGTTTAAAGAGTTTTTTACTGGAGATGAACGAGATAAATTTTAGATATGAGTAATGGTTTTTTTTAATCTATATTTCTCTGGTATTGTCTCATTGAAGAAAATTAATAATTACATAAGATACTAACAAAGTTTGATATTAGCCATTCACTCGAGATTCCTGCAAAAAAACAAATGTCATGGAATAAGATCATGTTGATTTTGACTCCAAGATTTTCATAAGATCAATTGTCGAAAATTTTCAAAATAATTGATGAGATTTTTAAGCTGGTGATTAGAGAAGGAATATTCTTTTTGACAAAAGTAGCAGCGTTGTAGCCATTGTTATATATGAATAGTTCGTCAAGCAAATCGATTGCCAAGATTCCTTCACTACCTTTTACTAACATTTTTTTTCTTCACTCTATTATGTATTTGACGAAATATTCTTCTCTAAATGTGGTGGTACAGAATGGGAGAGGCACTTTCGGTGGTGGTGTTTATCAGTTGCAATTATTACGTTTTCTTTTCTTTGAAACCATCCAAAATGCCTTTCTTTTCGTAGTTTCAAGAACAATCTGAATCTCGGATGTTATTGTCTGAAATTAAATGAAAATACAGAATAAAGAATCTTGTAAATCAAGCAGCATCTTCTGATTCTGTCTGGCCTTTTCTTTTCCAAGGAAAAGCTCATGCATGAATGACATGCTGAAAAAACAAGTCAAAACTAGTTTTACTTTTTCTGGGACATTTCTTTGTTGTTTATGCTAAGAAACCATCTCACCTAAAAATTTAAGTTCTTAAGTGGGGTTCTAGAATATAATTTATATTATTCTCTAACACACCCTCTAAAATAAAAGACTTTTGAGCTTTTGAAATTTGAACATAAACTCACATTATCTTATGCTTGAATTTTTATCAAATAGAATGAGGGATGATGAGATTTGAACTCGTGAATGCTGAGTCAATAAGGCTCTAATATCATGTTAAGGATCCATCTCACTTAAAAAAACTTAAGCTTTTTAAGTGAGGGCTCTAGAATATGATTAGTTTAGTGGTAATCTAAATAAATGCAAAATCACAATTAGCAGTAAAACATCCAGTTGCTGTCAAAACTAGCAACATCAGGCTTAGTCTTGACGTTTACTGTACAAGTTTTTATTTCTCAAATAATTTAATACTAATTAGAGACTCAGCCCTTCATTTGTTTGGTATCTCAAGATAAAAAGAGATGACGATGATAATAAAAATAGAGATGGTATGCTTTTCTTGAATCCCTTGTTTTGAAAGGATAAAAACTCGACCAAAAACAATTCTAGAAATAGATTTATTTTATGTTTTTGTTTTTGTTTTTGTTTCTTCAATGTTCTTTCTATATTTTTTTATTTTTGTCCCAGAACACTAACAAAACCAAACCCTATTGTATGGCTCGGGAGCATGCCTGCTAGTGATCATGCCAGGCCTTCGAGGATTATGAAATTTACATGTGATATTGAATTAATAATGTCTAGATTTTGTTAGAGAATAATATAAATTATATTTCTGGACCTCATTTAACAACTTAAGCTTTTAGATGAGATGATTTCTTAACATGGTATCAGAGTTTTATTGACCCAACGATTCACGAATTCGAATCTCACTATCTCTATTTTATTTGATAAAAATCAAGCACAAAGTAGTGTGAGTCTATGCAAAGTTTCAAGTTCAAAAAGCTTTCACTTAAGGAGGATGCGTTGAGAAAATAATATAAATCATATTCTAGAATTTCATCAAACAACTTAAACTTTTAGATGAGATGAGTTTTTTGACAGATTGGAGGGTTTATAATTGACACAGTTGAGTAAATGAAAACTATTTTGGATTCCTTATGCATAGTTACAAAGTCCTTGGACACTTGGACGAACAAACACTGATCAAAGTGAAAGCAACATAAAATTACAAATGATGACCTACACAAACACCACCTTCTTGCGAATTTTCCAACTTTTCCTTCAAGAACAATCAAGTTCAAGTGCAATTTTCAGATTTCAGCTTCCCATGGCTACTCAACAACTCATACAGAAACCAGCTCAATAGCTTGTCTTGAATGGCTTTGTAAGACTTTCAGGTCAAGCACAACACCAGCAATCGAGCCTGCAACAGCTACAAGTGAAATCACCAGGCAAGCCATGCTCAGCATTTGCAGACAAATCCATCTCGTACTCCATTTTGGTATCTTCTTTTGTACGATGTACATCTCCACTGGAAAATAGACTGTCAAAGGCCAGAAACCAAGTGCCCCAAGAATTCCCACGACATCATTAAAGAATGGGAGCAGCATTGATATAACAGTGGTTAAGATCACAAACAATGTTCTCCAGACCAATCTGAAGAGATTCAGCTTATATGTCCCAAGTCCTGGAACTGCGATTTTGAATTCCTTGGTGATGAAGTAACTTTCTGGCCATTTTTGGTTTGCCCATTTCTCAACGAAAGCAAAGAGAGGCTGGGAAAACACTTGATATGCTCCTACCAGGTGGATTACTATGGCAACATTAGCGATATCAATAAGCCAATATGGGTTATAGAAACCAAAACCAGTGAGGAGATTTCCAGGTGCTAGGTCTCCAAATGCTGCATATCCCATGCAGCCACAGAGCATATAGAAAGTTGTTGTCACCACAGTGCTTATACTGGCAGCTTTCTTCATCGTCTTTGATTCTGATGGTGGAGATTTAACTGTGTCCTGTTGCAGAAAACAAACAGAAAAGAGCTGAGTTGCTCCAAGCTTGTCCATATTGACGATGAGAAAATGAGGTTTGATCATAGTAAGTGATCGAACATACTTGAATTTCTATAAGAATGACAGAATATGAATATGCAAAGGCTATGGCACCAAGTGCCTGGAAACTCCTCCATATCTTCTCTGTTTCGGTTACGGTTCCAATGCTTATCCCAGTTAGACTACCCTTAAACAGTCCCATTAGCTGCATACCAGAGAAAATCCATCAGTCACCGGAGAATCTTTGTGGGAACCAGTCCCTCAATATGGTATAAACAGTAGGATTTAACTAGAATAGTTAAAGCAAATATATAAAGACCTGCAACTTTGCCGATGCCCAGGCCAAGACCAATGCTAGAGTAAGTGAAAAGACATGACTGCGGCAACGATAGAGAGCCACCATAGCTGATCAAAGTCTGGGATCTGAGAGAGCAGAATTTCTGTTACACCAAACATGATCATATATGGGGTGCTCGAAATGTGACATGGGTTCTGTCCACCACTTTGATGGAAACAATTTGACCTTTTGATTGCCCTGTCAGTTACCATGAACCAAACTCATTTAATCAAGGCTTTCAAGAACACACAAAAAAAAAAAAAGCAAAAGAAATTTCTGTTCGAAGACCAACTTACATCATGCTTATGGATGATGCAATGGTGTAGCCAATGGCAATACCAAATAGGCCCAGGTACTGAATAAAGCCACAAAACTTGACCTTTACTCCACCTGAGAAACATTGAAGAAACGTTTTAGTAGGGTTAAAATATTTTGTATTTCTGTGAAGAAACGTTTTTTCTATATGGTACCTAGAATGGATCGAACAGCGTCCATGTATGTATAGTTTCTTTTTCCTGTATCAGGGATCGCCGGCCCGGTAGCAGTCAGTGAGTAGAGATGAGGTATAGTAAGTAACAAGTGAGAACAAGACCATGACAGCAGGACCAGCAACCCATCCTAGCTGAGCTATTGCCCATGCCAAGGACAGCACTCCCGATCCTATCACCGCTGTTATTATGTGGGCACTGGCAGTGAATAGAGTACCTGAAGGCACAAACCAACCAGCAAGAATATGAAATGCTTTATACTTCTAAGTTCTGACTAATTTTTCTTCTAGAAACAAAGCAAAAACAGGGGAAGGAAGGTGAAGATTACCAGTTCTCTTAAGGCGGCCATCATCATCAAAGCATTTGGAACCATTTTGAGGATGTACATCAATGGCTATGTCAAAGACCTGGTGGTGGCTGTGGAGGTGGTGGTTCTTTGAGGCAGCATTCTCACCCATCTTGTATTGAAGAAAGGTAAAAAAAAACAGAGGATATTTTCAGTGATCAGTAAAGCTGGAATGAGACCTGCTATGAAGAAAATGAGAGCTCAAAATGATCCATAAATAAGTCTGCCTTACCTGTTAACAACACTTAGCCAAAATATGCACAAATGGATGAAGATCAAACTTTTATCCACCACCTAAACCTAAACTCTTCTTGGCTATGGAAAGAAAGGTTTTTGGAATGCTATCTGTCAGGTCTCAGGACTTCATGCATGGAAAGACAGGAGTGGGGAAGGCAGCTAGTACTATGAATGGAGTTGAGCTTCGGAAATGGGGTATATATAGTGATATTGTGGACTGTGTTCAATGAAGTGTGTTCTTTGTTTCTTACTTTATTTGTAGCCCCACCTTTATCAAACTATTATTAGTCTAAAAATAGGAGGAAATAACTTCAACCAATCTCTCAACTATTATTGGCTTTAAGATATGATTCATAAATTAAAAGGTCAACTTAGTGTTAGATATTATTATTAACCTCCTAAGTCTATTTAAAAACTTCCAAACAAAAAAAATTTAAATGAAAATTACCTGCAATAATTTGGTTGGGTCTTGCATGAGTTTTCTGAGTTTGGTTAGATCAACTTAGTTTGATCAAGTTTAAGATCTTGTTCAAAGATTAACAGGGCCATGTTAACCTCGTTCTATTTAAAAAAAACTTCAAAATCAAACTCGGCTCTTGTCAGACTCTTGGATCTGGTTTTTTTGGTTTTTAAAAAAGTTTTTTTTATTAAAAAAAAACAATCTTTGATAGGGTAATGCTCCATGATACGAGTTTCATGGTGCTACGAGCCTACAAAGATTGGTTTTGACTGTAGATCTAAAGACATACAGTATGATCCTAATTTCTTGACTGTAAAGCAACAAACAGAAGGGGAAAACAGGAACAAGATGGCCCATAAAGATCACAAGACAAGTACAAATGCGTGTGTGCGATCAACCATATCTAAGACAGTGTTGGGGTCAACTCTCTTTCTCACTTTTATCTCCATGCAATCAATGCAGTGGCCAAAACTCAACCCTAGGAGAGATATGAGCTCGATCACTTGCGACAGTGAAACACCCCAAATGAGCAAGATCTTCCCTTGTGCTAGCTTTTCAAATCATCGAAAGGGTACTTACGATTCAATTATTTACTGAAGATCCAGTTACTATAAGCTTTAGAAATCTCATAATTGTTAAGTAATTATCTCAATTAAGAACTTAAACTATTAGGTGTCCAATACCATGTTGAAGAACTACTGATCTAAAAATTTAAGCTAGATTCTATATTATAATTTATATTATTCTTTAACAATAATAATATAGAATGTCGTAACAGTGAAGTGTGCATAAGATTAGTGATAGAAGAGAGCAGTTGCCTCAGCATGAGCTCAAGCTTGCATGGGCAGCACGGCTCTTTTATCTTTCGAGCCATTGTCACGCAAGAGACAAAAAAAAACGCAGGTTCCCATTCCCAGAAGTCAGGAAAAAGGAATTTCCATAAAGAAAAAAAGAAACCAAATCTAGCAGGTGTTTTCCACATTAATCGACCATTTAAGTCGTCTCGTAGCACTAAATAAGTTTGCATAATTAGGACACAAGTTCATCTCACATTGCCACAAAAGACAAACGAATCGAGGACTCAGTGAGTGGTTTTCGGCCACTGAGAAGCTGTTCAAGTCACATTTTCACAGAAAAGAAAGCATTAGAAGAGATGATTACCTGCATTATTATAGCTAGCCCTCTCCTCCCTCAAGTTGAGGAGCTCGAATATGTACAAAAGAGGGTTTTATTAAAAAAAGAAGAAAATACAGACAGATGGGCTGAGATTAGCAATTGCTGCGCTGTCTTTGCCTTGGATCTCTCCGAGTTTATATACATGGAGAAAGCAAAAAGGGTTAAGGCAACTACATCGAATTATACCTTAATTTAATCTATCATCAAAGACAGCTACTGTATTGCTTTCTAACGTGTCTGCTCTCTCCTCCATCCTTTGCTCGAGAGAAGAACAGATGCTTCCTCCTCCTCCGTACCTTTGATCATAGAGCTTGATTGGATGTTTAAGCACCGAGATATAAAATCATAAACATGAACATGGCGGCATTTGGCATTGGAGTGAGTGGTTTCGGTCCCCCCAACTCAACTCGTAAGATGGGTTTAATGTTCTTTCTTCTGATATAATCATGATTAAGAGATTTTAAGTCAATATATCCCGAGTGCTGTATTTATGAAGACTTTAAAATTTTAAATGGAATGGCCACTGTTAGAATTTATTTGAAATTCTGATCTCAAGTTCGAGTCTAACTTCATGTCGAGAATATTTTTTTTCTTAGAAGTGAAATCTGATTTTGAGTTTAATGCTTAGTTGAATCTCAAAATACTTGTAAATGGATGAATAAATTACGATGAAATGAACTCCCAATTCTCTTTTTTTCTTTCAGATCAAAACTCTGTAAAAAAATAATTACACACACAAGTGAGACTATATAATATGATTTATATTATTCTCTACCGCACTTTCTTAAGTGAAAAGCTTTTTGGGCTTGAAACTTGTACAATTTCACACCACCTTGTTCTTGATTTTTATCAAATAGAATGAGAGTAGTGAGATTCAAACTAGTAACCGCTAGGTCAACAAAACTCTGATACCATGTTAAAGAATCATCTCACTTAAAAACTTACGTTGTTAGGTAAGATCGTAGAATATATATATATATATATATATATATATATGAGATGCTATATATATCACGTCTAGTCAAAGATGCTGAAGAAGAAATCAGAATAAAAACATGAACGGAACTGGAGGCATGATACGTTTGTGAAAGTATGGTAGATTTGATATTTTATGCTGAAATCCACGTTGTGAAATGATTTTTTGGAAGCTAATTTGCAGCACCCACCCACCATTGAAAGTGGTTTTTGAGAACTCGAGCAGCACCTCCCATGGTGGGTGGTGGGTTCCTTCCCTGTAGGGATGATGAGTACACTTCTTCTAGCCTACCATATAAATACTACCACCATCCCTGTGTGGAACATACCAGGCCACTTGTTTAATTTCAAGCTATCTAGCCCTAGCTTTTAGGATCATACACAGTTTTGACTTTTGCATGCTATGATGCTTCACTTTTTTTCTATTTTAACAATTAAACTAATATTTTCATTGTACACCTACATGCATTTAAGTGGAATAGTGTGATTATGATTTTGCAATTAAAAAAACAATCATAAATTTGTGGTATTTCATGTTTTTTTCATAGGGTTTATTGGACATTACAAAATTGATTGGTGATAGAATTATATTTTCAATTTTCTTATAGGGTTTACAGTGGAATGACTTAGTTAGCCTTTAAAACAGAAAAAACTTTTGCATCTAAGGATTCTTTAGTCATTTTGCTTTTGAAATATTAACTACCCTCTAAAACAAGATTTTTAAACGTTGTGTTTAATGATTTTTTCATCTTTTCATTGTGTTTTTTTTTATATAAATATTATCAAGTTGAATGAGAACAAATTGATCTTTTCAATAAATTTAAAATATTGTTTGAATGGGAATTGTTAGTGAATGCAATGTATTTGCCGACACGACATTCTAGCGGTATACATGGTGCTCCTTAGTCCTTAGGGCTAGTAATTCCCTTTTGCCTTGTAAACAAAGTTTTTGCAATTTCTTTTTGGTGATATGGCATGTTACAAGACAATTTATTATCAGTAGAGTTTTTCCTTTTTTATCCTCTTTCTTTCCCTTAAAATTTACTTTGGTTATTCAAAAGTTTAGAGTTTTTCTCTTAGTTATTGATATATAACTTTGTCCCCTATTCTTTTTATTTCTATTTTTTTCTTAGTTCTTTCATAATTTTTTTTTATTTGTCTTCAATTTCATCGTTCAATCATAATTTGTGATATGCTATTTTTTCCAATTCAATTCTCATTCTTTTGATTATCCTTTTCCATTCCTTTTTATAATTGAATTTTCATTTTAGCTTCACCATTCAATAAAAATTTATAGTCGTCCTCTTTTTCTTTTTTTTTCTTTTGATCTTGATCCTTATTTCTTTAATTGTTATCTTTGGTTTTGATTCTTTTTGTATAATTTTGTTTTTCAATCTCATCCTTCAACATTTGATTGGTTGGGGATTGAGTTTCCTAATTTTTCCAGATATGGTGCTTCAAGTTTAATGATCTAAGTAAATGATTTGAAAAGTTAGCAGGGGTTGATTAATTTTTTAATTTACTTTTTTTTTTCTTCCTTCATCATTCAAATTTTGTTTTCTTTATTTTTTTTATGGTTATCAACAATTTCATGACTTGACCCATTAATTAACCCTAAGTTAACTCAACTTTTTATTATCTAGGTTACAAATCTGTGATGCTAGCTTGGGTTGGCCCAATTTCATTTTTTTTTATCTTTTTTGTCCAATCTTGTGCTTCCATACTTAATTGGTTTTAATTGGTTGATAATTGAGCTACATTATTTTTTTTTAAAGAAAAAAGTTTGTTTTCCCATGTTATCATGATCATATTTTACGTGGATATTTTTTTTCCTTTTTAAAGCACTTGCGACACTTGAACATCATTTTTTATAAAGAAAAATAATCTAACTACATGGTATAACACAACCCCATATTTATTGGATTAACTAAACCTTAAGGGATAATTCTTGGACAAAGAAAGTTTACTTATATTTTTTGATTTCATTAATTTGAATTTAGAGATTAAATATTTAAAGAGGATTTACTTTGGATTCATGAAATGAATGTGAAGATTCTGCTATTAAATTTGTAAAAAATGAAGTCTTATTCCACTACAAGAAATTTATCAAATAGTAATGTAATTACTGATAAAATATTTTTTGTTGCTAATTTCCAGTTACAATATTTTTTGTTGGCAATTTCCAGTTACAATAGTGATGTAAACTACTGTATTAGCAACATAATACCCTATATTCCCTTTGATACCATATTAGCAACATATATAGCGTCGTATATGATGGTATTAATTATAATAAAAGTATGGTGATGAATGAAATAAAAATAAATCATGGTTATTCAGGTGAAGGTTCACGTGTTGATGAAAAACCAAATATAGATGCATCTAGATTTTTTTTAAAGTTTAAAAAGTTTTCGATGAACTTAAATGAGGTGAGTGCATAAATCACAATAAATTATCGGTCAATATAAGAAAAACATTTTACCTTGGAAAAATAGACAGAAAAAAGCAAAATACATGATGAAAACCTTACGAAGTGAGTGACTGCCCTAGACAAGACAAGCACTGCTTGTTCACGAGCATGCATGCAGCAGCGGAATCAATGTCCAGATTGAAGGAAACATTGCATGCAGATGTTGTTGGAAGAATCATGGGCGAGCCCTTGTGGGAGAGCAGAATCACATCAGTCACTTGATATATACTTGGAGTGAGTGTGGATGGATCCATGAAGTGTATGGGCTGATTAGAACCCTAGAGCAAAGCATTGTTTTTCTCTTCCTGAAGGAGATGCAAGAGCTGGCTGATCGCCATCTTGGTTCTTATAGATTCATTGAAACTTTGGAGCAATAATCTCAGTGTGATGTGAGTTGATCCTCGTTATAGAACTGGAGAGAGTTCTTTGCAAGATAAGAACATGCATATATATATATATATAGATTCATTGAAACTTTAGAGCAATAATCTCAGTGTGATGTGAGTTGATCCTCGTTATAGAACTGGAGAGGGTTCTTTGCGAGATAAGAACATGTATGTATATATATATATATAGATTCATTGAAACTTTGGAGCAATAATCTCAGTGTGATGTGAGTTGATCCTCGTTATAGAACTGGAGAGAGTTCTTTGCAAGATAAGAACATGTATGTATATATATATATATAGATTCATTGAAACTTTAGAGCAATAATCTCAGTGTGATGTGAGTTGTCCTGATATAGAACTAGAGAGGGTTCTTTGCGAGATAAGAACTAATTAAGAACATATATATACAAGAAACGGTAGATCATCATGCATTGTTGTTGATCTATAATGAACATTGAAAGAAGCGAAAACCCTTTGCAACTACAACAATACAGTTGCTGACCTGTATAGATCGATGTAATCATGTTATTTTTATCCATCTAAAATGTTAACCAGCTTTTAATAGCATTGAGTTTATTTGTCATTATTAAATTGACTAAGAACAAATAAGTTTTTTTTGTTATGATATAAAACAGCTAAAATATTGTTGGAAGCAAAAAACTTGAACCACGCTTCAATGGGTATTTTTGTATCTTTCACATTGAGTTTTTAGTTATATATTATCAAAATATGAATAATTTGATACTTGAAAAAATATAAAAAATAATAAACAGTTGAAATTTACAAAAACACCCTTGAAACAATGATTTTAAACCTTAAGTGAAGAGATTTATAGTATTTTCATAATTATCTCTGCTTAATTATTAAGTTAGCTCAGGAGCGTTTTATTTGGATTAAAAAAAGACAGAAATGTGCAGGGCATCCAGAGGCCCCCACACCACATGTGTGGATTAAATTTTATTTTTTTTCTTCTCCTTTTCACATTAGAAAAAGGCTGGTATGAATAGTATCTATAAAAAACTTAAATAAAATAAATGCATGAAAGATTTCAAACTTTTAAAAGCTTAGAATAGGTAGCATTTATAATTTATTTTCAGTCATGTAGTTCTCTGATATTGTAAAATTCCTTTTTATATTTTAGGTTTTAATTGTAGATCCTTACTTCTTAAATGAAGTTTCTATTGTATATTTTTTTATGATAGTTATAATAGTTATATTATGGAAGTTTATTTCATTTTCTATATTAAAAAAATCCAACTTCACTTCCAGTATTTGAACCCTTAATTTCCTTTAAGTTTGCTAAAATACAAACAAAATATAATAACTTCATATGACAAGTAAAGATTCCACAAGAATGGAACAGATTAGCATGTTTATATATTCTCATGACAACTGAATTCATGAAATTGAATCCAATCTAGCAGTTCACTACAATATTCTAACTGGGGAGATTTTTCTATCCTCCGGGGAGAGTTTGATGAAACCTGAATTGTTCTTACAAAATTTTTATTGTCCAGTCATCGGAAACTTGGACAGCTGGTTTGCGGATGGTGACTACAGAAGATCCCCGTCCCCCTTCAAGCATAAGAGGGCCAAGTTCAACTTGAACCTCCTGATTAGCCGGCTCGATGAGAGCATTCTTTGGTCCAGGAGAGTAGCCTAGCAGTATGATTCTTTCGATGATGCACTTTGATGAAAATTGGGATTTGCTGGTGCTGGAGGGGGCCAGATTTATGGATGAAAGCTTTCCATTAGCAAAGACAAAGCGGCGATGGATGAAAGCCCCCTGCAAAAATTCATAGCTTTTTCCATCGTCGATGTAGAGCTCGCCTTCAGCTGCTTGAGAACTGTTTAGAGCTATTACCTGTATCAACAAAGATATGACCGATCACTAGTGATTTCAACAGCAGTTAAGAGCGCTTTATCAAAGGCTATTATAGGAGAATTTATTTATAACATCGTACCTTGATGTGTTTTTTTTTAAAAATAATAAAATTATTTAGAAAACGTATTGGAATTACAGTTATTTTGTTGACTGAAACGAATTTAAGATTTTTTGGGTGATTCAGCATGCAGATGAAACAATACAATTGCTAATGTAATATTCGTCAAGTAAAGCAGAGAAAAAAAGGAGAATGCAATATCCAATATTATCTTCATGAATTTAAGCGACAAAGAAAACAATTGCTAAATTGGACAGTTCCTCCAAACAGAACTTATAGACACTTGCAAACACACATTGCATGGCATTGATGCACAGGTAGAAAGATTGTTGGCATTAAAAATCATTTTTCCTGTTTTGCAATTATGTAAGCAACCTCAAGTCTGTTATTTGAACTACATTATGCTGATGTTTTTCTTGATATGCCCACACTGATCTCAATATAGCAAAGTAATAAAAGAAGATGGAGGATGGAGAAAATTTAGAAGGTAACATGACTAAGTGAAGGAAGTGGCCCAATGGTTGACCTCATCCAAAGTTGGATGTTTACTTAAACCCCAAATCTACCCCCTCCCAATCCCCACTTAAAAAAATTTTAAAAACCTGCCTTGACACACAGCACATACTCGTCTATATACCATAAGATGCAGCCACAGCAACAAAAACAAGAATAGCAAGCAAATTCAGGTTGTATTATACCACCTCTGTAGGACCAAGAGTTACAATGCCTGGCATGCTAAAAGAAACTCAAGAACAAAATATACTGATTCCAAAATCTAAAAAGTAAAGAGATGAGACTGGCATGTCTGAATGAGCATCAGCCTGTTAGCTACATACCAGTGTATAAGGGTCGTTCACCATCTGCGTGGAACTTCTACGAAGCCGGTCTTTCCTGGGTATAATAGTTCCAGCCCTTTGGAAAGCAGGAACACTTTCCTCTGAAGCCACCAGCTTGTGGGTTTTGCCTCCCTTGTAAGTAGCTCCGGTTCTAATGTCATACCATAATTCTTTTCCCAGGCAGGTAAACAGATGCGTATTTTGCTCGCTGGATGGATGAAACCATGAATTCAAATGTGGAACAAAAGAAGAGGAAAAACTATAATAGATAAATGACAAACAACAAAATCCATTGCAAAATATGTAAAAACATTTTGGTAAGTAGTACCTCAGTGTAGATTCCTTGTACCAAGAGACTACTTCCAACCATGAAAGCCTCATCATTGCTGAAAGTAGTTTCATCAGAAGGAAATTCCATCCACAAGGGGCGCATGACAGGAAGGCCAGTAGTGTTTGCCTCTCTAAATAATGTGTAGTAAATAAGGGAGCAACATGTACCGAACACGTATGGCCTCTCTTATTAGCCGTGTATTTTTTTCTCTGCAATCATTTAAAAAGCATCCATTTACCACAGTTACAAGATAATGAACATCACTTAAAATGAACAGTGGAAGAATACAATAAAAAAGAAAACACTGGGAGAATATAGGTTATTGCAAGAAAAATAAAAATTCATTACGTTTCAATTTATCCCAGACTGGTAGCACATGCCACCACAAAAATTTGCAGATTTACAAAGAGCAGATTTCAAAATATCATCGAACTTTTTTCCTTCACTCGGCATCTGTATGAAGTCTGGTCCTTCTGTCTGGACACTTTTGCATGACATTCATAAGAGTTTGAGATATCATCAGCAGTATCACTTGAGTTTATGCTCCAAGACAACACTACTCAGAAACACTATGCTACAGCTCCCTATATGAATAAAACCCTCCTGTATGATGCAAGTGAACTTTCTCATTGACATGATCTCATGCTCACAAGGTCAAGGCAAAATATGTAAGAGAAAATTACCATCCTGTTAGTAAAGCCAGGTGAGCATTTTCAGTTGCCAGATGCAAAAGCAGCCAACTACACTTGTTTTACAGACAAAATCTGGCCAGGATAGGTAAGTTAATTGTCCCACTCATCAAAGAGCACTATCAAAAGTCAAAGACCAGTTTCACAAACTATCCTTAAATTGGCTATATATTAATAGATTCTAGGGCAATTTTAACACATTCAAGACCAACAATGTCATAAAGAATACCTAATCTAGTCATCTCACCAAGATAATAATAATAAGGGGAAAAAAATGCTAAAATACATACTTAAATCCCATAGGTAAGGAGGGATAATGATAACCAAGCACAAGCTTTCCATGCTGTTGTTTATACCACAACAACAAGGTCAGGATATGCCTAGATTGAATAAGGGAAAGAACGGTGCCCATCCTGCTCAATGCCTTCATGCCCAAATATACATATAAAAAAGGCCAAAGCATAGTTGAATGGAATAAGTAGAAAAGTAAGAATTTATACCCAAACAACCAAGGTTCTCGTCTTTTGGTGTCTTGATGGGCATGGGCCCTGAAGAACGGATAGAAGGCACCAAGTTGATACCAGCGAACTAATAACTCAGGCTCTGGGTTGCCAAAGAACCCACCAACATCCGCACCTAGAAGACGGGTTTTGAAGAAATAACAAAATGATTACTTGTAATCATCTGACAAAACAATACAAATAGTTAGGGAAAAAAACAGAAAGGGATTTACCGGAGAATGAAATTCCAGTGAGACCAAGTGTCAAGATCATTGGAACTGAAACCCTCAGGTGATCCCAGTCTGCTGTGTTATCTCCTGTCCAAACAGATCCGTATCTTTGACTTCCTGGGAAGAAGGCTCTTGACAAAACAAAAGGTCTGTCATTCCCACCCCCACGTTTTAGAAGACCAATAGATGTTGCCATGTGGAAGTAGTAGCCATACGCATTATGCAACTCCCGGTGTTCAATGCCTCCATGGTGTAGAGCATCTCTTGGCATTGTGACCTGGTTACAACATATATTGAGTTCATTTGTATATCAAGTGGATGCTGAAATCTATCCACAAACCACACCTGAATTCTCCTAGTAAGCACAAGGCTCAATCATCATTAACATTTAAATTCTTTCTTGCAACAAATAGTAAGAGCATACAACTTGTGACATGCTATCATCCACCAACTTACATAAGGAGATTTAGGAAAATATAATAAATGAAAGAATTAAAAAGGAAAGAAATATTATTCAGTAACCAAGAAGCATACCTCTGGACCATTGAACACAGAAGGCTCATTCATATCATTCCAAATATATAATGAAGGGGTTGAACCGACATAATTTTCATACGAGAACTTATCACCCCACCACGACCTAATCTCTGGATTAACCATATCCAGGTAAGAAGATGAACCAGGCCAGCACCACCCATCAAAATCCTTTTCACTTGCATCCTTCACATAATACCCTTTCTCAGTAGCCTCCTTATGCAAACTAAATGAATCATCCCTCTTAATATGAGGATCCACAATAGTCACCATATGCCTCCCTTTGGCCGCCAACTTCTTTTGCATCTCCTCTGGGTTTGGAAACAGCACCGGATCCCATGTAAAGTACCTTTTACCATCTGTATGCTCAATATCAAGCCACAAAACATCGTATGGAATATCATGCTCATCAAATTTTGCATCCACATTCGCCACATCCTCTTCATCCCTATAATTCCACCTACATTGATGATAGGCAATGGAAAACAGCTGGGGCATCGAAGGTCTCCCTGTTACACTCGTATACTGTTTCACAACATCTTTTGGTCCCGGACCAACAAAGAAAAACGCATCCACAATCCCCGCCTCACTCATCCAAAACGTATCAATACTCTTCTGCTTAACCAACTCAATCCCAGACTCCGCATCCCACCCATCTCCTAACACATCAATCTGCATTTCCGCAGCATTCAACCAAAAGAACCCCGCACTCCTCCCTTCTTTACCATGCGAAATCATCAAAGGAATCGACCCATACAATCCAAATGGAGACTCATTCAAGTACTCAAACACATCCAAATTAAACAACCTATATGGCTCCGAATCTTTCTCAACTCCCGGCCCTCTAGTCGGCTTCAACGCCAAACTCGTCGCGTGTTCCGGTATCCCCGAAACAAATTCAGCATTATAAAATGAAACATCAAAGCTAATCGATTGTGGCCCATAAGGTCTCTTATCAGTATGAGACCTAAATCTCTCCTCCCAATTATCATCACTGCCACTATCCTCAGTATTATCGCTATCTTGCTTTTCTTGTTTCACTCTCAATTGCTCGAAGTCAAATAACTGATGAGAATTTAACGAAATTAATTTCTGATTACCCGATTTCTTATCACGAATGTAGATCTCAAACGGATCGTGACGGAGAACGGCGTCGTACCCATCGGATAAGTACACAACCGTTGACGGAGATGACTCGCCACCCACAGTTTCCGTTGAGAGGCGGGGGAGCCAGAGTTTTTTAGATTCGAACTCTGGAACGATGACATCAGGGACCTGAAACCGTCGTTTAGGAGCAGCTGGGTCAGGGTGGTCGTAATCTTCGTCGATTTTGAGACGCAGAATTCCATCTTGGTAGACGGAGAGGGAGAGGATCAAGGGTCGTATTTGGTCATCATTTTTGGAGAGAAGAGTAGCTGTGAGGTCACCGTTGGAGATGGAGATGCTGTGAGGGGTTAGAGTGCACGCGCCGGGGGAGCGAGCGCGAGAGCGTTTGCAGAAGGGAGTTTGGTGGCAGTTTCGGAATTCTTCTCGTTTGAAGGAAAGGACTGTTTGGGAGGTGAGAAAGAGGAGGGAAAGGAGGAGGGGAGCGAGGGGTTTCATTGGAGAGGAGTGAGAGAGAGTGAGAGGAGAGAGAGGGAAGAAAGAAGGAGAAGAACTAGTGGTAATTTCGTAAAATAAATTGTAGTTACAGTTTGGGCTGATAGACGATAGAGGAGCTTGCCAGGCCCGGCCCACAGTAACTACTTTATTATTTTGCCCGTCAAACCACGTCTCCGCCGTAGTGTCAAACCGATCCGATAAATCAGCTCGCCGATACCGATAACCTTGTATCAACCATTTTTATCGCCTCAAATTTTTAATTTTTTTCCCTCTTTTTCAGGGGTGTTTGGAAATGTGTTTTGAAAAAAAATATTTTTTTTATTTTAAATTAATTTTTTTTAGTATTTTTAGATTATTTTGATGTACTATGTCTAAAATAATTTTTAAAAAATAAAAAAATATCATTTTGATGTATTTCTAAATAAAAAAAACTTTCAAAAACAACTTCAACCACACTCCCAAACAGGCATTCTGAACTCATGCAACAATTATTTTTTTGAATTGGGATATCAAAATGTGCGCTGCATTTTGTTGTTAAATATTTGCTTATTCAATTAATATTGTTTTGCTCAATTTAACCTAAAATTATAAAATCTATAAAGATGGACTTAAAAAAAAATCTTTAAAATTCAATGTAGGTTGTTTAATAGACTACATTAAAATTATTATACATGTTTGCTGGAAATTTTAGCAGCATGTAAACTGGAATTTTGATTGAGCTTGCTTGAATTTCGGTTGCTTGTTTGCTTTGATATGGTGATTAGCTATGGTGCTTAAATAACATGTTTGTGTTGATAATGTTTCTGTCATTTTAAGACAAAAGAAGTTCTTAGTCAAAATAACAATATATTTTTTTGTTTTTTTTTAAAACACATTAAAAATATAAATTATTATAAACTTGTAAAATCAAAAATGCAAATTAGAATTTTTGAAAGAATGAAAATAAATAAACTATTAAGAGATTTTATTTGCAAGATTACGGGAACGAGTTTGATTTGTTGAATTTATAAATCCAATTTAATAATAAATAAATAAATAAACCATAACCATACCAGACTAGGACTCAAGTTTCCTGAGCCAACCTATAGAGCTTGGTTTAATAAACTACAGTTTCAGCATTTTTAACATCAAAATTTTTATATATATATATATATATATATATACACAGGAAAGGATGCAAAAAAAGCAATTAGTGGTCTTGTGCCTTTCTTTCCCACGAGAAATATCTTGAAGAAGCACTTACGAATAAAAGCCGCTTCCATAGAAGTGGAGTGTTTCATGTTTACAGAAAAGTTGATGCTAACTAATAGGGTCATCTTTCACCCATCAGCGATTCCAGAAGAGCAGCCTCTTCTTCCTGCAAAAAAGCGTGAAGAAACTCAATTCACTGAGGAAGATGGTGGCTTGTGTGAAGATAGAGTGCATCTACTTACCACTAGAGCATTGAATTCAGTCTCCTCGTCTATGGCGCTTATGATGGCAGGGTCCTCTAAGAGATCCTGTTACAATCATCAGAAACTATAAATCAACTGGTTCCATTTGATTTTACGAGAAGATAATCATCACTTGATGAGAAATCTGGAAACATCAATGAAATGCTGAAATAAAATTATGTTCAGGCTCGTCATTAGAGGAAATGCCTTCTTATAGTATTACTTCCACAGCGTATGAGTGTTTGAAGCAAAAATTAAGAACATGAAAATAATCCTTAATGCAAGAGGAAATGGAACGGTTTGGAAACAAAAGGAAATAGTAAAAAGCTCTATCATGAAACTTATGTTCTTACATCATCAGCTATTTGCAACTGCCCATCCTGATCCTGCACAAACAAAATTCAACATCGGTAAGTTCCATTTCTATCCCATGGATCACTCAAGACTCTTCCAGATTTTAGTCAACTGGCAATCATACTTGAAAGAAGCACCCATTAGATCTCTTCATTTTTAAGAATTATTGATTAAAAACATTACCTTCACAGCAACAAAAAGAAGTGGATCAGATGGTGTGTAGATCATATAATGTGCACCATCCTGCAAAAAGAAAAAGGGTAAAGAACAGACAGACAAACTAAACATTTGAAGGCAGTGCGATCCCCAATTAATAATGATGCAAACACAGAGACTTGAATGGTGAATTGTCCGTTGCAATGTTAAAAGTTTGTTGAGCATTAAAACCAAGAGGTTGCTTGTTTAAAGCCTAGAGGAATATCTTTACAGTTTCCTTCCCATGATAACTTAGTAATAGTCTTCAATCTGTATATGCGATAAACTCAAACAATTCTTCATCTAGGACCTTCCAGTTAATAATCATGTATAAAAAAGAATTAGGATTCCCCATGTTCAGGCATATGATTCTTTTGAGAGCAAAACTGCAAAACCATAATATTTTGCATCAAACCGAAGAAGAACAAGGTACACACCCATGTAAGGAATACTATAGATACTATTTTAGGGTAAGGCCAAAGAAGAGTTTGCTAGTACAGTTGGAAAAGTTCAGTAGTACTGTTGTCAAAAATAATTTTTACAGCAACCAAGATTTCATTCTAATCCTTGTGTTCTCTCGCATATGCAACTTGTGATTGTTTCATGCCATCAACTGCTACTCAGTAGCTTGCAGAACATATTAGAAGCACATGCATGCATGCATACATGCAGAAGCTTGTTGTCCTCAATTTTTTTTTAAAAAAAAAGAACATCAAATTTGAGAATATACATATATACTCAGAACCTACGGCTATTCTCATTACCAGATGGAAGCATGTAATTTCCACACCTTCATTTGGCAAGCCGGCTATATCTTCACCATCATCTGCAGCATTTTAGCAAAATATCTCATAAAAAAATAACTTGTATCAGTTGTCATATTTATCCATCAATATTTTTAGAGAAACCCTATGCATGAAATACATGTAAGAGGGTGTCAATAGGTAAGGAAGAGAGAAAAGAGGTAAAAAGGAGAGGGCTTCATACAGGCCATGAGTACAGAAGAATCAATCAAGTCAAAAAAATCCTTGTTGAGCATATAAAGGAAGCATCATCTACAAAGACAATAGCATTCCCAGGTGCCTACCTTCACAGCATATGTAGTGAGCATAATTGTAAATGACATAGCATATTGCATGTGGCAATGGGATGCCCCCGTTATACATGATGAATAGTATCTATTGTTGGTCAGTTCCAATAAGCAATGGAAGATTAATGATAGTAATCCACCATGACATTTTAAGACTTTCCCAAAAAACATTGTGTCTTAAGACTTTCCCAAAAAAACATTGTGTCTTAAGAATTTCCCAAAAAAACATCGTGGAACGCAACTACTCATCTGAAAACTCTCAGGAATACTATGCTGGTAGATACACATTATTTTACTTGAGAAATAACACAAGAAGTTGGCCACTGAGATATTTGTATAATAAATTTATAGCTGCGAAAATAATTAAAATCTCAAGGAGCTTAAATATCAAAGGGTGGGTCATACCTGTCCGGAAATCAAATATGTCATCTTCTGAGTAACAAAATCCCCCTCTTGCCGTATAGCATAATCTGATAAGAAAAAAAATCCAAACTGTAGGAAACATGAACAGGAACAAACTTTTAAAAAATACAATGATTCATGATATTGTCTGCCTAATAATTCAATTTTACCCGCTATGCACTAAATGCATGTGTATCTTGGCCAGAGCATATGCAGCAGCTGGAAGAATAGATTCAACCTCTCCATCACTGACCTATAAAACATAGAAAATTATAAACTGCTAGGGTTGGTTACTATTTGCGAAAAAGAAGACATTTCCTCGTTCCTGCAGAGGGGAAAATGACAGAATGTGTGCTTTTGTGCCCATGAATCCTTCAGCAAGAGGAAGAAAGATGCATCTTTCAAAGATGAATCTTCCCCTTCTAATGTTCCATTCAAGAAATAACAAATTTGAAGCCAAACATTGCATGATATCGAATGATTAAGAAAAAATGTAAGTTCCAAAACTCAAATCATTTAATGTTCATAATTGAAGAGCAGAGAAACATACCGCAGACCAACCATCAATATTTACACTCTTCAAAATCTGAACAGGCCTGCAAAAATGAATCTATTTAATACACCAACAAGTATTCCATCACATATATTGCAGCAAAGTCACTCACGTGTCAGCGGGACATAGCAGCATGCATTCATCCCCTCGTGAACTTCTAAATATTCTCCTTATAACACACTCCAATGGATAATTATTCGTGGGATCAACCTGTCAATAAATCTTCAGAATCTTCTGAATTGAAAATAAACATTTCCCCAACGTATCAAGTCTTCCCCTTTTTTTTCTTTTTCGTTTTTTTCAAGGCAATGAAACTAGCAAGAAAAACTAAGAAACCCCAACAACAAAAAACAAGGCAAAGTGCAACCCGAAAGGAGCAGCAAAACACAGTATTAACAGAAATTTAAACAGCACTAAAGCAAAACAAAAGAGTTATAAGAAAAAACAATAGAAAGCAGAAGAAAAGAAATCACCATTGTGACAATCCGCTTAGTAGAAGCCAAGAGAACCCTTCCACTATCATCCACTACAAACCCAGCAGGTGGTTTAGGTAGAGGCATAGTTGGATGAGTAGATGTTTTTCTTGAATCCGAATCCGAAAAAAAGTCATCATCACTATTACCATCATCATCGACAACATCAACCTGAACATCAGCAAGACCACCGTCATCTTTAACAATTTCGACGTCCCTCAAATTCAAATTATCACCACTACCACCTTTAGTTCTTTTTTTCTTCTTCTTGCTAGTAGTAGGCGAAGCTGTAGAAGAAGAGGAGGAGCGTTTCTTGACGGGTCCAGTTTGGGACTTGGCGGTGGCATAACAAATGGGGAGTCGAATAGAGTTGGGGTTTTGGATTGAAATTGGAAATGAGAGAAATGAGTTTGGTTTCTTACTAGAAGAGGAAGGGAGGAGAGTGAGTTTTTGAAGAGTTGTGGAGATGGATAAGGTGGCCATTAATGAGTGTTTTGTTTTAGTCCCCCCTCCTATTCAGTTACAGCTCAACTCACTGAGTCACAGTTCTAGCTTCTAAGCAGAGGCAACACAATTCTGTGGCTGGTTGTTTGCCAAACTCAAATGCAGTGTGATTTGGGGCGGCAGGGGAAGAAGGATAGGTTTTTGGTTGCAAATTCCAAACAGTAAATTTTTTTATTTGGTCCCTTTATTTCTAACCTCATCATTTCTTGCCCCCTAAATCATTAAGAACCTTGAAATTACACTCTTGTTCACCCGTCTCACTAAAACGTTTTTTTAAGAAAAAAACAAGTCGGAATGTAGTTTTGAAAATTTAAATTCAAGATCACTCTATATTTTGTTTATTTATACTCTTTTTTATTTATTTATACCTTTTGTAAATTTTTTAAAAAAAGTTTTTTTCCTTACATTTCTATTGAAAAATCATTCTACAAACATTATGAAAATAGTGTTTTATTATAATAATTGTAACAATGTTTTTTTATTAACATATATAATATTTACTATATTTTATTATATATAAGCATTGAAGACTTTCTGATTCAAATACCTACACGTTAATTAATTTGACCTATAACCAGTCAAGTTGAATAAATACATTAACATTTTGTTTTTTAAAATTTATTAATGTAAAAAAAATTATGTATATTATTAAATACATGCATATATCATTTGATTTATAATTAATTTTTCTTAAAAAAAATAAAATTTTATACATTTATTTTCTTTCTAAAAACTTTATTTGACGAGCGGCGAAAGAAGAGTCGAATAAGTAGTGAAGAGCTGAAGTATAATTATGTTCAAATCTAGGGACTAAATAATAATTTATTATGCATTATATAACTACACTTTCCCTCCCTCATACTAGGCAAATCATTATTGGAAATTTCGGGGGAATTATTTATTATTATTATTATTATTTTCAAGTCTCATGAACCAATCAACAGCTAGAAAAAATAGAAAGAAAAAGAAAAAAAAATCTCACTGGTTGAGATTTATTTTGCAGTAATATATTGAATTGATTGAAAAAAGTGTCTCAATTAAATAAGCATTGACTTTCTGCCTATTCTCAAAGCAGATTACAGTACCTCGAAAAAAATAAAAATACATAACACTACTGTTTCTCCCTATAACTCAAAGGAAGATTTGAGGGACAAAAACTTATAGTGGAGGGTAATATAATTCCCTCCCTTTTTTTTGTTTTTTTGTTTTTTCTATCTAAGCATGTAAATTTGTATGCTACGTGGTTGGATCTGGTTGGATCTTCTTCCTGCTGGTGCTGCTAATTTCAGCTGCATACTGCTTCAACGGCAAGTTTCCAGGTGAAGTCTGGACACAAACCTCTGTTGAAGTTCTCTTCTGTTAGTTCTACTGCGCACTCGGTTTTGTTTAGACAGGCCTGAAATATTTCCAGTGCAGTATTGTCAGGAAAGAAACACCATGGTTCATGCATTCTTTTATTTTCATTTTTGGATTTGGATGAAGTGAAGATACATTTTGACGTGAGAAGGAATTATGTTTCCTACCTTTTCAACAACTGAGATGGAATTGGGGTCGTGGCATTCTCCCACACTGTAAGATCCACATTTTCCAGTAGGAGTTCCAAAACTGGCAAATTTTACAGCTGATATAACGCCATTTTGGGGGCACTGCAGATGAACAGATGCCTTGGTATTGGAGTTCTTGCTTCCAGCTTCCTGCGATGATTTTTGATCGGCTGAGGGATAATCCTCGGCAATGAGAGAGCATATGCTGGATGTTTTTCGTCTCGCGAATGTAATTTTTTCTGGATCTCCACCTTTCTCCTCGAAAATCACCAGCAAGTTTCCAGATGGCTTGAACCAAGAACGTGGAACGTGGTACCTGGCACACACAGAATGCAAACTTTCTGACATGGCAACAACAAAATCAATTCCTTGGTCATGCATGTATGATATTTGTTGTTTTCCACCAGAAACAGAAAATGGAAACACAAATTACTGATAAATTCTCATGATGCCCAACTAGGTCGAATAGCGGGGTGCATCGTGAAGTTTGGTGAATTATTCCACAAATATTAACAGTCGTGGTTGCATAGAAATCCAGACTTTACTTTTTTACAAAAAGCTGATTCCCAGCAAACCATCAATCCTTTGGAAACTAGGTAGAGTTAGAAAATTATACACATGCATCATGTAGATTTTGTAATTTTGATGCATAGACTCCTGCAACGAGCGCAGTGGTTAATCATTTAAGTTCTACTGAAGTTCAATTTGATGCAGTGATGCAATTAAGAGAGACAAACAAAATTCAACAATCTATAAAAAAAAATTTGCTTCCCGTTTACCATCTTTGTGTTGGTTGACCACACCCAGTCAAGCATTTGTCTGGCATGAATTTGCCTCTATAATCACATTCTGTAACACACTTTCCAAGAGCAGAACTTTTCCTGGGCCAGTATCTTCCAATTTCTTCTCCATTCAACCAAGCTAGACCCTTTCCCATATGAAGCATATCCAGCCCAACAGGTTCATTCCCTGCTGGTGGGTCCAGAACAGCCTATGAAGTTCAAAATTAGTTTAGTCATATTGCATTAAATACTTGGAATGCAGTGGCGACGTTCACCTCCAAAGGATATAAGTTAAGTGTATAGCATGGCAGAAAGAGATCTTCACTAAATGCCTTACCTTGTACCATGTCAAAGGTTGCTTCTTTGGTGGTTCCGATGTTGCAACCCAACTTACACTATTCACCCCCTCGGGCTTGTATATACCAAGCTTTTCTCCTTGCAACCCAATCTGGAAGAAACAGAATTGAAAAGGGAGTCAAGAATTTGTAAAATTTAAAATGTCAGCATATTATTTATGAATATCGATCTGAATTTAACTATTTCAAATTCTGCATCTCTTAAACGGTGCTTCCTGCTGAAGAAATATAATGCAGTCAATGGGCCATATAGTCCCATCTGTCGCATCATATTGCTACTTCTCATGTTTTAAATTTTGAAGGATCGGGACCTTGAATTTTGTACAGCATTAGGATTCATGAGAGCTTTGTAAATATGAACCTCATGCTACCTTATTTTTGTACAACCAAACCCGTTTTACAAATTATATCCAATGTATCCAAAATAATTTCAAGAATTTGTCGTGGCAAAACAGTCAATTACTTGTTTTCCAGGAAAAAAGCCATTCAAAAACAACACCAAAATGACTAGATGTATTTTAATTGGAACTTGTCTTCCATTATTTACCGAGGCAAATTGCATAAAATATTCTCAACAGAAATTGATTATCTCAGCAGCAATTAAGGAGTCATAATGCAATTTTTATACAACGTTATTTCATACTCATTTGTATTGCTATTTGGTATACAGTATTACTTCACATACTGTTTACAGTAAGAAAATTCAAGGAAAACTAATTTACCTTAAACTAAAGCAATGGAAAGGGAGAAAGTTTTGCGCTCTTAACCAAAGGGAAAACCTTATATTAAAACAGACATTATTATTCCTTTTGTCTGACAGACATGCACAGTCAATATTCACAAAGAAGAATACCTTATAGATCCAGTTAAAATGAGACAAGTCAACAGTGCCATTGTTGAATCCTTTAATCTTAACACTTGTTAGTCCAGCTCCTACCCATTCGTAAAATGAGCCTGCATTCTGAAAGCAACAAAATGAAGTGTTTAGTCTTTCAAATTTGTCGTTTGACGAAACCAAATACATGATAAGATAATGCATGACATCACAAATAACTTCAGAGATCAAGTGCAATGTCAGCCAATGTCTGATGTTCCGTGAAAGAAAGTTTTACACATTGCTTCCCCAAAAGTCCACGTAACAGAGAATGAATACTCTATGACTAGGCTCTGACATTCGCTCAAAGCGTTCACAGCCCCCAGACAAAGGTTTTCATTAGTCAAACACACGAGGAATCTATAAAGGGGAAAATATGTGATACTTTGATTGGAGCCCATTCTGATGATGACCTAAACTCTAGATAACACTACAAACATAAGAATTTGAAGACCATGCCACAACATCATATAGCTTCAACACAATTTGTACACCTGCCAATATTTTTGGATTTCACATTAAACTGGACAGTTTTTAAATGAACCATAGATTGGGCCTAGGAAAGACCATAAGCATTTGGCAATATCCTTCAATACTATATAAATGATTCATAAATCCATTACTTTGGATATAAGACCATTCCACGGGACCAAGTTTTTCATACTTTTGAAAGCAAATTGGTAGATAATGCAATAAACATCAAGAGATCAATACTGATTGAAATTGAAATCCAAGCAGTATTGTGACAAAAACAGCTAATCAAAGGTGGTCTTCATCACCAACACAAAATTATCAGCATTACATTTGAAATAGAACCTTAAGGCTTCATAAAATTGTAAATTGGTGATAAATAAGAAGATGATAATAATAATAATAAAAAAAAAAAGTAGCTCACTTGCAGGCCAACAGTCATGCTTAGGAGAGCAATTTCATTCTTCCCTGCCTTGAGAGATATGGGATTCTTAAATGTGAAGGGTGAATGTGTGCCATTTCCAGATGCACTACCTGAATATTGGCAATTAGATATAGTAATTTAATTGCAGGCGGTAGCTTGTATAAATATAATTTGTCAAAGAGATACCTAGAAGGACATTGTATTATCTATTTAATGCAACTTCCTCAAAAAAAAATTTGATGTATTGCAATCATGGTGCAGTAAAACGTAGCAACCATAACAAATCTTCATAATCTTAACCCTAAGAACCGCCAGATCTCCTTCAGATGATATGTTTTGAGAAAACAGAGTTTTGTTCCTACATAAGTTCCTTGAATGCTTTCATAGAATAAGAACAAGTTCTGTGATTAGAACTTCTTAATGTCTCCAGATATGTTTAGGCATCTTCTATAGTAGCTAGTTTCTTGTTCGTCCATCCTTGCTGCATCAAGTACAGCTAAGTAAATAAAAGCTAGAATGGGCTCTAGTTTCCTGAAAATACTGTCTTATTCTCTCATATGCTATCAAGGAGAAATCTCCAAATTCACCAATCAGAAAATCAGATTATGGAACTGAGCAGGATGAGTGTGATATTTCACACATGGTAAAGAATGTATGGGAATCAATAATTATCATAGCTCAATTCACAACTTTTTTCCAAAAATCCACCCGACAAGAATCTTGATGGACAGAAATTTGTAGCCTCCTAGTAGACCAATAGAAAGAACTAGAAAATCTGGTTTTTAAACAATGTATAACCAAACATAAGCAAAGAAACTTAGAAAGTAAACACATACAACATTGAGGAACCTATGTGCTAAGACTTCGTAGCACGCTATCACACATGACTAGCAGTGAATATAGAAATACCACAAACACAAAATAGAGTGGTACGCAGGGGGAAAAAAGAATATTAATTGCATATTTCAAAATTGACCTGACAAGTTTCAAGATAATCATAATAAAATAAATTTACTCTGAAAAGAAAAAAACCAGATAATAACCTTGAAGTTCCTGATTCACAAAAGCATGTAGAGCATGACCCATTGATTCAATAAGAAGAACTGGATGTCTTCCCTCTTTCAAGAACTCTTCATTTTCACCAACAACAATACTGCCATTGAAGAATTCTATTAGGTTCAAAACCAATCTTACAGTACAGCAGACCTCTTATATAAATAAAAAATCATTTTTAATAGAGTCACATTTAAGTAGGAATAATCCAGTCCTGCAGATGGACATGGTTAAGAATTTCTTTTCCTTATTTTTTAAGCATAAATATATGAGCTCACATATAAATCATGAAATTATCATGCAACATCAATTGCACATGTCATATTTAAAAAATAGGTAGCAGGATAGCAATGATTTTTTTTAAATTGATTATTAAATATTGAGGAGGGTACAAGATTTGAGGATTAGGAGAAGAAGATGAGACTCCAGAGAAAGATCAAAGGGAACCACTTGTTGAGGTACAAAGAACTGAAGTGAGATGAAGCACCCAAGACCATCACCGCTAAAGACTTTATCATTCCTGTTCCACATCTTGTAGATGTAATGTTAATTTAACATTAAAAAAAAATTGTTGCCCATCAAAATACTGGTTGAATCACTATTTGATCATGTAATTCATTTTTCAGTCAGAATATTTTCTAAGAATTGCACTCACTAGATACTATAGTGTCTGATCTATGGATAAGGAAATTAAAAGAAAGAATTCTATTTCCTGGAGGATAAAAAAATAAACACACACATACAATGTGCTGTAATTTACATTTTTTATCATGTACAATTAATCATAAAACCACATGGAAATCAATATCAAACAGAATAGCAGAGTAAACATCCAAATATTAATCTGGGCATTTTGTTTTAGTAGAGGAACACCAACCTTGTTGTGTACCAGAGGTAGTCCGTAGTATCTTTTGTGGTGTTGATATGATCCACAAAACTGTTTTTCATGAAGTCAGGTTCTCCCCAAATCCCGGCTTTCTCCACAAATACTTCCCATTTAATAGCTTTTGAGCCGCCCTCTTGCTGTAAATTGTCAGGTACCATTTCAACTAAAGCAGTCTGGGAAGTTACCTGTTGAAAAATTCACACATAAGTGCAGAGCCTAATTGAGAGCAAGAATTGTGTGATAGAATATAGGACAAGCCAATTTCATATTACTACAGACTAACTGCCTGAAATTAATCTGCTATTAGGAAAGATTTGCTGGAGTTTTCTAGTCTGATGATAGGATGGATGCTTGATGTTTTTTAGTTTTGTAATCTGTCCTTTTCTAAGCTTTGCATTGAGCCATACCAACTACTTCCACCATATATTTGTACCACTAAAATTATAGTAAACCACAGGAGAAACTTTCATTCTCAGTATCTCAGCCTTACCAAAAACATTTCCATGTAAAGATTTTCATTTATTTTTTGCATTGATAGCCATGGCTGATTTTATTTTTCAATGGGATGCAAACTGTAGAAATGTCATTGTCACACACAGATTCAAACAATTGAAAGAATAATAATACAGGAGCAAACCATATCTGGGTCATCGAATGCATTTAATTGCAACTAGGTTTGATGAATAGCTCATAGGCTGAAAATTATTATGACTGTTATTTTGTGGGGGTACTTAACCCTTATGGAAAGATATGTAACTTGTTCTGCACTAAAATTTCTGCACTCTGGTGTAAATCATATTTTGTAGAAGGAAGTTCATCAGAATGATTGAATTTCATAATATGAAGACATTACCTTTGCAGTGTTATATACTACATTCTTGCAGTCAGGCAGAATGCTAACTGACCAGGCTGGCAGCTTATATGACACATTCCGAAATTCAACTGTCTTGTCATTCTTATCATCCATGTTAGCTAGGAAAGCAACACATCCACCTGATGCATCAGCATAGATGTCGGCCTGCAATACGTGATCAGTACAATGAATTTATAGTTTCAGGGAACACCAACATATAACACAACCCAAATAGGAATTGGATAAACATAACAGCATCAATATGATCAGTACAATGCTGGAATTTACACATCCACCAATCAGGCAATCGTGAAATTTTCAATACCTAATTGCACTAAATGACAACAAATGTTAGAATTTATGTCGCAGTTCTAAACATATGGCCAAATGACAGATTGCTTAAAACTCAACAGATGATATGCAGACAGAAAAGTTAATCCCATTCTGAAGACTTTTCATAATGTTGTACAGCCAAACCAAACACTGATCCAAAAGAAAGTGAGGCAACAAAACCAAATTCGACCTCATATACTACCGATATTGCAAGTTTCAATATCATCATTCTGTTTAGTATACAAAGCAAAGGTCAAGAATCCATCTCATCTTGATCGCTTCATCAAGAAATTTTGTAGAAACTAGAAGAGAAGAGAGAGAATAGAGTATCATGAGGGAAACAAGGCATCCATCAATTTATATATTGAAATGCTTTGGATTTAACAACTATGGCTAAATATGGAAGCCAAACTAGCAAAAAGTAAATTGCAAAAATAAATATGTTAAAATTTTGCATCTGTGCCTGAGTTAGGGAAGAGCAGAAAGGTACCTCGTGGGAAGGACCCAGTGATAAATTAAGTGGCTTGCTGTTCAGTACGACATGCTCGCATAACTTTATAGCTTTATGAAGTTCCTTCAGGTGTCCCCACTTTGGTAGCCTGGGCAAACCTATCAGCAAAGTCAGAACTCATAAAATTGACATTATGCACATGATCAATTTCACATTGCAGATGCAGAACATGAGAACGTCACAATTAGAAGGTGAAAATGTATAGTCACCATATTCATCAATTGGTGCCTCATAGTCATAACTTGTTGTAATGAATGGTCCACCTGCAGTGCGGCCAAAATTTGTTCCCCCATGGTACTAAACCACAGAAGACCAAGCAGCAGTGTTGTGTTAATTCTAGAATTCATCTTAACATTAAAAGAAACTTTAAACTGCAGGTGATCAGCATGATTTAAGAATCAGACAAGTATAGCACTCTAACCATGGATCAAATACACTATATGTACAAAGGTGAAAATCAAATAGAGAATTCAAGACAGAATATCAAGTAAATTACCATGTAATAATTCTGTACACTGCCGCCTTTCTGGAAAAAGCGAGCAACAGAGAAAGCAACATCTTCAGCTGGTCTGTGAGGATTAGGGGCCCCAAATGTCTGAAACCTGAAAAAGACAGCGTTGGTCCCACTTAAATGCTGAAGTTACTGTGCTTTTCATACTAGACCCAATAAGGCTAAAATGCAAGAGCCAGTGAATCGATCCAGATGGATCGAAACAGACCATCTGTTCAGTGGAGGCCTCCTTGAATAGGAATGAATATCCATAATAAGATGCTAGGCAGAATAGATAAGGATAATAACAACTGAACCACAAGAATGATGAGCAGTTCTGGACTACAGAATCTCTCGAGGAAGCACAGGAATGATATGACTAAATTGTCTGATTACAAACCTAAATAAGATCTGTACGCCTTCACAGTCAGAGACAATTCTTCACTTTCTCAAAAAGCTACTTTACATGCGTTGATTACTTTTAGTAGTTACAAAAGAGCTTAGAGATATGTAACTACATAGTTAAAAATTTATATTTTGTACACGTAGGTTCTTTCTGCTTAACGTTTCACTACTCTCTAATTCATTATAAATTGTTCACCACTCGGTGTGTAATTAGTAAGCATGGGATGGTTGACAACATAAACTACCATATATGAAATTCAATTACTGCTGTAGCATAATTTAACTAGAGCTAAAGCATTTGATGGCTAAATCTCAATTCTTAACAAATTCTCATAAGGTACAGAAGATTATCCATAACAAATAGGGGAAAGAATAAGAATTAAACATTACCATCCAGGCCAGTTCTCAGTCCAGATTTTAGGCTTGTCTGGAAAAATAGGTTTAAACTGATCACAGTAGAAGGAATTACAAGTATTTATCTGCACCAATAAGGATGGACGAAGAAATGAGTAAAAACAATTCTACAATTCTTACGCAGGGCTAATATATACAATACCGAGTGTTTTATGACCGTTCTATTAATATAGTTATCACAACAACCCTCAACCTATTAATTAAAAACCAGTCACTAATAGTTGTACATCATGCAGATGCAACACATACAATCTGGTATGTCACTCAAAACTTAATGTAGCCTTAGTTCCAACAAAAAGCATTCTGCCACAAGTAGTACAATGTTAAAAAAAACCCTCTTCAAGTATAATAATGCACTAGCTTGTATCCAGCAGTCTCATTTAGCCAGTTTTTGAGATACCTAGAATGTAGGGATGTTATAAACTCTCACCACAGAGGGAGGAGCATCAAACTGCTGGCACATAATCCAAGGCACACCAGTATTTTGAGAAACAGCCATTTGTGCGGCCCATGCAGCATATCGCTTTCCACCTTCTCCATAAGCACCTTCATAGAATCCATATTCATTTTCAACCTGCAATAGAAACCAGGTGCATTATTTATGTAAAGGAAAAGAAGCTCATTCTCAGTAAAAGGAAGATGACATGAAAATGACAAAAGAACAGAACAAAAGAGTGGGTCATAGTTAGTTCAATTATGCTCAGAAAAAATCAGGAAGTGTATCAAAAATTTGCATCATTTAATAAGCCTCTCTCGAAAACGAAGTATCTAAGATTCTGACATCATTTGAAGGAACGAAACATTCAGTGAGATCAGTTCATAAAAGTGAGTAAAAGCCTTATTTATTTTTACTAATGGAGATTTATTCAATGACTAAAAACCAAGTGGATGTTTAACTCTGTTAAGGGAATGCTCAAAAAATCAAGGCTCGTCACCTGAAATGACAATTCTTCTTGATTTTATTGAATGTTGAATCGAAAATTGATAAATATTAGAAACAGAGATCATAGTTATACTTGCCTGAGACAAAATTATGGGACCCCCCTGCGATGCAAAGAGCTTTTCTTTCTTCATTAGGTTAACTATGTATGTCGTGAATTCCTCCATGTAGTACTAAACACCAGAGAGTTGGAAAACAAATATCAGAAACACCAATATTTCAATCACATATGAAATGAAGGCTCACGAATAGGAATCTGAAGATCCTCTTACGAATGAGATTCCTGAGATCCCACTGTCATACCTTGAAATTATAATTATCAGTCCGAAAGACAGTTCCATTAACATAGTGCAACCAGACAGGTATACCCCTATTTGTACACAATTGAAAGGAAAGTGATGAGAAACAAATAAAAAGCACTGATGAAAAAATAATGAAATGTTTTTAAGATATCAGTGAATATGGAAAAATCCATTATCATTCAAAAAGCTGTATAATCTAAGACGGCTACAATCATACCCAAAATTCCATTCAGCTGCAACAAATGGGTCCAATCCGAAGGATTAAATACATCCCAGCCCCCTGGACAATTTTTATAAACTTGACCAGATCGAATCTTCCATCGAAAGTGATACTACAAGTTCCCAATTACAACCAAAGAAATAGAAAGAGTCAATATTGAACTACAACGATAAAAATGGAGAACTTTTACTGCCAAATGACTGGACATTGTCGTTCCACTCACCTCGGAAGGAGAAGTAGGCTGATGAACATTCCAAAATACATATGTTTCAATCACATCAACCCCTCCTTCCTTGGCTGTTTTTACCAGCTCTGGCCACATCTGCAAAATATCACCATTCACATTAACAAAATGTACTATCAAAACCCAAGATGCAGAAAGCAATCTAGAATCCACGTTGCTAATCCAATGAAGCCATGCACAATTACCATCCTAAAATACACATCACTTCTAAGAGAGAAAAGGTACAACAATTCACTACAAAATTCAACAAACACTTAGAACCCAATAAAGCAATACAAAAGGCCGATTCAACAAGCTCTTAAAGGCAAAACTCTCCAACCCCAGTTAAGAAAATCACCAGTTAAACAAATCCCAAAAGCAAACATACAACCTTTCCATTTTCCCATATTATTTCCCAACATTTTCTTTAATAAAAACATGAAAGCAGAAAACCCAGTTGAAGAAAAGTGATACTGACCGCAGGGACACTGCGAGGATAATGAATGGCGGCAGAAATAAGAAGCTTTCTTTCACCATTGATGATCAAAGACCTACTATCATAACTCACATTGCCTGCAAAACACAATGTGAAACACAAAGAGAAGAAGAAGATGAGACCTGAGTGCCATCAAAGACAATTTCTTTCCCATTTTCAGTGTTTGTTAGAGTTCGCACACGGCAGAGCATGTGTTCGTGTAGTGTTAAGAGTGTTTAGTTCATTTTAGAGGCGTGTTGAGATCAGCATTCGGTGAAAGCTAGTCGACAAACATTGCCAGCCCATGCTTAGGATACATGGCAGGGTTTTTAGAGAGAGAGAGACAAAGAGAGTAAAGGGAGTTTTAGAGATTTTAGATAGATCTACTTACTTTACATTGAGAAGGTGAGCCTAGTTGAAGTCAATAAAGTTTGTTGTCTCTTAGCCAGTTAGAGTGTTTGAGTTTATTTTTTAATTATTTTAATATGGTACTGTTAAAAATAATTTTAAAAAATAAAAAGTATACATTATTTTAATATATCTTTAAATAGAATTTAAGAAAATAATTGTTAATCACCGAAAAGTTACAGCCTTTTTCTTTACCAAATGAAAATGACAGCAAAATATTATAAAACTTGTGTGTTAAACTTATTAAGGAAAGTGAGTTAAATGAAGAAATAACAACTGCACAATATCAGCAACACTGCAATGTGCAACGGCAGAAATAATTCAAGGCGTGATACATGCATTGTGTAAATCAAATCCCTGCACTCTGGCTAGGAATATCTGTAACGGGTATAGACTTAAATTACCCATGTAACATCTATATATAGGGCTCTGTATTAAGCTACAAGTGTGTGAATCAATATACAAATTACAATACAACACAAAGGCATCACTTTGCAATTCTGTGTTATTCAATATGGTATCAGAGCCAAGTCTCTCTAGCGAGAATCATATCCAAATGTCTTCCGCAAATCAGCTTTCCTCTTCATCAGAAACACCCCTCATTGTGTTCAACATTACAGCCCAAATTAACGAGAAACTCACACCCTCATCATTCCCCCAATGGCGAGCCCAATTTGAAGCCCTTCTGATAGGCTATGATCTGATGAACTATGTTAATGGGGAATCAAGCTGCCCCACCGCTGATGGAACCGCTTCGTCCATCATCAAGAAGCAACACTGGATCAGACAAGACAAACTGATTCTCAGTGCTATCCTTGCTTCTACCTCTCCAACAATTACGCCTCTCATAGCCACAACAAAAACCTCATCTGAAGCATGGAAGAAATTATCCACTATGTACGCCAGCAAGTCGCGTACCAGGGCGATGCAACTCAAGGAAGAGTTGACACTAGTTCAGCGAGGTAATCGTTCCATCACAGATTCTCTCCATGTCATCAAAGGTCTGGTTGATGAGATTGCTCTCATTGATCATCCCATTTCTGATGATGACACCACTCTCTATGCACTCAACGGGTTGGGACCCGAGTTTAGGGATATTGCAGGCCCTATAAGAACCCGAGAGAAGTCTCTCACCTTCGAAGAACTCCACGATCTTCTGGTTGGGCATGAGAATTATTTGAGAAGAATGGAAACAGCCACTCAGCAGCTAGTGGCCACTGCTAATTACACGCATCATCGACCCACTTACAATGGTCCTCAACATTCCAGAAGCAACTATAATAACCAGGGCAACAGACGACAACAGTACCAGCCAAGGTACTCCCACGGTTCAGCCAGTGACTACCGACAGGGCGTTGAAGCCCATTCCCGTGACCAGCGACGCCCATTCAATCAAGGCCGGGCTCCTCACAGACGCTACCAGCCCAATCAACCAAAATGCCAATACTGTGACCATATGGGCCACACTGCCAAGGCCTGCCCCAGATTGCAATCTTCAGACATCTCGGTCAATAACACCGAGATATCCAACAATTCGGCCCAGAAATGGTTGCTTGACTCGGCCGCTTCCCACAACATCACGGGTGACATCAAAAATCTGACAATTCACTCCGAGTATGGTGGCACGGATGAAGTCCTTCTTGGAGATGGTAAAGGTTTGCCGGTTACTCACATAGGCTCTTTAGCCTTATCCACACCACTCAAAACCTTTCTTTTACAAAATACACTTTGCGTTCCAAATATTGAAAAAAACCTTATTTCAATTCATCATTTTACCAAAAGAAATAATGTCTATGTGGAACTTCACCCATTTTATTTTCTTGTGAAGGATATATACACGGGGGCGACACTACTAAGGGGAGCATGTGAAAATGGCGTCTACGTATTTCCAAACTCTAAGATGGTCCCTGCTATTCCAAAAATGGTTGCGTGTGCCCATGAGCGAACTTCAATTGAAGGTTGGCACAAACGCCTTGGTCACCCGTCAATTAAGATCGTTCAAAACCTTGTCAATTTATTTTCCCTTCCACTCACCGCCAATAAAAAACCCTCCTCATGTACTTCTTGTTGTTTAAATAAAGCACACAAACACCCTTTTGGACCTACAAGTCTTCATAGTCATTCTCCTCTAGAAATTATTTTTACTGATGTTTGGGGACCCGCTCCTATTACGGGGTCCGATGGCGCGCGCTACTATCTGATTTTTGTTGACCATTATACCAAGTATATATGGTTTTACCCCATGACTTCAAAATCTCTTGTTTCTAGCATTTTTCCAAAATTTCATATGTTAGTTGAAACAAGATTTAAATCCAAAATTAGAAGTTTATATTCAGATAATGGGGGAGAATTCATACATCTAAAATCATATCTTTCCTCTCATGGTATAAGTCATTACACCACAGCTCCATATACACCCCAACAAAATGGTGTATCTGAGCGGCGCCACCGTCACCTTGTAGAAACCGGTCTTACCCTACTTTCTGATGCTTCGTTGTCTTTATCCTTTTGGCCCCATGCTTTCCAAACAGCCACTTACCTTATTAACAGACAACCCACCCCTCTCCTCCACAACAAATCCCCATTTGAGATCCTGTTTGGTCAACGTCCGAACTACCTTAAATTAAAAAAATTCGGTTGTTTATGTTTTCCACTCACTCGGCCACATAATACTCATAAAATGCAACAAAAATCTCTTCCTTGCATTTTCATAGGGTACTCTCAAACGCAGAATGCCTACATGTGCCTGGATCCTTTAAAGGGTCGAATTTATATATCACGGCACGTCATCTTTGATGAGTTAAAAACATATCCATCCATCCCAACACAACAGACCCACACCTCAAATCACGCACCTACCCACACTGTTCTTCTTCCATCTCCTTCATCGTCGTCTGCCCCATCTGAGAGTTTGGATCACAGTGGTGCCGTTTCAACATCTCCCTCAGGTATGTCATCTCCAGGTATATCATCCCCTTCCATTCCTGTTTCTCCTTGTTCTGACTCTACCACTAGGTCTGGTTCTTCTCCTTCTGCAGCTCATCAAGGTGAATTCAGTGCTTCGGCTCCCCTGGCTACCTCACATCCACCACTGACCACCACTTCAAATTCATCTCCTCCTGCCCCACCAGACCCTATCTCCACCAGATCCCACCAAATGGTTACCCGATCCATGAACAACATCCACAAACCCAAGCAAATCAACACTGTGTCTAAGCATTCTCTGCCATCTCTCTTAGAACCCTCCAGTGTCAGTCAAGCACTCTCTCAACCCGAGTGGCGTGCTGCCATGGCTGCCGAGATAACAGCCCTAATGCGCCACAACACATGGTGTCTTGTTCAACCACCAACCGACTGCAACCCAATCGGCTGCAAGTGGGTTTTCAGGGTCAAACGCAAGGCAGATGGCTCAGTGGAAAAATTCAAGGCCCGTCTGGTAGCAAAAGGCTATCATCAACGCCCTGGACTCGACTTCAAGGAAACCTTCAGTCCCGTGGTGAAACCGGCAACAATTCGAACCGTTCTGAGCATTGCTGTTATGCATGGATGGCCCCTCAAACAGATGGACGTAAACAATGCGTTCTTGCATGGTTCTTTGCAGGAAACTGTCTATATGATTCAGCCCCCAGGCTTCAAAGATCCTGCCCATCCTAACTCTGTGTGCAAATTGCAAAAGACCATCTACGGTCTGAAGCAAGCCCCCAGGGCGTGGTATTCGGCCTTAAGACAGTCTATTATTGAAATTGGGTTCTCTGCATCAAGGGCTGATCCTTCTCTTTTTATCTATCATCGTGACTCAATTACATGTTACATGCTTGTGTATGTTGATGACTTGGTTTTGACAGGCAATGATCAAGGATTCATAACTCAGGTGGTCCTTCGGCTTGGGAATCAATTTTCATTAAAAGACCTGGGCTCTCTTCATTTCTTCCTTGGTGTGGAAGTAGTGCCAACATCCACTGGAATCTTCCTCTCCCAACACAAATATATCAGGGACCTACTAGCCAGCACGCACATGACTGATGCCAAAGACGTGTCCACTCCTCTGTCAACAACTCAAACTCTCCGATTGGTAGATGGTTCAGCAGCTATGGACTGCACTCTCTATCGACGTCTCATTGGCAGCTTGCAATACTTGTCACTCACCCGACCAGATGTCTCATTTGCTGTCAATAAGTTGTCCCAATTCATGCATAAACCTACGGTCACCCATTGGTCTGCTGCTAAAAGATTACTGAGGTATCTCAAGAAGACTATCTTCTTTGGCATCAACATCACAGCACATCCAGCTCCAACACTCACAACCTTCAGTGACGCAGACTGGGCAGGTGATGTTGATGACAGAACCTCCACAACAGCCTACATCACCTTCCTGGGAGGCAATCCCATCTCATGGAAATCCAACAAGCAAAAAGCTGTGGCTAGGTCAAGCACTGAGGCCGAGTATAGAGCTCTTGCCTCTGGAGCATCTGAAACACTATGGTTGCTAGCACTTCTTCAGGAACTTGGATTTCCACTGAAGCAACCTCCCACACTCCTCTGTGACAATATCGGAGCAACCCATCTGAGCTTCAATCCAGTTCAACACTCTCGCATGAAGCATATTCAAGTTGATCTACATTTTGTTCGTGATCATGTTCAGCAAGGGACACTCAGTGTTAGTCATGTTCACACTCAAGATCAACTGGCAGATTTGCTCACAAAACCACTTTCCCGTGAACGGACTGCTTTTCTACGAGACAAAATTGGTCTTGCCGATGGAAGCCCATTTTTGAGGGGGCGTATTAAGGAAAGTGAGTTAAATGAAGAAATAACAGCTGCACAATATCAGCAACACTGCAATGTGCAACGGCAGAAATAATTCAAGGCGTGATACATGCACTGTGTAAATCAAATCCCTGCACTCTGGCTAGGAATATCTGTAACGGGTATAGACTTAAATTACCCATGTAACATCTATATATAGGGCTCTGTATTAAGCTACAAGTGTGTGAATCAATATACAAATTACAATACAACACAAAGGCATCACTTTGCAATTCTGTGTTATTCAATAAAACTGTCAAATAGAATTGGCCTCATGAGACATCGTATCGTACTAATCTCAAAATTTGGTGATGAGAAGATTTTTGAGAAAAAATTATTTTTTAAAATTATATTAATAAAAAAAGAAATATTATTCTTAATAATTTGTGCTGTCTTTTTTGTTTTGTTTTCATTTAGTTGATAATATAATAATAATAATAAATATAATAATAATAATAATAATAAAAGAAAATTAAGAGATATTCCATAAATTATAAGAAAATAAAAACGAAAACAAAAATTATTTCTATGTAATCTTTATAATGTCTATATTTAAAAGAGCAGACACATTATTACCTTGTTTTAAAACATAAAATCATTTACTTCACAAATAACACGCGATGTCATCCTTACTCCTGGATTTAAACAGTAAATTATTTTATGTTTTTAAATTATTTCAATGTATTGATATTAAAAATAAAAAAATATTACATTAATAATATTTATAAATAAAAACTATTTTAAAAAATAACCGTTATAGCACTACTTAAATTATATTTGTATAAAAACTAAAAAAAAAAAGTTTTAATTAAATACACATGGATGGTTAGTGGTTGATGTGTGCGTTTTATTTCAAGTGGGGCAACCAAAAAACTTTTGGTCCAATTTCTTGCCTTTGTCGTCAAGGAAAGAGAGATCAGATCACCTTCCTGCAACAGTCGCTCACTCCTTAAGTATATTTTTAAAAAACAATATATTAAAATAATTTCTTTTTTGACATTGTTAAATCATTTAAAAACATTAGAATTTTTTATTTTATATATTTACTAAGAAATATATATATTAAAATGAAACAGACATGTCTTTCTTTTTATTTTATTACAAGAAATTCAAAATAAAAAAAGTAGGCTCAACTTTATTTGTGAGATATGATCATCAAGAGGAAAAAACATCTCTTCTCCGTGAATTCTTACAAGATTAAACCACGATAATCATGAAAACAATTTAGTTAACTAATAACTCCATTTAATTTCAGCATGGCAGTCAAAAAATAAAAAATAAAAGTAGATTTCCATAGTTACTTACAGTGTTTCTCCCATTTTACCCTTGAAAAAAGCTTTCCTGTTGGTTGCTTTAAGAAGAAGAAAAAAGGCGAAATGGTTGTTTTGTTTTGTATCTTTATTTATTTATTTTAATTTTATTATTCAATATTTATTCGATTAAGAGTTACTATTTTGTTTTTGTAGACTTGTCTTTAACAAGATCATCTCGGTCCCATAAATTGAATTATAGAGTAGTCGAGTCAACTTTGTTTTTTTTTAAGTATTTTTTTATTTTATATTATGATGGTGTTTTTTCTTTCTTTTCTATTTATATTGCCATCTCAATTTCATGTCTTAGGACATTTACTTGATTTGTTTACTAGGATTGACCGACAAGTTTATTCTATTATTTTTTTTCCATCATTGTATTAAATTTTAAATTTGGTTTAAATAATTATTCAACCCAGTCGGTTCAATAATCCAAGTCTTAAATTTGATGAAAAGCTCCTTAACCATGCTAGTTTATGCTTTGATCTTGTTTGAAAATAATCTAATTAATTGGATATGCATGGTAGAGACCTTCTCTCACGTGTGGAAGCCCCCACACGAAGTGAAAGTACAGCGTAAGAGTTGAGTCATTGCATATGGGATGTCTAGAAAATGCCGACCGGTAGAAAATCCCATGTCAGGTCATTTCATTTTAGTAATTAACGTTACAGATTATTATTTTTTAATTAACAAAGGTATCGGGATCTCGACTAATTTATTATTTTAAAGTTAACAATTATATAAAATTTTAGTGATTCTGAAAACTTATTAAAGTGTTGATTTACATTATGATTTAAAAACAAAAAACTCTATTTTTTTGTTTTAGTTTGTTTTTTTGCATTTTTAGATTATTATGGTGTGTTAGTATTAAGAATATTTTTTTATAATTAAAAAATAATATATTCCGATACATTTTTTAACAAAAAATAATTTCAATCACACTCTCAACACAAGTTCAAGTGCACGATCGACACTGATTTTCAAAAGTATTTTTGAAAAAAATCTGATTTTTTATTTTATTTTGAATTAAATATTTTTAGTGCTGATGTGCTAATATCCAAATAGTTTTTAAAAAATATATATATTATTTTCATGTATTTTTTAACTAAAAATACTCTTCAAAAAATTTTTATTCATGCTCTCAAACATGCATAAATCTTGGACGTGTGTTCTCAGTCTGCTTTGTGATCAAGTTGTTTTTTTTAAAATATTTTTTTTATTTAAAATTAACTTTATTGATATTTTTATATTATTATATAAAAAAATACAAAATATATCATTTAATGTATTTTAAGTAAAAAATAATTATTATTACAATATTACAAATAGTTGAGAAGATAGTTTTTTCTTGTCCAACTTGAGCATTTTCTCACGAATAATTAGTTTTCAGCTGAAATTAAGTGGTGTATATTTATTTTAAAATTATCCAAACATCTTTAAAACAATTATAATTATAATTTTAAATATTAATTTTATCTTAACGATAACAAGCACAAATAGTTGAAGAGATAGTTTTTTTTGTCAAGTCAAGTACTTGCTTGTAGAGAATCACTTTCAACTAAAATTAAGTGGTGTATATTTATTAAATATTCATATATTTATTTTAAAACTATTTGATAAGAGTCTTAGGTTAAGTTGGTTCTCTCAACTTAATCCTATTATATTAATCTCAATTGATTGTCTATATAAACATTTGTCTACATTTTAAAATTATTTATTAAAAATAGGATTGTTTTATAAAATTTATTTGATGCTATCTATCTAGTATTAGTAAATTTATCTATGCATAATAAAACGTTGCTCAAATTATTAAAATTAGGCTATAATTTGATCCTTGTATTTATTTATTTATTAAATTCTTTTACTATTTTATTTCATTATGCAGAGATCTCCCTATTATAATATTGTTAGTTAATTCGCTTATACGGTGCCTTTGTGTTAAGTCTTTCGTTTTTTTACATTATTTTTCATTTTGAGATGAAAATTAAATGATTAAAAAAAGTAAATTGATTTTAAAAATAATTAATTCCCATGCATTTATTTTTATTTTCTTATCTATTTAATTTTATAAAATGAAAGAGTTACTCTAATAGAAAGATATCAAACAGGCGTACAAATTAATAATATTATGATGGAGGGATTTTTATAGAACAAATTTAAAAAAAAGACTCAATCAATAAAAAAGAAGAAGAAGCAGAGAATCTAATAACAAGAAAGACTACAAGAACCAAGATTTAGTCAAACAACAGTTGTCAAGCCTGGCCAGAAAAGTACTTAGAGTCATGGTTGTTGTCTATAAATTAATTATTTTATTTCTTTTAAATAACATTTTAATATTGGCCATAAATTTATTAGGCAATTAATTATACCGTAGATCAGCATGTTAAGGTAACCATTTTTAATTGAATTAATAAAAAAAATTATCAAAATTAAAACTAGATTTAAATCATGTTGAATAGTGAATTTCTGTATGTTTTAAGTTCTATTTATTTTTGTGGTCGCAAAAGATGTATAAAAAAACAATTTATTTTAGTTTTTTTTATATGTTTTTAGACTGTTTAAATATACATATATTAAAGATATTTTTTTTAAAAGAATAATACTATTTTTAAAAAATATTTTTAGAGATAATAGACACCAAAAACAATAATCTAATCTTAATAGCTGCATGTAAAACCTATCGCAATAGATATAGTGATGGTTTAGGAATGTAATTGAAATTGCTTTTAAAAGTATTTTTTATTCAGAAATATATTAAAATGATTTTTTAAAAAAAAAATTGACATCAATATGTAAAAATAATTTAAAAATATCAAAAAAATAAAAAAAAATTAAAAAAAAATTGTTTTAAAAAAAATTCAAAAACACTTTTAAAATAAAACACCTCCTTTAATATGAAAAAAAAAGAGAGGAGCATAACCTAGTAATTCAACGATGAAGGATATTGTCAGAATACAACCCTCTAAGCTAAACACGTGTTAAGAATTTCAAATAGATAAATTAATCTTGATGTGGATTTGATAAATAAAATTAAATATGTTTAATTAATCAAAATATTTTCCCACATTGATCCGAGAGTCAAGAAGCGCGGAAACATGATCCCAACATATCTACACTCTAGATACGAGGTCTTAATTGTTGGGTCCCACATTACCCACGCGCTTCCAGCTTGTCCTAGCGACCACTGCCTGCATATTTCTAGGCCACCACTGAAGATTTATTTTGGTAGTAATTAGTACTATGGTACAAATTATTATTTTTTAAAAATAGTTTTAATTAAAAATATATTAAGATAATATTTTTAATTTTTAACATGAGCATATAAAAATAATAATTTAACATATTTTTAAATAAAAAATACTTTGAAAAATATATCCAACTACTACTCTTTAGAACGAGATATATAATATGAGTGCTAAAAAATAAAAAATATATCCAAAAAAGAGAGAGCAGAACCAGCATGCAAGGTCAGAATTAAAGATCCAACATTTTGAGAGATAATGAGTCTTGATGATAAAAGATGCAAATTTTGATCTGGGTTTTTGCTGGAAAGAAGAAAAAAAAGACATGAATTCATATTATAATCATAAAAGATTTTCTCTTTTTGATTAATGGATCCAATGAATCACCAGGCGGGCAGCATTGTCCAGTGCCTAGGAAAAAGATGACCAAAGATTATTCCCTACCTTTCTACCATATCAAACAAGGATAAAACCTAAGATTATTTTATGGACTGTTCATAATTTTGCCATGAGTCGGTCTTATTACTATCAAACTAAACTAAAATGTCGAGATTTTCTGTTCAAGCCGAGTCATCTTTTCATTTCGCATGCTGGTCTTACACTAGACTTGTTTCTATTCAAGTACGAGTTCAAAGAAATATTCACTATTTAAAAATCTATATGCAGTTCACAAAAGATAGTGGAATTGAGAAAAATAATCAAGAAAGATCAGTTGGATACAGAAAAACTGTATCTAAGAAGTTATGATAGCTATCCTTCTTAGAACAGTTCATTAATGATATGCCAAGGTACTTAATTTTCCATCAGCAACTAATTTTCCTAATCAATATCTAGCCAAACCCTCTTAAATATTTCATAGATATTTTTTAACTTGATAATTATTTAGAAAAATTCCTAGATTGGTGCATCTTGTTCGAGCTCAACTTGGCTGTATCTTGAGCTCAACGCATACCGATAGGTTTCATCCATGTCTGCCAGCAAAAAAGTATATCATCATTTTCACCATCCCTTTTGCCCTAGCTCGCTAACTCTTTATCCTAAAACAGAGATTTTCTGGGGATCTGTTAAAGCAAAAGGTATGCTAATCGATTCCTTGATCTAGGACAGAAATCTTGAGCCAAAGCAATGTGTTTTTCTTTTTTAACAAATAAACAAATCATTCCAATCATTCCGTTCATATATACATATAGTTCAGCTAAAAGAGGCTAGTTCATATATACTCCACCACCGTCGTCGCTGTTCTCATCGCCTCAGTTACCTTCGCCGCCATCTACACCGTCCCTGGTGAATACATTGACGACCCGAACAAAATCCCACCTTGACAGTACTCTTTAGGGGAAGCAAATGTTGCTCCAAAAGCTCCGTTCATAATATTCTTCGTCTTCGATTCCATCGCCCTCTTCATCTCTCTGCCTGATGTGGTGGTGCAAACATCAGTCGTAGCCACAGAGAGCAAGGCGAAAAAACAGATGATGAGAGTCATAAACGAACTGACTATAAAAAATGTATGCAATTTAATTGTTCTTTGACGGGATCACTTTTTTTTTCACACTAACAAATCATAGTTTTTTCATCTTCTACAGATCATTGTAATCATTAATTATTATAACACTTGATGTAATGCCATGAACATTTTTTTTTTTAATACTTGATTTAACGTTGGCATATCTATGAGTTTAGTTTAACATAATTTGATTATTTCTGACCCACATTAAGAAATTGAAAGTAGAGTAGCTATAATTAAAATAAAAGGATCAGACTTCAAACAATTAATTAAATGAAATGAAAAATAGTGTAGAATGGGGAGAAAAAGAAAGGGTGGGATAGCCGAGAAAAATGGGATTAAGAACAAAATCAAAGAGATTAAAGGGCTGATGACTTGTGATTAATTTTTATGGTAGGACCAAGCAAATCAAAGGTGTATTTAAGGAGCGGTGGAGGCAATTGTTTGAAAATGACAGTTAATTACAGTTATATAACGTTGATGTCTCTCTTCATGTTATAGTGTTGCTTAGGTCCATTGTTGAGTGATGTGACTCTTTATTTTTGGACGTCCACGTGGATTGATGTTAGCGTATTGGACGGCGATTATGGGATGCATTTTTGGGTGGAAAAAAATGGCGGCATTTCGAAGAGGAGGGAAACTATCACATTGGTGCCTGCTTGGTTTGTTAAATTACGAATGTGCCCTTGATGGTGGTGGTGATGAAAAGCTATATCCTGGTGTTCATAGGTGTGCAAATTAGTAAAATTTGGAAAGGTTTAAAGTTTTAACTTTAATACCTCCTCCCTTTTCTTCAAAAAACACAGGCCTGGAATTTGAAAGAAACACAGCGTTCATCGCATGCTTGCATTACCTTCACAAATAAATAGAATTAGATTACAAAATCCAATGATCCAGCTTCAATCACTCCATTGAACTCCTTCTGGCAGTGTTGCTGAGCAAGACTTGATTGCAGCTTGGATCTTCTGAAGTTGACTCCATCTGGGCTGTCTAATGGAACCTGGATTTGTGATCATTGATGAACATCTATCATGCACATCGATCGGTACTGGATCAATGTTCCGTGTAAGGAGATAATCTGAAATTTGTTTTCAATTCGATACTCAAAGCCTGATTTGATGTTCAATTAGTCAAAAGTTCTTGAGAGAAGGAAATGATGTGAAATTAAGTAGATGTTTGAGAAGGAATTTGTTTTCAATTCGATACTCAAAGCCTGATTTGATGTTCAATTAGTCAAAAGTTCTTGAGAGAAGGAAATGATGTGAAATTAAGTAGATGTTTGAGAATATGATAATAATTATTTTTTAAATATATTAGCATATTAAAATGATCTAACAACTTTTTTTAACAAATAATTTAAAATAAAAAATTCAAAATTTAACTAAAACCTTGTTAAAAATCAAAGTCAAACACACCCTAACTTGTCTTGGTAAACAGAATATTGTGGCTAGGTTATGCATTTTAAAAATAAATGTACAAAATAAACTTTTAAATTATTTTTAATGCTAATATTAATATTATTTTAATATATTTTTAAATAAAAAATAGCTAGACCGATGCTTAAAAGTAATGAGAACATCAATAATTCAAAGATATATAATTATCTTATTTCTCAACCAGTGACAACCTTATTTTCTATTTTCGAAATGCCCAGTGGAAAATATTTTCAAATGTAATTTATATAAAATTATGTGTATTTTACAATTCATTTTCCCTCGAATAGATCCTAAAAAAAGCAATAAATTAGTATTTTGACTGATTTATAAATTAATAAGGATAAAACAAAAAAGATGGGGGACCAATGCTTGAAAACAGTCTTGTTGACCATCTAACCTTACGAGAAAATGACGGCCTTGTAAAATTCTTTATTTTAATGGATGTTTGATATTAACGGTTGATTTTAAACTTAAAATTATTGTAAAATAATATATTTTTAAAAAATATTTTTAATATACACATATCAAAACAACTTTAAAACATAAAAAAATAATTAATCGAAGTAAAAAAATCTAAGATTTTTAAAGGTGCTTTTAAAACACAAAAATATTCATGTTTTTAATATCATAAATTTTACCATACCATGTAGCATAGAAAGTTAATTAAAAAAAAGTGTGAAGTACAAACAAGAACAAAAATTAAAACAAAACTAAGAAAATAACTTTCTGTTTATAAAAAGATTGACGAAAGCTCTTAACGTTGTAGTTTATCAAATAAATTATGATGATATTACTTGAACAATTTTTTAATTTTTTTTATTCTGTTTGACAGGGGTGTCTGGCATTGGTTTCAAAAATATTCTTGAAAAAATTTGATTTTTTTAATTTTTATTTTAAATTAAAAAAATATTTTTAGATTATTTTCATGTGTTGATGTCAAAAATAATTTTTTACAAATAAAAAATATCATGAACAAAAAATACTTTAAAAAACAATCTCAATTACACTCTTAAACTGTAACTAGATTACTTTTTATTCATAAAGGTATCATAATGATATTTTTTTATTTTTTAAAAATTATTTTTAACAAATATATTTTTAAAACAACATATACAAAATAAAAAAGCTACGAGTGGCTTCAAGATCCTGAAAGAAGCAGTGATATTATTATTATTATTATTATTATCCCCAGAGCATTGCACGTCCAATTCAAGCTCTATCTAAAAGACAAGCCGACAGGTCTCGTCAATCTTGGCAGCTTGTAAGATGATGAAGAAGCTTCGAAGAAAGAGGTGTAGTTAGTGACCTCAAGTTCATTTCACTTGGACTTCCCCCTTCCTTTTCATTTATTTTAATATTCAAAAACAATATTCATTTATTTCATTTTATATAATTACGAGTGTAAATATATAACTATTTTTATTTTACTTAAAAGTGAGTGCAAAACGACTGTATAAACTTTCGCCTGGAAGGATCGTCGGAAGTGGGAAAGAGAGACAACAACATGCAGAAGTCGATCGATGAGGTGTCTATCATAGTAATGTTGTAAATGTGTTTACAGTTATTTTTAAAATATTTTTATTTAAAAATATATTAATATAATTATTTTTTTATTTTAAAAATTATTTTTTACATCATTACATAGCAATGATTTAAATACACTAAAACAATTTAATTTAAAATAAAAAACTTTTAAAAACAATAAAATATTAAATTTAAGTCACGTCAAGTTGGAAAAAAAGTTTATCACAGGGTCCAGTGCCCATGAAAAAAGTTTATCACAGGCATGCACCTGTCTGATCGTCTAGCTTGGTGGTCGGCAGCAGCTTCCTAGGTAACTTCGAAAGGCTTTCGGCGCTGATGTTTTTTTAAAGAAAATGAAATTTTTATTTTATTTTTACAATTTTTATAAAAATAAAAATAATTTTTTTTTATATTTGTATATTATTTTTATATGTTGATATCAAAAATAATTTTTAAAAAATATAAAAATATTATTTTAATATATTTTTAAATAAAAAATATATTTAAAAATTAACTTCAACCCTATCCACAAACAGTACATTAATGGCATGCCGAAGCACATATGTCATGCAATGCCAATATAATATTCAAGTGTTGCCCCTTGGAGGGTGTGGAATTGTCGACATGGCTTTTCGAGGGGGGTGAAGTGACATTAGTTTTTATAACCTAAGTTGACAGACACAAGGACTTTTTCTAACATACAAAACACCCTTTCGTGTGTCCCAAGATAAGCCTTGCATCGAGCTTGGGATTTTTTTAATTTTTATGTTATCTGACAGCTAAAATAAATAAATAAATAAATTTATGGGAATAAAACTGTGGGATGTCGATGACCCAATTAAAATTACATTGAAACATATTTAGTTAGATTTTTTTTTTTATATCATTCTCAATTTTTTAATAATTGCAGAGTTGCAACAATAAATCTATTTTTTTTCAGCTACCCCCTTATTTTCTCTCTCTCTCAATTTTCTCTTAATAGTATTTCAAGTTGTCTATGAATCAACCATGTTAACTAGGTCACATTCAGTTAACTTTTATATAATTTAATTTTAAATATGAACTAGACAAAAAGTTAAATTCATCGATTTTCTCTCACAATTTCATTTTCAAACTTTCTTTTACTGATCTACTAAATTGACTTTGGAACGAATAAGTTGACTTGATTACATCAAAACTAATTTTACTCTCTTTTTTACCCCTCAAACCCACCCACTCCCTGCGAACTTGACAATATATATATACATAGGCGTGTGGCGGGCAACAGCCTCGTTTGTTTTTAAAGGATTTTGGGAGTAGTGTTGTTGATTTTTTTAAAAAAAACTTTTATTCTAGAATATATTAAAATAATATTTTTTATTTTTTTATAGGTAGAGAAAGAATACCTCTAGATGATGTGATTATTAAATCCACTAATTAGTTGTACTTGATTAAAAAAATTATATATTCTTTTAAATTTATCTTTTTTTTCCCTCTTGATATCATTCTCATTTTTTTTTAATAATTGCGGAGTTGCTACAATAAAGTCTTTTTTTTTTTAGCTGCCCCTTATTTCTATTTAATCTTAATTTTGTTTGTTTTGTCATCTTTTTTTTTAAGACTCATCCAAGTTATTAATGAATCAACTGATATCAACGAGACCACATTCAGTTAACTTTTCATATAGTTTAATTTTAAATACGAATCATGCAAGAAGCCAAGACCAAGATTTATTTATTTATTTTAATCAAATTCATTTTCAAACTTTTTTTATTGATCAACTAGGTTGATTTTGAACCAAACAAGCTGGCTTAATCATATTAAACTAGTTTCTATATAATTTAATTTTTTTAAGGAATCATCAACCCCACCCACTCCCTATAAACTAGACATATATATACATAGGCGTGTGGTGGGCAGCTGCTATTTTTTAAGGATTGTGCAGAGGAGTGTGGCTGATGTTTTTTTAATATATATATATATATCGAAATATTTTTAAATAAGATATATATATATATATATATATATATATATATCGAAATATTTTTAAATAAGATATATATATATATATATTTAAAAATATTTCGATAAAAACACATTAAAATAATTTGAAAATATAAAAAAAAACGCAATAACCACACTAGTTGTTTTAATATTTATCCCTTCCCTGACCATACCTCCCTTACCTTGTGCACTGCACACAAATGATATATATACACTATCAAGCTCGGTTGTTTTCATTAAAGTATAATTTTTTTTTCCCAGTTTATTAATGAAAAAATGAATAGTACAATGAAAAACAAAATGGGATGGCCAGTGAATTATATAGACTAAATCTGGAATTATTTTATTTTTAAAATCAATTATTTTTTGATGTTTTCTGATAATTTTCATATACTAATATAAAAAAAATTATGAATGTTGATGACCTAATTAAAAATTACATTGAAACATATTTAGTGAAATGTTTTTTTGATAGTTATAGAAAGAAGACCTCTAGATGATGATGATGTGATTATTAAACCCAATAATTTGTTTGTTGTACTTGGTTAAATTTTTTATATATTCTTTTAATTTTATCTTTTGTTTTTTCTTGATACCATTCTCATTGTTTTTAATAATTGCAGAATTGCAACAATAAATTATATTTTTTTCAACTGCCCCCTTAATTATTTTTTATCTTAATTTTTCTCTCTCACGATTTTCTCCTAATAGTATTTCAAGTTGTCTATGAATCAACCATGTCATCAAGATCACATTCAATTAACTTTGATTTATTTTAATTTTAAACATGAATCAGACATCTAGAAGTCAGGCCAAGATTTATTTATTTATTTAATCTAATCAAATTCATCCATTTTCTTTCACAATTTCATTTTCAAATTTGTTTTTACTGATTGACTAAATTGATAATTCCATTTCTTTGATAAAAATACTTGATAATTTTTCATGACATGAATACTTCTTTTTATCCTTCCCTGGTTGCGCTGGCCAACCTGACAATTTTACATTTTTTTTTCTTCCTCGGCCCCACCCACTCGCTGTAAACTTGACAATATATATATACAGAGGCGTGTGGTGGGCAACAGCCTTTTCTTTTTTTAAGGATTTTGGGAGCAGTGCTGTTGAATTTTTTTTTAAAGAAGCATTTTTTATTCTAAAATATATTAAAATAATATAATTTTTTTTATATAGTTAGTCAAAGAAGACCAATAATTAGTTGTACTTGATTAGATTCTTTTTTATATATTCTTTTAATTTTATCTCTTTGTTCTATCTTGGTATCATTCTCATTTTTTTTTGAATAATTGTGGAGTTACAACAATAAAGTCTTTTTTTTTTCCAACTGCCCTTATTTTTTTTTAATCTTAATTTTGTTTTGTTTTCCCATTTTTTTTAATACTCATCTAAGTTGCTTACGAATCAACCATGTCAACTAGATCACATTCAGTTAACTTTTCATATAGTTTAATTTTAAATATGAATCATGTAAGAAGTCAGGCTAAAATTTATTTATTTATTTTAATCAAATTTATCTTCAAACTTCCTTTATTGATCAACTATGTTGATTTTAGACCGAACAAGTTGACTTAATCAAGTTAAAACATGATTCAAGTTTAAACTCACATTAGGTAAGAAGTTAAGTTGAGAGTTTTTTTTTTCATACTTTTTTTTACTGGTTGATGAAAATGTTTGATCAATTTAAATGAGTTAAGTAAGGTTAATTTTTATAAAATTTAATTTAAAAAAAGAACTAAACATAGAGCCATCACATGAAACACTTCTTATTATAAACTAAAATATAATCCTTCCCTGGTTGTGCTGGCCAACTTGACAGGTTTACATTTTTTTTTCCTCAGCCCCACCCCCTCCCTATAAACTAGACAATATATATACATAGGCGTGTGGTGGGCAGCTGCTAATTTTCTTAAGGATTGTGCAGAGGAGTCTGGCTGATTTTTTTTATTTTTTTATTTATTTTGAAACATATTTCAATAATATTTCAATAATGCATTACAGATTAGGGATATCACGTATAGATTTCAAGCTAAACACTACATGTTAGCACCACCTCAGTAGGTCCAGATCAGGAGGAAATAATTTCTTATAAATGGGGATTTAATAATAAATTAGCTCAAATAATAATACATTTTGCATCCTTAACATCTAAAAGAACTGTTTGACACTTTATTTTAAAAATATTTTTGATTTTTTTATTTTAAATTAATATTTTAATCATATAATCTTGTAAATAACTTTATTTTAAATTAATATTTTTGACACTACATGTTTGACACTTTATTTTAAAAATACTTCAACCACATTTCTAAATAAAAAATAACTTCAACCACATTTCTAATCATACAAAAAAAAACCCTTGAAACATAACATCATGTACAAAACTTGATGTCAACGTACAAGAATCGGTAACAAAATATTCTATAATTTTCTAACCGAAGATTTAAAAATTAACAGATATGAATCCATGTACATGAAGTGGAACCTTCTATTGATGCGATGAGGAGTAAGTGAAAAAACAAATAAAAAATCATCATTTAAAATATAGTCAAGATTTAAAATATGGTCAAGGATATTCGGTCCAATCCATAAATGCTATGGATATTCCCTGCATGTATCCCACAGGTCCACAACTATTATTTTAAACGGAAATTCGGAAATGTATAACTGCTGTTTTGTAAAATATCTTTTATATAATAATATATTAAATAATATTTGTTTTTTTAAATTATTTTTATATCAATACATTAAAAAAATATATTAAAATATTTTCTTATAAATAATTCTAGACAAATCTTGTTTTTAATTTATAAAAAACATGTTCGTAACACAATACCAAATGCCCGTAATTCACGACTGACTTCTCTCGTCATTTACTTTTCCATGTAAGTGCTGACGTAACCAACAATATCCAAAACCCATAAATCACTCCAAAGAACAAAAATATAACGCATGACGTCATTCACCCTCGTGGGCTCACATGACGCTGACGTGTATTGAAATCCATCTTTGAACGACATGTCAATCTTCTAAACCCAGTCCTACGGTCAGATACTTGGGCTGTCCATTGACAGCTGCAGTCTTTCCCCTCAAGTAAATGTGTCTCACATGGCAGAGCCCAGTTGGTTGAAATTGAAAGGACGGAGTAGGCTCGAGTGTAGACGATCGGGGTTTTGACCATGACCCAAAAAAACGAAAAACAGTCAACGAAGCCTAACGAAAATGTTAGCAGCCGACTTAGATATGTGAGGACAAAAGCTGTGACGGAAGCAATGACACAAGCAAGAACGCGTGGCAAGAGAGTGGCACACGTGTCACCTATCACAGGCTGCGGTCAGCTAAGGTGGAAATAAATCAAAACCATGACAAATAAACTCCCACGTTTTGTCTGTTCACAGACAAGGACCCCACAAGGCACAAGTCCTATTTTTTTTTTTTTTCCTTTCGAGTCCGCTGTCTTCCTTATATAAAGCTCTTCTATCTCCTGGAGAGTTTTATATTTGAGAAAGAAAGAGCAAAACGCAGAGCAGAAGCAGCCGCAAGAACTAGAGAGATTCGGGACAAGGAAAAGTAATACCAAGAACGATTTCGAAAGCTGGGAATGAAGGGAAATAGATCAGCAGATCAGCTGGAGTTACCAGCAGGATTTAGATTTCATCCAACAGATGATGAGTTGGTGAATCATTACTTGCTCAAGAAATGTGGAGGCCAATCGATTTCTGCTCCAATTATTGCTGAGATTGATCTTTATAAGTATGATCCTTGGCAGCTTCCAGGTAATTTGTGTGTTTTTTTTTAAAGTTTTATCTGTGGATTCTGATATTAGATTAATTCAATTTGGACAAAAGGGTTTAGCTCAGGTCTGTTTGATTTTTCAAAATTTTATCATTCATTTTCCCAGTGATAGATTCTAAAATGGATATTCCTTCAGCTTCACACAATTACAATTTACAGATAATAAAACCCAGGAAGTTTTCAAATCTCTTCTCAGCCGTTCACGATTTTCTCTGGTTGCTTATCGATTAATTTAACACCTCTGGATTTTGAGATCCTTAATCTAAACGAGTGTACGAGAAAAATGATAATAGCAACGAATGTTCATATGGGTTTGTTGAATATTATTTGTTGACTAATAATTTTCTGGCAATTAATTCTGTGCAGGGATGGCACTATACGGTGAGAAGGAATGGTATTTCTTTTCTCCGAGGGATAGAAAATATCCAAACGGCTCGAGGCCGAACCGGGCGGCTGGAACCGGGTACTGGAAAGCAACCGGAGCAGATAAACCCATTGGTCGGCCCAGACCACTAGGCATAAAGAAAGCACTTGTATTTTACGCCGGTAAAGCTCCTAAAGGAATCAAAACCAATTGGATCATGCATGAATATCGCCTTGCTAACGTTGATAGGTCTGCTGGCAAGAAAAATAACCTAAGGGTACTTTACTTTCTCCATTATCCTCTTAAATTTCTGTAATTATCCACACATTTATCTTCTGGGGTCAAAGTCTGACTTTTTTTTTCCTTCCTGTTATTGCAGCTTGATGATTGGGTGTTATGTAGAATATACAACAAGAAAGGAAGCGTAGAGAAGCATTTCCCCTTCCGACAGAAAATCGACGGCGAGCTATCCACCAGAGATGGAGGAGCGAAAGCCCGACATCAATGAAATCTCTGGCTACCAGAACGGCATGTCGCAGGTTGCGGCGGCGGCGGCGATGGTGATGAGTGATGCTAGTGAGTTCTTACAGATGGACACGTCAGACTCAATTCCCAGGTTGAATACAGACTCGAGTAGTTCAGAGCACGTGCTGTCACCCGAGGTCACGTGCGACAAGGAGGTCCAGAGTCAGCAAAAATGGAACGAGCAGCTAGATAATGCCTTTGATTTCAACTTCGATTACGGAGATGATGGCTTCCAAGATGACCCTTTTGCTTCGCAGATTCAGTTCCAGATGGACCAGCTCTCACCTTTGCAGGACATGTTCATGTATTTACAGAAGCCATTTTGATTTCATGAGTTACAGAAAAAAAAATTAGGGTTCTTGATGTGTGCCCAGTGACCAACACATTTTATTAGTTTCTTTAGGTAGCATTAGTGTAGCACATTGTTGTATTCTTGCATGTCACCCAGGACAATCTTTGTCTAGGGTTCGCAAAATGGAAAATCCTAGGGATGGATCAGTGTCAGAAATTTTTTTAATATATATTATGAATATATTCTTGGACGTAAATTGCTGTTTGCGGTGACATAATTTTTTTTTAAAATATCTTAAGAAACAATGTTCTCGTGAAATGATTCGCGCCAGTTAAAAAAATGAGATAAAATGATGTTGTTTTTATCTTGGTTTAAATTCATGTATATTTTAGATTTTTTTGTCCAAATATCAAATGAAACGTTCGATTTTTTTCCTCATTTCGTTTCGGCTAAATAATTTTTTTAATAATAAATAATTTTATAATATAAATCATATCTCTTAATCTAACCGTTAGATTGAGATAAAATTTTATGAGAAGTCTCTTGACACACACACACACACTCACACACACACACACACACACACATATATATATATATATATATATATATATATATATATAAAATTTCAGAGCAATCAGAGAATGTAATGACTTTGCGAGATTGATGATAACATTCTCGTAATATTATATGTAGTCATAATTTTATCCAGCAAAAAATATTTTATTGTTTTTTAGATTAAATTGCACAATTCTAAATAATTTTATTTTTTGATTTGGATTAGTATATTTAATTTTATACATATATAAACAATACAATTCCAAAATAGTGAGTCAAAACACTCTAAAATTGAAATATTTTGTTTCAATTAAAAAAATGAAACAACATCCAAAACATATCAACAACATTTGATCTTTAAAAACAAAGAAAAGGATAAAAATGAAAAAAAGGAGAATGCAAGTTAATGTGATGGTGTGATGGGTTTGGGGGGATGAACATGGAGAATAAGCCGGGGAAAAAAAATAAAAATTCATGTGGCCTTTGACGGAAAAATTCAACGTTTATTTCACATGGAAAATATAATTCACACGATTTTTTGGAACTTGAAAGGTTTGAAAATTGTGGCCAAAGAAGAACAACCATCGTTGATCTTGCCTCGCCGCAAGTCTAGTTCGTGGGGTTGGTGCATCTACAATCTCAACTGTCCATGTTGACCTTTTAGTCAACTTTAACCCAAGATGAAATTCCATCTTTTTATTATCAACCAACCAGTAATGAGTTCCTAGAAAAACTTCACATAAAAAAAAATGTAGAATTTTCCTCGCCTGCTCGGTATTACGGTTAATGTTGTTTTTAAAAGTGTTTTTCATCTAAAAATATATCAAAATAATGTTTATATCAACACATCAAAATAATCCGAAATACTATTTTTTTTTACTTTATTATCTGATAAGAATTCCCACAATTCAAAATTTAAAGATCCAAGGGCAATGAAATAAAGCAGTATGGCTGATTATTCTATTAAATTTTCATAATCCATCAAGTATAATTGTGGGGGTATGACTCACCCTTCCACACACATAAATATACATACATACACACACACATCCATATAACGAACACGTGTCATCACATGATGAAGCTTTTGGATTTAGGAATCCTGTCGCAATTTCCAGGTGCCCATCCAATCAGCTGCTTCTCATTGTCATAAATCACCACTCTGTCTTGCATTGATATGTCTAAAGAAACACCACAAGAAAGGAGATTGTAAGGAGTTTTCAGCCAAGTGGCAGGATGATTCTCTCAATATTTCAAGCTATGATCCAGATTATGCAGAAAATACTACCTCCAATGACGTTCAGATCATTCAGACCTACTTCTGTGCCATTCAGAATTCCCAAACAAGCGTTTCCCTTGGCCTGCAAAAGATTTTGCCAGCATTCATTGAAACACAGAGTAGGCTCATTATAAGAAAAGGTGGAGAAAACGATGGAGGGGTGGGCTTACTGATACGATTAGAAAAGCTTCCGGCGAGAATTCAAGCTGGGTTTTAGATTTTCCGTCATTCGTGAAGCTCAATGCGAAGGTCTTGAAGTATTTCTTGACATCCCGTATGCTTTTGAAAGGTTTCCGTCCTTTCCAGCATAGTGGAAGTGTCTGATCATCCAGTGCTTGTCTCAATGGCTTCGTGGATAATTCCCTCTTCATCTGAAAGAAAAATGGTAGGAGTATAAATCATATTCAGTATAAGGTCTTAGGTGAGATGATTCCTTAACATGGTATCAGAGCCTTGTTGACGAGTTCGAATCCCACTATCCCCATTCTATTCGATAAAAATCAAGCATAAGTAGTGTGAGACTGTGCAAGCTTCAAGCCTAAAGAACTTTTACTTGAAGGAGTGTTTTAGAGAATAATATAAATCATATTCTGAGACATTACTTATCAGCTTTAAGTTTTTAGATGAGATGGGTTTATTATCGTTTTCATCGGAAGTAATCTGAGCTTCAAGCCAAAATGAGTGAATATTTAGTTTCAAGCATCTGAAGCATATTAGGATGATGTTCGGGTGGGAAATCAAACTGCAAATTAAGGAAACAAATATATTTGCAAAATTAAGGAATCTTTTTCTCGTAGAGGTGAAGGATTTCCAGTTCATTGAGCAATGATTTCAGGTACTGAGAAATGTATTTCAAAACTAATTAAGGTGGTGATTGATTGACATACTCTGCTCAAGCTATATCAAACTCTTAATTTCTCTCTATGTTTGGCATAGTTTTATGAGAATTTTTCCCACTTACCAGAGAAATCAGACCTTCATACACCTGAGAATTAACGTAAGTATAAGAGGCGCCGCTGTCAAAAGTTACGAGCAGGTTTTTGAACCCGGTAGTTTTTCCATCAAAAGTCAACTCAGCGAGTCCAGGTGAGTAGTGTTTCCTGCCATGCACAGTGAGGATTTGCCATTAGAATATGAAGATATGAATTATAAAAAGCGAAACTCTGAGAAGATGAAAGGAAGTTCTAGTTACGCATTGGGTGACATTGGCGTCCAAGCAACACGAGATGGATCGTAAATTTCATCGCCGAAGAAGAGGAATCCTCCGCCGCGAGCGCTTAAACAGTGTCCAATCACATTTCTCACCAAACCCGCACTACTAAGCTGTGAAACGATGCTAGATTTTCCCCGGCCAAGACCAAGAACTCCGTCGATGGGATGATAAGATCCACCTAAATCCTGATCATATCCACATCTGTTTGAGGAGAAAACGAACAGAGTGAGCAAATGATTCAGGTCATGAATGGAGTCTCGTGAAATTTTAACAAAGAAAGCAGAGAAAAGATAACAACCCAAGAGCCAGAAGAGGGCTCTGCCGCTTTTCACTTGTAAAGTTGAGATTGAAAGGCATCCCTGACAAGAACGCCAAGAGATGATCCGCCATCAGCATACTCAACCTCATAATCACACTGCGCTGGGCTTTCACATCTTTGGTCGCCATTGTTGTGCAAGGATTGGCAAATGGGGTCCTTCCAAGCCACTAGATTGTTACTGGGTTTGTAATATGGATGAGGTGCCTGTAAATGAGAAGTAATCGTGTTACTCAGTTATTGAAAGAATTTAAAATCAATAAAAAAACCACTTGAATCACATGTAAGTTTGAGATACAATGATAATTGCAGGATCTAAGACGAACTATAGAGCAAACTTGGGAAATTGTCTTTGACGGAGCAGCACAGGTTTACAGATTTACCATATAAAAAAGGTAAACAAAACTATGCTGAAACAATCCAAATCGATCAGAACTGGATAAATAACTAGAGAGTCATGCGTGAGTTGCAGCATCATACAACAATTCCGTCCATCAGGCTTAGCTTGTGCCCCAAGGACGAGATTTTTAAGACATCACAGTGACCGTGCAGGTTTGACTATTCTTTTTTTGGGGAGGGATTCGAGGAAACCCCATCCTGAAAGTGTATTTTATAGGTCTAGATGAACTAGTAAAACCCCGATTGTTCCAGGTTATTACAAGAGGTACACGCCCTGACTCGAACTTGAGATCATACTGTGCAGATCTTAAATTCTTTGCTATCACGCCACGCCTTTGAGGACGGTTTGACTATTCGATCATACGATGAACATCATGATATGAATGCTAAATTAATATTTTTTTTCATAAATTGTTAATAGATTGGCTCGGCAAAACAGAGGAAACCTGTCGTAATGATTTTTACCTCTCTGCACTGGACACAGGGAGCATCACATTGGAGCCATGTGAGATCACTTCCAGTATCTACATCGAGAAAGTAAGGTTTTGATGGTTGGCCAATGTTGAGGGTCACATTATAGAACCTGCAGAATGAAACTCAGTGAGTTTAGTAACAGACGATTAAGTAACAGAATGAAATCCTAAAGAATCATACTTGGCAAAGAAACAGCAGAAAAGTCAACCCTTTTCAGCTGTGCACTTACCCAGTAGGATAGACATTCCCATGAAGTGGTAAGACAATGGACGACGGAGCTCTATTGATCATCATTGATGAACCCATTGTTTCACCTGACATCACAGCTTTTCTCCATCTTTGCTGCCTGTCGTCGCTAGCAGCTGATGACCCTAAGATCAAAACCAGCACCACCACCCCCACCACCCAAAAACCCACCTTTTCTTTTCCCATCTCTCTCCTTTTTGACAGTCACCGAGCGGTTGTTTCTGGAGATTGATTAACGCGCCAAAACTTATTTGATAAGTATCCGAGAGAAATCAAAGACTTGGCCAATTCACTTGTATTGATTGATTTGTGAGAAGCCCATCTGAGTCCAAAGTTGTTTTTATTGACATGGGACTTCTGCTTGACGATTAAGGATTCATGGGTATTGCTTTGTCCTTGAAATTCTTACTTAATTACCAATTAACAAATCGAGATTTCTTCAAATGTGATGTTTTGTTATTCTTTTCCTCCTGTGAGAGAGGAGGATCATGTTGGTGGATTTAGAACTAATTCTTTTTTTTTCAGAATAAATGTAAAGGCAACTAAAAGAATTTGCAGCAAGTTAAGGTATAAAAATTGCCTTTTCATCCAAGCACAGACACGGTTGTGTATAATCAATGGCAAGGCATATTCAGATAATCTGTTCTAGCTTGAGTTATTATGGCAATTTCATGGAAACTTCCATGAGAGGGACATTAGAAACAAAGCCAAAGCAATAAAATGGAATGGAGTAGTCTTCACCTCCATGGTTGTCTGTCTTCCATCTTCCATCTTCCAAGCTCTAGGATTGAGTCATGGAGACTTCTCTTTTGTTTCATGAGCAAACTGCTTATTCAGTCCCTGTAGTTTTAGTGAAATAAATAATATATCCTTATTGTTTTAAACATTCAATATTGAATCCCTATTGTATTTATATATTTGTGTTTAATTTGGTCCTTTCATATTAAGGCTTTAATGATATTTTATTTTATTTTTCCTTTCTAAAATGTCTTCATTTTTAGTGAAGAAATTTCAAAACTAAAAGGACTAAGTTTTAAAATCATAAACAATGTGGGATTATATTTTAATTTACTTTTGTTCCTATAACCTTCCATTGTTTCGTGGCCTTCACCCCTCCCGACAATAAATGTATTTTCAAATCAACTTGCAACCAAGTCTCTTTCAAAATGATTTTAGTTATCATCCATTCATAAAAAATTAAATTAAATCTTATCAATGTGCTGGGTTCGAATTTTAAACCTAAAAAGTTAAAAGTTAAGGATTGAAACAATCCTCAAACTAACTCCCAAGACCTCTATAATCATTTTAATCAAAATCTAAAATTCATATGATTTCATGAGTTAACATGTATTTACATGCTAAAATCAGATTAAAAAATCAAAACCGGTGAAATTAGATTTGACTCGTGTAAAATCGGTTCTATTTTACAACTTTACTAGATTTTTGATATGAATCAAGTCAAAATTGAATTTTGACCTTAAAAATATTTGTTGACCAGATTTTGTGAGATTGATCATATCTTTCAAACTATATATTGAATCTAGCTGAAATTTTATAGGGACAATACTAGACACATGAAAATATATTGTGGTAAATTTTCAAGTCAAACGGATTTTAGAAATATATTATTTCAAAGAGTCAAAATTACTAGATAAATCTTGTCAAATTTATCAAAGTAGACCTATGTATATGTATTGTTTTGGACGCATTCAGAGTTATATATGAAACTTTGTCATGATTGTAGTTGGGAGGAAAACTAGTTTTTTGAATAAGAATTCAAACGTTTTATAAATCTTAGTCCATCTTATAATTATTACTCTAACATGTGAATATTTTACTAAACTTATTTAGGGTGTTTAGAACTCAGGTTCTTCACACTAAAAGGAAGATTTAAAGTAACAAATGTTTGATGAGTATCAAATATCATCATATTACCTTGACCTGTACGTAGTTATTCTTTTCTGTCAGGATTTAGGAGTTAAATTATATCTGCTTTCGGATCCGATGAAAGGATTCCGTTTCCAACACCAACTTATAGACTCCAATCTATATCGGTGGAGATGTACTCGCTGCTGCTCAATCCATAAACCTGTGCAGTCAGAGGATTTCAGAACATAAGATGTTCTAGTGTCGAACATGCGTAAGAATATGTTGTCTTGCTTATGTTCTGTCAAGGAACTCACCTAAAAGGCTAAGTTGTAAGGTAAGGTCCCAGATTATGATTTATATTATTTTTTAACATATCCTCTTAAGTGAAAGTTTTTCGGACTTGAAACTTGTACAAATACACACTACCTTGTGCTTGATTTTTTTCATCAAATAGAATAGGGGTGGTGAGATTCTAACTCGTGACCGCTGGGTCAAGAAAGTTCTGATACTATATCAAAGAACCATCTCACCTAAAATCTTAAACTGTTAGGTAAGGTCTCGGATTATAATTTATATTATTCTCTAATATTTTCAAGTAATGAAGTCGTTTCAGCAACAGTTCCCTCCACAACTCTAGCAGCAGATCTGTCAAGGTATTCCTCAAATAATTTTCAAAGCAGTGGAGATGTGGCCGGAGCGATTTCTAATGGTTTTAATACCACAGCATTTCCAGCTGCAATAGCTCCCAATGACTGGATCAACCGACAATGTTGCAAGATAGAAGGAAGGCTTATGATTCAGCCAATGACTTTTCACGTGATTAACAATTTCTACAATTGGTTTGCTTCTCAACTCGCACCTTAATGTTGTTTGTGAGTGCAACCAGCCCGGCTCCAAGCTTGAAGTGAGACTGAGACACCCTATGAACCTCAAAAGGAAAACACAGTTACCCTTAAGATTATTTACAAATATTAACAAGGTTCTTTTTTGCCTATCCTATTCTTACATCCTAAGAAAGGTTTTGTTGACTGTCACGGTTCATGTATTGTATTAATGAATTTCTTATAAAAGTTTGGTGTTCCTATTTCGATCTCCTCATAAAAATTGGACCTGTAACTGTAAGAACATAAACCATCAGGTTTTGTGATCTTTAATATACAGTCAAGGCTAGTATCATACCAAGCTCCATATTGCAAAGTTAAGGCAGCTAATCACTAAATCACAGCTTTTTTTCCTCTTTTATCCCTCAATTGATCTTGTCACTCGTACTCAACATGTCTTCAATAACATTATGGTCTGATCTTCCAGAGGAATTGGTTGAGGTTATCATTAAACTAATCGCAGAAGATTCTGTCGATCTCTTACAATGTTATTTCTGTCGTTCGTGGAGGAAGTGGTGGGCGACCTGTTCCGTGATAGACAATTTCAGCTGCGACGCATTCCATCGTTGTTTATTTCATTTGGTGAAGCAAAATGAGGCCTTAAATGTCCAGATGTCTTAATCCTTTCTCTTGTGGTTGCAGGGAAAATGATAATAATTTCTGGACAAGAAATTCGACACAAAGGAGGAAGCAGGGCCTGTTCGAAACAGAAGTTGTTGCCCGCTCTCTGGCTGACTACTACTTTGTGCTTGATTTTTATCGAATAGAATGGAAATGGTGAGATTCAAACTCGTGACTGCTGGGTCAATAAATAGAGATGGTGAGATTCAAACTCATGACTGCTGGGTCAATAAGACTCTGATACCATATCAAGGAACCATCTCACCTAAAAACTTAAGCTTTTAAACGAGATTCCTAAAATATAATTTATATTATTCTCTAATAGTACATCATTGTTATGAAGCGGATCATGGACGATTTATTTTCTAGCTTTCACTAGTAGCTACTTGGTAGTCAATTTCTAGAGATTTATTGCTTGTTCCTGGACGTTTGGAATATTGGGGCGGTGGAGAAATCTTTCGAACGGAAACGAAAGATTTTGAGTTTGTTCAAAATGAATTCGGGATCAGAAGCAGCGGATGAAGGTGGAAAGTTCGGGTGATGAATCAGTTTTCCAGGGAAGGAATTCTAACATATTCGGGAAAAGCCTTTTATCACTCTATAAGAAAATATAATCGAGCATACGACTGTCGTAGGTCCCAAGGAAAACATGTTCTCTTATGGCTGTTAGGTCAATTGCTGTACAGACCCCATTTCTAGCAAAGACATTATACAGTTCTATTTTCAGCCACCATGTTCTGTTTCATAAGGGAGATGAGAACACCATCCCTGAAAGACTCTAGTTGTGGACGCTGAATCTCGGATTGTAAAGTATTCTCAGAACATTTTTAACAACAAATCAGGTAATGAAAACAATCAGATAAAAATCATGCTACTCTAATATGGGAGCTCGTGCTAACAACATTCTATGCCAAGTACTGGTTTTGTCTATTCACATGAATTACAGAATACATGATCTACAAGGTCATGAATGGCATCATAATGTTGTTCTTAAAAGCCGCTGCTACTCAAATTTTGCCATTTGGTGAACAAAAAAAAAAAAAAACTGAAAGAGAGAAGTTTCCATACATTTGATGATCTCCAGGAAACTATGTGGTATGAGCATCGTGTGTCCGTGATGCCCAAATACCAAACACAAGAAACCAGAAGACAAATAAGATAGCCCAGTAGCGAGCAGGTCCATATTTGATTCTGGTCAGCACAATCTGCAAGTTGTAAGAGCATGAACATCAGACCAGATAGCTTATGTATCAGAATCTTACACTTTTTTTTTCTTGCAAGAGTTGCCAAGAAAAATAAGAGATGGATATAGCCAAGATTTTATAAAGGGAATTAGAGCACAAGCAAATTAGGTAAGCTTTTCTCCTTGAATATTTACACTCAAGTCATACCATGCATGAATCAGCATATTCACCATTGTTTACCCTTTCCATACACCGAGCATTTATGCAGCGTTGGCATTCAATTACTGCCAAAAGCACGCTACAAGACCTAAATTGGTTTGTTATTGCTTAAAAAAGAAAGCCTAATTCCTTGCAGCCATCGTCCTAAACCATCACAAAGAAGGAAGAACAAAATTACAGCCTCACAATAGGCATAAAGCTGCTGGAATTCTCAATATTTATTATTGAACAGAAACTGACAATTTTTTTATCTCTGTTAGACAACTAGCATTTCCATGCCTATCTGGATTTGGAATTCTAAAAACGCCCTTCAGTGCTTTCACTCTAAAGTACACAGCAAAAGCCACAAGTTATGACTTGTGACCTTTAAAGAATATGCCATTAACAAGAAACCAAGACCAGATTTTACTTTTCAGAACATATGGTAATTACCCAAAATTATAAAAACACAGGAGCAGCAACTACTAGACCCGAATAAAGATATATTAGGACCATAAAAGACTGATTTTCCAACATAGCTCTATATAAAATGATCAGTCTAGGCTGCAACTTCAAATTCAGAAATCTGAATTTACTTTCCTTGAATCATTTCTGTCTGCACCACTTCATCAAACAATTTCAGATTTCATTCAGCCAAGTGTATCAAGACACTCTCTCAAAACTGTTATATTGAACAGAAGACTGCCATTCTATAATCCCAGGTTTCTGTGAAACCTAAGGATCATGATTCTTACCATCTGCCAAGGTACTTACGTTATAACACCACTAAGAATATGCATTCATAGATCAAGTGCAGTTATGGCAGAATTCATGGTCAGAAAGAAAAAAAGGGTTACTTACAAAGCGAAAGAAGACCACAACTGTTAGAGCACAAACACCTCCAAGGAGAATATGAAGACCACTTTTGGCAGTTTTCTGAAGACAGTGTAGCTGAATAAGTAGCATAAACCACATAATACAACTAACAAAAGTCATTAGAATTCTTTTGCAACCAAAACAAACATCAAATAATTTGCAGGGGCATATACTAACAATCTAGAGCAACAAAACAATTAGACAATAAAACAGCTCCAAAAATGCCAAGAGCGAAGAATCATCACTACACCTAACTATCATTTGACTAAGAATAGAAGATCTTTTATAATTTAACAGTTTAGCAAAGGACTGAGGATGAATTTGAACTGACTTCCTTCCTTTCAAACGAGAATTGTGCTACCAATTTGGTTATCCCTTAGCCATTGGAATTTCATATGGTGCATGTTGATGGCAACAATGTTTCAAACATACATCCTTATCACAAAAATTCCTATAGCAAGCTCAAGTAATTATGATTCATTTCATTGGCTCAGTAAGAAAGAGAAAAACAAGCAATGATGGAATGAAGGGTATCCAAATCTCTTATATTATAAATGTTATCAAAGTTCCTTCCGTGATGCAATTTCATCTATTTAATAGAGCGCACTTTAACCCAAAGAGCTACATCAGAATTTGATCGATTTTATCTCAACACCAACACTTGAGGATTTTTTTTTAAAAAAAATTGCATAAAAGATTTTGGCATGATTTTCTGGATTTCCTTTTCATAGCATCAAAGAGAATGCACAGAGCTCTTTTTCAACAGATACAAAGAGCTGGTTGGCTAAAGAAGCCGATTACTCCAACTACCAACATCCATGCCAAGCAGACAAGAGCACATACTAATTTGGAAATATTCAGCAACCAGGAGCAAAACAAAAGTAGCCAGACAATGAAACATTCAAGGATTCATCAACTCTCTATCCCTTTTACCAATAACAAGAATGTTTTTCCTATTCATCCATCCATAAGAAGCCAAATCCTCTAACCATTGGCAGTTCTAAAGGAAGATGCTATACTGTGGGGAAGCTCAAGGGCAACAGATGTCCTTCCAAGGAAGTCTGTACCCAAAAGCACTCATATCTCAGCCTTAGTAGTATGCTCCTTAGCCTATACTGCAACTTCTCCATGCCACCCTTCCATCTGACCCCAACCCAATAAAACAGTGAAGAAGGCTCACTATTAATCCAGTTCCCTTATTTCCCACGATGTCACCCCCTGGACCCCTTCTTCAATTAAAGCTAGCTCACAATCCCAGCAACTACCTATGGTTACTTTGATAAATCTCAAATTCTGGGGAATGCCACCATCAACACTTATTGAGTGTCATCAAACCAGTTCACAAACATTATGCCAAATAGGCAAAGCAGTTGAGAACATAACCAACCTCCCAACTTAAGAATCTATATAGGCATAGTTTCTAATGCATTTCTATTACCTGTAATTGCTCTCCCCTTTGTAGTATCTGAAGGTCTTAGTAAAGTTTATAAATTAACTGTAGAAAATAACATACCCATACTAGGTTGTTGAATGAATCCTAGAATATTCCATTGTCTAGCTACTTTTGCTTTGTGTTTCCTATTCAAGGTCTTATCTAATAGTCACTCACTATTGGAAACAAAGCTTTATATATGCACAGCCAAACAATATGCAGCAATATAATAAAACATGTTCCTTTGGTTTGTTAAAAAAATAATGTACTTCACAGTGATGTCCTTGTTATGTCCTTGTTGGTACTAGATTGGCATAGGCACTTGTGAAATTTTCTTGTTCATAGAAACAGTGGCACATAAGACCACCCAGTAACAATATATATTGAGCTAAAATACCAACATGGAAAAATAGAAAAACAATTCTATGTATACATGGGTCTTAGTCTAACCAATTAGGCTGAGCTCAACATACCTTTCCAACACGGGGAGCAATAAGCCATGCTAGAGTAACAGTGAGAAGCCCTGTAGCAAGTAAAATCCCTGTAGCTTCCACAGCCCATTTAGTTGCAGGATTCTCAGCAGGGAGAACATCTTCCATGACAGTATCCAGAGGTTGTTCAGAAACAACCTGTGAAACTGCATTAGAATTATTATTGTGATTATAGTGTGGCCTAAACCACAATGAAATTTCACTTAGTCGTTGCCTTCTAACAGCAGCAACAGCATCGGGATCTACATCTGCAATAGTATGCAACTGAGCAGGATTAGGATCTCCAGCGGCAGTCCTTTCCCTCAATGCTTCGTAATCCTTCAAAGCAACCATAACCTTTTTAAAGTCTGAAAGTTCTGATATTAATAGCAACATGTCCACAGATTTCACAAATGGTGGATCCATGATTGACGAACCACTTGAGTGCACATGCATAGTGTACTAAGGCAAGATCATTTTTGCATGAGCAGCCAAGTTCAATTAAGTCTTGCTGGTGAAATAAACCCAGTTCTAAATCTGTATCCGTATTACAAATAAAAACCTCCCCTCCAGGACCGATGAACTCAACCAACCCTGATTCCCTTCCAGTATTTTTGCTATGAAACTGACCAGCTTCAGCATCCAAGGGGACTTCTCTGCTTTCAGGTTTTGCTGCTCCATTACTTTTACGTGCTTCTTGCAACGGAGGAACAATGCCCAAAAATCCCAAAGCAACATCTCCCTTTTTGTCAGATTCAGCACATTGGCACACGCGGCATGTTGCCATACCTGCATCTAGACTGCAACGTGAGCCAGCCTCTGAATCTTCACTCTCACCAGGTGAGTGATCATTATTCCTGATTCCACCACTGATTGGTTGTGATATATTTTCCTTACCCATTACACTAGCTTGAGGCTTGCATTTAAAACAACTTCATAGTTTGGACTATTGCAACAATTTTATATTAATTTCCTTTACTCAAGCCCATAGCCAACTTCTCCATTGCAAATTTCTATTGAAGACAACGCAGACTATCAGCACTATATTAAGTAAATGGACTGTGCTGTTTGATGAAACCCTTCCCAAATGCAAAGGCATAGAGAATACCTTCCTTTCTCTTTGCCACTATGCTACCAATTCAACCACAGTGTATAACTGGAAACTGCAAAATAATTCTTATTAGAATTGAGACATGATCGATTCTTCATGGCACAATCATTGTGCATTGATGCGTGAAAACAACAGTGAAGCACAAACAAATAAGACAAGGCACTTCGCAGTATCCAGTTGAAGAACAGAACTAGAAAATACAAAAATGGAAAGAGCATGATAGCAGTTTACGCACAGCACAAGCAATACGATGTTCTTTCACATGCCAAGCAAGAAGAAAAAAAAAGACCTTTTCCACACCCTGATGCACGTGAATGGGTGATGAAGCACAGTGAGACATGCAAAATTTTACCATGTGCTTGTTTTGGGATGCTCAAAATTAGAATTCTATAACACAAGTAAACAAGAAAGAATTTTTTTCTCTTCTTGATTGTCACTCATGAGAACAATTCTTAATCTGCCACGAGCATTAATAATGATACCAACGTAAATCTCAGGCAACTCAAACATACAACAATCCAAGAAGATGATGAATCAATGATTCAAGCAAAATAGAATCGCCAAACACATTGCTGAATGCTTTCATTGGATTTGACCTAATAAAGAACAGAATTGGTGAAGATAAAAAAAATAAAAATATTTCCAAATTGGAAAAAATCAAAGTAGACAAGCTCAACTCAGAAATGTAAAAATAACCAAAAACCCACAAACAAAACTTAAGTATTTGACAACAATCCACAATCCTACATAGAGAAATCACAAAATCAAAGCCTGGAGCAGATTAACTAATTTAATTAAGCCATTACTCAACACATCACATCAACAAGTGCCCCAAAAAGCAAGGAACTTGAGAGAAAAAAAGTACCTTTCTTGGTTTCGGCTTGAAGGGAAGTAGGTAGTGGTGAGAGGAGAATGGTATCAGATGCGACTCCCATAAATCGATGGATCTTTGATCTACAATTTTCCAGGCTACTGTGAGAGAGAGTTTGTGGAGATTAAAACTTGGGACTAACTTTTTATCTCCAGTCTGTCTGCTATGCTTGGAGTGGATGTCACATCAGAATTTGTCTGTCCTCCACTTGTCTACAAGTTGTCCTTGCACTTTTTTAATTTTTCTCCTTTTAGTATAATCCCTACACCAAATTATTCTCTTAGTCCCTACTTTTAAACACAATTATAACTCAGTCCTTCATATTTAAAGTTAACTATGTTAGTCCCTTAACTCTCTTTTTTCTTAAGACGACGTTAAACAATATCATCAGCTCAGCATTAATTGAAACTAAATTCCTCTCAAATGATTTTAATAACTAACAATTGATTGCTTGCTTTGTCTTTAAACTTTCACCATGTGGGTTTTTCTTCAAGAATTTAAAATCATAAAAAATAACGTATTTGAGAATAAGAAAAAATTGAAAAAAGAATACTTTACTCTCATTCTCATCATTTTCCCTTAGATTTGTAACAATTCCACAAATGAGCCCATAGAGAAGATTTGTTCAAATTTATATGAATTTGTAAAACTCTATCATATAAATTACGAGGACTGGATTGTAAAATAGCTATCAATATAGATTAAGAAGAAGGGGGGAAATAGTATATAATTTTTTTTTTCATAAATGTTTAATAGATAAAAAAAATTTAATAATGGTTGAGCATTTTTATTTTTTAAGAATCTATTTATTTCTGATAAATTGTAGATTTTCCATCCGTTTCAAGTTTTTTGTTTTTTTTAATATTCAAAAGTAATAGGTATTTCTTTAGAGATTTTTTTTAATATATTATTGTCTTAAAAGTAGACAAGTGATTGATATCTGAATACTTGTAAGAGATTTTTTTTAATAAATTTAGAGAATTATTTAAGTAAATATATCTTTTAGAGAAAGTATCATGATATTTTAGAAAAAGACATGAAAATAAACATATAGTGAAGAATAGAGATTTTAACCTCCCAAAAGATATTAAGTATTTATAGCACATAAGTTTTTTTTATGAAAAAAGGAAGCAAAGTGTAGAATCTTTCTTATAGTTTTAGTGAAAAAAAAGTATACCTAACTTTATCAAATAAAAAAACAACTCTTGGCATTGCACAAGTTAATGTTTGAGATTTTTATATTTCAACCTTCATGTTCTTGTTTGATATGTTTCAAAAATATATATATATATTTTTTTATTTTAAATTATATATTTTTTTTTATATTTTTAGATTATTTTCATATAATAATATCAAAAATGATTTTTTAAAAATATAAAAAGCTCATTATCATCACTAAAACATATGCTCACATAGCTGGCTTAAAAGCATGTGTTTTGTTTTTGTGTTTAAAGATTGTTTTTAAAAGATTTTGATGTTCTTTTTTATAAAAAATAATTCTTTTAGATTATTTTGTCAAAACATATTAAATTTAACAACATGAAAAGGGCTAAAAGATATTGCAGAATATGATATCTCGAGTGGACAAAAGATAAAATTCAAAGAAAATCACAAGTCGTTAGAGTATTGAGATTAATTCAATCTCACAAAATAACTTCAATTATGTAACCAAAGCCAAATTAAATAAAGTAACTCGCTACATCATATATTAAGCTCTTTTTTTTTTTATACGAGAAAACTTCAACTTCTAAAAAACACATTTTATAAGATTAGGTGAGCGAATAAGACTTCAATTGTACCATGCTTTTACAAGAAATACACGTTCTAATTCAAACTCGATGTATACTATACATATCACAAACCTCACATCACACCTTGACCCATGGAGATAATCATATATTAACCACTATATGCTAAAAACAAGTGTTTGAGGACTTGAACGCACCTGATGGATAATATTAAAAAATAGATTCAATCTGAAAATCTTATTAAACATTACTATTTATCTTGGTTATCCTGCCTCTAAAACCAAAATCAGCCTCCCCAATTCTTAATTATGTCGGCAAAACAATAAATATGGGTGTAATTCATGCATGATTATCCACTAATCAGCCGCATGTTAGTGGTGGCTGCGGCGTGCGGTTATGATAGCTTTTTAAAGTGCTTTTTATATCGAAATATATTAAAATAATATATATATATTTTTTTAAAATTATTTTTATATCAACCCATCAAAATAAGCTAAAAACACCAAAATATATTCATTTAAAATAAAATAAAAATTAAATTCCAGTAAAACAACAGTTTGTAATTTTTTTTATTAATCTATAAGAAATACCTTCATGATTTTCCTTTTTACATGAATCTTATTTTTCATAATGGAGTATAATTTTTTTTATTTGTGTAGCATTAGTGGTGAAAAAGAAATATAAATGCTAAAAAAATCAGTTTATAAAAAAAATATTAAAAAAATTGAAAGTATTGTATTTGCTAGTTACACGTTACAAAGCCGTTTCCACAAAAAGATAAAGCTGCTCTCCCCCCAGCTCCCACCTCCGCAGTTCCTCTCCCCCTCTCTCTGTGATGGCATTAGCTGCTTCAGCCCTTACACCTCTCAATCGTAAGTTTTCTTTCTCTTCTACTCAACCATTTCTCTTTTCCTTATTTTCCAATTCAGTGCTTTCTCTGCAAATCCATACGCTCACTAAATTTGCTACATTTTATGCCTGCAAAGGGATCTCAAATGCAAATAGATGGAGCCAGGTATCATCTCGAGCTTCACATAGCTTCAATGTCTCTTTATTATTTGAAAAGCGAGGAATTGGATTTCGAAATGGAATTGCTGCTGCTGCTGCTGCTTCTTCTCCTAGTCCAGTCATTGAAGATATATCTCAAAAAGAAATTCCTCAGAGAATTTATACATGGCCTGATAACAAGGTCAAAGTTTCAATCTTTCCTATCAATCTTTTTTCGATATGCGAACTCAATTAGTTTTTTTGTTTCTTTACTAATTTTTAATGTTTGGTCATTGGGTATGCGAATCTGTGTAGTATAAATCTCTCGACTTTTCCTTAGTGGTGAAAAGACCTTCTCCATATTGTAAAGTTTGTTGCTTTTTTAACACAGTGGCCGTACCAATGGTGCTTTTTTTTCACGGGTGTATCTGCATTTGATAGTTTGTGTAGTAGAATTGTGTCATCTTCTTGATTTAATTTCTTTGTTAAATTTAAGCAAGTGGGTCTTCAAAGATTCTTATATTAGTTCTACTTGCTCTAAACTGGAGTTCGTCTAAAGTCAAAGCTTGAATTCTGATATCCTAGCAGTAATTTCGGCATGTTTTTCTTTTTGTTAACAAAAAATGCATATATATATATATATATATATATATATATATTTTCTCAATCGTAAAATCAATTCGATGTCTTAATATAAAGTCAAGAGCTTTGATGGAATTGAACTCGCAAAATTTAGTAGCCATGAGAATATCTATTTTTATTCGAGTATGATAATGCTTCCACACGCACACATGCTTGGATAGTGTGTAAACAGTATGTGTCCATTTGACTTTTGCAAATCTGAAACTATCTTACAAGTTTTAGTTTTGAGAGATGACGTGTTTTAAATAACAAATTGTAGTTTTGATTACAGAAGCCAAGGGTGTGTATACTAGGTGGTGGATTTGGAGGCTTATATACTGCTTTAAGACTAGAATCACTTATTTGGGCTGACGACAAGAAGCCTCAGGTAAGATTAAGACTACAATTTGTTACACAGGCGTGCTTTTTTTTTAATCATTTAAATAGTTCTGATTTTTGTTTATTGCTGCAATGATCTCTGACTATATTTTACAGTAGAGAAGGGAAAACTTAAGAACATTAAGTATATTCATTACTTGGTGCTATTATTAACAGCTTTGATGTTTGTACATTCTGGGACTTAGGTTCTTCTCGTCGACCAGTCTGAACGTTTTGTTTTCAAACCAATGTTGTATGAGCTTCTATCTGGAGGTATGTTGTTCATTGTGTATTGTGTATTGCTAGTGATGATTCCTTATAAATGTCATTATCAAAGTGAATGGGTGATTAAATCTGATGCAGAGGTGGATGCATGGGAAATTGCTCCCCGATTCTCAGAATTGCTTGCAAACACTGGCATACAGTTTTTCCAAGATAGAGTAAAGATGTTACATCCTGCTGATCACTTGGGCATGAATGGGTCGACAGGATCTTGTTCTGGAGGAACCGTGGTGCTTGAAAGTGGCCTTCTTATTGAATATGACTGGTATTGCTTCAATCATCCTCTTTGCCATATTTTGGTGTATATTCAAGCTTCCTTTTTCTTTTATCTTTTTTTTTATATATAAAAAATCAAGAAAATGGGCTCTTTCTCGGCTCTTGTATTGTGGAGAAACTTATTTGTTCCAGAAATAAATGTAGAATAAAAAAGGATCAGCAATAATGTGCTAATGTTCTTATACATACTAAAAAAATGAAATGCAATGTCCATTGGCACCTTAGGATCTTTGTTGACATTATATGGTGCTGTTGACCAGTTTCAAAGTAAATTGACTCTTGCTTATGTTTTAAGTAAATCTCAAATTCCTTGCTGATTTTACTTTCTTTTGTCCTGGGCAGCCAGGTTGGTTCTTGCTTTGGGGTCTGAAGCTAAACTTGATACTGCACCAGGTGCTGCAGAATTTGCATTTCCTTTCTCCACTCTTGAGGATGCCTGTGTAAGAGTTTGGTTGTATGACTTCATGCATTGAACAATAGGGAAGACATTTATATTCACTGCCTTTACTTGTTGGATCTTTGCAGAAGGTTGACAATAAGTTGAAAGAATTAGAGAGGAGGAAGTTTGGCAAGGACACTCTGATTCGTGTGGCTGTTGTCGGCTGTGGTTACTCTGGAGTTGAGTTGGCTGCTACAGTATCAGAGAGACTACAAGACAGAGGTTTAGTTCAAGCCATTAATGTGAACACTATAATCTTGCCAGCTGCCCCTCCTGGCAATAGGGAAACTGCACTTAAAGTAAGATATCTAGATTTTGGATAAAAAAAACTCTTACTGGTGTAATATTTAGTTACACCTTTACATGCACAAAGGGACATGGATTAGAGATGCCTCCTTTACTACTCTCTCTTAATTTCAGATATAATTGTTTTGTTATTGATTAATAGGTAGTGATCAATACCTTTAATTCCAAAGAAAAAAAAATGCTGAGAAAATTCCATTTTTTGGAATGCTGTTAAAGGCAGAGTTCATTTTCAGTTTTTCATGTCCTTGATTGCTCTAATCTATTTAGGAATCTGGAGTTTTTATCATTCTCACTGGCTCTCTAATTTTTTCCCTTGATTAAATTACAAGTTTACATGCAATCAGCACTATGAAATTTACATGGCTTTTGCTATTGGAACTAGGTTCTTTCATCCAGGAAAGTCCAGCTTCTATTGGGTTATCTTGTACGCTGTATCAGGAAAAGAGAGTGACTTGGAAGGTTCTGCAATGCCAACAGAGGCTGGGGTATTTCCAAAAACACTAGCAGAACATGGTTCTGAGAAATATATTTTGGAACTTCAACCTGCTGAAAGGGGATTACAGAGGCAGATTCTCGAAGCAGATCTAGTGTTGTGGACTGTTGGGTCTAAACCCCCACTTCCTCAATTGGAACCCTGTGATAGGCCCCATGAGCTTCCTTTAAATGGCCGGGGACAGGCAGAGACAGATGAAACTCTCCGTGTTAAGGGCCATCCACGCATATTTGCACTTGGTGACTCTTCTGCTCTTAGAGACATGAATGGAAGGATTCTTCCAGCAACTGCTCAGGTATTGTATCATTTCAATTTCTTAGATGTGGAAGAAAATGCTCTTTTCCATTTTCCAATAAGAACATTTTCACAATACCAACCCCCCATTCACTGACTCCCTGTTGCACCTCTCAGGTTGCTTTCCAGCAGGCAGATTTTACTGGCTGGAATTTGTGGGCAGCGATTAATGACCGGCCTTTGTTGCCATTTAGGTTTGAAATCTGCTCAAATTTTAGTTTTAGGCTCTCTTGTGCACCTCATCTAATTCCTCATTTCCCCAGCATGCTGGAAAAAGCTTAATTTCCAACTGTCTCCTGGAATAACATACGCCAGATTACTTTGTGTATGGTTGTCAGCTGCATAAATCTGCTTTCTTTGATTATATTCTGTCATATGGAATGTCTTCAACTATCTTACTTCTTACAGAAATATCATTTACATGAAGTTGCATCATTTGGATTTGATTGCCAGGTTTCAGAATCTAGGTGAAATGATGACTCTGGGAAGAAATGATGCTGCTCTTTCACCGAGTTTCATTGAAGGACTAACCTTAGAGGGTCCTGTTGGCCATGCTGGTAATAATCTATTTCAACGCTGCGGACATCTCTGCTCTCCTTTGTTTTTATCCTAACTTATCGGCGCAAATTTCCCGTGGTTGCAGCAAGGAAAATAGCCTATTTGCTTAGATTACCAACAGATGAGCACCGTCTTAAAGTGGGAATTAGCTGGCTTACAAAGTCAGCTGTTGATTCAGTTGCATCATTACAGAGCACCCTTAGTAAGGTTCTCTCAGGCTCGTAGACTCTTCACATCATTTTTCGAAAGCAAGCTTGAAAACCCTCATGGTTGCACAGGGCATGTTTTTTACTTATCCCATACAATACTCAAATGCGAGGATATCCTTGTAACAATGAGCTTAATTTGCATCCTTGTTTTTTGTTTCAAATTGTGGGAAGAATGAAGTGTTGACGATGATCAAATGAGACTTGAAAAGAGAAGGAAGCCATTATAATGGCAGCAGACTGTTCTCTTTCAGTCCTTGGTATTGTTGTTATCTGTATTCACCCAGATAAATAAAGTTATTGCCTCATTCTTCTTCTCCCCTCCATTTCTGTTCATCCATCCCTTTCACTTTTTTATCCAAACATGTCGTGTAGTCCTCACCATCCCCCGTCCTTCCCAGTCCCCACATCTTGATTTGTTTTCATATATGTGAAAATTCCGAATGGTCGGTTTCATCAACAAGATCTTTGCTTCCATTTTATGATCCAAAATAAGTGGAGGCAAGGAATCAATGTTAAACTGGTGCAATCTTTGGAATCAGTTTATAACTAAACTGATGGCGTCACATAAATCAAGCAATAGTAGTAGTAGTCTCGTGATGAGTTTTGTCCATCCCCTCCCCCTCTTCAATGAAGCAATAAATTGTCGACGCACAATGCTGATCACACTGGAAATATTTTATTTCCCTGTCGCTTACATGGTCATCGGATGATGAACATTTATGAGACTAAAAATGACACAGGGAAATAATGGGGCCTGACGATTAAGATTGGAAGCTATATTTTGCCAAAGTTCATTCATGTGATCGAAGAAAAAAGTAGGTCCTTGTACACTTCAAAGGGACAGGAAGCCTCCTGCATGTTAGGGTTGACGAGTTCATTTACTAATCATCCTATTCAACACTCGTCACTCATGAGCATGATAGTTCTTTCCCCCCACTTTTAATTAAATAGACGTCTAGTCATTTGTTGAACGTCTTGTAAGTGTTGAATTGAAAACCAACGCCATAAAAGGTTTGGAAAGTAGGTAGTGGTTAAGAACAAGGTTCTCGATTATGATGTTGTTTTGTTTTTTCATTTGGAATGAAATGTTTCGGTTTCAGAGTGTTTCGGCTTACTGTTTCGGGGTTGTACTGTTTATGTATATATATATAATTAAATATATTAATTCAAAAAAAAATTTAGTTCAAATCCAAAAATAAAATTATGAACATGTATAATATTACGAGAATATCATCATCAATCTCGCAAGGTCATTACATTCTCTGATTGCTATGAAATTTTAACATGATATATATAAATATGTCAAGAGACTCCTTGTAAAATTGCATCTCAATCTAACGGTCGGATTAAGAGATACGATTGATATTGTAAAGATTATTCATTATTTAAAAAAACACTATTTGGTCGAAACGACACAAGCAGAAATGATTCCAGCGTGTTTCAGCAGGAATTCGACCGAAAAATCCAGAATGGAGCTGAATTTAACCCAAGATAAAAACGATTTTGTTTTATCTTGTTTTTTTTAACTGATAAGAAATATTTCGACCATTTCGGCCGAAAAAACAAGATGAACTGAAATGGCCAAAATGAAACGAGATTGACATCCCGGGTTAAGAGTTGATCCGAAAATATCAATTTTTCCATAAATTAGTGACGTATAGCTTCATTTATCGTGTAACGAACCATAAACAAGGAGTGTTAAATGCAAATATCAATATCATTGCAGTATATGGAAGAAGAAAACTTTCTGTCAATGGCCATAATTGAAGCCTGAAAACCAAGTGTGGAAGATTTGCAGTTGAAACAAATTAAATGCCCCCTCCCCAATAATTGGTAGGAAGATGCTCGGCTTAATTAGGGTTCTTGGTGTAAGTTGTAACCACCATTGAAACCCATCAAATTCTGGACTCTTTCTACTTTCCCCGGAGTAAAAAATCTCTCTCTCCACCGGAAACTTGTGATTGGGATTTTACCAAGTATCCCATTTCTTATCTGCATGAACAATCCGATGCTGTCCCATCAAACAATATTATCTTGACTCATTCACAGGATTCATCGTCGTGTGAACGCACACACCTGTCAAAGCTGTTCTTGAGTTAGCAAGTCGAGGCAACCCATATGGGAGTGGAGGAGGCTGGTGGCTCAAACTTTTATCTCACTTTGAAATTTTAAATAGGTTGGTTGGGACCATAATGCACCAAGTCTTGTAAGAGATTTACAAGTTGAGAAATAAAGATATTACAATTTGTTGTAAAATTTATATTAAAAGATATTATAAGTTATTTTTAAAGTTTATCATATACAAGACTTGCAACTTGCTATCCCACGTTGAAAAATAAAAAATAAAGACTTTCATCAACGATTTATATAATAAAACTTGAGATGAGATAATAGTCTACAAAAAAAGCAGAGTAAGGATGAGTTGAGTAAAGTGAAAAATCTTAAATTCGCTCCTTTGAATGCTTTATTAAAATAATTTTTGATGACCCTTAAATGGAAATCATAATATTTGTGTACTTGTGTTTTATGTAAATATTATGGTGTGTGTATCATGTTGTATTAAAAAGAATATTCTATAAACATATAATATACTAGCTTAGGTTCGGTCCATTATTGGTTTGACTTTGATAATATTCATATTGTATTTATTATCATCTAAAATCTTTTAATTCATTAAAATCACCAAGTCAATATTTATCGATTTTGAAATTAATTTTTTATTATTAGAGATAATGATACTGATAGTCTGATAGTATATGCTATGGTATAGATGAAGTTTTGGAGTTATTCATTTAATGATATGTAGAGTAATAATAATAAATAAGAAAGGCATGGGATTGGTTAATGGTCGGTCCATTAATGTGGGAGAGTAAAGTACTTCAAGCTTTAAAAGCTACAACTTAATTATAATGGATGACTCATTGATGACTCATTGGTTAATGGTTTATTATTATTATTATTATTATTATTATTATTATTATTATTATTACTATTATTAGTTTAAGAGGAGATGTTAGCGATTTTACTTGATAATAAAACAAAAATTAATTTCGGGTAATCTTTAAAACTATTCAATTGGATCGTGAGACTAGATTATATTATAGAAGACAAGCATGAAAAGGTAGTGAAGCAAAATTTCTATTCATAAATTGTTTTAAAACAAAACTTAATTTTTTGTATAAAAAATAAATTAAAAACTAAGTTAAATTAAGAGAATAAAAAATAGTTGTCAAACAAATGAGGACTATAATTGGATACAATAAATAAATAAATAAATAAAATAAAATGTCAAGTGATGAAATTGAAAGAAAGAAAAGCATCAATAAAATAAAAAATAGCACTTTAAAATAATGTGGACCAAATTGAATGAATAAAATAAAATAAAATGCTCAGGGGAAAGAATTAAAAAAAATAAAAAAATGATCCAAGATCCATAAAATATATAGTTAATCTATATAATATTACATAGAAACCTACATAAATTCTTTATATATGTAAGTATGAAGGTCCATAAAATAGAAAAATATATTAAATCCAGCCTCTTTGATACCGAGGCAAGTTTCGTCCCACTTGTATTTTTATTTTGATTTTGGAAAATCCCCTTCCCAACCACCCGTATTACAATATCCATCACGTTTCACGAGGCGTGCTTAGGGCCTGTTTGGCTACAAAAACACCCTTTGGAATGCATAAATACTTTAATAATAATAATATTACGTGTTTGCCACTGACCCACATCATCATTCTCCTGGGCTAGGTCTTTAAAAAAAAATCAATTCAAGTTGACCTGCATTCCGGTCAAATGGTGGCTCAGGGGTTGTGCCAGGTCAACACTTAAATGGTATATCTATAGTCAATATATTTTTGGTGGCAAGTAAATTCCACTCGGAAATCATATTTTTGGGGCATAGCTGATAAAATAAAATTTTAATTGTTCTGTACTGAATTCTAGAATTGTTGTACAGATGATTAAATTATATATAAAAAACAATTTTTTTAAATAAAATATATCAAAACCATCTATATATCTATATATATATAATATTAATTTAATATTGCTTTTTTTTCAAAAATAAATTACATCGGGAAAACAGTCAGAAACAACAAAACTCTATTCTGAGTCCAGATGGTCAATGAATACACCAACCAGCCAGCAAGTAAACAAATCCCTGACGTTCCCACCAACAAGCAGTTGAGACGTATGGAAGGGGCCAGGGCAAATTATTTATTTATTTATAATTGAATTTATAACTTAGTTTCTGTTTAGATTATTTATTGAAGTTATTTTAGATTATTTATTGAAGTTATTTTTTACAGTGTTTTTTGTTTATAAATATATCAAAAAAATATTTTTATTTTTAAAAAATTATTTTTGATATAGCACATAAAAATAATATAAAAACAATAAAAAAATAATTTAAAATACAAAATTTTAAGTTGACATGTATAATGGAAGAGGTGAAAAACTTTTTTTTCTTTGATTTTGTAGGTCCAATAAAAAAAGAGCCAAAATTATTATCTTCTCTATATATTTGTACAAAAATGCCAAAACATTTAAAATATGTTATTTAAAGAGTTTTTATCTCATTAATTAAGTTTTTCTCAATATTTGTTTCTCAAAAAAAAACAAAACAAAAGTATTAATATTAAAATTATTTTTATTGAAGTGTGTATAAAAAACTATGTTTACACTATTTAAAAAATCCAATCAATAATTTGATTTTACAAAATGGTATTTGCTATTGAAAATGGTCTCAAGCGGGAATCGATATACCCACAAAAACATTTAAGAAAAAAAAGAAGAAGATAAATCTACAAGTTTTTAATTATTTTATTCCTTTTCTTTTTATATAACGGCTCGTTAAAGGCTGCCGTTAATGTCAATTACAAGTTGATCTAACGGCTCAAAAGCTCATCCGCATACCTCTCCTTCAAAACCCTCCGTAGCAAGTAGCAACTATATAATTTTCCGAAACTGTCAAATAATTTCTGTAACACTGATAAAATTCTCGAAACATCACTCGAGCAATAACATCTAATAAGAGCCTGAAAATCCTCGACGTAAAATACTTCGAAAGAAATTATAGTCTTGCTAGCATCGTGTTCAAGCTCGAGTAGGTTTTAATCCGGCTAAACTTGAATCAACACCGAGAAACATACTCGGAGTTTAACCGGAACTCGAGTTCTTTCGAGTCCCGATCGATATCTGAAACTGGGTTTTTTTTCCCTTCTAAAATGATATCATTTTAGTTTCTCGAAATATGATTTAAACTCGATTTCTTTCGAGTCATGTTAAACTCGAGTTCTTTCGAGTCCGATATCTAAACTGGGTTTTTATTTTCCTTCTAAAATGATATCATTTTAGTTTTCTCGAAATATGATTTAAACTCGATTTCTTTCGAGTCATGTTAAACTCGAGTTCTTTGGAGCCCGATATCTAAACTGGGTTTTTCTTCTTCTTCTTCTTCTTCTAAAATGATATCATTTTAGTTTCTCGAAATTGATTTAAACTCGATTTCTTTCGAATCATGTTAAACTCGAGTTCTTCTGAGCCCGATTCCGAGTCAGCTGTTTGATCATGCTAGGAGTAGAGGAAAGGATTAGTATATTATCTTGATATATTAGAAGAGCTAATATGAATGTTAGGCAAGAAACATAAGAAGAGCTTGGCGGTCATATTTTAGAGGAACAGAAGAAGACAAAGGCATTAAGCTAAGAATAAAAAGATAGAAACCGAAAGAACAATTCAACTGGGAGTTACAAATTGCAAGTAAACAAAAGTTGCTAAAATTCATCAACTTCTTTGATTTTCTCGACACAACGTCAACATCATACCTGACCTGAAATCGACTCTCTCTATCTCTCTCTTCTGTGATCTACAGATTTCATGCCATACCTGTCTATAAAGGGAGCAGCTCAGTATTAGTTTTCAATCAAGTTACAGCTACAGCATCTTCCTTGTCATCTCCGCCTTTTTCTATCTCAACTTTTGTTTATATGTACCTTTTGAGGTGGTGGTTTTCTTTCTTTTCATTCTAACCTCTCTCGGTATTCAGTACTGCTTCATTCCCTGAAACCTACCAGCTTTCACATGGGGTTGTTCAGAGACAAGGGTGTGGTTTACAAGCCTGCTGAGAACGTTAATCTTGGCCCTGATAGTGATGAGTCCTATCTAAAAGCCAATGTTAAAGGTTTTCATCTTCATTTGCATCTTCAATCATGTTCTTCCTTGTGATTGCTACGATTGATCTTTCTGTTTCTCTGCTAACACGGAAATTTGTAGACACAGTTTTAATGTTTTTACTCTCTCAGTATTGAGATTCGCTTGACTGCTATATCATTTTGTAGGCAGAGAGTTTTGAATCAACTGAATATAGTAATCAAGTGACTCGTGTTTGTGTGTCCTTTGTTGTAAGATTCTGGCTGTTAATTTGCTGTTCTGGTCTGGTACAGAGATTAATCGATCTGTTTTGACAGAAATTCTGGCAAGACAGGTTGCTTGAACACAACTTTCTGAAGTACTTTTGCTTGTTTGACTATACAATGTTTGCAATCTAAGTCTGGAATCAATGATGGTGAAATCACATGCTCTTAATTAATTTCCAGACTAGTTTCACTATGCTTCCTGTCCTTTCTTCACCATTTAATCTTGTGCATATGTCTATGTCAACCCATAGACTTGTGTTTGAGTATATTTTCATGATGTTGATAAATGGTGTGTGAATTATATGCTAAAGTTTGAGTTTGTTTCATAAGCTCCTCGCATGGCTGGATTTCTTGCCAAAATTTTCGTCTGGTTTCTCGAGTCGCGAATTTTCGGAGCATTGCTTCTGTACATCTTGAAGAAAAACAATCTAATTCACAAGGTATGTCTTTTCGTTTCTTCGTCATCTTACGTTGTAACTCAGTTCCTAATATCTTTTTCATCATCCTATGAATGGTCAATTATGCAACTACTGATCTGTTACATTTCCTGTCTAGTTAATTGCCAACATCTCCTTTCCCTTTTGCGTCGAACCTCTACTAATCAGTGATTATAATCAAAACCATATCAAGAAACATCATTAGCATCTCTACTTTGGTTCCTTCCAAGTATTAAGATGTTTATGCAGCTTTGTCAACTTTCTTCTTTCTGAATTCTCATCTTTTAAGACTAAAACTATACAAGGGCCCATATTTTTCCAATTATGCAATGTAGTAGTTATCGGTAGGTTGCATGCATTTACTCTGCAATGGGGTCATAGGTTCCATCTTTGCAAACTAGCTCAGATTTGTAACCCCATATGCCCCATTCCATCCAAAAGTTAGCTTGGTAATAGCAAAACCAGCACTGTCTCATTCAATCACCTTGTCAAGAGTTCTACAGACAACTACCTTCACTACTTCCATTTCCTCAGGAAGTGAGAATGAGTATTTGTGGGATCCAGTCCTATCAAAGTCCACTGCCTAAATTCTTGGCTGGAGAAATTTACAAGACATAACTAATGAGTACGCAGAATGTACGCATGATTCATTGAAATTTATGTGACACCATTTTTTGTTCTTTTAATATCTATCTATATATCTATCATCTTTTTTGACAGAATAACCAAAACTTTCTGCTACAACGCTGAATTAGATTTTCTTTTGGTAGTAAGATTAGACAGAGGCACAAAGTATAAACTAGGAATACTCCCTTGATACAGCACCTTAGCTGATTTTAGCCACTAAATTTGATATAAAAGTAAGCTCCTTCAATGGCAATAATCCCCATATGTCTGTACTGGTATGGACAGGACCACTCTACAATCTTGCCATAGGATTTTTTAATGGTGCTATTTATTGTTGACGGCACCGTTGAAAGCCCACTTGACCAAAGAATGAAGTGCATATTGTTATTTTCTACGCTTTATTAATCTTCTTTTGGGATTATTGAGTATAAAAGTTTTTTTTTTCCACGAAGAATGCTGACTCTTCCACAACCAAGTTCTTAAATACCTAGTCTTGCCTACTTGCCTACTTTCAGAGCTGCCAGCCTTCATTTTCTTTGCAAGAAATTATACAAGTGATAGCCGTTAAAGATTGTTTTATTGTGACCCTTCTTAAATATCTCAACAGAATTCCTCATAAACACATAGTGACATTATCAACTCAACGAAGTTGACTAAACTTACACTCCAAGAATGTTCTTAATTAACATTAGCAAACTCATTTACTTGTCTCAAAGCCTCCATCCAAGATTGATTCATCTGAAATTCCAACACTGAAACTAAACTAACATTAGTAACAATCATGGTGGGGGACGCTGCGGCATTGCTGGTGATAGTGATGATGATGAGAGCTCAGAAAAAAGATAAAAAGATAATAAAGTTGCAATCCATTTGCTCTGCATTTCATCCAGTTTCCGATGAAAAATCACGGAAAATTGTTGAATATACTGATTCACTGGACTATCAGAAGTGGTGTATTACTAGAGAATGACAAATGAAGCATGGGATGATACAGTCTGGGAAGTATGGTACGAACTCATGAACCATAATTCGAGATCCATGCCACTGAGGTTTCAAAAACAAAGTCAAAGCCAAACTGCCAGTACCAGAAAGAAGCCTCAGCCACTAACTTTTTCATCAGCTGATGTTCATGAAATTATAGGAAAGAATACTCGATTTTCTAATCATTATGTGTTTCAAATATGCTTGAGCTAGAAAATAGCAAAACAAAGATGGGTTCTGAAACATTTAAAATATCAGTTTTTTAATCATGACATTGGAGAGCTTGTTAGTCCTAGTTCACAAATCTTGCAAGCTGGTCAAATGTATATGAGGTCACATTTTAAGGCCTCATTTTGACATCATAGAAAAAACAATCCTTTATTTCACCATTTCTTTCTGATATTCTATGTCAAAGACTCATGCATGCCTGCAACTCTTTCAGCTTGTTTCAAATGCAGTGGTGGAGGAATCACCTGTCTTTGTCCCCTTGCATCCATTTGAAGGTAGGTTTACTAACTTTAATTTTCCAACTCTTCTACTATCTCTGGTACTATTCACAGTCTGTAAATTGGTTATAGTTCCAAAAAAGTTAGCATCAAGTATGTCTAGAAGAGAAAATTCTCATCTTTCAGGATTTAAAACAATTATAGCATGATCAGCTATTTATATTGTTTTCATTGGAGTTCCAAGAGAAAGATTTTGATTTCAGTTCATCACTGCAGAGCTCAATGAAAAGGAAGTCAAGCACATAAATTCTGATCTTTCACCATCTGAACAAGTTCAGCAGGCAATGGGCTGTCTGCCTCTACCTTCAGAGAAGATTGTTAATGGATTGAAGCCATCTTTCTGTCGCTGGACAATAATGGATTATTCTAAAGCATATACCTCTGGAGAAATAACTCCATACAAGGTACATCATTTCTTATGCATTTCTTTCATGAGATGTTCTTTTCCTTTGTTGTTTGAAGTTATTTAAGCTGTAACTTGCACAGACATTTGAAACCTCAAAGTCTAATTACATGATTCAAAGGCTTTCTTTCAGTTTCTTTTCTCGTGTAAAAAATCTCAATGCAGTTTATAAAGCAGTTTCCCATGAATGCTTGACGTTATTCCACTTAGCGCAGGTTGCAGAAAGATTAGTAGCTGCAATCCGTGAATCTTCCAGTCCTCCATTGGACATGGCATTCTTTATTAATTACGATGCTGAAGATATTTTAAGGCAGGCTAAAGAATCAACTCTTCGGTATGAAAGAGGTAGGCTTCGCTGAAACTCATGAGCAACTATTACAAATGAATATATATATTGCAAGTTTGATAATCCTCCTTCCATCAAGAGTGCACTATTTGTTTCGTGAAAAGTAGTGGGTCTGAGTTTATTGGTTGTCTCATTCTTCTAGTCTCCTTAACCTTGTTATTTTCTTCTAGCCCACTATTTTGAAGTAGTTGCTTTGAACATGCTACAAAACTCACACTTGTTCTGTAACACCCCAGGGGAGCCAATGTCAGCTCTAGATGGAGTTCCAATTGCAATCAAGGATGAAATAGATTGCAGCCCTTATCCAACAACAGGTAACTCATTGTTAGAGAATAATATAAATTATATTCTGGGACCTCACCTAATAGCTTAAGCTTTTTAGATGAAATGGTTCCTTTAACATGGTATCAGAGTTTGTTGACCCAACGGTCACGAGTTCGAATCTCACCACCCTCATTCTATTTGATAAAAATTAAGTATAAGATAATGTGGACTTGCATGCAAGTGTCAAGCCCAAAAAACTTTCACTTGAAAGGGTGTGTTAGAGAATAATATAAATTATATTCTGGAGCCTCACCTAATAGGTTAAGCTTTTAGGTGAAATGGTTGTTTGCTGATGATATATGTCACGTTGATTTTTCTAGGAGGCACCAAGTGGTTGCACAAATTTAGACCTTGCAAAGGTGATGCCTGCTGCATTATGCGTCTTAGATCATGTGGTGCAATAATTATTGGAAAAACCAATATGCATGAGCTTGGCGCTGGAACAAGTGGAATAAATCCTCACTATGGGTACAAAAACTCAGCTTTTCTCCTCTTATAAACTTGATAATATCCTACTAGAAATATTGGAAGTCGCAGCAAAAAATACAGTACAATCTCTTCTTTTTTCTTGTAAATTCAAATATATTTTATTGTTCTCTGTTTAACTTATGAAAGGTTGAAGGAAAAATGATGGTATCTCCATAACCATGAATGTTACAGGGCTACTAGGAATCCATACGATCCTGGCAGGATAACTGGAGGTTCTTCTGGTGGATCAGCTGCGGTGGTTGCCGCAGGACTTTGCCCTGTTGCCCTTGGTGTTGATGGGGGAGGTACTTTAAATTCATCCTTAACTGGAAAAAGTACATGAGTATTTATTTTCTTATTTGGACCCATAATTTAAGAAAAACTCAACATTCTTGTTCTACTTTCTCTAGAAATTTTATCTTTAATTGAACAAATAAATATTTGTTTTCTGCGGCTTGCCAAGATCATATATACAGACTTCTATAACAAATTAATAAATTTATGTATGAAGGAAGGCTCTGCCATTTATCCAGAAAATTCTGCAAAATTGTGACATATATCACCATGTATCATGTCAATAATATCTAAATATATACACCTTTCATCATAATGTAATTAGGATCCGTGAGAATGCCTGCAGCTCTTTGTGGTGTTGTTGGTTTCAAGCCAACGTTCGGGCGTGTACCTCACTCTGGGTGAGAGCTTATTTCCATCTTGATTTTATTTCAGAAATATATGTTTTTCTCAATGCAGATGAATTCTCAACATTGTAAAGAAACTTTTTCCATTTTTTCAGTGTTCTTCCTCTGAACTGGACAGTGGGGATGGTAGGAGTGTTGGCAGGCACAATAGAGGATGCATTTCTCGTGTCAGTGCCATCTCTTTATTTGAAGATTTTTTCTGAGTTACAACTATATGTTTCGATGCCTTTTTTATAAATTTTAATAGAGATCATTATTTTTCCAGTTATGCAGCTATAAATGGCCCAGTTCCATCCCATGAAACCTCTGCTATACCACCAGTAAGAACCTGCTCCGCAACTTTCTTTCAAGTTTAAAATCCTACCCTCTGAGAACTCTTTGGAAATGGTCTTGTAAACTATTTCAGAGTAACATCTGATAAAACACAAATCTTTCCTTCTTTGTTTCTGAAACTATCTAACAGCCAAAGGTGTATTTCCCAATACTACAAGCAACAAATCCTGTGTCAAACATCACATTGGCAAGATCCAGGGAGGTTAGTAAATTCTCAGCCTTAGATTCACATATATTCTTGTTTCAAGTGCACTATAATCATGCCGAAAAATCCATTTATCTGTACCAGATCATTCTTCTGATTCTTTCCTTTGATTATTGAACCACGAAATGGATCCATTAGTGGTTTAATGATTGCAGTGATGATATAAGAACATGCTGTTCCCAAGCATTGTACAAGCTTTATGAGAAGTATGGTTGGAAGGTATAGATAATATATCATCCTGTGCAAACTTTCTCTCAAATGGTGAAGTTTTCTGCATGTTTATTTGAAGAAATTTAGGCCTTCTATTTTCAAGGAAGCTCTTGACCACTTTGGCCATTGTACATTGTCTGCTAATGTTTTATATGGACTTTTGCATGCAAGACTGTAGATGTTACTATACCAGACATAGAAGCGATGCGCCTCGCTCACTACCTAACAATCGGATCTGAGTGCACCTGGCGCTTAGTTCTTATCTAGAAAACTTGTAAGTTGTCTCTGGCTACCACATTTTCATCTTTCTTTTCTATAAAATATTGTAAATCATGGATGGCGATTTTATGTGCTCTTGAAAAAGGGATATTGCGGAGTCAGGATGGGATGTGAGGGTAGCACTTTCTGTATATGGTGCTTTCAGTGGTGAAGAGTACATAAAGGCTCAGAAACTTAGGTAAATTACAGGCTACATTTCTTCTTCTTCTTTTAATTTCAAGACATGGTGACAGTTGAAATTAAATTGATCTTTGCTTTTCCAGCTCATTTTTAAACCTCAATTAGCCATTCACTTATCATCAGCATTTCTTATCCTCTTATTAAATAGATAGCCTGTTGGTGATGTTTACTTATTAGTTAACAGCCTATCACTTGTCATTTTGATTCCTACATAATTCTTCATCTAGCTGTTTCCATTTTGCTGGCTATATTTAATGATTCAAGATCCTATGCATTTGCAGGAACCGCCAGATGAAAGTTCACAGGAATATATTTACAAAAGCAGATGTCATTGTTACACCAACAGTAGGGTATAGATTTCTCCTTTTATTGGCCCTGACCAAATGTTTCTGATGAATCCTCTCCCATTCAAAGGGCTCAAATTGCACTCTATAGTTTCTATCCTATACTGTAGACCATATTGCTAGTATGAAGCTACTATCTTTGACATCAAAATGTGTTTTTGTAAGAATTCAAAATGCGATTAATTTCGGTATATTCAGTATATTTTGCTCTTTCATTTGAGAGTTAATTTATAGACAAGTTAAGAGATTGAAATAGCTAAATATAAAACTACTTTATCCCTACTTTAGACAATTTCCATATCTGGAAATTAACGGCCATATTTTAACAGCTTTCAACCCGCTTATGCCTAATATTCATCTATTTTATACCACAGAGTAACTGCATATCCAATTCTGAATGATGCTCTCCAGACTGGTGAGCTGGACTACATAAATGGAGGTAAGAGGTTCATGAAATGACAAGATTTCAACAAAAAAGATGTTTGAACCCTCAAATGGATTCACTATAAAATGTTCATCATCAAAGAAAAACACAATTTAGTAATCATGTTGACTCCCTTTTATTTTTGCAGCTGCACTAGTTCGGTTTCAGATAGCAGGAAATTTTCTGGGATTACCTGCAGTTACTGTTCCGGTAATGCTCTTCAATGCTAGCTCCAGCTAGTTATTTTATTTGGCTAGTTCTCTTCTATTAACCTGAAATATGTAACACAGGTTGGATATGACAAAAAAGGGTTGCCTATAGGCCTTCAATTTATTGGAAGGCCATGGTCTGAGCCAACATTAATCCATATAGCATATGCTATGCAGGTATATTATCAATTTATCAATGTTTTGAGATTTAGATTTGCATAATGTTCCTCTCATTTTCTTTCATTTTGACTCTTAAGATGCATTTAAAAATGTTGCAAACTTGATATTCCATGTGTTCATATCTAGCCATGTGCATTTAAGATTACTATTTGACTAATTGTTTCAAGGAAGAATCATCTTTGCAAAGCTCCCAGGCGGATTGTCTTAAGATTTGAAAATCTTTTTACACAATGTTCATGGTATTTATACATAGGGACTGATCCGTGAAGTACTTTTTTGTTTTCAGTCTCTGTGCATCCCAGAGTGCAGAAAACCGCAGGCTTTCTATGATTTGCTCAAGAAGGATTAACTGAAACAGGAAGCTTCAAAAGATCGAAGACGGTCCTTCAATTGTCAAACTATTTCTACTCCCAGTTGTTTCTTCTTGCTCTTAATGAAAATGTGGAAACGTTTTGCATGTAGTGCCTGGTTATCCTTCGCATTTAGTCACTACTATGTAATGAATTTCCACTGTCAACATGTATTTTATATTTGATAAAAAAAAGTTGCTTGCATTTTGGTTATATTTGTATGTACATAAAAGCAATAAATCATATTCTAGGACTTTATCTAACAGTTTAAGCTTTTAGGTGAGATGATTTTTTAACATGGTATCAAAGCATGGTTGACCCAACGGTCATGAGTTCGAATCTCACTACCCCATTCTATTTGATAAAATCAAGCATAAGATAGTATAAATCTGTATAAGTTTCAAGTTCAAAAAGCTTTCACTTGAGATAGTTATTAACACATCAAATCCAACATTTTCAGACTCTAGCAGGCCATATTGTCCAATTTAAAAACTTTGAAGCCATCTCTCAACAGGATCTTTGTCAAACTTTATCAGCCATATATATTTTTTCCGCTCTTGTCGACTCAGACTCTAGCCCTACTTGTTCAGGACCCCAACCTACTGCCACAGATTCATTTCTCACGCATCTTGGCTTGTTCTTCTTCCCTCGGTTATTCATCAACCTCATGGTTTAAAGTCATTTTTCTTCCCCGAATATTAAATAAAACAGCCTTTCTGTCAATTTCAACCCAGTTTGCTCCAAAAAACTCTGACACGTGAGATCCAACTGTGTTTTTTGGTGGAGTGATTATGGTGCTGATAGCGGAGGAGGAGAGATGATGGTGTTGATAGTGGAGTGGTGGCAGCAGTGGCAAAAGCGAAGGCAATGGTGGGGTGGGTTTCTTAGGACACAGGACAACAAGGACCACAAGGTGATGATAGTAATCGACGTAGCTGGAATATAGTGTAAGTGAAAACTTTCACAGGAGTGCCATGAATTGGATAAGGTGAGAGGATAAATATAAGCAAAATTATATCCATTTAATTATTTTTGCCACTATCAACAGATACTAAAATCATATCCTATCACTTTGAATTCCAAAATCTCAATTCGATAAGCATAAGAGAGTCCCAATTCTTTTGTAAAATGTTTTATAAGCCAAAAAATTTATTAGACAGTTTGATAGTCAATCAGAAATTCCAATTGATTTATGAAAAAATGTTGCAGCCACTTCCCCGCTGCAGAAGCAGAAAGCTGTCAAGAAAAGCAAATTGAAATTCTGAAAAGCGCACACAGGAAAATATTGATTGTTGTGTATAGTTATATATTTTTTAATGGATAATCTGTTTGTGAATGATGTGATATTTATAATTTATATAAATACAACCGCAAATTCAAATGAAGGAACCTACATTCTTTATGACAAGAATGAATGCTTTACAATGGAAAAACTAATACCTAGTTGTTTCCTTAAATTTCACTCATCATATACTAATTTTCATTGCGAACCTTACTATGACCTCTGGGGGGAAACTTTCCAGATCCATTTCTGTTCTTTTCAGAAACAAAGCTCGAGTTTAATGATAATGGTGACTCCCTATTACTGCCTTTCTTTGATCTTAAAGCACCTCTACTGACTTGGAAGGCTTCAGAATCTCTACCTGAAGATTGATTTCTAGGATCTGGTCTCTGTTGTTCACCATCAGCATGATCCTTTAATCCTTCACTGCTGGCATCTGAGGATTTCTCAGAATCAAATAAGAGGTCTTCGAATGTTGCGAGAGATTTCAACTGAAGACCAAGAGATGAGATCGTTTTCTGGCATTCTGCAAGTTTGCTTGCAGCAACAGCTAGCTCTTTTTCCTGCGATAAAAAAACAAGATGTGAATACCATTTACCAAAGCAGTTGTGTTTAGCAAATTACTACTGTTCTTAAAATCCAACTGTTTTTTAACATATCATGTCACGAGTAGCATGCATCCAGAAATAGAAGAACTTTCAGGTATCTCATGTCATTCATAACTGTGATGCCACCAGGTTTTATGAATTCAAAAATTATTCTGACAAAGGATATCATTGAAAAAATATGCAAGAAATTTTGAAGGTAGCTTTGAAACCTTTTTTTTTCTTGTAAAGGTAAAACTTCTGCTCTTTTTAATGGAAGTTAACACAAGAAAATATTTTATTCTCTTTGAGATGAAGTTTCAAATTTAATCGAGTAGCTAACTAATAAGAAAATTATTGAAAAGGACAATAATGCAACATGAACCATTTGCTTTTGTTTAAGTTTCGCAATATGAAAGTTAATCTGAAATGGATAGAGAGTATAAGATATTAGCCAAGATGGAAAAATGCAAGTGGATCAATATGTATGGAAGATTTAAGGCACCAGAGACCATGTAAGTTAAATTAAATGCAGAATTTATGAACTTGGAGTGGGAATAGTAATTGAGCTTCTAGTAAGTCTTAAGATACTGACCTGTGTAATCTTCATCTCTACATTAAAGCTGGCAACACGCCCGCACTCCTTCTCGTTCTGGAGCTCAGCTTCATATTTCATTTTTGAGAGCTCATCCTCCAACTGCTGGCTCTTTGCAGCATTTTCAGCTGACAAAGCACGCTCTTTCTCAACCTCTGAATCTAATGAAACAACTTTAGAAAGCAAGGTTTTGATCTCAGCTTCAGCAATTCTGAGCTGTGATTTTGTCTCTTCACTCTTTGCTTCAATGTCCTTTATCTCTTCTTCTCTAGCTTGTCTTGATTCATTTACAAGAGCTAACTGAGCTTGCAGGTCCCCTATCTTTGTATCTGCTTCCTGCAGCTGACTGCTTAATGTCTCAAGCTGCCTCTGGCATTCAGTGAAAGCCATTTCTGATTTATTTTTTTCTTCTTCCATCATATCCAACTTCTCCTCCAGATCAGCAGTTCTGTTAATCATGGATTCGAGTTCTTCTTTCCATCGGTTTCCACTACCACTGCCTTTATCTGATACAGGTTCTGCCTCAAGGTAAGAGCTTCCACTTAATGTATCTGGAAAAGCAGCAAGTCTTTCCATTTCCAAAAAGTCATCCATGAGATTGATTTCTACAGAGGGAACCGTGTGGTTTCTTCCAATAGGTTTCCGATTCTTATATTGATCAAGTTCTGTAACATGAGCACAGGCCCATGAGTCAGACCAGCTTGGGTCATGTTCTTTCATTTCCAAGTCACTCATCTTGCATGAATGACTTTCAGCTGCTAGTAGCCTCTCAGATTGACTGCCAGTGATAGACTCACCACCAATTGAAGAGGCAGCTAATGATTTATACTCATTAGCAGCTGATGCTTTACGAGCCATGGCTTTCAACTTCAGACACTCAGCTTCGAGCTTAGCAAGCTTCTTTATGCTTTCCAGGTGTAGTTTGCTTGCTGTTTCAGCAGCTTGGGTGCTCAAGTCCCTCTCCAAAATCCTAATCTCTATCTCCTCAGCTCGAGAAAGCAGCTCGCGCTTAAGGGACATGTTTTCTTTCTCTACAGAATCAAACCTTTTCCATAAATCCGAATCAGCTGAAGAAGTAGCTTCATCTCTTGCATTTTGAAGCTGAGCCTGGAGTTCTACAAGCTGGGCCTCGAGCTCAGACTTTGTTGATTCCCATTCACTAATTTTCTTGGTGACAGCTTCACTGATCCTTTCATCTCGATCTTCTCTTGATTGTCTTAGCTGCCTCACACATTCCTTAAGTGCTGCATCCAGATGACCAACTCTATCTTCAAGTCCAGAGTTCTTCTTAGTAGCAGCCTCGAACTGTTGCTTTAAAGCTGACAGTTCATCTTCAGCTTTCTCCCACCCTAGAATTTGAGGCAGAAAAAAAAAATAATAGCTGATAAACCAGATATGGAAGGCAGGTTGTAGATCACATCCCTAATTAAAATAAGAAATAGGATGATGTTAGAAAAGGAGGTTTATGGACAATCTTTAAAAAATGCCATCAGATCCCTTTTTTGTTCTTTTTTTTTATTTCCTTTTTCTATGTTTGGTTGCACAACGGAGAAGCCCTCCTTCAACCTTAATCCCTTTCTGCTCTCGTACCTATATCATGGGAGGGATTCAACAGGTATCTTAACCTGACAAACTGGGCTAGCCCTCGTGTGTAGATATTATTATTATTATTACAAGAAGTCTGTGCTGTTTAATTTAGAAGAAACCAAAAGAATTTGAGTGTAGAAGGCAATGAGAGAAATACCTGAGACTGCTTCTTCTGCAACTTTGGCATGCTGCTTTACCAACTCTTCTTTGGCACTAATGTTCAGGAGAGCAGCAGATAGTTTCTCTGTCAAAGTCCTCACATTGTCACTAAGGTCTTCATCGTTGAGTACAGCTTTAGATGTAAACTTCTGGTGATTGAGGATTATGAATTGGATAAATCTTTGCCAAGAAGAAGGGGAAAAAATCAGAATTCCTTAATGATGAGGAAGAGCAACAGACTATGATACCCCTACAAGTGAAGAGCCATAACTGGCGGAAATTGAAAGAAGATGCTGATGAAGCCTCGTAAAAGAGATGGTATTTGTTGGAACAGCAAAGAGTTTGAGGAATTGGATTCATTATTCAATCTCTATCTAATGGTAATATTGCGGAGAAATGATCTCAAGCCTAGGCCATAGATTCATTTGAGTCGATTAAGAAAAGCTCGTTTACATCTAAGTCGCTCCAGCCAGCCTCAACAAACAAAGCCGTAGATAAAAATGCTAATAATTTTTGCAGTAATTTTCTGTCAAGGAAAATTCAAACAAGAACTGCAAGCAAGCAACACCTTATGTGCCTAATAAGATAATACAAAATAAGAAAGGATTATACTTGAATGTACGGGAAAAACTATCCTAGGATGAGACCAGCAGGATTCATTTGGGAAATTTCTTTGAGTGCGTTTTTGCAAACTCTAAAAGATGAGCGAAAGGATATGATTTGAGACCTCATCTGAAGAGTGGTTGGCCATGACAAATATCGCATAAACAGAGATTCCAAGTGTGGCAAAATACATTTCAATATCCAAAGTTCATTCCACTTAATGTTTTTTAAAATCTTTTTCTTTGAAAAAAAATAAGGTTTAGGAGTATAGCAATATGCATAAAACTCAAAACCCAAAATTGAACCAACCTGATCATCAGAGAATCTTTCAGAACGAGAAGATATGGAACCCTGAACTGTCTGTTTCCCCAGGACTCTTCTCTGACGACTTCCTTCTCCATAACCAACTCCTCCTGTCCATCTCCAGTCCCTCCAAAGTATCAACATTCCCTCACACAAAATTCCATTCTTTTCATTGTAATGCTACAAACACAAACACCCAGCATCATTAAACAAAAACCCAACAGCCTTAAATCCTACAAATTGACCACCAAACCAAGTGTTTGCTTTGAAATATCAGAACTTCAAGGATACCAAACAATGTAAGCAAGCAAAGCTAGCAAGCAGACAAAAAGAGTCAAATCCAACTGTTACAAACAAATAAAAATGAGTAGTCTTTTTGGTAAAGATCTTAACTTTGCTTAGAATTCACTCTCCGTAACAAATCTAGAAACAATGACTTAACTTTTTGAAGAAGAATCATGATCATCAAAAGATGAATATATTTGATAACCCTTTTAAAGTTTGGCTCTTTATCTATTAACAATTACTTGGGACATAAGATTTTGAACAGCTCATTAGCTGGGCACCTACCAAATCCCCCCAATTTCACGCCATGAAATGAGTGTCACAAAAATAAAGAAGAAAGTCATAGATAGAATCATGGATAGAAAGAGACAGAGAGGACCACATGAGAAAAAGGCCAATACTGCCTCATAGCCAATAATAACCCCATTTTTCTTCAACAAAATTATCTAACTAAACTAAAAAAAAAGAAGCAAAGACCCTCCTTCAAACATCGCATGCAAAAAACAAGAAATAATTGCTAAGGCAATAATACTCATCTCAAATTATCTCAAAAATCAAAAAGCTAGAATCTTTAAATTAAGTTTTCTGTAAGAGAGAGAGTGAGACTTACCTTTAGCTCTGAGACTTGTGAAAAATAGAAAGACCAATCAAATATTGATCGACGAAAAAGAGTTGAATAGCAAAGGAGCAAGCACAAACAAACCGTGCAGAGAAATCGACGAATGTCAGTATAAAACGCCGGTGTTTAAATAGGGAGGTTTTCTCTTTTTTTATTTTTTGAGAATCTTTTCCTGGTAGTTTTTTTCTATTTTATTTGTTCAATTAATGAGTTGTGATTCAAAATGGTGTACGGATGGACATGGACGTGAAGAGAACTATAGATATAGGCGTATATCAGGTTTTTATAGCAAGAAATAAAGAAGAAGAAGGTGATATTATCGTGTGTTTTGTTTTTTTATTGACTTTTTGGCTTGATTATTCAAATAAAAATGGAGTTATTCCCGCCCATTGATGATGGGAATTGAGCACCCACCAATTTTTTCAAATATTCCTTGCCATTTGTCAACATTGATCGACTGTGTGCTGCTTCCATGTCTTTCTCTTGTTTTCTTCTTTCCATGCTTCCTTGAACACCAAAACCTCAAAACAAATATATTACAATTTTAGTTTTGATAGTATTTTATTTTCAAGATAGCAACTTTATTATTTTATTTCCTTGTATTATTTGTTAAAAAAAAAGGCTATTGTTTCTAGCATTTATTATTATGTTTTTATTTTAAAACATACCAACACGTTACTAAGCTCATAATTTTCCTTAGGTTATTTGAAGGTCTATGACTTGGTTCGTATATTTTTTATTATTATTTATAAGTAAGATTTACTAAAAAAAATGCAGCAAAGATGTATTTATTATCAATCACAAACCTAAGCAGCTTAGCATTATGTTTTAAAATGTTTTTGGAAAATAATTAATTTTTTTATTTTAAATTAAAAAAAAATTGATGTTTTTTTTAATTTTTATATGCTAATATTAAAAATAATTTTTAAAAAATAAAAATATTATTGTAATGCATTTATAAACAAAAAATAATTTTAAAAATAATTTCAATCATAATCTCAAATGACTCTAATACCGAGAGATGTTTAAATGTGGCTTCCATTTTTCTTATTTTCCCAAGAAGATAATATGCAAACTCTAATGTTTAAAAGAAATTTCAATTGGCAAATGGGTATGGGATTTTTTTTTCCTATAATTTTGAGTCTGTTTTTTTTTATATTTTTATACTTAATGTTTTTATATTGTTTTAATGTGTTAAAGTTAAAAATACATTTTAAGAATTTTAAAAAAAATATTTTAATATTTTTTATTCATAGAAAGGCATTTTTAATTTATTCAACCGGGTTCATGGTTATTTCCTGGCCTCAACTTCAAAATCCTACCAATAAAAACAACAAGGACAGAAGTGATTTGAAGCATCAATGATTTAAATGAGAAGGTACCTTCCTCTTAACTAGGCGAGATCCCTACGGCCTATGAAACATGGCCCCACCTAGTAATAGTAATTCAGTTTAAAGTATTTTTTAATGTAGTTTTTAATTAAAATATTTTATTATTAATATATTAAAATCATTAGAGATTATCTACAAAATATTTTAAAGTATTAGGGTGTTTAGTTATAGTAGATTTTTCAATTCTAAGAAAGTGGAAATAGGTTCTAAAATGATAGATTATGTATTTATTGGATATTCTTTCGAATAATTCCACCTATAGATTTTTAGTTTTAAATTATAAAATTTATGAAATTGAAATAAAATAAAATAAAATAATTAAGTTGTTTGGTGCAATTTTCCTTAAAAATATTTTTCAATAAAAAAAAGTTTTCTAAACTTATTAATGAAAGTTCTTTTAGAATTGAGGAGCATAACATTTTGGTGCTAGTTTTAATATATTTTCACTGGAAATAAAGTTAAAATATATAGTGAAGCTATGATATCTGCCGCAACATCGACTATATTTTTCATGGCCTCCCCGAGATGGGTACGTGGAAAAAAAATTCTATATAATCATAAAATTATTATTATTTTCAAAAATAATGTTAAGATCATTATGAAATTTAATATAGTTTGTGATAATCTGAATAATAATCTAAAATAAATTGTATTGCTATTTGATTTTTTTCTAGATCAAATTTGTATTCGTTGGTTTTTCTAATGGTTCAAGATAGATATTTCATCAAAGATTGAGGACTGATTTATAGTTTTCTTTTGTTCATCCTGTCCATGTAACATCTACCCATTCGTTTATGATTATGAGAAATCATTTATTTTGTTTTCATGCAGATTTCTAAATGAAATATGGTATAGCCACCGAAAGCAACCGATTCTCTTTATACAATAATATTAAAGGTATATTTGTCACTTATATCAAAAATAATTTATAAAAAAAAAAAAAAAATTATTTTAATATATTTTTAAACAATTTTTTTTTAAAAAAAAACAAACAATCAAACGTTAATTATTGCTGATTTAGGGGCATGTTCTCCACCTGAGTACAAATTCTCAGCGGTGGGGACAGGGACAAGGAATTAGAAAGATAGTGTAAAAGTTTATTGTCTTCTCCCGGCGAGGAGGCGCGAGTGATTTTAGGGCTGGGATTTGTTTTATTCGTCTGAGCAATTTTTATGCGCAGCCTGCAACAAGCTCGACAGCTAGAGGGGAGGAACCAATTATTGAATAGGGTGTCTTTTTCGTCGATGGCGCTGCGTGCATGCATCGCCAAAGTTCCATCTATCTTTCTTCTTCAACGGTCCCACACATAAATGAAAAACAATTACTTATTTTCTAATATGTTCAGATCTGTATAATATTATTTTATTTTATTTAATCTATTTAATATGTGTCTATTTAGATTAATTGACAAAATATTTTAATCAAAAAATTAAAATAGTCTATTTTTTTAAGATTAAGGGTCTGTTTGGCATAGTTGTTGTTGTTGCGGTTGAGGTTGAAAAACACAGTTTCATGAAAAGCGCTTTTAGCTGAGGTTCAAAACTGAAATTGAAGTGATTGGTTAAAACTGTGGTTGAGTTTGAGGTTTAATGAAAAGCAGTTTCGAGTGTTTGGTTACCATGCTTTTCATATTGCTATCAACTTGTGAAATGACTTTAAAAGACACACATATATTTTTTAAAATATTATAGATTTAATTATCATAATAATAAAATATAATTAATAATTCAAGCAAATTACACACTCGTTTTTATTCTCAATTTATCGAAAAGCAACGGGTTTGTGGAGTAAAACGAAATGACGCATCTTTCCCTTTTATCAGGATTGATCTCTATGTACACAATTTTTAATTTTTTAAAAACATGATTTTTATATATTTTTAAAAAAAATCGGACTAGGCCTGTCCCAAACTAAATGGGTCGGTACATCCAAGTTGGGCCCAAAAAGCTCAACTTTGCTAGACTTGGGCTGGGTCGAGAGCAGCCCAACCCAATAGTTCAAAAAACAGGCACAAAACGGTGTGTTTTCTTTCGTTTTTGCATGAATTATTCGCCCATGTTATTGTTCATAACATGGCCGACTGTGACTAGAGGGTCAACGACCGATACCGACGGGGTAGAGGTGGCCGAGGTGGTTCTCTTTGTCGTGGTAGCGTTGAAAATGGTGGCTTGTGGCAGCCGAATGAGGCGTTGGAAGTTGTCAGGCTATGTTGTCGTTCGCCTCTGTTGCTTTGTTATTGCTTTCCCAGAGCTAGAGAAGAAAGCTTGAGTGGTGGCTGGCTGCTGCTGGAGCTCACGGTGGAGCTCTTAATGCTGTTGGCTGGGAGCTGCTGCAGAAGTTGGCGAGAAGAGAGAGCTTGCTGCTATGGTGAAGGGAGAGAGAGAGAGAGAGAGAGAGAGGCTGTTGTTGGGTGAGAGACAAGGAGGAGCTGGCGTTGTCTACCTTGGTGGCTGGTTTTGCTGTCGCTGGAGATGGGGAAGACGATGGGTGGCTGTAAATCTTTGCTCTCCCTGTCCGTGTGTCTATTAATGCTCAGTGAACTTAGGATTAAACCCAGTTTCATGCATGAGCGTGAACTACGGCTGTGTTTTTTGGAAACCATCTATGAGATGCCTTTTGAAACGTGCGGTCAAACATTATTTTCGGTGGGACCCGCAACAAAATGTTAAATGGGTGCTTGGTTAACATCACGTTTGGCTCTGCGGGGAGCCTCAACCGCAGGCCGCAAAGCCAAACACCCACTAAATATCTTAATTTAAACTTATTTCTTATTTTTTTCCATATTTATTTTACTCATCATTTATGACTTTCCCCTCGTATATTAACACATATGATTCTCGATTTATTTAATTACAATATAAATGGTTAGATTCGTAGTGGCCGAATATACTAGATGGTTGGGCGATGTGTTTTTCATGAGCTGAAAACATGAAAATAAAAAGCAAATGTTGTAAGAGTTTTTATTAAAATAAAAAATAAGTTAAATTTATATTGAAAAGTCGATGCATTCATTTAATTCAATAAATCAAGAATCACATGAATCAATAAATGCAATAAAAAGTTCTTAATGCCAACTAAAGACTAAATTGTAAAGGCTACAAGATAAATATAAATATAAATTCATATATTTGATCTCACAACACAACTCATGGTTATTTATTTATTTATTTATTTATTTATTTAATCAAACATTAATAGAAGTAGATACACACTTGAAAATGATTGAATACAAATCAAGGGAAAAAATTATAATTTAAGAATGCACAAAAGTGTAAAAAAAAAAACCCTATTAATATTGGAAAAACAAATATCACAAGCCCATTCTAAAACCAAGCAAAAACTAAACAAAAGTTTAATTAAAAAAATAAAAATCTCACGAGCACATTTTAAGATCAGTTTCATAAGTCTTGTCTTTCCTTTTGTTTTTTCCAATTAAATGAGCACTTTTTTAAAAATAAATTTAGGCAACACGTCATCTACATACAAGCTAACAGATAATCACATAACATACTCGCAAAGAAAAACTGTTAAAAATAAAAAATAAATGAAAAACCCTTCTTCTTCTAAAATAATTGAAAAAAAGAGACAAAATTAGTGGGTTTTTAGAGCCCATAAACGTATGCTGGATTGTTGAGGTATGAGTTTTGATTGGGCTTCAGGTTTCTCAGTTCCCTTTATTATGGACTTTTAATCGCGAAATAAGTTTTAATCAAGCCCACATCACTTTATTCCCCGAGGCCTTTTATTTATGAAAAAAGCTAAAACAAATAAGAAAAATCTTGCATTCCAAAAAATGTTGAGTGGGGGTACACGTGGCGTGTACATGACGCCTCATGTCTGAGTAATGGGCTACCATTCGTTTCACAGCACCAGCCTCTCGAAGGGTCAGATAACATTTTATTTGCCCCCTGTATTTGTAGAATAATCTCAGATGATCCCCTATTCATTATGTCTTTCTAATTATATCCCTGATTGAAAAGTGTGGACCGCACCATGTCAATTGATAACTCAACTAATTTTCATTTATTTTTTTTTTTACCTAAAAGAGGTAAATTTGACTTTATTTATTTGGATCTTGTTTGACATTATGTTTCATAAATGCTTTTGAAAAAAATGAAAAAAATATTTTTATTTTTTACTTTAAATTAAAAAAATTTGGTGTTCTTAGACTATTTTCATGTGCTGATGTTAAAAATATTTTTTTTAAAAATAAAAAAAATATAATTTTAATGCATTTCTAAATGAAAAACACTTTCAAAATCAACTTTAACCACATTTTCAAATAGACACTTACAAAGCCTATGAAAAATTAGCTCGAGTAATTTACAAAACTAATAAGAATTAGTAAGCCATTTTTTGTTTTTTTTTTTATCAGAAAGTAAATAATATCCTAAGATTAGTTTATATATTAATAGAAACTAAATCTTCTCTTTGGATCATTATAAGAAATATATTCATTTTAATCTAATGCATTCACGAGGATAAATATTTTTAGATATTAGTCTGAAGACTCAATTTCAAAAAATAAAGGCCAACATTCAAAACTACTTCTACTTCATGAGATTGATTAATAAACGCTATCAATTAATTTGATTCACTCACATTTTCTAAGTCATGACAAAATCGAAAATAAAAACGAAAAGAAGGACTGGAATTGACGTTAGTATACAAATATAGGGGGCAAAACAAAACTTGTCCCCTAAAGAATCACCTGAGGTGGGAAAAATATATTTTCAACTCTTGTTTCCCTCTTCTGTTCTGTCGTTGAGTAAGCTCAACCAAATCACATTCCAAACGAAGAGGGAGAGAGGGCCAAGACCCTAAACTCCCCCCCTCTCCCTCTTGATTTTTTTTTTTAATTTTCCTGTCACCAATTAATCAATATCCCTAACTAGAAGATGAACAGTCAAATTGGTCCACCTCCTCCAAAGAGGACCAGTCTCGCCCATAAACGAGGATCAACCACATCCAGAAAGTCATCGTCCTCAATGGCTCCTACTCCATCAGAGAATGGCGGCACCTCCTCCCATGGTGGAAACACCTCCAAGCCCTCCTCTCCCGACGCTCCATCGTATGTCTTATAATTAAATTAATGTTTTGTTACTATTTTGTTTTCGTTATTTTTTTATTTGGTCATTTATGTGTGAAAATGGTAATTTAATTGTACAAGTAAATTAATATTTAACTGTTAATTGGATTAACTATTTGTTTTGTGGAGGCATGTGAGAAAGGGAAAGGACAGTGAAGAAATTGAGGTTATCGAAAGCACTAACGGTTCCAGAGGGAATCACAGTGTCTGATGCTTGTAGGAGAATGGCAGCTCGTCGTGTTAATGCTGCTTTATTGACTGATGCTAATGCTTTGCTTTCCGGGATTGTTACTGACAAGGTTTGTTTTGCTTATGTTGTTGTGCTCTGTTGTTTTTTCTTTGTTATTTTTGTGGGACAGTGTTTTGATTTTTTTGCTGTTTCAATTTTGCTGTTGTGGATAGGACATTTCGGCGAGAGTAATAGCGGAGGGGCTGAGGCCAGAGCAAACAACAGTATCAAAGATTATGACAAGGAATCCTATTTTTGTTAACTCAGATTCTTTAGCCATTGAAGCGCTTCAGAAGATGGTGCAGGGTTAGCTTCTCTTTTTAGTTCATGGTGTAGTTCGGTAGGTTTGAATGATTTGACTGTTGAACTTCATTACAAGGCCATAACTTGCTGAGGTGGGGTTTTGGGAGGTTGAATATAGATACTCCAACATTTTTGCTTTAAAATGGCTACTGGAATTCAAAACTTTGATGGTGGTAAAGATGTCGTTTGTTTTGTTTCTATTGGGTTGTGCGTGAAACAAATTTAGGAAAATGCATGGACCTGAAATCAGTGTGTACGAATCTTGTTACATTGGTGTCAAGACTTGGAAAATGAGGAAGATAGTTTTTTCATCATTATAGTTTGATCAGAGGGGGCAAGCGGCTGAATCGCATAGGCAGGAGAAGGAATAAAGAGAGGACCCAAGCTAAAATGTGAATTCTAAGAATTTAGTCCATGGGATTCCTTTTATGGGATAATTTACAAGGATTTGTATTGCTGTTGAGATCTCTCTATTTATCAGTTTAACTTGTCATTTAGAATATTATGTTTGCGTTATAGATTTTTGCTGAACTAGAAGTGATTTTGTAATTTAGGAGTTCAGGAGTGTAGGTTAATTGCTTGTTGAAATGAGTATGACATGTACTTGTTACGATAATCCACTTAAAAAATGGCGTAGTTGTTTGTGAACTTTCAGCACTGATGCCACAAACATTTGTCACTTTTTTGACCAATTAAGTACATTTATTTAGCAGCATCTTAGTTGTGTTTTGGCAACAGGCAAGTTCAGGCACCTCCCTGTAGTGGAGAATGGTGAAGTTATTGCGTTGCTGGATATTACAAAATGTCTCTATGATGCTATATCTAGAAATGGAGAAGGCTGCTGAGCAGGGGAGTGCCATTGTTGCTGCTGTTGAAGGTGTGGAACGTCAATGGGGAAACAATTTTACTGGTCAGTGGGTGCTACTATTTCTGTTTTTCTTAGCATTGCCATTATCAACAGGATATGGAACTGCTTGTTTGATTTTGATTCATGCTTGTATACAATTCTTATTGCTTACACTGTTCTTGTGATGTGCTCAATGTAATGCACATCAAATTAAGCTTCATGGAAGCTAGAAAAAAAATCAATTTGACCTTACTTACCACTGTGCATTTAAAATTGTTCTTTAATTAGTAAAGGTTTAAATTTTCTTCCCATGGAAGCAAGCACATATGTAAAAAAAAATAGTAATGAATGAATGCACAAAAAATAGATATTTGTTATAGATAACCATCTTTCTTCTGCTGGAAATGCCTGTACCATAATGTAGTTTCTTTGTTCAAGATTTAGATTTAAAATTATTAATTTATCTTTAAAAAAAATTAATTTATTTGTTCTTACTGTTTCCTCTATATGTCATCTTCCATTTCAGCTCCACATGCATTCATAGAAACTCTGAGGGAGCGAATGTTCAAGCCCTCCTTGTCAACAATTATTGGTGATCAAACAAGGTAACTTTTTTATCTTAAAACTGTTCTTGTTCCAAGTACAGTTTTTTTTTTAAAAGATATTGTAGAGATATGGTTGTGTTACCGATTCTTTTAGCTTTACATACTTCCAGGGTTGCAGTTGCTTCACCATCAGATCCTGTCAATGTTGCTGCGAACAAAATGCGGGAGTTGCAGGTTAATTCAGTTATTGTTGTGACGAGGAACAAAATCCAGGGGATACTCACGTACTTCTCTTTCTTGCTAGGCTTTGCCATATTACAACTTGGTCTTGGAACTCTTACTGCAAATGATATCTTTAAAATGAGATCCAGCATTTCCTTTTCTTTTCTTTCTTTCTTTTTATGTCTATCATGCATGTTCTCAGTTTCTATGCTTCTCTGCTGCAGTTCAAAGGATATTCTCATGCGAGTTGTGGCACATAATCTTTCTCCTGAGTTGACTCTTGTGGAAAAGGTTTGTTGCAAGAGCCATATATATTCTTACTTCTTATTTTGGCACTTTGCTGTATTTTTTTAACTCTTAATTTTTGCTAGAGGGTTAAGTTTGTTACATCATTTACGCTGTAATCCTGCTAGTTGCTACAATTCTCATGGATGAGTAAAAGAACAATGTGTGGGAGATGATTCATTTACTATTTCTCAACCTATTCAGCAGTGTAGAATGTTCCGACCCTTTTAACATTTTATAAAGATGGTAGCTAGTTAAGCTTTACCTCATGTTTCATCTTGTCCCTGGAATGAAAGCAAGCATTGCAAGGGTTAGTATTGTTTATGAGGAATCCTTGATACTGATTTCTTATGCATGATTTATGATGTATGAAGCGAGGAGATCCCCTTGATACTAATCAGAAATCAAATTATTGGCTCACCTGTATAGTTTTATCTATGAGAAGTAGCTCATTGTTCATAATTTAGATTATGTCTGTGGACAGGTAATGGTTTTTTGTTGCTTTACTAAGTTTGCATTAATGAATGACTTCTGCACTGTTAAAAATTGATATTATATTGGTATATCTGAAGATATCTATAATTTTGCATACTTAGATTACTCGTTGATATATTTTTTTCTTCTTAACGTTTTCCCTTTCTCTCTTATTCATGTGATACAGATATTGTGGCCGTTCTCATTTCTTTCTTCAGTTATTTTGCTAGATTCCTTCCCTTTCTTTGTGGGGGAACTTTTTTTTTGGCTTAACATTTGCCTTGTATTGAATGCCCAATCCTACATTTCATATTGAATGCACAATCCTATATTTAATATTTTCATATAGAATCATTTGGTGTTTCTTTGCTATGGTAATAAGAGCTTGTCTTAATATGAGAGTGGCGATGCCTTGCATTATCTCACTGATATTTTATTAATGCTTCAGGTGATGACACCAAACCCTGAATGTGTGACAGTGGAAACAACAGTCCTTGATGCATTACATCTAATGCATGATGGGAAGTTCTTACATCTTCCTGTCTTGGACAAAGGTGAGTGTAACCCACTTTAATTCTCATAACTGTTTCTTTCTTTGTTTTTTCTTTACAAGTTATCCAATTATCAAATTTTGTGCAGATGGGTCTGCTGTTGCATGTGTAGATGTTCTGCAGATAACTCACGCAGCAATTTCCATGGTAACCTTCATTACTTATACGGCTTGTTGTGATATGCATTTTTCAGTGGGGATGAAGCAGTTTTGAGATTTTAAGACATGTTCAAAATTTATACCTGGTAGAAATATTTGTCAGCCATAGATAAAACAAATTTTCGGTCCATGAAATGCTTTTTCTTTATTTGCATCTGAAGTACTAGTTCAGTAGAGAAACTTGAGTAGGTGAAAAAAACATTAAACCAACTATCAAGCTCTAGGCTGTGGAATGTAGTTGACAACCATGTCTTAGTGACCATGCCACTGTTTTGTTGGATAGCTTAGCTCTTTGTTGAGAATCTTGATTGTTTGTTTATTAAGAGTATGGTTACAGCTGTAACATTGTGAAGTGCGTTAACATACAGCCACTTACTAATCTCTTCTCCTAAACATGCATTTTTAATCTTATGGACATTCAAGCAAGAACCTTTTGCATTTCTACCCTTGAACCTTAACCAGTCATGATTTTTGTTTATTGTTCATTTCACTTGTCACTGTATGGTTGAACATCCGCAAGTGTCTCTGAGTGTGTTTGGGACTGCACCACTGTAATCCCTAACATGACCTGGGTTGAACCAGTGCCAATGCATGCCTCTTGTATTGTTCAAAATGAAATTGTTTACTGGATAAAGCCATTTACATGTTATTACTGCTAAATGAATTTTATAAATAAGATAAATTTGCTTATGTAGAGATGCTACCGAAGCGGAGTTTAGTCTTTCTGCCATTTTTCTTGTGTTATATTATATTTTCATTCTGTCAAACACTTAACTGGCCAATTTGAAACTTTACAAGGTTGAAAGTAGCTCTGGAGCTGTTAATGATGCGGCCAACACAATGATGCAAAAGTTCTGGGATGCTGCTCTTACTTTGGAATCACCAGATGATTATGACATCCAAAGGTCTTCCTAATGCTGTCACACTTTGACCTTACCCTGGTACCTAGTTGGTTCTGTTACTAAACCTATAGGGTGTTTATTTCAGTGAAATGTCTGCACTATTGGCATCAGACGGGGCAGAACTTGGAAGGTACCCATCACTTGGTCTTGGAAATTCATTTGCCTTCAAAATTGAGGACCTAAAGGGCCGCATACATCGACTCAATTGTTGTAAGTGGTCATTGATGACTGTTAATTTCTGAACAAAATAAATTTTGTATTTTACCATTTTACACAAACTATAGGCACAGTGTGGAATGATTCTTTGATATATACTAAGAAATTGTGGACAGAAGCTTAAATTAAAATAATCAAATAAAAAAGGAACGTTCTACCTTTTTTTATTGTTATTATTATAGAAGAGTTAAAACAAGTTTACTTCATTTGTTGATGAATGTATCTTCTAAAAGCTATCCAATCAAACTCAAAAGTAAAGTTTTATATTGTCTATACTTTTTTTTCAGGCACTGAGAATTTAGATGAGCTTCTTTCCACTGTCTTGCAAAGGATTGGTGCTGATAACGAGCAAGATCGACCCCAACTTTTGGTAAGATGGGCTTATAATTAAACAAATGCAATTTGTGATCTCTATTAATATTTATCTTCTTGACTTATGTAGCATTCAATTTCTTTTTTACAGTATGAAGACGATGAAGGTGATAAAGTTTTGCTTGCAACTGATGGTGACCTCATTGGTGCTGTCATCCATGCTAGATCAGTGGGACTGAAGGTAATACTTTGATATTATTATATGTGGATTTGTGTATAAATTTTAGTTGAACAATACATCTGCAAGTTTTTTTCCGGAGTAGCTCAGCTCTGTGACCAGGCTTTTTTCCGGCTGCCACTGCAGTGCCAAACACCCATTTTGCTGTAGATTACAACAACAGCAAACAAACAAACAGCAACAAAAGCCTAGTTAAATAGAGAGCACAAATTGCATTTGTATAATGATATATTCTTAATTTGTAATTTTGTGTGCACTAAATCTCTCTTGATCTCAGGTTTTAAGGTTGCATCTTGACTGTTATGACCCAAGCAATCAAACAACATCACCATTGGGTACAACTACTACTGCCACCCAGAGAATTGGATTGGTGTCTTTCCGCTCTGGTATCTTCTTAGCTGGTGTCGTTTTAGCAGGCTTTGCTGCTGTTGCTTATTTGAAGCGCTCAAAAATGTGAAATTTTATTGAGTCCAAATGATGAACACACTTGAGATTTTGAAGTTGGTCCACTGGGGGTTCTACCAACATTTGAAGATATTTGTTGGCCAGAGCTTAAAGGAAAATTGAAGTTTAACCCTAATTGTTCAATCAGAAGAGGTGTAAATAAATGCTGGGTACACCGAAGCACTAACATGATTGGGTAGGTGTATATTACCGTTCTATCCTGATGAAAATGCCAAGTTTACTGCAATTTTTCCACAGGAACCTCTACTGCTAAAAGCTAGATCTTGTATGGAGTTGTAGGCACGATGTCACTATTTATTTTTGTTACCTACAAGCATTGTTTTATAAATTCCCAGTTACCTAACCAAAATAAAATAATAATAATAATAAATAAATAAAAAGAAGGAAAGTTTTCAAGTTTTGTACAAAATTTATTGTCTGGGTTTTGCATGGCAGCTGCAGCCTATAAAGTTATTTCCATAGGGTCCTTGTGTTGCAGTTGGACCCAGATTGCCATTCATGAACTGCTTTTATTTTCTGAAAAATGAACGAAAAAAATTATAATGGGACTGATTGGCTATGCTCGTTTCGCAGCATTGCTATCAGTTTCCGCAGCTGCATTGCTGGCATTCCCACTCTTAACAGAGATCATGATTTGGAATTCCTGGTATCTTGAGAGTGTTAAAAAAATTCAAACTGGGAATAAAATTTATTGATTTGCCCTTCCTGATGCATTGCAAACAGGATCTGAACTGCAACAGGGCTCCCCTTCTGTTGGAATTTGGGCCATAATGAAGTCATCATTGTTTCTATTTTGCGCACCGAGAGTTCAAATCAGGATATATACTAATTTTTAGAGTATTACTCGGTTTTTTGAATCTATAAAATATATTTTCTGGGAGATGATGTTTCCTCAATTTAAAAAAAAAATCATCGATTATTTGGACTGTTTCATTTTCCGGTGTGTTAGAATGGCTCTCTCATGAAGATAGTCTTTAAACTCGAGATTTGTCAAGAGAATAGGGTGTGTTCTGTTGACTATTGTTGCGAGAGGATTCTCCTTCTTGAAGCAAAAGTCTGGATGTATTCTATTCTGACCCCACGACTCAGCTCTTGCTGTCCATTATCTTTCGATATCCAATCTGCAAATTCGGCCGTTGCTTCATCTGTTGTGGTTGAAGATGTTGCTAATACTCGCATGTTCTGAGTCAACGTGAAAGATTCACAGATATTTCCATAGAATCTTCTCTTCTACAACATTTTGGAGTAAAATTAAGACTTTTAAAACTTGAGGTTGAAGAAAACGTTTTCCCTCCATTCCCATTGTTTCCGTCTCTGACATTATCCAAAAACTACGTTAAATTATAGCTTACTCCCTCTAAATTATTAAAACCTAACTAATTAGTCCTTGTTTCTACCACTATATACTTAATCCTTTCACTTTTAAAACCATTCATAACATAATCCTTTTCATCAGTTTCATGCTCTTTTCTAATTTAATTTCTTTTTTTTATTTTTTAAAAATATAAAAAGGAAGAGGATAATATATAAAAAAGGACATTTTTTGAAACAAAATACCACTGAATTAGTAATTAATTTTTTCCCCCTGTAATCAATTAATTTCCTATGATAAACTAAGAAAAAAAGTTATAAATAACTTTTCTAGCTTTCTTTAATTTTGCTTCGATCGTTTTTCTGAGTAAATAATAATAAAATTAATCCTCTTATTTCCATAATATCATAACTTAGTATTTCTAGTTTTAGAAATCATAACTTAATCTCTTAATGTTTGTGACTGTTAATTCATTATTAATTATTAATTATTATTTTTTTCTGTAAGTAGAAGGACAACTATCCCTTGAATTTATTTCAATATAACTAAAATTATATTTTGAAAAGAAAAATAAATAAATTGGTGACTACTCAGCACTTCATAAATGATGATGATAAATAACATAGGGACTAAGTTACAGCAGGATATAAAAATAACATAGGGACTAAGTTACAGCAGGATATAAAAATAAATAAATATATGATATGCTTCTTTTTAAACCTGAGTGACTAACTAATAATTTTACTAAAATTACAAGGACTAATTAAATAATTTGCCCTAATTTTCTCAGTAATATGGCCTCGAGTAAAAAACGAAAAGACGTTAAAAGAATCAAACCGGACCAGTCCAAGTAACCGCCAAGAACACTGAAAATTCCAAAAGAAAAGGAAATAGAAAGATCGAAACCATTATTTCAAAGTCAAAGTTCTACTCCCTTCCCTGGTCTTAAATGTAAGCCCTCTTCCTCCTCCTCCCACCTCCTACTTCCTTGTTTGCATGCCAGAGTTGTAATCACAACAACAAATGCATAAGCATTCCATTTTGTTTTGGGGTGCATAGTGATCCTTTTTTCTTGCATTGATTACTAGAATCCAATAATGTTGGTGTCTATACATTCCCTTTTTCTTGAAATCTACTTATTATGATGTTATTTGGTTTCTTCGATGAATATATGAACACCGTTTCTGTTTTTTTCTTTGATTCTCATGGTTTCTTGTTTGGAGTTGATGGCGGTGCTAGTCAATGTTATTATCACTGCCCTGTTTTTTTTTTTTTTTTGGTAATTAAAGGGAATTCTTTTTGCAACATTTATGTGTATCTAATATAATCATTCAAGGAACCCATTGCTGGTATTTTCAGTAAGTGGAGATAATTAATATTATTTTGCATGGATTTGAACCCTTGATGCTCACTGGAGAATCATGAATTTTAGGATCATTTTTAGGAATCAATCAGGATAGGTACTGCCTTATCGACTCCCTTTTTAATAGATGATATCGAATTTCTTCCTAGCCCATAAAATAAAATTTATGAACTGCCGATGTGACAGTTACTCAAAGTAGCAGACTCTCTCACTCTAAATCAAACTCTCTTCAATCGTCTTTCTGGGAGAATAACTTATGGGAAGTTCATATGCATGTCGAAGTTCTTTTCTCCTGGCAAGTACTATGTGCTGAATCTTTATTCGAATGCTGCTTTTGCAGACTGTTAATGCAAACAGGATGGAACTTGAAGATGCGCATTCTGATCTCTGTTCCTTGAGAAAATTATATGGACTCCTCCAAGGAAGTCCAGATGGTGTGCAAATGGCAGGCTTTGTGAGTTTTCTCTAAACAACCTTACTGTGTTTTCGTTTCTGCTACTGATTGTTGTATATGTGTGAATTCCCTATTTCTGTTTGTCCAATATTGTTGTGAAGGGATCATCAATTCCTTTTATTGATTGTGGATTTCATTACTGTGGTATTGTGAAATTCTATTTAAGCCATTCTTGGATGCCGATCAAGATTTATGTCACCGCTGCCTTTTCTTTTGTCCCTCATACTCCATGTAACCTGTTTTTCTTGAGGTGCTTCATTTTTTTTCTCTCCAGTGGTTGCATTGTCAATATTTAGTCTGTGATATTTCTTTCCAACGGTTGGTGAAGAGAATGAATGAAGTGATAATATTAGTTTGTGTTCTTACTAACGTCTGTTTTTGAGCAGTTGGACGAGAGAGCAAAAGTGCTTTTGAAGAGTCTGCTAGATGCTGCTACAGAGAAGGCCTTATTGGCTTATTCAAAGGTATATTTTGCCAATTTTGTGCTTGAGTTACACAGCTTTGGTGATACAGAGAAAATATGACATCAATTATGCTTTTCAAGGCTACATGAAATGTTAAGAATTGCTTATTAAGGTAAATTAAGGTAAAAAGAAGTCCCTGCATATATGGATTGAAGTTTCTTGCAACAAGTTTAGTTTTCTGATATGTAAATACAACAGTTTTCAAAATCAAACCTTAGCTAGGATGGGTAACGGGATGACTATTTGATCTTGTGGTACTAATCCTTGCAAGGGAGAGAGACTGTTCTTGAGATTGAGTACTTCCTGTTGCAAATTTGGTATGAAAAAATGACATCCAGGTAATTCCAATAGTTTCCATCTGACTTTGTTTGATGTTTTGAAATCACAGATCATAGTGGACGCGCAATTAGGTGTGTCTAACACACCCTACTCTTCTCAATCAGTGCAGCCCAAGGCCATGCCATATTTAGAACCTCCTGTTTCACCTGATGTAGAAAACGCTTCTCCAAGTACCATTCAGAGTTCAAATGCTCAGACAAATTTATGTGTAAACAACGCATGGATAAACGAGCAATCACTTATTAAGCAAACACCTCAGGATTCAGGGTCAGAGCATTCCAAATTCAGTGTCTCGTTAAACAAACCTGAAGGTAGGAAAAAGTGCTGTCGAGTTTGTAAGCAAAAGCAGCATGAAGCAGCAGAACTCGGCCAAAGAATCTGAACAAAGATGGTAATGAAAGCGATCAGCGCCACGATGAGGCTTATTGGATTGATGGGTATTCAAAAGGGTCGCATGAGCTCAGATTGAAGGGTCTCAAATCAGCAGTGACTTTCTGTGAAGAGCCCAAAACAGAAAAGAAATTCTGACATTGAATGTCAACCAAGCGTTGCAAGTTCGGTGGGCTCTAAGTTTGTGAAAATAGGATCTGAATTTGTATCTGGTAAAATTGATATGCATCGAGAGGATTCAGAAAGTAATTCCTTTCAAGAAGTTGCAAATGCAATGAAATGTAGTGAATCTGTGATGCCCTCCTCATCGCTGCAGCTTTATGGTGAGAATGCAGATTCACATGAAGCTAACAATGCAGCATTTTGATCACAATTTGTCCATGGCGGATAACTCAATAAGAACTAAAATGCAGTCGATACAAAGGGATGGTTCAGTTGCAGTAGGTGAAATGAGTTTTGCCAAGAGACAAAATGGGGACGGTTCAGTTGCCATGAGAGAAACAAACAGTGCAGAGAGACAGAATGTGAGGGAAATTGTTGAGAGAATCGAGTCACTCAATCGAAGTCAGAAGAACTATCAAACATGTCAGTATGTTTGCGGGTCACAGGTTCCCCCGAGTCAGGATGATGTGGGCAAGAAATCCTCGATGCATAGTATGAAGGTTCGGCAAGACACTCCATTAGGGAATCCAGTGGCTCGGCTGGAGGAAAAATCCACGACCATCTGTACCATCAATACCTCTTTCTGCAGGGTCAATCGTGGCATCTCACAAAAGACACCTGCCTCGTCAGACATTTATAAGGCCAACACTGCTAGATTATGATGATTATCACAAGAAAATCACCCCAAAGAGATCTTATGTGGACTCAGAAGAAGAGTTAGATGAGACAACCAGCTCAAGTTCAAACGGTCGATCGCTGGAAATGTCAGATGAGGAAGCTAGCTCTAGTTCTAGCCCTCACTCACCGGAATTGTCAGATGCCACAGCCAGCTCAAGCTCTAATCCTCGCTCACTAATGGAGTCATGCCAGACTGCCAGCTCCAGCTCTAGTCCTCACTCTTCCTACAGCTGGACAAGTCAGCAGCAGACAACAGGCAGCGGCGGCAGCGGCAGCGGCGGTAGCGACGAGGATCCTGAAGATTACTATGATCGTGGGGATCATCCACCTAGAGTAAAGGGACCAAGTAAGAGGTACAGATCACCAAGCCATAAGAAGAAAGCAACTGGACGACTGAGGGGGCTAAAAAACAAGCTGGGGCTCATTTTCCACCACCACCACCACCACCACCACCACCATCATGAAGACAATGATGGTGAGAAGGCCCCCGCTAGATCCATGTGGAAGAACTTGCACAAGATGCTCCAAAAAAAAGACATGAAGCATCATGACAAGGCCTATCAGAAAAAAGCAGTTGAGAAGTTTCGGAAAATCTGTAGTCTCAAGTAAGAAGAAGCAGAAGGCTGGACATTTCCGTGCATTGGTTAAAGGGTTGATGAAGCATTCTAAACATTCGAAGAAATCAAAGCCCTCCAAAGACGGGATCGGACGACAGTTAGGACGTATCCAAAATGGCCATGATAATAAGCACTGGTGGAAAATGTTTCAGCGCCATCGAAGAGGAGTGAGGCTGCCCAACAGAGGGCGTGTTAAACTAGGAATTCCCAGAAAGAACAAGAAACCCCGGCTAAAAACCCTGAAATAAGATTACATAGCATTTTGTACAAACAAACTCAACTCAATAGTATAAAATTTCTTTAACATGAAGTATCTCTTGGATTCTCAATTTTGAGTCGATAATCTAATTCCACCCTCCACACACACACATAAATTCATACTTGGAGGACATTGAGTAAAATTAGTGAAAAATATAATAAATTATTTGTGTATTTCTATAATTCTATAAGGAATTTCTTTTAATTGAAATTTAGTGTAAATTAATGAAAAGAAAAGAAAAGAAATAATGCATTGTTGAATGAGTAGAGTTGAAAGATTATTTCCTGATTAATGAAAATAATGCCTTGTTGAATGGACAAGTCGAAAGATTAGTTCATGGTTAATGGAAATATGGCCTTGTTAAATGGGCGAGTAGAAGGAATATTTCTAGTTAATGGAAATAATATCAGGTTAAATTGGGGAGTGTCAAAGGAATATTTTTTGGTTAATAAAAATAATGCTTTGTTAAATAGGCTTAGAAATTTTATTTATTTATTATTAATATCATTCTTGAACAATGAAAATAATTAGTTATTTCAATTTCTTAGTTAAGATGATATACATTAATATATTGTTGACAAGTTATTCCATGAATACATAAAAAATCTAATATAAATTAAATGATTTTATTTTAATTTCTTATTGTAAAAACAAAATTTCACCTTTTTTATTATAATATTTACATGTCATATGAATATGTTGTTGTATACCTCGTACACTCGAGCTAGGTAATAGATGCATAAGTAGAAGATTTTTGTTTAGATTAATTATGAATTTGATATTTTGTAAACTCAATGTATGAAAAAATTTAAATATTAAATTATCTTTGACTGAAAATGTAATTAGGGATCTTGTTCACTTTAAGTTAATATGTAGTTTTGTGATATGTCAAACCATACATATCCATTTTGCTTAAGAAAATAATGTTTGTTATGAACTTTTTAATTTTAAAATTTTGTTTATGAAATAATATAATGCTAATTTTATAAAATAGAAATTAATGTTTTGATTAGTATTTTTAAGTCGAAATAACTAAATATTAAAAAATAAAAATAAAAAGAAATCAATTTAAAATTAGACAAGAAACTATCCTAGTCAGCCTAAATTAATTTGTGAAACTCATAAACCGAATAATAAGACTAATATAATTTTATAAAAAGTAAATAAAAAAATATAAACCATAATTTTTAATCAAACTAATATTGAGGGATGAAATTATATAAAAAAAAACAATTAAAAAAGATTAAAAAAAACCTAAAGCCCACATACACTAAAAAGCTATAATTAAAAAAAGAAAAGAAAGGGACAAAAAAAGGAAAAGAAACTATTACAGTGCAAAAGCAGCATCTCAGTTTTTATTATTGATAATAATTAATAATAGCCTATAGCCCACATCTACTAAAAAGCTATAAAGTATATGGGGAGTTTTGTAAACAAGTCTAAATAGCCAGTATATTTTTCTTCTTACCCCATCCTAAAACAACTAGAAATAGAGCAACACATCCTCCACATGCACCAATCACAGTCTCCAAGAATTGTATTGGTTTACCATCAAAGATTGCTGTATGAATGTTCATTCCAAACAGTCCTACGACCACAATGCCTGCATTGATTATCATGTTTGAGGCACCAAGCATCACTCCCATCTGTAGAAGCTGATTCTGCTTGTCATCCAGCATTATGTTGATGAAGTCCTCTGTGTCGTCCACATAGTCGCGCATCTAGAAAAGCAACAAAATGATTTTAGATGTAGTTAATTTTTGTAAATTCTTTTTTATGTAATTAAACGTGACAGAAATGTTGAGAGAAAGACATGAGGTATGGTTTCATACATGGGATAGTTTCTGTAAGGTGCCGTCTATCTGCGCAAAATACGCCTCTAAAAGCATCTCCAACTCCTCAATATTTGGCTTAGAGCTGGTGTAGATTTCAGAGTCGTCTCTAGATTTGGAATCATCAACACTGTGGGGTAGGTGAAGTGTGAGTTAGAAAAAGAAATTGCAAACCATTAGACTCATTAACTCGATGACAAAGATACAGATTACCACATAAATTTTATGATTACCAACACTAGCAGAGTCTACTTTGCACAAGAAGAAGATAACTACTGCAGAAACAAATGGAAGAGATATTTGAGTGAAAGTATTGGAGTAGTAACTTGCCAAACATTTTGACAATACTCTCCACGACATGGCATTGAGATCTGATGGTTACTGAACCAGTTTTGTACATAAAAATTTACTTTATTTTATCCCTCAAAAGTTTTTAAAAAATGCACGCAATTCATGATTCAGATCTCTCAATGATGAGGAGATCAACAAATAATAGAGGCCATATTCATCTCGTTTACTCAATTATGCATGTTTTATGCAAATTTTCATTTTCAGATACGCATAAAAAATGATAGAATTAGAACCTTGCATCATCTACTTCTTGTTCACCATCATATACTTCCTCTATTGAAGATGTTTGATCTGCTGCATAAGCAAAAAGTTTTTCTGTCAAATACATTTCAGCCATATCATTGTCATCGTCCAGCAGATGCTCAAGTTCATCTCTCACCTGCAACAATAAGTTTGTAAAATTACTTGAAACGACTGAGGGATGTATGTATTATATAACCAAATACTTTACAGGTTTATGCATGCATATATATTAGCTTCTACCTCCAAGGGAAAGAAAAGATCCAATGTCATCATTCTCATGAATCAAAGCAAAGTTAACTCCAAATGATGATATGCTGACTCGGATTTGATTACTAATGCCTACGTACAAATTAGAGAGATTGAATCATGAAAGCTTAATTAATCTTGTATTTGAGAAGCTGCAGCTGGGTATAAAAATGTCAATAGACTTGGTAAATAACAGATAAATCAAACGAAATATTACTGATACAACTTGGAGATCATATAAACTGATAAAAAACAGAAAACAATTGAAGGAGTTTACCTGATCATATAGCCAATTAATATGCACAGACCATGGTTCATGTATTAACATGTTTAGTTCTTTAATATCAGAAGCTCAATTAAAAACTACTATTAAGTATTACTCTTTCAAACTTTGAAACTTCAACTGCCAAGAAATTCAGCACCTACCAGATTTGCTTTGCTTATGTGACCTTTGAATTTTAAATAAATATTGAGTTTGTTAACCCAATAGTTAGCCTAGAAATCAAAGGTAAAAAATAAGAAATAGAAAGCTCACATCACTCAGTTTCCTATTGCATTTAATTATCATTCCTTTTTCTTGAACAAAACTGTAGATTGCAGTTTCAAAATCCAAAAAATAGAAGTCACCTAGACACAGAGTGATCTTCGTAAATGGATCATGCAGAGCAAATAAACAGATTTTAAAGCCCGTAAATGTCAGAAATTGCAGAAAATAGCAAAATACAGGAGAGAAAGGAAACAGTCAAAGGGAATATCATATACACATAATAGAAGGACAGCATCCATTGGAATTCACAAATTTATTCTAGCACGTCACATAATTCCATATAAAAACATGTATTTGATGGCTACAACTATCCAACAGCATGTTATCTACCTTCTGCACTCGTCCAGATATTGCAACTAGACGACTTTTTATTGTTCTAACACGCTCAAGATTGAGTGTGCTGATATTAGAAGTCAGTTCATCCAAAGCAGGATATGCCTCTTCTTCCAATTTCTGAGTCTGGAAAGAGATGAAAAAAATGGTACTTCAATTCAGTGTGCAAATTCACCTTTGATTTATTTACATTAAAAATTCAGGCAACAACTGTTAACCTACTCCTGTCACAAGTTCAGATGATGAAACTCTACTGCCGCGGTTCCTAAGATAAACCACATACCTCAGATTCAAGGCACCTGCAAGCAGATTCAAGACAAGCTTCAATTGCTCTGAACTCAAACGGAAGCACCTTGGGACCAGCAGCCACTAGATCATTCATTGTTGAATTTTCATTCTCACCCGTTATTTCCTTACTCTTCACATCTCCAGAATTATAAGCTGGGGATGTCATGTCAGCTGAGTCCCCAGAGCCATTACCATCATGAGCCACTGCCTTTGGACAGAAAACAATGCTGTGTTTATAAGGTTGCTTTTCAAATTCGCCAAAAAGAATCAGTCAGTTGTGGTTAAGAAGAATGTTTTCATTTTCTTCGATCCCACATATGTTACAAGCTACTCTGATCAGAAACATAATCTCAGCAATATTATTTTCATAGATTGTATCACCTCCAGAGAATGTAGCTCTAAATAATAATCATTTTGTAGAAGAATCTGAAGTGATTCTTTGCATGCTAACTATTATCTCCGGACACAGGTAACAGGGGAATTTCAAAGATTGTATTGATGGACTCAGGGGCATTACAATATGAAGGCCATTTCCATTCCAAGTTATGAAAACATTAATAAAAATTGGCCACTCTAAATTCTCAAATTCCCATCACCAAAACCAAACTGATAAAGACATGCATCAATAACAAATAAAAATCATAGTTAATAACATCATTTAGTACTATAGAAAAGCCAACCCGTGTGTAGCTTGAGTATTTTTTTTACAAATGAGCAAAAATACAGACACTATTACAAAGCAAGGACACACCTGCTGTGGAGGCGTAGCAGTAGCATTACCATAAGCAATCCGATGTTGAAGATCCTCAACAAACTGAACAATCAAAGGATTATTAGAATTAATCATAAGCACTTCTGTTGCTGTAATAATAGCCCTAATATGCTCCAAGTTCACAACAATAGCCCTTTCTCTTCCCAAAATCGACGATGGATATGATAGAACCGGATCCAATGCTCTCAAATCACGTGCAGGCAACCCAGTCCTCTTCATTATCGAATGCTTCCCTACTTCCTCTACAAACGATTGGCCTGATTTTGATATCACCAGCCATGCCTTCACCCCTATCATCCCTTTCTTTAATTTCGTAGTCATGGTGGCCGCTACTGGAGCTTAACCTATGTTTGGTTGCGGAGAAAGTTGAGAGAGAGAGAGAGAACAAGGAAAGAAAGAATGAGATTTGAGACAGAGATTCCGACTAGCCAACTACGAAATGTCATAGACACATACCAGAAAGAGCAACATTTGACTTGTACAGCCAATAAAAAAGAGACACCTCATCAATATATTCTAACTAAACCCATCATTATATTCCACCATTACCACTTGTATCATACTTCACCGAATAAGTAAAAACACTTTTTTAGAAAAGCATTGATGCTAGTATGATAAAAAAAAAAAAATTGAAATGGACGGACATTCAACGTTACTTCATAAAACCTAAGTGGTTTTGTTAAATGTAGAATTCTGAAAATCAGAAAGGACCAATCTTTAATTACAAGGGAGTTGCTAATAAGTCCTAATCAATTGGACCATTCATTCCAAATTGATTAAATACAGATCAGCACAGGCTAATTTTATCTGGGAATATTTTTTATCGAAACAAACCTATCTTGATTTATTCTGGCCATCAGTTATAAATGATATGATCCACCATATCAACCAACCCGGATTCATGTCTTTTATACCTTGTTTCCGGCAGCCTAGAAATAAATTCCACTGCCTCTACTGAGCCCCTCTCTCTCTTCTTCCACTTCTTCTTCCTGTCTTCTCTTTCCTCTTTTTGGAGCTTCCCGGCTCCTTAATTTGTCTGTGCTAGCTGGGTTGTCAAGGTGTTCTTCCATTTGCGGCATTCGATTGATGAAGAAGAAGAGCATGAGACTCCTGTGCTTGGAAGGTCTCTCTCTTTTTAAAGTGATTTGGTGAGGTGGGTTGGTTTCAAAATTGAAGCTTGAAGCTTTGCAAGTAATCATGAAAAGTGTGAGACTCAGATTACTGAGAAAAGAGAGGCTTGAATCTGAAGAGAGGCTTAAAAAACCGTTAATTTGTGTCCACCAGGACCAACCACGACTTGGTAGGAGTTCTTGTCGTATTACGAAAAGCCATTGTGTGGCTAACAAGGGGCATGCTTTCTGTGTTCTCTACTTCTTCTTTCTTTTTTTCAATTAATATTGAAGATTATCGTGAATGCTCTCTTATTAAAAGTTTTATTCAAAGAAGAAGCATTTACGAGGTGTTTAGCATTATATTTTTTTTTAAAAAAAAAATATTTTTATATTTTATTTTAAATTAAAAATTTTGATATTTTTAAATTATTTTCATGTGTTAATATCTAAAATGATTTTTAAAAACAAATATAAAAACATTATTTTAATGAATTTTTAAACGAAAAACATTTTTAAAAATATCTGCAATTACACTCTCAAATAGATACTTAATATATTATATACAGGATGACTAATAATATATTTTTTAAAAAAAAATCACACTATCATTGGAATCTCATAATTGAATTGAATTCAATCTCAATTTTTATTTGAAATAATTTTAAGTATTAAGACTTGAATTTTAAGTAGAATTTAGTTTTTAAAATAATACAAATATAAATCAAATACTAACACTTCTGATTTAATAAAATAAACAGAAAAAAAATTAATGTTAGAAAACTAGCTTTTTATAATATATATTTACCCCCTTTTTTTCAAGATATTCGAAGGAATAAGATGAAGGTGGTAAGAATAATAAATTATGTATTTTTTAAATATGTAAATTTAATTTATTTATTAATTAAATATTATAATTAAATACAATTATAATAGAGAATTAGTTCTTTGCCTTTTTTTTAATATATATTTACCCTTTTTTTTCAAGATATTCGAAGGAATAAGATGAAAGTGGTAAGAATGATATTGAAAAGAGGATAAATTAAATTATGTATTTTTTAAATTAAAAAATTTGCACGTGATTAAGATGTTCTTGCCTTTGAAGATTAGATATGGTTGTAGTTATTGATAGTAAAAATGCATTTGGTTAAAAGTGGTTATTAACTTGGAGTTAGCAATAAGATTGCAACAAAAGATATCAAATATCATTAGTTTTTTTTTTTTTGTGATAAAATGTTACTTAATAAACTCATAATTAAAAATATATATTTTAAGTAAAATAAAATATAATTAATAAAATTATTTATTATCATAAAATAACTCCTTCGGTCAAATTCCCCACGGTGTTTTTTTTCTTTTCTTTTCACAAAGTGTGACAAATAAGCCTAAATAGCTTAATATTACAGTAATATATAATATTATCATTGCATTTATTTTTTAAAATATTATTTTTTTTATTTTTAAAAATTATTCTTAACTTCAATTCATCAAAATAATTTTTAAAAATATTAAAAAAATCAGTTTTTTTGTTTTTTTTAAAAAAAAACACCATTAGCAAGCAACAACGAAACAAACAGAATCTAAAAGAGATACTGTACGGGAGGAGATAGGTGAACAAGTTTACAGAGCCAATATTTTTTTTTTCTTACCCCACCCTAAAAGAACTAGAAATAAAGCAATGCAACCTCCACAAGTACCAATCACAGTCTCCCAAAATTGTATTGGTTTCCCATCAAACAGTGCAACATGAATGTTCATTCCAAAGAATCCCACAACCGCAATGCCTGCATTCAGTATCATGTTTGTAGCGCTGAGGATCACTCCCATCTGTAGCAGCTGATTTTGCTTGTCATCTAACATTATGTTGATGAAGTCCTCTGTGTCATCCACGTATTCACTCATCTGAAAATACAGGAAAAATATAAAATGACTTCGATGCAGTCAAGTTTTCTTAAGAGCTTCTTTTTTTGGATGCAAGGAAACTCCATCCCATGAAAATATACTTTGTGGATCCAGATAAACGAGTAAAACCCAGATTATTACAAGGGATGCATGCCCTGACTCGAACTCGAGACCTGCTGTGCAGATCGCAAGATCGCAAGCTATTTGCCATCATGCCTAGCCCTTGGGGACTTAAGAGCTTCTCTGTTATCCCACAATGCCAACTTCCCATGTAGAAGTAGGTAATAAAGAATGACCAGATATCACGAGAAATAAGTGCACGAGGTATAGGCACATACACCGGAAAGTTTCTGTAAGATGCCATCTATTTGTGCAAAATATGCTTCCAAAAGCATTTCCAGCTCTTCGATGTCTACGTTGGTGTTGATTTCAGAGTAGTCTCCAGCCCTAGGATCATAAACACTGCAGGTGGGTTTTGTAGAGTAAATTATACAGCATAAGACAAGTTAAGATCACAAATTATACTCACAGCCACTGTTGATTCCATAATAACTCAACTCTCAATAGATTTCAATCAACTTATATTCACATCTCTAACTAAAAGTGTTGCATAAAATTAAGTTTAAGGGGTTAGTAGAAAAGATGATGATTGCCAAGTAACTGAGAATGCAGAGAAAAGACTGCAGAAAGAGTTAACACTATAGTTTATGAACAACAATCACGCCCGTTTTAATTAAGAAAGGGGACATTAGTCGGGAAAAATAATTGACGAGGAAGATCTAGCAATGCAGTTTGTAATTGGTGAACGATAAAACTAATGTTCATAAATTGAGATCTTAAAGCATGACATGCCATCCATGCTGACTAGTGCAGTCCATAGGTGGCTAATTTACACCAAGGTTTCGTGCAAAATATAGAGATTTAGAACAAATATCACAGTTGTGGGATTAGGAAGAACCTCTCATCATCTGCTTCACTCTCACCATCATTTACTTCCTCTATGATAGAAATTTGATCCACTGCAGGAGCATCAGCAACTTTTTCTGTCAAATACATTTCTGCCATGTCATTATCATCATCCAGCAGATTTTCAAGTTCATCCCTCACCTACAATAAAAAGCTCATAAATTTTCAACGTAGGGTAAGAAAGTCGAACCTATGAAAATGATTGTCTATTCAGGTACTTAGGGGGTATATCAGAGACATGTGACCATGCATGCATGGAAATATTAATCCGATGTGTCCTGGAAATATGATGGAGACTCGTTTATCTAGTTTAACCAAATAGTATTCTCCTTAGTTATTTTATTATTGTTGCATAGTTATCTAGAAAAATATTTTAGTTTCCCACTTTAATTTGCTACCTATTTTGTATTGGATTCTATTAGGTTTTGGTGCCTATAGACAATATTTTTGGGGTCTGACGGCATAATATTGGAGTTTGTTTCCTCACATAGCATGCTTGTGAAAAAGACTTTCTACAAAGCCTACTTGGAGGAAATATTTTCCTACTAGACAGCAATTATAAGGAGAAACTGTGATATGCAGAATGTGCTGATATTTTTCAACGTGCTGCAAAATCAGATCATGCATACAAGTGGATCTCTTAAATCCAAAATTTATGTCTTTCTACAAAAACTTACAGTGGAATATAGGCGAACTAGAACCTAAGCTGGTTGTAGATACAGAAAAAGCTTCATTGACTAGTTAAATCATTATCTTCATGTTCTGTAATATGTGTACTTCAAATTTGAAGCTGTAAGAAAAACCCTGCAACAAGCATTTGGATCTTAACTGTGAAAAAGTTGAGATTTTAACAGCCAATAAATTTCCAACCTAACAGATTTGCTTTGCTCACCTTTTTAATTTTGATTAATATTTTTAAAAATGAATTTTTGAATTTGTCAGACTCAATGGTTTGCCTAGAATAGAAAGAAAGAAAACCCACTCCGCTCAATTTTTTGAAGATTAAATTATTAACATATACCTTTTCTTGAACAAAACCATTTAACTCAGTTCCAAAATCCAAACAATAGAATTTCCTAGAGACAGAATGACACTCGCAGATGCATAATGAAGAACACAAAAAATGTTTTTTTTTATAGCCTGTATAAAACAATAATGAGCAGAAACCAATTCGCAGCGGAGAAAGAATACGCTTACAGGAAGATCTTATGCACAGGATAGAAAGATGACATCCAATACAATGCTTCTAGTTTCACAAGCTTATGTTAGCATACTTCACATAATGGCAAGGAGAAAGAGATATTTTGATAGCTACAACTATCCAAGAGCATGGTATCTACCTTTTGAACACGACCGGATAATGCAACAAGACGACTTTTAATCTGTCGAACACGTTCAAGATTGAGTGTGCTAATTTTAGAAGTCAGCTCATCCAAAGCAGGATATGCCTCTTCCTCCAATGTCCGAGTCTTGAAAAAAAAAAAAGATGCCACCTCAATTTAAAAGCATGTAGAAAGGAGTTAATGAGTTGAGCAAGCTAATAATGGAATCAACTTAAGGCCAGAATGGAAAGATAGGAAATGATCTTCGCTAAGAGACACCACAATTTATTTTTGGCAATTCTTATTGTCGATGGCCTTAGCTTGGATAATTCAAGTAAAAGCAAAATTTGCTAAGAAGGAATTCATGCAGCAAAGATTTATCTTGAAATTCAGTGCCTTTTCTCATACGTCCATTTAGTCAGAAATCCTTTATTTAATATTGTTCTTACACCTGCAGATGCAATTAATCAATGAGGAATCACCTAAATTGAGATACAAAAAATATAAATTAGCAACGCTTAACTGCAAAATTAAGACTAGATCGTATACATTTAACAGATGATGAAATCCCTAATATGAAGAGTTGGAGTTAAAATGCTCCATATCCTCATATAAAGCTTATCAGAATTCAAAAGGATCAATAAACAATCTAATTGAAACAATGATGATTTATTTATATCTGAAACACAAACAATATATAATGGTTAAACTACTTGTTTAACATATCAGATGATTAAATACTAATGTTGACTAATAATAGATAACCATGTACCTCAGATTCAAGGCACCTGCAAGCAGATTCAAGGCAAGCTTCAAGTACTTTGAACTCAAAAGGAAGCGCCTTTGGGACCTGCAGCTACTGAAACATTTATTGTTGAACCCTCACCCTCTATTTCCTGACTTTTCATATTTACAAAATTACAAGTTGGAGCTCTCCTCTTGCTTAAGTTTTTTTCTGAAGAATGATGGATGTTCAATGAGGGTGAACCCCATGTAACCTCAGCTGCGTCCTCCATTTCTCTACCACTATGATCCATTGCCTTCAAACAGAAAACAATGAACTCTGTTAGTGTAGAAGGTTGCTTTGTGTTACCTAAAACAGAAGAGGTGATTTGCGTAAAGAGCATGAGTTCATTTTATTGGAATCTCCTGTTCGAAAATTACTTGGTAGTACTTGAAAATATATTTTCAAAGAATAACTCGAGTAATTAATTGATTGATTAATTAATATATATATATATATATATATATATATATTAGCAGGGGAAAACAGTATAAAAAGTTCATGAATAGAAGAATTAGAAGTAGTTTTTTCAAGCCTACTGTTAGCTATAACTTGCAATGTTGGCGCTAACAAATACTAAATATGATGCAAGCCATAGCAGTCTAAATCAATGTCCATGGTGAAACTGAAAAGCACCATACTAGAAGACAATTTGACAAACCTCTCGTTTTACAGTGTTAGAAAGAACAGAACATTTGAAACAGGATTCCCTTCGACCCTTATTATGATTTCAACAAATCATATGAGAAATGAGCACACTTTTAAGAGAAGACATTTCCATCATCAGCTATGCTACCACCAGGTGGAAGAATACAAAAGAATAGTTTCGCCCTTCAAGCTAAATTACGCAAGCCACCCTAAATCCCCCAAATTCTATACAATTGCAATTTACAGAGAAGCAACAAGGATAGATGAATCATCAACCAAAAAAGAAAGAGACACCATGGTACCTTACATAAAGTTCCTACTCCTGACATTCAACTGGGATTCACATTCGATTTTAAAAAGTGGATCCACATGAGATTGAGAGGAGATAGATTATTCAAGCAACATCAAATAATTAGATAAATAATTTTTTTTTATGAATACTAACGACTTAGTTTGGTGGATTAATCTTGAAAAATTGAGATCCATAGTTTGATCCAAACCAGTTTTCTTATTTAATTGGATAAAATAGTATCTTTCATAGAATCACTATTTCATTGGATGGGATATTTCATAAAATGATTTTTATGAAGAATCTTCAGGTAAAATTATCATCATCATCAACTTCCGGGAAGAAAAAAAAAAGGAATTGGACACCATATCATCATGGAAACAAAAAAAAAGATAAAACAAAGGACCTTTAATACACGCACCTGGTGTGGAGAAGTGATATTATTGTTACCAAAAACAATACGATGCTGAAGATCCTGAACAAACTGAACCACCAGAGGATTATTATAATTAATCAAAAACACTTCCTTCGCGGTAATAATAGCCCTGATGTGCTCCAAACTCACAACAATAGCCCCCTCTCGTCCCAAAATCGACGACGGATAGGATAGAAGCGGATCCAATGCTCTCAGATCTCGTGCAGGCAATCCAGTCCTCTTCATTATCGAGTGTTTCCCTATTTCCTCGATAGAAGACTGGCCTGATTCTGATATCACTAGCCATGCCTTTACCACTGACATTCCTTTCTTTAATTTTCGTAGCCATGGATGATGATGATGAATGATTATTGTTCATAAGCAATTAGTAATTTAGGGTTTTTTTAATTTTATTTTAAACGGAACCTGGAAGATTTTTAAAAGGAAAACGAAAGCTGTTTGTTACTTTGTTAGGATTTTTCCCCTTAAAACTTAAAAGCGTCTTGGCGCCAGATCAGGGAAGGGGAGATGACGTGGCTAACAGAATTTCGAACTGGATCTGTGAGATATCACGGTGTGGAGTTTGGACTGACAGATGTTTAGAGATTTTAAGGGCTTTCCTGTTTCACATATTGTGGGCCTTCACAGATGTTTAGTCATGAAAAAAAATTCTCATAAAATAAAGCTGGTAATGCTTTAAATTTACAAGAGAAGATGTCATTTAAATTTAAGATATCATTATGATACGAAAATGGGCATGTAAGATTATAGCATGTTTATAATCTTATAAATTAAATTTTATTAATTTTATTTAATAAAATCTCTTATTTAAAACCATATTCAATGTCAATAATTGAATTTTAAATGAATTTTAATCTTAACAAAGTGCATAAAAATAAATAAGATGTCAGCCAATTTTATTTATAATTCCATAATAATAATAATAATAATAATTATTATTATTATTATTATTATTATTATTATTATTATTATTATTATTATTATAAAATATATTTTATAAAATACTCATCCACCGGTCTATTTTTCTAGAGACTTTTTCTAACAAATAAGACTAAGGTGAAAGGAAAATACAAAAAAAAAAAGCAAGATAAATTAAATTATGTTTATTTCAAACATATGTATTTAACTAATTTATCAATTAAAATAAAATTAGATACTATAATTGAGTTCAATTATAATAAATGACTGATTCTAAACAATAAATGATTCTTAATTATTGAGTTAGTTTTTATCAATCTTGCCATATAATCATTTGAAGGTTTAAAGGCTAATAAGCTAGGATTGATATCTAACACATGGATTGAGCGTGAAATTTTATGCTTTAAGTTGTTCATGAAAAAAAACAAATTATGGAGAAGTTATAATGTTAAAAGATACTAAAAGGTCTAGGTTTTTAATTGTTTATATACCATAGCACCTTCCTTGTTTTATTTTCATGTCACTTTTATAGCTATATTTTTTTGCATTATTTTTTTTTAAAAATATTTTTAATATAACTTATATTGACTTAGTTTTATGTATTTGAAATTTATTTCGATTGGCATACATGTGTGTCAATTAATATCTTGGCATTAAATTATACATTATTTTACAAAATTAAATTTGAATTTATTTTGAAAAAAAATCAAGATCAAAAATCAAGATTAAAAAAAAATCTTTTCCATGCACTCTATTCATAAAAAAGCATGGGAAAGTTCTAAATTGATCCCTGGTTTTATTAAACTCTACGTTTTAATTATAAAACTTTATTTGTTTTGCATTTTAATCTCTAGTTGCTGTGAAATGAGAGACAAAATTACTGGAAAGGACAAAAGTGGAGAGCAAACCCTCTAGGGTGGCCAAATTCTGGCTACTAATTTTGTGTTTATAAATTTATTTTTAAGAGAAAAACTTAATAGATATGATTTATATCTTTGATGATACCAAAATATAAAATCGAGCTCCACATTTTTTTATTTGATTTTTAGTTTTTATCTGATTAATATTTTTTTTATTAAAATAATTTTTTTAAAGGTCCATATAATTATTTTTCTTTCTAATTTTTTGGTTAAAAATTATTACAATTTAGTTTTTTTGTAGTCTAAATAATTAAATCCTATTTTTCTACTCAAGCGACCTGAAAAATGTTGTAGAATAATGGCATATTGTCCGTACAATCAACTCAGATAAAAAAGAAGAAGCAAGAGTACGGACTGATCAACCTATTTGAAAATGTAGTTGTTGTTGTTTTTTATATAGTTGATGTTGTTTTTTTATTCAGAAAAAATATCATAATAATGTTTTTTTTTTAAAATAAATTTGACATCAATACATCAAAATAATCAAAAATATCAAAAAAAATATATTTTTTTAAAAATATTTTTGAAACGCATTGTAAAATAAGCTTTACGAGTGATATGCTTTTCCAAAAAACACAAAAAAAAAGTGTGTGATCCTTTTAGTAAAGGCAGGGATAACTTACTTTTAAAAATAGCCCTCAATTTTTTTAATTTGATTTCATTTTATAATAATATTTTATTTATATAAATCTATTTAAAATCTATTTAAATGATTATCCAATTATACCATAGTCTTTAAATAATATTAGAGCCTTTTTGTTATGATGTTAAAATTTGATTTTTTAATTGTTATGTATGAGTTTAATATGCAAAATGTTTTTAAGATTTTTCTCATGAATATTAATTTATATAAAATATTTATTTTTTATGGTTATTTTTTATGTTTTTTTCTCAAATTTATTATTATAAATATTTTTAACACCTTCACATTGAATATATTAGCCATGTCAAGTTAACAATCTTTAGTTTTTATTCAATAAATCACAATGTTAATAATAAAAAGGAAACATTTTTTAAAATTAAAAAAATACATTAGTATGAAAAAATCTAGACTAAAATATGTTTTTCATAAAATTTGAATTATGATTTTTCTCATATATATATATATATATATATATATATTAATTTTCATATAATTAAATAATTTGTTTATAAAAAATGCATTGCACTGCAATTTCAGTATGCACATCGATCTTATGCTTTTTACAAGGACCATCAACTCTTTTTTTTTAATATTTAATTAGTGTTAACTATTTTTTCTTCTGCAATTTATCAGTTGATTTATTTTTTAATTTATTTTATTAAAAAACAAACATTGTTTTTCCAATTCTCAGTTGAAATTTTTTATAATACTGAAAAAAAACATTTTATAATTAGCTTACATATCAATTTTTTTCATATTGGATTAAAGATCTTAATTGAAGAATTAAAGAAAGAAAGAAAGAAAGAAAGAAAGCATGTATCTTTTTAATTACTAATTTAGGTAAATCTAGTCATTGATGAAGAGATTTTTGGTAACTCATCCAACAAGAATCCCATTCACATTCTCTCTCTCGTCACGTCCAATAAGATACTGAATCTTTGCCAGCCATGCCGAGATTATTTTTTATATAAAAAAACAGTAAAAACATAATTATGTTGCATTTTAAAAATATGATATTTATTATTATTATTATTATTATTTTTTTAAGCGTAACAAGATAATTATTAGCCTTTAAAATAATGTCATCAAGTAAATATCACATTTTAGAAGCAAGACAAGGTTAAACTCAGAGTTTTGGTCGGTCGGTTGGATCTAGTTGTATTAATCGGTCGATCGTTTCATATAAAAACCTTAATCTTATGATTTTTTTCTCTTAATATATTTTACGAGTCAATTTTTTTTCTAACTTGTAGACTAAAAATTAAACACTAAAAATTAAACTTCAATTAAAATCTCATTAAATTATTATTTACATAATAGTGAGTGATCATGGATCCCGACTGTTTTCTCTATAGTAGAGACCATGTCACTACTCGAACTTGTCATATTTTTAAATAAAAAAATATAGTTACAACTCCTAGTTTTGAGATCTTCTTTATTATTTTCAGAACTAGTTACTGACTTTTACTGATCATTATAATCTGATCATCCGGTAGAAGAAGAAGAAGATTGAAGTTCACTTTGTCGCATTTCAAAAGCAAAACCCACAAATAAGGAGAATCACGTAAGGCCTGATTTTATAAGGACTGATTTTATAAATTAACAAAATACAAGGCCTCAACTGGGGTTTTTCCTGTAAAATTCAACAAAACCCACAAATAAGGAGAATCACGTACTTTGTCAGTGTCCACAACGTTTCCACACAGCGAGGCAACCCGCGTTTGTTGCGCATTAAAAAACCCGCCCGCCAATTCCTGGTTTCGCTCTCTCAACAACGTTTGTATATATATAAAAAAACCCTACACCTTTACTTCTTCAAAATCTCTTTTCTTCGCTCTCAAGAAACCTGGCACTCTCTTTCTCAAATCGAAATCAAGATCACGATCGATCTCCGATATCCTTTTCTAGGGGTTTTAACGTCTCCTCCACATCTAATTACCAGGTCTCATTCTTTTTTTATGTATATCTCCCTTTTAAATTTAAATTATTCGATCTGATTCACTAATTATGGTTAAATATTCTCAATTTATCTTAGTTTGCTCAATTCTTGCATGTTTTTGATGATTATTGGCCTATTGATTTTTTAAAATGTTATGCTTTTGAAAGGAAATTGGAAGAAGTCAAAATCCGTTTGGTGAGGATTGCTATTTTGAATTGATTGATGGTGATGTGAGATTAGGGTTTTGGAAATGATTGCGTTGGGAATTTCGCTTGTACGTGTTCTTGCAAGCTTCAATGATGATTATGGTGGATCTTTTATTGCCTGGTTAATGACTGCAGTTTTAGGTTTTGTAACTATTGTTTATGTATTGATTAAATGGCATAAAAGAGCATCTCAGAAATGGGTTAAAGCTGCCGCTAAAGCGAAGAAGCAAGTGTGGAAAAAGTTAAATGTTCCGCGTTCTAGTCATTTATGGATTGAAGATGTAGCTTATGGTCAAAAACAGCCGTCTACATGTTGTGTTTGTTTGACTTCGTTGGTTCTGCCTTATAATGGCAGTAATGCCTTGTCGTGTAGTGATTTGGTGCACCGTTGTGTTGTTTGTGGTGCTGCAGCTCATTTTTATTGTTCAGAGTTTGCAGTAAAGGATTGTAAGTGTATTGCACAAGCAGGGTCTTGTCATGTGCGGCATCATTGGTCGGAGAGATGGTTTAATATGGATGAGACTCCTGAGATGAATGCCTTTTGTTCTTATTGTGATGAACCTTGTGGTGTTCCTTTTATTGATGCTTCTCCGACATGGCATTGTTTGTGGTGTCAGAGGCTCATTCATGTGAAATGTCATTCTAAGTTGTCCAAGGAATCTGGTAATGTTTGTGATTTGGGTCCACTTAGGAGGTCTATTCTTTCACCGCTCTGTGTGAAGGAGGTTGATGGAGGAAACAACTTAAGTTTGATCACAGGGGAAATTATAGCCTCTAATGCTCGTAGGCAGATGAGAAGCAAGCAGCGAAGCAGAGGAAAACAAGGAAACATTCGCTCTGTTAATGGCAAATTGCAGGATGCAACGACTGCCAATAGAAGCCTGGATTTTGTGTTGAATGGTTTTGCTGGACTGAGGAGATGCAGGAGTGAGACTAATATTCACTGCTTGAAGAAGAATGGCAGGATTAAGGGCACACTTAATGGGCTAATGCATAATAAAGGTGAAACTGCTATCTGTCAAGAAGTGAAGAAATATGCTTTGGTTGATTTGGCTCAAGATGCAAGGCCCCTTTTGGTTTTTATTAATTCTAAGAGTGGAGGTCAACTTGGGCCTTATCTTCGAAGGACACTAAACATGCTGTTGAATCCAGTTCAGGTGATGCTTTAGCTTTTTAATAGTTATCACAAGAAAAGTAGATCTTTAACTCATTGAAATCTATTTTCACAATATGTTGTTGTCATGTTCCAACATTTTTTATTTATTTGTAAGCATGATTGCTCTCCAAGTGCTATATTTCAGACTTCATCCGATTGATTAACTGCTGATGAATGTTTTTTATGAAAGAAAAAGTGGTATTTCTTTCATCTGGGGATACTTAGATATAGTGGTTGTTAGCTATAATACCAGCTTCTCATTTACATTGCCTGTAGCTTGTAGGTTATATGGCTGAATTTCATAATTGTTCACTGCAGGTATTTGAACTAAGTGGTTTCCAGGGTCCTGAGATTGGTTTGGAGTTATTTAGCAAGGTGCGGTATTTTAGAGTTTTGGTCTGTGGTGGAGATGGAACTGTTTCATGGGTCCTTGATGCTATTGAGAGGCACAACTTTGAATCTCCACCACCCGTTGCTATTCTTCCCCTTGGCACAGGAAATGATTTGTCAAGGGTTTTGCAATGGGGAAGAGGCTTCTCAATGTTTGATGGACTAGGCAGCTTAAGCACACTTTTGCAAGATATCGACCATGCTGCAGTTACAATGCTAGATCGCTGGAAAGTAAATATCAGAGAAGATAATTCAGAAGGGCATATGGAAAAGGAGCAATCCAAATTCATGATGAACTATTTAGGTAGATATCTGGAGTTGTTACTCATGATTTTTTTCCTCCTATCTTTCATGAATTGCTTCATCAATCTATTAACCATTCACAATTTTGCTTTTGCAGGTATTGGATGTGATGCTAAGCTTGCATATGAATTTCACGTAACACGTCAGGAAAATCCTGAAAAGTTTAGTAGCCAGGTAGCTATATTTTTGCACTGGTGTTGTCATGCATGTTGTTAATCAATCATCTGTTTTCCTGACTCGAAAGAGTTCTAGTTTTCCATAGCATGCACTGTGCTGGACAGTAATGTAGCAGCAAGCTTTTTAAAATCCATGGGATACTGGCTCTTCAGTACAGTTTTTAAAACCTCCCTGTTTCTGAGTGGGAAATAAGGTTCAATGCTAGAATCTTTTTTTTATTGAATCCTTTGTTCTCATCCAGTTTTTTGTTTTCTTGTCCTTTATACCATCTCAAATGTTCTTAGTTGACCACTTTTGTTTTCCTTGAAATGCTAGTGGATGCTTGCTTGCTATAGGATATCGAGGATTTTTTTCTCTCTTTAAACTTGGTCTGTGAAGTTTGTTGAGTATTTCGGCTGAAAATGCTGCTGTATGTTGTCCTGCAGCTGGAAAACTTCAATCAATTTCATAATCAGGTTGTTATATCTTTAACGTCAGACATTGTTGCTAGACAATGCTGACTTCATTGTGAGACTAAAGAATAAATAAACTGCTGTGCCTTTTCTATGACGAACCCCCTTAGGCTGAAGTTCAAGATATATAAGTGCATAGGGCTGCTGCAGCTTTCATTCCCTTTCTAGAGTAATTTCAATTTTATATTTCAGAGAAGTTCCTTAGATCTTGTGATCTATGATTCTCACTCTACTTTGGGAACTTGAGTAATTAAAATGTAACGTGCAGTTTGTGAATAAACTGCGATATGCCAGAGAAGGTGCCAGGGATATGATGGACAGAGCTTGTGCTGACTTACCGTGGCAGGTTTGGCTTGAAGTTGATGGGAAAGACATACAGATTCCAAAGGTAATTATTAGATATTATCTTAGTCAGTGTTGTCAAAGGTGCTAAAAGGCACCAAGCCTGTAAAATGCCCAAGGCGCAGGGCAGTAGCGGGAATGAACCAAAGCGATATGCTTTAATTTTTTTTTTAAAGTAATATTATATTATATAAATCTAATATACCCAATTTAGATTAGATCATTAGAAAATCAAAAGAAAATATAAAATACAAAAAGTCATATAAAGTTATATTTTTCACCTTTAAAACAAAATAAGATAATTTAAAGTAGTAAGTAGCCAAATAGATTAAAAAAAATAATAATTAAATATTAGTTAAAAAAGGGGGATAAATAGGTCAAAACATAAATCAGTTTTTTTTTGTTAAGAAAAGAAAAAGAAAAATCCAACATAAAAAGAACTTCAAGTAGGAGCTAGCCTTAATGGCTTGCATCCACTGGCAAGGTGGCACTTCATTGAAATCCAACGCTTGAGCTAGTAAGGAGTTGGGGCCTAGCCTCACCTAGCCTGGAGCGCCGAGGCCAGCACCTCAGTGTCTCTTGACAACACTAATATTAGTATTTGGGTTGTTTTTTTTTAATTGCATTTAAAACATATTTCATTCTTTCATATTTTCAATTCTGTGTTCTTTCATCCTTCTCTTCCCTCCAGGATTGTGAGGGTTTAATTGTGCTGAACATTGGCAGCTATATGGGGGGTGTTGATCTTTGGCAAAATGACTATGAGCATGATGATGATTTCAGTTTTCAATCTATGCAAGATAAAATGCTAGAAGTAGTAAGTGTCCGTGGAGCATGGCATCTTGGCAAACTTCAGGTTTGTTATTTTCTGAAAATAGATTCCCTCATATCATTCACTCTTTGTATGAGAGATAGTTGTAAGCGTTTGTATCTCTTCATCTAAGAAAACTTCAGATTTCTGAGCTTCTAAAAATATGTTCCTCCTTATCATTTACTTTGCGTGTGCGCGTGCTATGAAAACAGGCCTATAATTTAATTATGGAGTTCCCTTGTTGCAATCTGCTGTTAATAATTTTTCTTAGGTCCCATGTTAGAGTGGGTTCTCAAGCATCTGAATGGGTGGAAGGGAGCTTGTTTCTCATTGTGGGATTTTATTACCTTCATTCAAATGCATGTCTGTCACTATGGTATCCAAGTGGATTGAGCAGATGGGAAATTGTTTGCTCTCGGCCAAAAAAGGCAATGTTTAGTAAATAGGCCATCCACAGAACCTTTCTGTACACATTTCCTCATTTGTACAGCATATTCAATTTCTAGCTTTTAGAACATGGATGGTGGCGGCATCTCTTGGGATCTAAATGATAGAGAAATACAGGACATTGTAATTTCTGTCAGATTCTAAATTTGTCATGTTCTCTTTTACCAAGATGGTTGGATATGCACTTCTAGAGTAATCTGGGGGATGATGTTCCATGCAACTGTTTCACACATCTTCTCTGATCTATATTCTATCCTCTCCCTCTGGTCAACTGTATCTTGAAAGTCGCATAAGGTTTTCAATAACCAATTGACCTAGTTTAGTTGAGAAGGGAAGGAGGCCTCACAGGGCATTGTCACGTTGAGGTTTGTTCCACATGCATTAATTTGGGAAGATGCATGGCCATGCTTCTGTAATAGTGTTTCAAGGCTTGGGATATGTGGTATAGGCGTTTTGCATCTTACTGAGAACATGGGGTAGTTCTGATTAACATGGCATGGTTCGATCTTCATGACATTGGTAGGATTTGAGAGCCAAAAGAATTTAAAATCTGTGGGAAGTATTATATATTCTCGTGCTTTGTAGCATTTGATTTTTTTGCCTAATGCTCATTCTACTGTTCAGGTTGGACTTTCACAAGCTATGAGGCTAGCACAAGGGAAGTTAATCAGGATACATGCTTCAAGTTCTTTCCCAGTTCAGATAGATGGGGAACCATTCATCCACCAACCTGGTTGCTTAGAAATAATACATGATGGGCAGGTATTACATGTCTTGTCTCTTATAATGCACTTGATGCTCAGGAGGCTTGGCTGATGGCATCCTGCTAATCCATTGCACACCTAATCTCATAGTTCATGCGTTCACATTTTTACTTGAATTAATTTTAAATAAAACCAGCACAGCACTCCATCATTTGAACCTCCAGATAATGAGAGGTCAATAAAGGAGGAACTTGATCCATCTCTAGTAACTGCAGAGATGCAGCTATGGAAGAAATGTTTCTTTCTTTGTAAGATTACTGCAAAGATTTTTTTGAAATATACTCTTTAGGATAATTTTTATGAAAAAGGACATTTTCTTCTTAGACTGTTGCCAGTAGTAAACAAAAACTAATTTTATGAACTGAACAATGAACCACTAGTACATGAATCAGAGTAGGGTTATTTAGAGTAACCATGATAAATATGAATCCAGAATTTTCTGTTACATACTATAAAATATAAAGTCATGCCCTTAATCTCACCTATAGAATCCAAAACCTACAAGAAGTTAAGGGAAAAGGGGAGCCCAACTCATGAGAATAAAGCATGTAGAGGCACTACAAACACATGGCTTCACTTTTTTTCAAAACTACTTAATTTGATTGAAGATGTGTGTGGTTGTATACTATCGTCTCCGCGTCAGATGGTGGAGCAACATTGTCAATCCCTTTGCCACAAACAGAATTGATGGAGAAAAGCAAGCCAACAAACTATTTCCTTTGCCACATAATTATATGATGATGATTAAAAATGATATGCATTCTCAAAATAATGTTTGTGGAGGCTATAGTTCCAATTTTATCCTTTTAATCTCCTTTTTTCTCTCTCTCTCTCGTTAACTGCATCCTTATGTCGACTGATACACCAAAATCATCAATCGCTGTATGCTGCTCTATTATTTATTTGAGGGTCGTCAGGATTATTATATAGCATTTATTGCCATTCATTCGAACATTGATTCGTGGTATGTATCAGGTGTTCATGTTGAGGAGAGCCTCGGAGGAGCCCAGAGGGCATGCAGCTGCAATAATGACAGAGGTCTTGGCAGATGCTGAGTGCAAAGGAATTATCAATGCATCTCAGAAGAAATTACTTCTCCAGCAAATGGCCCTCAATCTCTCCTAGATTCCAATTTCTAACCCCCCTTCTTTTTTGCTTCTTAATTTCTCACAGATTGCCCCTCCTCCTCCTCCTTTAATCATGGAGGGATTCCACTTTCACATCCTTTTTTTCTTTTTGGATCACTCATTTTTTGACCAATAGCGGGGTTTCCTTTTTGCCACATAATTTTTTTTAATTTTTTTGTAGAAGCTGTAGTAAAACCCAGAGGTGAGATTGACAGCTACCCCCCGAAACACAAGCCGGCTGACACAGGAGCATTGTAAATGGAAGCTACGAGAGAGATTAATAATCGATTTTGTTCTTACTATGATGTGACTCCAATTAAAGATATATATCTTTAATAAAAAAAAACTCATTTCTCTTTCTATTGTGTTTAAAGTTACACTCTGCATCACAGCCTTGAACAGCTAAGCTCGAATTGCGTGTATAAATACAAATGTTTGCTCGTTGACTACCGTGAAAAATACATCCGTGTGAATTCCTAATCCCCAAATCCCTTTCTTGCTTTTTATTTTTTTTTGGATATAAGAAAATTTTATTCCTAAAAAATATATTTTATGCGTTCATTTAAGAAAATAAAACTTCAGTTATTTTAATTTTTTTTATAAAAGTACATGTTTTCACTTGAAATTGAGATTTAGATAACAAATTTTTTGTTATCACATGACTTGCTTTCTAAATCATTATCTAAAAAATCTAAATTTTGAAATAAGGATAACAAAAATATCTCTTTAATCAAAACTCATTTCTCTTATTATTGTGTTTAGTTTCTTACAAGTATCTTTTTAAATAATAAGTTATCAAGATCTTCGAAGTAAGCTGTAATAGAAAAAACAATGAATTGATAATTTTGACATTAAAAAATTACAAGAATAATAAACTTGAAGAAAAAAAAGTATATGTTGTTTATAACATGATAAATTAAAATAAATATTTAAAAATATATTAACAGTTTAAATTTAAATTATAGATTAAAATAAAAATATACCACTTTAATCAAAACTCTCTTGCCTTATTAGTGCATTATTCATAAGTTTTTTTTATTAACAATATTTTTAAAAAAATAAAAACATATCATAAACCTACATTCAAGTTTAAATAAAAAAAAATAATGAATTGATAATTTTTTATGATAACATATTCAAAAATATAAAAATAATAAATTTATAAACTTTTTGATGTGCATTGAATAATATAGATTCATATATAATTATTCAAAAACAATTATTCATTTATCATAAAAGACATTAGTATTATTTGAAAGCAATGACATTACTGAATCATTATATAGATATCATTTTAGTAAATTTATTTATAAAAAATCTAATAATAAAACTCAAAAGAAAAAAAAAATCAAACAAAAAAAAAGTGAAGGGGCTTGGGTTGGAAGTTTGGGTCAGCATTCCTAGCCAGCATTTAAAGCACAAGTCAAATCAAATAATTTCGTTTTTGAATTCTTATCTATTTTTTCCTGGATCATTAAAGGACTAAACGTAAAACAAATAAAACTTTGTATCAAAAAAGAAAAATCCAAAAATAGAAGGGAGATAATGTAGAAACAATTAGGGACTAAATGATAGTTTACATGTTTCTTGAACAATATACATGGGAATAAAACCTTTTTTTTCCCCCTCTCATGTCAATGACAATTTTTGCTCTTTTGTTTTTATTTTTTACAGTAGGGGAAAATGACTCATAGAACATCGTATAGTTTTGAATTATTGGTCGAAATCTGTATGGTAGTGTGATCAGTGACTATTTGACAGTGTGGTTAAAGTTGCTTTTGAAAGTGCTTTTCATTTAGAAATGTATTAAAATAATTTTTTTTTAATTTTTTTAAAATTATTTTTGACATCGACGCATGAAAATGATCTAAAAATACCAAAAATATTTAATTAAAAAAAAAAAAAATCAAATGTTTTCAAAAACGTTTTGTAACCAATACCAAACAATTGTTTTTCAAAATGCTTTTTTCATTAAAAAATATCAGAATATTATTATTTTTTTTAAATATTATTTTTCACATCAAAACAACAAAATAATCTAAAAGCATATTTTTTTTTAATCTAAAATAAAAAAAATATATTAAAATACAATATCAAACAATAACTTCATTCATTCATTGCGGGGCAATTATCTTCAAAAGACATCGCAGCATCCAGAATTGCGGGATGGCAGATGGTCCATGAAGAAGAATAGAATAATTGGTTATCCCAAAAGCACAATCAGAAAAGCCCTTTACACATCTCGGCAAGAATCGAGGGTACAGTTGCATCTGGTTTTATCCTTCCTTCCTTCCTTCCCTCCCTTCGAGCTAGCGCAGACAGCTAGAGATTCTGTCAATGGCTCTGAAATTAAATAGACACCAATAAATCTCGGAGTCAAAACCGAAGCGTGGTCTTCCGAGAACCTGCCAAGTAAAACTCTCGATCGGAGCTCAAGTTTTTCTTAGACCCTGGGGCTACCTACCTGTACGTACGGGCACATTGTTTGAATGCTTCGTTCTGGATCTGTCAAACCAGAAACACAAATCTGATTTTGAGAAAACTAGAGATACTGGTGAAATTGATTTAGCCACAGTGTTCGTGTACGAAACCTGTGCGAGATTTCTGTTTCAGAAGAGATGAACACACTAGCTAGGTCACGAAATCCTGTGAAAAATCACTGCTCTCTCTCTCTCTCTCTCTCTCTCTCTCTAACTTGGGTCCAGGAGGAGGAAGATGTTATTCTATCTTCAAGGTTTGTAATTTTGATTTGAAAAGAGAAAAGAAAAGAGAATCTACTCTTACATGCAAGCCCATTTTCTAGCTTTAGGTGATTAATAAATTAACATAGAAAGTGTTTTGATGCATGTAATTCATCATTATCTCAATATTATATTATTTTAAAACATTTTATTTTTAATTAAATCATCTATTTTTACTTAAATATCATTAACTCGTTTCAAGGTATCAAAGTTTGGGCTAACTCATGATCAGTCAACTATTTCAACACCCGAGTTTTACATCATGCCAAGTCTTATAATTATTTTGCAGTTGATTAGTAATACAAGTTAGAATTCAGGAGTTTGCTCTCTGAAATCCCATGTTCGAATCTTGTGGTTATTAATATGATGTTTACTTAAAGATTACATGATCATTAATTTTAAAATTTTTGAGATTAGTCGAGGTATTCACAAGTTGATCTGAACACTTATATTAATTAAAAAAAACTCTCTTGTGCATATTTCTCTTGTTTTTTCATTCCTGTGTCGGGTGCATGGAAAAGACGTGCTATTGCATTCTGAACCCACAATTAGTCACTCCCTTGTTAATCGATCCAATTTTAATTGCGATAGATGATTTGATTCTAGCTTAGCTAGATTCCTTGACGAAATATCCGGATAAACTTCATCAATCAACCACCCACCCACTTATATATATATATCAGTTGATTGAATACTATCATTCGCTTTTAGTTGTGTACACGAAACAGTTTGTTCTTGATACATAAATATTACAATTTGTTTTTTCTGTAGCATTATGTCCAATAAATAAACAATAAATCTCTCTCAAGTCAGAAAACAAAAACTAATTTTCATAATGTTACCACTACTTGGGCAACAATTTACCATGCTTGCAAAGCTTGGAAGATAGTATATTCCTGGGCACAAATAGATTCACATTACTTTCACTCACACTGTAGCACTACAGAACCCTAATAAGGTAGCTATCAGAGAGGAGCTTGCTAGCTGGTAATTGAAGTACTCGATGATAATAAATACACGATGAGGAAGCTGTCAAACAGGAGAGATTGATGTTGGTTGAACACCATGTCTTTCTATCTATCCATGCCTTCTCTATCTCGTTACATTTCCCAAGAAACGTCAGAAAGTCGTCATTTACTCTCCCTCCTCTGTAATGGAAAATTGAAATTGACGCTGCCTTTTCAAAAGCCAAAATATCTGGACCCTCAATGAGAGAAGCAAGCAGAGAGGACTTCGCCATGTTTAAATCTGTGAGCTAGCTAGCTAGCTAGGTAGCTTTTCCAAGGATAGTGTAATCATCTGGTTTTTTCAGCAACTCAAAAAGCCTAAATGCACTCCACCATTTCTTTTCCAGTAAAGTTTTTCTTTGTCATATGTAATATGCAGGTTTTTCTGGGTCATAAACAGTTAATGGCAACAAAAAAGTTGATCGTAAGGATCTATGATAACCGAGAAACTAGCTGCCTGTCTTCTCTTGTTAACTGTTAACATCTATGAATGGAATCTTTTGATCAGTATTTCTCATGACTCAGCCCTTAAATGCCAACTTCTTACAACAAAACAAAGCCCCCCAATAAATGCAACAGTTACGTTTCGATGCGAGGCTTAGTTCATAAGTCATAATAATAGCCCGCATCATCTTTCTGAGCAAAAAACACATAACAATAGTCTAATTTGTTGCTAAATTGGGAATGAAATACAACCATTTGAATGCTATATTATCACGGGCTATTTAGGGTAACTGATCATACGTATCCAGCATCCACCTGGTTACTGAAGATTTGCTTCTAATTTGATATAATCGTCTGCATGGGAATGCACACATTAGTTTACCAGGAAAGAGAAAACCGATGGATGTCTATCCTTGAAGGGTAGCTTCTAACGTACCCCTTACCTGAGAGGCTTAAAAGGGAGCAGCATGAAACTGGAGGCTATATAGAGGGCTGCCCTATTGGACACCATGGAAGAAAGTGTAGGTTTTCGCTAGGTTTCTGATAACAATTTCAAAATCCAAAGGCTTTTCACGGCACCTGCTATCTTGTCCACGTCAAATGTAGGCATTCAAGCTAGCTAGATTCCACATCTGAGTTAGAGAAAATAACTCTCTTAAATCCCTGTTATATCATGTTAAGTAAGGAATAATCAAGAAACTGAATGGTTTTCTGTCTCTCTCTCTCTATGTTTTTTTTTTGGAGAGAGAGAGAGAGAGAGAGAGAGAGATATGCTAAATGCTCATCCAAGGTGGGAGATAGCTGTTATATAAGCTTACCTTTGTTTTATTTAGTAGTGTACTCCTAAGCTTGCAACCTGTAGAAATTACAACCAAAGACAATAACGACATACAGATATTTATCATCAGAAGACAAAAACAAAAATCCGTACATGGATAGACCTTCATCAGACTCATATGTACACACATAATTGCAACCACAGAGAAAAGAGAACTGTAAAGAAGTTAAACAGATCGAGAGAACTTCACCAGAAATTGATATTATGGAATTGTAGTGAGCTAGTTGGGAGAATCATGAGATGGCAAGCAAAGAAGTTGTAGCAAATGTTGGTTGGAAGGAATGAAGCCTGGTCCGAGAATCATTGAGGTGCGACACACACAGACTTTGAGCTTTCTGGGCTGTCATCATCAGGTAATGCCATTGTATGTGTAATCATGGCCTCAATGACCTCGAGCCAGACAACATTCCTCTCAACCTAACCCTCACGAAACTGAACTCGTTCTAGCTATATCGATCGTCTAATAAACAAAGAAACTAAGAAAGAAAGATGTAATGAGGAACTGGTGATTTCGCACAGCATAATCAAGTTGTATGTTTGAGGGGAATGAAGCCTGGTCCGAAGCCTCAACAGCTGTTTCATGTCGGAAACTCTTTGCTTAAGCTTCGAGCCAGCCAACATTCCCCTCAACACACCATTTCTTCTATCTCCTGTATAGAAACCTAACCCATATGGAGTTTTGACTTGTATATATAGTGGTGTGGTGTATATAAAGGCAGAGAGAGAGAGAGAGATATTGAAACCCTATTATCAATTTTTTTTAAGAAAATGGGCTGTGTTTTTAATTTTAATGCAAGATGGCCCTTTTCTTTTGTGATCTGTGAGTAAAATATATATGGCAGCTTAATTAAGCAAAGACTACGTAGGTATCCGTGCTGCTAGGTACTACTTCCACAGTGCTGTCCTGTAATTACCAATGTAGTCAAGCAGAGTGATATATACGAGTCTCTCTCTTTTTCTTTCTCTTAATTTGTCTTTTTATCATTATCATCATCATCATTTTTGCATTAAGACTAACAAATTAAATTGGAAAAGAAAAGGGGGTTTTAATTAATCAGCGTTGAGATTCTTGTTTTCTTTATTAGTTTACGAAAGAAAAGGTAAGACAAACCTACAGCTAAAACAGTTGCCTGTATCCACACCCTACAAACTCCAAAAAGCATGCAACTCCAATTAATTTCTTACATTTCCTAGGTCATCAGTCAGCATGTCTGAATTCTGATACCAGTATTGTTATTACCTCTACCTGCCGGTAAATTACCCGACCGGTGACATGCTACCACCAGTTTCTTCACAAATTATTCCCATAATCATTTTTTTTTAAATAAAAAACGCATTAAAATACTATTAGTGCACTGTTATTATCATGGAGTCTGTGTAAAGAAGACAGAGATATGAAGACAAAATGGGGAGTCAAAATAAATAAGGCAGGACAGAAGACAAGTCTGGCTTTAATGAGATTCTATCATCATTACCTTATTATTTTTTAGGTTTACCTATCCCTACTTTCTTTCAACTCTTCCTGTACTATCCAGCACCCGCACGGCCAACCATCCTGCCTCATCATTCATTCATCCACGATTAATTATGTATGGGACCAGGTTTATTTTCTTCTTAATTTTCTTCATCATGGCACTGCATTTTCTTTTCTATACCCATTTCGATTTACAGATCGAAACTTTTCTTGAATTCTGACAGATTTTCCCTTTGTCGTCCCCTTTAAACTACACCGCTAGCTGGATCATTTCAGGACCTCATCGATTTCTCCTTTTAAAACCCTTTCTTCAGCTGCACGCAGCTTCCAACATTATTACATCAAATTTCAAAATTTGTAATTTTTCCGACTAATTTTGTAGCACCATATGCATCGTTATGATTCTCAATGGCTCCTTCCCACAGTAACTAATCACTCCATTGACCCCATTATTGTACTTGAGTTAAAATCATCTTGAGATGTCTTGATGCGTGCAACTTGTAAGAATTTTGTAAGGGGGTTTTAAAATTTAAAATCTTTGCTTTCATGGTTCTGGTATTAACTAAGTACAATTTTCAAAACTCAATTCGACAGAAAGCTGGTGAATCAAGGTGTTTTTTTTTCCTTGATTAGGTTAGTGCCCACGTAGAGGAATCGCTGGAGTCGTTGACTGAGCTCTTCTTGGTCCAAATACATAATAATGAACCTGTCTCGACTGTAGTTATTGATTGGTACCATCTTTTTTTATTACCAAGAAAAAAACTAATAAAAACATTTCACAGAGCTGTTATTTAGGGCGAAGCAGAGACATGAAACATTTTCTTCCTAGAAACACGTCATGGCAAAGACGGCGTTTCAAGGAATATAAAATCCCAGCCGCTCAACCTCAAGATCTAACGGTCACAAATATACTACCTTGAAACCCGACATGTCGGTGTCAGCGGGAGCCTAGGGTGGGGGCCGAGGAAAAATAAAAATAGCCCGAATAACGAGGAAGACAGAGAAATTACTGCTATAAAAAAGGAAAAATAAAAATCAGCGGTCAAAATATCCATAAATCTCGACGGGTCGGATTCTATTATCCACGCACCGACCGCCACGTGACAGTATTTAATGGAGAGAGAGGAGTTCTCTGTGGAGTGGGTCCCAGAAGAGGGGACAGGAGCAAGTGGATTCTGTGGGTTTTGTACTATAGGAGAGTGACGTGTAAGATTGGAATTAATTAGGGATCATGGGTGGGGACCGCTGCTCTGGGGTGTTATTTGTTTTTCCAATTTCTTGGTAAATAAATTGATGTTAAAATATTAATTGAGTTAAAACTAGCTTTTTTTTTTTTTTTTTTTTGCAATTATCTCTTAATGATGGATGGCGATGACGTGTGGTTGTTGATCTCTTCTTTGTATATATATAGCTACCTCATCGCTTCATGATTACACTTCCATTAATGAATTTTTAGTATGTGCATGACGTGTGCGTTAATATAAGTTTCATTGTGATATAGGAGATTTTAAAAATGATTTTGAAAAAATAATTTATTTTATTTTAATCTTTTATTTTGAATTTTTTTTTTAGTTTTTTTAGATTATTTTGATGTGTTGATATCAAAAATAATTTTTTAAAAATAAAAAATATATCATTTTGATACGTTTCTGAACAAAAAATACTTTCAAAAGCAATTTCAGTCATACTCTAAAAAGCAATTTCAGTCATACTCTAAACAAAAACATAAAAACACATCGAGAGTGAATATTGATTTTTTATTTATTATTTTACCAATATTTTTGAAAAATAATTATTTAAATATATTTCCAAACAAAAAATATTTTAAAAAACAATGGTTCCATACTTTCAAACACCAATAAATATATCAATAGGTTATATTACATCCAAAATAAATCAACAAAGCAATGGGTCACATGTACAAAATTCAGCACCGTTAATCAATATTAATTTTCTCTATTAGGATTAAAAATAATAAACAAACCTTAATTGCAAGGGGAAACACCAAGAAAGACGAGTATATTAAATTCTGAACAATAAGCAAAATGAAAACGGTGGAGTTTTAAAGACAGGATAAATTATGCAGTCGGATAGAAATGCGACGTACAAAAACCATGGTGGAAATAAATTAATGCAGATTTTCACAGAAATATTTATTTCCCCTTTACGCCCTTGCCTTTATGGTGTAATTAAATTTTCCATCCAACAAAACTAACGTGGGACCATCCTGTGTTGTTACCGTTGCCGACTTTTTGAGGAAAAAAACAGAGGATTCTTTCAAACTACAATGTAGTTTTTCATAATCTATTACTCGAACAAGCTGAGAATAAGTTTAACAATTTATATAAATAGTAAATCAAGTTAATGTATTTTTTAAATCATTTTATTATAAGTTTTAAGTTATAGTTTGGTGGTTAACGCATAGAAATAATGTTAGATTATGAGTTTAAGACTTAGATGTAAATTTTTTTTAAAAAAATTATCATTTAACATCGGATTTATTTATAGTAAATTTATTTTGATATTTTCTATGATATAATAAAATAAAAAATTATTTCAATTCAGTATAGTTCATAACCTAGATCATGAGTTTGACAAATTAACTAAATATCAATCAAAGAATTGGTTATGATTTTTTTTTTATTTAAACCATTGTACCCATTTTAATGACAATATCATAAAGTTTTTAACGATCTACATGTTTTTTTTTTTTTTTTTTAATATTTCAAAAACCTTGTTTCCAACCTGCAGTGAAGCCATGGATGGATAAACTAGTTTCTTACCACTAGGTTTTGACATCTGCCATGAATTATTCGGATATTATTTTTTAATAATCCTTAATATATTATGTTGAATTATTTCTAAGTAATAATTTTGGTATGTTATTAAATTAAAATGTTTGCTTCTAAAAATTTGAATAGTTTCATATGGAATTTGATAACTTGTAACTAAAAGAAAGTATAATTAAATGAGGGGTATCAGCAACCATTTAATTTATTGCTAATAATAAGGGAATTCTTTGTTAAAAATATTAATAACAGAATTTGAATCGATAACTATCCGATGCAAATTTGTCATTGCTAATTTATTTGGAATGAATAATTTATTGTAGATAAATTAATAATGAAAAATCCTATAATCAGCAATGAAAAATTCATAGTAGATTTGATACAATAATATCTGCAACGATTAATTTTCAACAACATATTTTTTTATTGATAAACACAATTTGATGATGATCTGTTGCTGGTTGCTAATAACATAATTTCTTAATAGTGTCAATTGCCTGGTTTACCCTAAAATACCCTAAATTTGAAAATTTGCCACCACGTTTTGCCATATATTCACACTTAAAATTAGTTTTTTAGTGTTTTTAGATAATTTTGATGTGCTGATATCAAAAATAATTTTTAAAAAATAAAAAAAATATCATTTTAATATATTTCTAAATAAAAAATACTTTAAAAAACAATTTCAACCACACTTTTACATAATTACTGAGTCAACATTGCAGGGTGTTAGATGATTCATGGAAGCAGAAAGTAATAGATCGAGGCCCAGACTACCTCGGCTCTAAATGGAGCCTGACAAAACGTGTCGAGGCTTGACCAGCTCAAACTTCTGAATCGAAGTCTAGTTTTGATATTTCCTTTCCTTTTTTATTTTATTTACAAGAGATAAACCTACAAATTCAACCAGTCATCACATCTTCGGGCTACGTTGCTTTGAATACATCTCCAAGAAACGTACGTCATTTGCTTGTTCAGAAACTGAATGATTTATTTATACATCAGTGAGAAATTCTATGATCAACTGCTTACATTATGTGATGTGATTCAGTTTTCTCCCAAGATGTAATGCTAACGAAGTGGGTGGGGGGAAAACTTAAGAGAAGGAATAGACTTTCAATGGCTAGGGTTGGTGGAGTGATGAGCTTGAACCTTAATTTGTCGATTCATGCTCTAGTTGTTCTTGAAAAGCAGCCTCTTATTAGAATAGAAAGCTCTCCATAAATGGAGGATAAAAGAAATATTGTACAATCAAATAAAATGAAAAGAAGTTGTATATATTGTGAATGTATGCCGCCTGTGTCTCAAAAGGACACGGTGTGATGGTAAAAAAATTAAAATCTGCACAGCAAGTCACAAGTTTGAGTCGAGACGTGTATATATTTCATATAAGAGCCTGAAACAGTTGAGGTTTTAATCGCTCACCTAAACCTATAAAATATGTTTTCCAAAAATAAGATTTCTTCAAATCCAAAATAAAAAAATATCGCCCGTGTATAACATATGCCATGGAATTTATATGGTCTTTAACATAGGCCAACTTTTTTTTTTTAATCATCATCGCATACCATTTATGACTCCAATCGTAGGGGTAAATGAAATAGTTTAGTTTTTGTAAATGCAAGGAAATACAAGTCACCTTGACCTCATCATGTACAATGCACCGTTCCGGAGTTGTTCTACTTAAGGTAGATATGATTGATAACTGAATATGTGAAAAACAAATAATCAAGTAAAGGGCAATAAAGATCAAAACCACTTCCATTCATTGAAGAACTGCAACTACTGCTTAAGCTTCAATGCTTTCAAGCATGGTAAGTAAGTATGAATGTAACCTGTGCCTCAACACAACAAAATGATTTTTTTTTTAAATTTGAGAAAACCCTATTTTCTAGAAAGCACACTTTATGAATCCAGGTAAGTGAGTAAAACTTCGGCTGTCCCACGCTCTTACAAGAGATACACGTTCTGACTCGAACTCGCAAGCCCTTTATCATCACACCACGCCCCACGGAAACAAGGTTCAATGAATCTATGAATATTCTATGTTTCATTTGAACAACATTTTGAAGTGATTTTCTGTATTTTCACCACAGCTGAAAACGATGCGTGATGAAACTTTGATGCAACCTTGCAAAATCCAGCAAGGCATCTACCACAATGTAATTGAAAAAAATTAAAAGATAGTAATTTGTTAAACATTTAGTGGCCTGCAGGTTCAGAACTATATGTTAGTATCTAATACTATTTGTAGAGCGGTAAGATTAATCATTTCACAGTAAGCAAAGAATTGAGAGCAGGAGAGAAGAAGAATAATCCAGCAGACTTAATTATCCAGAAATGATTTCAAACATATTTTATCCAATGATCGAAGATTTCAGAGTTCAGCAATCCAAACTTCCTTATAAAATACTGTGAACAACGTTGACATTAATCAATGAAGCAGTGAACACTGTACAAGCCAAAGCTTTAAGATTGATAAAAATACCAAGACAACTAATTTCATTCGAGCCGCAAGTGTGAAGTTCACCTCCACCCACGGCAAAGTAGCTAGTAAAAGGAAAAGAAAACACATTGGATTACAGTAATCATAAGTTGATGGCAGATTGCCATACCTAAGAACATATGAACTTCGTCGAGCTATCCAAAATTAATCATCACAACCGGTGGCATAAACACTACTGCTTTCTGTCAAGGAACAATAAATAATCTGTGAGACTATACCGATAAAAAAAAGAAGCTAAACCTGGAGAGAATTACCAGTTAAGAAGAGATGAGAGTGAGAACAGCGGCCACAAGAAATGGATTTAAGATTGTGATATGAATAAGCTTAGAATCCAAACTTCCGAGTCCAAATTAATTAATCTCCGTTATCACCATTCCCCTACACTGCCCCCATACACATCTCTTCCTTCCTTCGCTCTACGACAACAAATATTTACTTTACTTTTTGTGAGCTTTGTTTGTGAACGGTTTAGACTTTAGAAAGAAGAATGCAACGGACGTTGTTGTTTTTCTCTTTTCTTTTCAAGAAGCTAGCTGGTAGAGGCAGGCCACTTTAAATTTCGAAGCCACACAAATAGGCCCAATTTACCATATTGATGGGCCTAATCCATCTTGCAAAGCAAACAAGTCCTCTCGTTGCAATGGCTTAATAATCTTTGTAATGAATTCTTAAAAAGGTCAAGGTCACTTTTAGTTGAAAGAAAAGTTAAAATAAAACTATATATGATTATTTTTTTATATATAAAATTGAGTCAAGATTTTAATTTTGAATTATAAATCAAAACCAAAATTATTTCTCACAAGTGTTAACTACATGGTAATTAAAATTCAAAAGCATAGTGTAACAATCAATCTGACAATTCAATAGTATTTGTTCTTATATATTCATTAATATTTTTTGAATAGTTTAAAATTAATTATTTTACTTTTGTTTTCTCTTAAATAATAGTATTTTGAATGGTGTAAATTAGATAGTTAAACCATGCAAGTTTCAAATTGTAGTTTCCTTGAAAAACCCAAGAAAAAAAAATGAAAATTACGAGACAAATCACACTTTAACAAGTGAGAAAATAAAAAAATAAAAATGATATGGTCACAAATAAGCCACACGTAATAATTTATTTATTTATTATTTATGATATGAAAAGCAGTTTAAGCCTGTAAAAGACAGAAGAAGCAACGCAAGGGGCCAGCTTAAACAACAAATTAAAAAAATAAATAAAAAAAAGGGACCCGCCAGAGTATCACTTTGACTACAGCAGCTAAAAAACAATCCAAACTCCATCCTCTGTCTTATCCTGAACACCATCAATATCTTTCTTCAAACACCCATGATTCAACGCTAAGCTCGTAGACTGTTTGTTTCCTAAGAAAACAAAACAAAATTTTCTATTTTTTTTGCAAGGATTACTCCGCTATCATCGATTCTACAGTACCTAAAACCACCACCAACTCCATTATCAAGATCACCATGGTTTTCTTCATATTACTACTGCCACAGCCATCCTGTAGAAGAAGAAAGTACCAGAAAGATTTTAGCTATCTGATAATACGCAGGCATGGCTTGAGTTTTAATATTTTTCATAGAATTTAATGAATGATCATAGAATTTGAGCAACATAGCAAAGCGTATCATTAAGGAAAATGACTTGTAAACAACCAAATCATTCCGAAAAATTCTTGCAAATTCTGTGTCAAAGAATAAATAATAAATTATAAGCTCCGTAAGGAATAAATCATTGGTTCGAGTAACCCTTCATCATCGTCCCCAAACTAGGCAATTCCAGCAATGGCTTCAAACTAGGCAATTAAAAAATCACCAACAAACGGCTGAGACATAAAAGGTCACGAAAAGACAAAAAAAACAGGTTTTATATTTATGAATACGCCTAAAAAGGGAAACCACTCCCATAGGGTTTGGTCGAGAGGGGCCAAGTGTTTCCTCCACATAGTGCCAATTGCCATGCAATAGGAAAGATTTTTCATTTAAACTAATCCAGTTGATTAGCACGATAACATGCTTGATTATTATTATTATTATTATAGTACAGCTGGCATGATTCTATCATCAGCACAGCGTTTAACCTAATTTACATAGACGGGCCAAGAAAACAAGGTTTCCCCTAACCAGGTGGGAAGGACAGGGATCAAGCCATCCATTGAAGGATGCAACCAAGAAAATCAAGCAGGGGTCAGGTGGAAGATGAGAGTTTTTACGCTGTAAGCATTCTGGAGAGAAAGGTGGTGGGAGTCGATTACGAGTTTACCTGAATTATATAATCTTCATTGGGTAAAAAAGCTGAGAATATTCGAGTAAGGAGTGATTTGCATATTTAATTAAATCTTTTTCAGCAAAACTTGAGAGCTTGAATTATGTTTTTAATTTGTTTTTAGAATAAATAAATACCCAAAACCTCAAATGCAATTCTCTTAATTTTGATTTACTCCAACTTAGGTAAGCCAAATTCCAAGGCCTCTAGATGTAAATCTCTTAGTATTTTAGTTTAAGAAAAAAACTAGCTTAATGAGTAATGGATTGAAAAAAAAAATTAAAAATCAATCCCCTGGATTAATTACCACATCAACTTGGATGCAATCGAGTAATTAATGGGAACTCCTTTTCGAGTCGGGTGAAGTGAGAAAAGCTCACAAACAATTACACAATCTGAAATGGTAAGTCACCCAATTTACACAAACGCTCACCCCTAGTATTAATGCTGTAATTCTTTTCCTCTCTTTAAGCCCCCCTTTTTCCCCCTTCAAGGAGATGGATTTTTAAATTAATTATAGTATTTTATGTTAGATTTTGATTTTAAACTTAATAATTATTATTTTTAATAATATAATTGATATATTATTAAATAAAGATTTTAACTTTAATCCCTACTCGTTTAAAATCAAGAGGATTGTCTCTCTACAAGTCCAACCGATTAGGAGCTAAATGGGTTTTTTTTAAAATAAAAAAGTTTAAAAATGAACATATTGGTCAAAATATATTGTGATAGAACTTGTGGCTCTTCTAATTATTAAAAGTGAATTTATTGGTAATTCTTTCTAATAATATATATTTTTTAAAAGAATGTTTTGGTCTCCAATTAATTACATCGGATTTCTTTGATTCATATTTCCACCACGAGCTACACACATAGCATTAAAAACATTACCTACTTCCTGATTCGTCTTCTTCTTCTTCCCTTGAACATGATAGTTGTTTGAATTTGCTGACCATATCTACTATAATCTTCATCGCATGAAGGAAAATCACGGGACAAAACATTGTATAACCTAGCTACTCGACTGACATATGAACTGTTCACCTGTGACGTTTCAGAACACCAAACAATCAAAATTCTAGACGACAAGGATTTTGGTCGAAGGGATGTTAGCTAGGTAGTGGTAGGTACCTCTCTTCACATAATACTGGAATAATGTGTTGTTTCCCTCTTCTTTTCTTTTCTAATCCATGTTTTTCTTTTCTTTTCTTTTCTTTTTAAAACTTTAATTTTATTCTTCAGCATTAGATTTACTTGAAATTGAGTTTTAATTTGTTTTTTCATATCCTAGAGTCATTAACCAAACTGTGTATTCGATGAGTTAATTCGATTGATTTGAATATGTTCTTTTTTCTTCTTCTATTTGATCTCTCTCTCTCTCTCAATTTTAGCTTTAAGTATTTGATTGATTGCGAACTAGATTTTATTATTTATATTAGTATACTTTTTATAAAATTATTTGTTTTTTATAAGATTATTTTCATATCAGGACTCGAATCACAAGTTTGACAAGTGTTAAACTGTAAATTTACATATTATCCGAGTTGTTTTTAAAACTGCCAAAATGACATAATTATACTGAATTAATATCTGCATTTTTCTACTAAAATGAATATTAACGTAGCATACGATAATAATCTAGTTGAGCTATATAACTTGTTTAAATCACCTTAAAGTAGTTAAGCTCAAGACCTTCATCGTTTCAGCTGTCTGAGCAAGGAGTTTTTGTTATTCGTATTGACGTGTGGAAGGTCCAATGCCTTCTGGGTTAATGCACACTGCATGCTGCAGTGTGCAACATGCAAGCACAAATTAGTTGCGTGTTATTTTGTTAGAGTTAATTTGTTATTTTGTTAGACAGCTGTAATTTTCAAATTGTTAGTTAGCTGGCTTTTATTTTGCTTTTCATAACTGAACCGAGCTCTTGTATATATACGGCACAATTGTTGAAATTCAAACATACTAAAAAAACAATGAACATTGTTCATTTCAAAACTTCTCTGCATTTTTCATTTCCCTCCATAAAATTCAATATGGTATCAGAGCAATTTCCTTGAAATTGTCTCCTCAGTTGTTCTTTGATTGAATGATTTGAATTTGTTACTCTTCAATCAATATTCCCTTCCGCTTCAACAATCAAACAATGGCAGCAAGTATCATCACTTCTTCAGCAGAATTGGATTATTCCAATCCTTTCTTCCTACATCACGGTGACAGTCCAGGAGCTATGATCGTTTCCAAGCAGCTTAATGGTGAAAACTACAACACATGGAAGAGAGCAATGTTGATGGCTTTGTCAGCCAAAAACAAATTAAGTTTTGTTGATGGAACTTTGTCTAAACCAGCTAATCTCTCTGACAGTCAAGGCTTGGCATGGACTCGATGCAATAACATGGTCCTTTCGTGGCTTCTCAATTCTGTTTCGGCAGAAATTGCTAATAGCATCATTTATATTGATGATGCTTCTGAAATCTGGAAAGATCTCCAGGATCGGTTTTCACAGCATAATGGACCCATAATTTTTCAACTGAAGAAGTCTATAGCCTCTTTATGTCAAGAAAATAGCTCAGTTAGTGCATACTTCACTGCACTTAAAGGATTGTGGGATGAGCTTGCAGATCATCAACCAATTCCTTCTTGTTCTTGTGGAGCTTTGAAGACTGTTATCTCTTATCATCATCAGCAGCATGTGTATCAATTCTTAATGGGACTTAACGAGAGTTATTCTCATATACGAGGACAGATTCTGTTGATTGATCCACTTCCTACAATCAACAAAGTCTTCTCGCTTGTGGTTCAAGAAGAGAGACAACGAATGATATCTTCATCAAGTCCATCCTTCAACCAAAATACCACTGCATTGTTTACAAAAACAATGCCTGTTGCGTCTGCATCTCGCTTCACAGGTAACAGACCCTTCACTGCAAGAAAAGATCGACCTACATGTACTCATTGTGGCATTTCTGGTCACACTGTTGAAAAATGCTATAGAGTACATGGATTCCCACCTGGTTACAAATTTACAAAAGGAAAGAATACCACACTTCCTAGTGTTCATCAAGTTTCTGGACCTCAGCTGCCCCTCACCTATGATCAGTGTCAACAGCTACTCAGCATGCTTAAGTCAGACATCTCAGCACATGATTCATCTATGAATCACGTATCTTCACCTGTAAGTAAGGACTCAGACATTCCTATACAAGGTGAGAGTCATACAAGTGCAGGTAAATCTTCCACTACAACTCAGTTTAATAATCTCAGACACTCTGTGTTTGCATCCACCCTGTCACTGCATCAACAACAGTTTTGTCCCTCAAAAACCCCTTGGATCATTGATACTGGAGCCACAGATCATATGATCTGCTCTATTTCTTTCTTCACCAGTATTACCTCTGTTGTTTCTAAACTTGTAACCCTTCCAAATGGTCAGTTTGCATCAGTCACACATATCGGTACAATTAGAATTTCAGAACATTTTGTTCTTGATAATGTCCTTTGTATTCCTTCTTTCTCGTTTAATCTCATTTCAGTTAGCAAGTTAATCAATAAGCTGAAGTGCTGTGTCATTTTCTTACCAAATTTCTGTTTCATTCAGAATATCACAAGCTGGACAACGATTGGTGTGGGTAAAGAGGCTGAAGGATTGTATTACCTGTTGAAGAAACCGGTGCATGTTTTCCAAGAACCTTCTATTTCCTGCATTTCTGATAAGTCATACAATGAAAACTCTGTCAATGAATTCATCTCTGCAAGTTTTTGTACTAATTCAGTCAATCAAAATCTGTGGCACTATAGATTAGGACATCCTGCAGAGCCTCCTTTAAAGTCTCTTTCTCATGTAATCCCACAGGTTTTGCATGAATCAAATAAAGATTGTAATGTTTGCCCCTTAGCTAAACAACACAGATTATCTTTTCCCCACAGTTCATCTCTTGCTGCGAAATCCTTTGATTTGATCCATTGCGATATATGGGGTCCTTTTTCTACAAAATCACTCACAGGAGCATCTTATTTCCTAACCATTGTGGATGATCACACTAGATTCACGCGGGTTCATCTTTTGGAAAACAAGTCTCAAACCAGAAATCATATACAAACATTTTTCAACATGATTGAAACACAATTCCAGTCTAAAATCAAAATCCTATGATCAGACAATGGGGCTGAATTTAACATGGAGTCTTTTTATGCATCCTAAGGGGTCATACATCAACTCAGCTGTGTAGAAACACCTCAGCAAAATTCCATTGTAGAGCGCAAACACCAACACATTCTAAATGTGGCTCGGTCACTTCTTTTCCAGTCACACTTGTCTCTAAAGTTTTGGGGTGATTGTGTGCTTACTGCAGTCCATTTGATCAATCGTATACCTACTCCTATATTACACAACAAATCTCCATATGAAGTATTATTCAACTCTGTCCCATCCTACTCTCATTTACGAATTTTTGGATGCCTTTGTTATGCAAATACACTTCTCCGAAATAGACACAAGTTTGATCCAAGAGCTAAACCTTGCATCTTCCTTGGATATCCATATGGAATAAAAGGCTATAAACTCTATGACTTGCATCTCAAAACTGTCTTCATATCCAGAGATGTCATTTTTCATGAGCATGTGTTTCCATTTGCAATTCAAAATCCAAAAATCACAGCTGATACTTCAGGTCTGTCCATACCAGTTCCAATCCATGAGTTTTCCACTTCTTCAAATGATCCATTAACTCCTCAAATGATTAGCTCTTCCACTTCTTCACCTGCCTTTTCTCCTCAGCCTAGCCCAACTACAACAATTTCACAGTCTAATACTACATCTGCAGATTTCACTGATGTTGTTTTTCAGCCACATCCCAGCAGAAGGTCTTCTCGGGTTAAACATGCACCTGGATACCTACATGACTACCATTGTCATGTTGCAATCTCCACCTCATCTCCCATACCTTCGTCTACAGCTTCAGGTATTCTCTATCCCATCTCTTCAGTCCTTTCATATAATAACTTGTCTCCTTCTCAAAAACTTTTTAGTCTATCTGTATCTGCACTTGTTGAGCCACAATATTATGCTCAAGCTGTTAAACACAAGGAATGGCGTGAGGCCATGGATGCTGAGATTAAAGCCCTGGAACTTAATGACACATGGACCGTGGTTGATCTTCCTAGTTCTAAGCAAGCCATTGGGTGCAAGTGGGTTTACAAGGTCAAGTTGAAATCTGATGGGACCTTGGAGAGGTATAAAGCCAGATTAGTGGCTAAGGGCTATAATCAGTGTGAAGGTCTAGACTATTATGAGACATTTTCTCCTGTGGCTAAGCTCACTACTGTGCGCACCCTCTTAGCTGTTGCAGCAGTGAAGAAATGGCATCTCCATCAACTTGATGTGAACAATGCCTTTCTTCATGGTGAGTTGAATGAAGAGGTGTATATGTCTCTGCCACCTGGGTTCAATAGCAAGGGGGAGTCGAAAGTCTGCAAACTCAACAAGTCTCTCTATGGCCTTAAGCAAGCCTCACGGCAATGGTTTGCAAAATTCTCCAATGCCTTACTTGATTTTGGTTTTACTCAATCCAAGGCTGACTATACTCTCTTCACCAGATCCTTGCAAGGTTCATATATTGCGTTATTAGTATACGTTGATGACATTGTGGTTGCTAGCAATAATGCAAATGATGTTTCACAGTTTATACAACTCCTTAATGACAAGTTTCAATTAAAGGATCTTGGTTGTTTGAAATATTTCCTTGGTTTGGAAATAGCACGCAGTTCACTTGGTATCTCTGTTTGTCAGAGAAAGTATTCTTTGGAAGTCCTTGCAGATTCTGGAATGTTGGGGTCAAAGCCAGTCAATTTCCCCATGGAGCCCAATGTGAAACTATCAAAGGATTCTGGGGAATTGCTCACAGATCCTACTGAGTATCGAAGACTTGTTGGTCGTCTGTTATATCTCACAATAACTAGACCTGATATATGTTTTGCAGTTCAGGTTTTGAGTCAGTTCATGACTAATCCTAGAGTTCCTCATTTCAGTGCAGCCAACCGTGTATTACGATACATTAAATCATCTCCTGCACAGGGTTTATTTTTCTCAGCTAATTCTGGTCTGCAATTAAAGGCATTTTGTGATTCTGACTGGGCAAGTTGTGTTGATTCACGCAGATCAGTGACTGGTTTTTGTGTTTTCCTTGATCAATCTTTGATTTCTTGGAAATCAAAGAAACAGACCACAGTTTCCAGATCATCAGCTGAAGCTGAATATAGAGCTATGGCTTCTACTTGCTGTGAACTTATGTGGCTACGTACTCTTCTTCATGATCTTCAAGTCCCTCCACAACCTGCTCTTCTCTATTGTGACAGTAAAGCAGCTCTTCATATTGCTGCAAATCCTGTCTTCCACGAGCGTACCAAGCATATTGACATTGACTGTCATGTGGTTAGGGAGAAAATTCAGCTTGGCATCCTGCGCACTTTTCATGTTTCTTCTCAGAATCAACTCGCGGACATCTTCACCAAAGCACTTGGATTCTCTGTTTTCTTTCCTTTGGTGTCCAAGATGAGCCTGCACAATATCTACTCCCCAGCTTCTCCTGCAGCCTCCTCTTGAGGGGGAGTATTGACGTATGGAAGGTCCAATGCCTTCTGGGTTAATGCACACTGCATGTTGCAGTGTGCAACATGCAAGCACAAATTAGTTGCGTGTTATTTTGTTAGAGTTAATTTGTTATTTTGTTAGACAGCTGTAATTTTCAAATTGTTAGTTAGCTGGCTTTTATTTTGCTTTTCATAACTGAACCGAGCTCTTGTATATATACGGCACAATTGCTGAAATTCAAACATACTAAAAAACAATGAACATTGTTCATTTCAAAACTTCTCTGCATTTTTCATTTCCCTCCATAAAATTCAATAATTCGACCAGGTCATGACATGCCAAGTAACCGTGTTTAGAGGTGCTCGGCCGAGAAGGCTCCATTGTAATGCTATTTTATTTTTGTTTTACAACAAATCTAGCCATCAATCACGATAGCTCGAAATAAATAAATAAATAAATAATTGAAGAGAAGGGCCTTTAAGGTTCGTATATGTCTGTGGATTAGACATCGCACTGTATGATTACCAAAGTCGAAATCAAGGGAGAATTAAAAGATATATCTATCAAAATATCAATAAGTAATTATAATATAAAAAAATTAATCCACAGTTCTATATATATGCACAGTCTGATAGTAGTGAAAAATATCAGCCGTGCGTGCTTCTTAATTTCTTACCTTTTCCTAGTTACAAAAGGAAATTAAATCTTTAACCTGAAATTAATTGGGGTTAATTTCATTGATATTGTTAATGTCATCAGCTATATATATATATATATATATATATATATATATATATATATATATATATATATATATATATATTTGTAAAAGTAATTATAAGATGGCATATCATTTAATTAGCGAGATGAAAACGTACCATAAAAGTATGACGTGATGGTAAAGAGCTTGCGATCTGCATGTTATATTTCAAGTTCGAGTTAGGATATGTATTCTTGTAAAGCCTGGAACAACCGAGATTTTACTCACTCATTTGGATCCATAAAATGCACTTTCTAGAATGTGAGGTTTCCTCAAATCTAAAAAAACAATCCAATCACTTAATTAGTAAATAACCATCAGATATTAACGTGTTACTTCAATTCCAGGAAAAAGAAATTTATGTGTTACTTTAATTGGAAATTAGTCATCACGGTTAGTTGGTTCACGTTGCTTGAGGACGTAGCAAACATGTGCAACAGTAGTTTTGATCACGGAATCGTGATTAATTATATAATTACGACAATTTGAACAATAACAAGAGAAAATATAGTATTCGAGACACTGCCCAAGAAATTCCTTGGATAATTATGTTGCCTATTGGAATCGACAACTACATTCCTAATTAATATTAAATGCAGTTCACATACATATAATAATACAAGTGTCGTTAAATATTCAGACTTACGATTAGATGGATACCATATAATTAATTTACGATGCAAGTTGAATAAAGTTTCTGTAAAAAAATGAAAAATAATATTTAATGTAATTTCAAGGGGAAAGGAAAAATCATGTAAGAATTAACCCAATATAACCCGGTTAACTCGACAAGTTCAAAGATAATCTTGATAATAATAATAATAAAAATATAGTTTAATTAAAAATATTCTAAGACAACATTTTTTTTAAATATATTAAAATGACAACATATCAGATTAATCTATATTAATATGTAATATCTATGATCCATATCATGAGACCGTGTTAACCTCGTAGAAAATATTCAATTCTTAATTATCCCAATATTGAAAATCAAAATATAATCAATGAAGGAAAATAGAAAACACATAGGATAGCTTTGGAAAACTATTTTTAATTTGGTAAGAAGACTAATTGCCACTATAACATAACATAGGTAGGTATAATTGAGGATCATATCATGCACAAGCTATCCTATGTTCCATTTATTTATATCTTATTATATGCAAACCAAATGAGAAACGAATCATCGCATAGCAATCAGAATTTTATAGATATCTTAGCGTGTACAAAGGTTTTGGCAAAATGAAAAAGAAAAAAAAAAAAGAGAAGTGATTCTTGGAAAGGGAGTGGCTTCATTCTATATTCTTGATAATAATTTATTTTGCTGGGTCACATGGATTCTCTGCCAGAGACACTACCAGCCATCTTGCTGTTTCCATGCCAGCTGCTAAAATGTGTTCTCTACCTTTAATTAATCAACAAAACCTAGCCGTGGAGGGCATTGAAGCCTGTGAAAACACGATTTTGCCCCTCATATTAAAAAGATTAACAGTAGCCATTGGGGGCATTAAAATATTTTTATACCTCAAATAAGTTCTTATCCATTTTAATTGCAATGTTAAAAAACGATCAATGTAAGCAAAAAGTTTTAAACTTATAGCAAGAGAGTTTTTGTATTTTACAATGATTTTTTTAGTTATTATAACGTCAGATAATTTGATATTTAACTAAGTATAAATAAATAAATAAATAAAAACACATTGAAATAACCAAACTATTTTGAAGATTTTTTTTTGCCTCAAGGGTTTTTTTCATTTTTTGCATAATGTTTTTATTTTTATATTTTTATTATCAGGCTGGATGACTAGCAATTTGTTATTCAGCTAAACATAAAAAAAAAAAAAAGAGATTGGGGTGCGAATAACATCTTTTTCATTACTTGGGAGACTTTGCACCTTTTTGTCATTGTTTTTATCCATTTTTTTTATCCCACATAAACATACAAAATATAAAAGAAAATAAACAAAGAAGTTGGAAAAAAAATATACATCATTAGGAAAATAGGAAAAACATGAGGAATATCCAGAAAATTGCCAAAAACTATTTGATAAGGTATACTCCTTCACTAACCTGTTTGTGAATACTTAGATGATCGTTAATGTTTGTTTTTATTGTTTAAATCTTAATTTGAGCTGATCGTTAATGTTTTTTTAATACTTAGATGATGTGTTGTTAGATTGGTTTTGATAGAATATAATGGTTTTGAAATCTACCAAATATGGCAATAAGATGGTAATTAAATTGCAAGTTTATCTTGAAAAAAATCAATGATAATTGAAAACATTTCACCATTTCAAATCAAGTTCTTGACAGAGAAAATTAAAGTTTGTTCATCGTAGCAAAACTGTCATCATCAACTAATATAAATAGAAACATTATCATACCATAACAAACAAAAAGATAAAAATAAAATAGCTTACCTAAGATATGAGGCAGTAATACATTATTTTTACGCAACCAATTCATTTTCTAGAATCTCTAAAAGATCAATTGAAGTAATTAATAACCATAATACTAGGTGACAACTTTTTATCCAGCTAAATATCATTCTAAAACACCGTTTAGAAAGTATTTTCGCGATGTCGAGCCCTTACAAGAACGTATACCCGTGGCGGTAAGCAATTAATCAACCCAAAATGGCTGGTTCCTACCAATTTACATGATTGATCACCCTAATATTAATTTTTCTTCTTCTTCTTAAGCTAGTTTTTCTTATAAGTGAGAAGAATGGATTGTCAAATTGTTATCGTGTTTTATGTCAATATTTGATTTTTAAACATTAGTATTATCTATTCTAAATCCTAATCAAGACTCTTAACTCTAATCCCTTCGTCTTAACATGATTTTTCGAACTTGTTGACTGATTCTCTTACTATAATTTTCATTGCATGAATGAACTCACGGAATTGACCATCACATAACCTAGTTGACTGCATGTGAAGAGCTGTTCATCTGTGACGTTTCTGGACACAAAATAATCTATTCTACGCAACAGCTGTTGAAGGGATGCTAACCAGGTAGGTTCAAATCTCAAAAAAAAAAAAGTTGAGCACCAGGCCCTGAATATGCACCTGGCTCTGCAATGGGAATATTTGTCATCAGACCATGCCATGACGTGCCAGAGCAGTCGTGTATAAACGTGCACGGCTGAGAAGGCTCGATTTAAATGCTCTTTTATTATTATTTTTTAATTAAATAAATTAATTTTATGGATGCTTTTGTCCAGTATAACAAAACAAGACAAATCGACATCAATTCTAGCCATTAATCACAATAAATTAGGAAGAAGAAGATGTGAAGAACAGTGTTTTCCATATGGGCGCCAATAATTAAATAGTTGTCATTCTTTTATTTATAAATTTAATTGGTGTTCTCTTCATCGTACAGTAGTATGATGAGCAAAGTCTAAAGTAATTGGTAATTATCAGATTCTCGTTCGGCTAATAAAAAGAAACCTAAGCCAAGTTCAATTTTTTTTTTTGAATTCAAGAAACCGTTCTTTTTAGATAATTTTTATGTGTCCGGGTTAAGTTTGTAAAATTTTATCTGTATCAAATTCTTATAAAGTAAAAACATTTTAATTTGAATTCAATACCTGTAATGTAAATTTTAAATTTTTTATCATCACATTACGCTTATTAGAGATATCAAGTTCAATAATGCTATCTAATAAAGAGCAGTCATATATCTCTATCAAAATGTCAATTAATTCCTTTTTTTTTCATAAGCCAGAATGAAAAAGTTAAAAAAAATGACTAGAGAGGAAGAAACACTAGTGGCGTACAGAAACACACACACACACAAAATATCCAATATATTTAATCACCTAACATTCTATAATTTATTTCATATTGCAATTACCTTTTATTATTTAAAAAAGTATTATTTACATTCTAAATTTTATACACACTAACATTAACATAATCTACAAAAAAAGATATATTATTTTTTAATATTTAATATTACAACATTGTCATAATAAAATAAAACTTGGTTTTTCATCAAACTCTTTGTATATATACAGTACAAAATCAATGCAAACTTTATAATTTTCATCAACAAATGCAATAAAATTGAATAATATTCATATACCTACAAAAAACCAGTTCTCCAAGCACGTTGGCGTACAGAAGATTAAACTTGTGATCAATCCTAAAGAACACCTCAGCAATGTTGGTCGAGTTTGCGATCATGCAAGCTATCCTTGAACCTTAGCCAAATCATCGTTAGGAATAAAAGGGATAAAAAATAATATAAATTATATTTTGAAGTCTCATTTAAATAGCTTAAGTTTTTAAATAAAATGATTTCTTAACATGATATTAAAGCTTTGTTAACCTAACAGTCATATGTTCAAATCTCATTACCTTCATTTTATTAGATGAAAAATCAAGCACAAAATAGTATTGATTTGTGCAAGTTTCAAGCCCATAAAGCTTTTACTTGAGGAGGTGTGTTAGAGAATAATATAAATTATATTCTATAAGCTCATCTAAATAGCTCAATTTTTTAGATAAGATGGTTCTTTAATAAAAAGTATGATAGAATGTGTATTTGGGAATGCGTTTGAAAAACACTTTTGAATAAAATTGATTTTTTTTAAATTAAATTTTTTTGGTGTTTTTAAATCATTTTGATGTGCTGATATCAAAAATGATTTTAAAAAATAAAAAAAAACATCATTTTGATATATTTCTGAACAAAAATATTTTAAAAAACAACCTCAACCACACTCGTAAACAGACACAAAATATCGGATTCTTGTTGAAAGCTGATTCTTCTACCCTATCTTCAGAGCTATACCTCTGATCAGATTGGTTTTGACTATGATTAATTGGAGGATGGGGTGCCTGCTAGGGACTCTCCAGTTCATTCCTGTACACAAAGCTGTTTTTTTATGAAGAACCCTAATCTACAATTGATTCGATCGGAGCTCTGTCACATCCACATTCAGTGCTCCAAGAAACCGAAACGATGATGTCAAGGAGGAGATAACTTGCACATAATCGAACCTTTCACTATCTAATTAAACACAGGAAAGGCCAGCATGTTTTGTTCAAGAACTTCGATTTCAATTATTCATGAGACACAAGTATCAAAGAGTCCAAACGTTGATGTGATGATATTCTCCGTCGGTGAGAATAACTGAAGTTGTGGGGGCTTTAATGACGATGGATCTGCGGCAAGGTTTGGAGAGACAGGGATGGGGTGTCGGCCTAGGAAAAAAGGAGGAGGAGGAGGTTTTTTTGGGGTTTTATTTAATAATATATATAATAATCTCTCATATTACAGGATGTTAGGAAATAAATTCCACCACCAAAAGTATCAAAGAAGAAAAAAAATCTAAAAACATATGAGCCATAAAAGGTATATAATAAAAGATAACATAATAAATTAAATTTATTACGATTCAGACTAAAAGAAGATTTTGGAGGCATAATTGATTGTTAGACTAGATCTATTTATTTTCTATAGGGGAAAATAGAAAATAATGAAAGAGATTTTCATCACATATGTAGAGTTAAGGCTGTCAATGGACTAGATCTTGATATATAATTTTTATTTATGTAATTTTGATATATATATATATATATATATATATATATATATATATCAATGGACGCCTAAAATAGTTGTAATTGAATGAATCATAAATTTTATGATAAGAGTTTGAATATAATCTGGATTCATTAACTCGTTTATTAAATGAATTAAATATGAATTAGCTAGTATTCTATTTTAAAATTAAATTAATATTTTTTAATTTATATATAAACATGACGATGTTTAGATTTATGATTTATTTACTTTAAAGGCTAAATAAAGTTGTGTACTTTTTATTATTTTCTTTTAGATCTGCCGTACTAATTTAAACTTACTTTGGTCTTTAATGTATGTTTTTATTAGGATTATTTGATTTAGTTCCTTTTGCTGGTGAGACATTTGGATTTTTTCATAAATTACAAAAAGAAACATATTAAAAAATAGTAATTGAAATTCATCTTACACCATCACCTATCTACATTTCGTATATGGCTCTTCAAAGGGAGTTTTAAAAAATAATTACTCTCTAGAAGATCACCACAAAACTCTATTGGTAATTACGTAGATACCCCGCCGTCACTGATTTATATGAATATTCCATAATCATCAATCAATATGTTTGGGTAAGTCCCTATTTCAATTTCAATTACCATAATAGAAAATTTCATCTCAGTAATTAAAGACGTATTATTAATTACGATAAATAGGTGTGATCAAGAAGAAGTCATTAATTAAACTTTAATATCTGTTTGAGTTAAAATACTTTTTATTCAAAAAAATATTTTTTTTATTTTTTTTTTATATCAGTAAATCAAAATAATCTGAAAAAAACTAATTTAATTTTTTTTCTTTCAAAAACATGTTTTTAAATCAAGCTATCAAACACCACCACCGAAATCTCCTTTGTACATAAATAATGCGAGGTTAGCTGTTGGAACTTGGAAGCGTGATTGGCGCCGGAGAGTGGTGTAGTTATTCAATTGACTACACTCTAAAATAATATTTCTTGTAATTAGTGATAGAATAATGATGCTATTATTATTATTATTATCGAAATTGAAATTATAATATCTTAACCAAACAGATCCGAAATCATAAAGATTTTCTTATTATACATTTTATTTATCAAACGGATCATATCTGAATCTATTATGATTCGATTTGAATTAAAATTATATATATATATTCATTAAAATTATATATACCCAGTTTGAATCAGGACATGCACCCCTTGTAAGAGCCTAAAACAATCGATATTTTACTCTCTCACCTGGATCCACAAAATATGTTATCCGAAATGTGAGGTTTCGTCCCATAAAACAAAAATGTAACATTTCAATTAATTTATTTTTGTAATCACCAACAAGAATATTCCCTAAGCTTTTTTTTCAAAGATAAAAATTTAATTAAATTAAAATTGAGAAATACTAAAACATTAATTTAATGAAAATATTGCATAGAAACTAAAGATATGGAATCCACATCTGAAAATTAAAAACTAGGGGACATACGAACAAGTAGCATTCTTTTCCTGTAATGAAAATAAATGTATAGTCCACACAAATAATTAGCTATAAGACTAATTAATTCCTTACATTTAATGTCTTAGTACACCTAAATTCATAGAAATTAGCTAGCAAAAACTAATTAATAAATATATAGTCCGGTACACCGGAATTAATCCAGGGCCTTCTAGATCATGGCCTGCTGATCAACTAAAAGTATATAATATAATAGTATCCCTTGCTAGTGCGGATGCCGAGATTTGAGGTGATTAAATAATTAATCCACAGTTTTATTTCATGAAAGAATTAATCCACAGTTTCTGTTAATACTGCTTGAAAACACAATATTATATATCCATCTTGCATGATTTATAGTAATTAAAGACTCTCATGGGAGAGATTCAAGGTTAATCTCCATTGGCTGGGTGCTGCAATATCCATGCTTGAAACTTGACGACTCCTTTATTCCACCCTTCTTCTTCTTCCTCCTATTTTTTTTTCTTTCTTTTCCCCAGTATCTACTGATTTAGCTCAGCAATGCTCTGTAATCACCGCTTAGACTCATCTCAATCTACTGATTTAACTCAGCAATGCTCTGTAATCACCACTTAGACTCATCTCAAGACCCCCCTCCTCCCTAACCCCTAAATTCTTATAGCATATATATATATTTTCAATTTATTTTTTTTTTTAATTTTTTTTTGCAAGATAGAAAATTTCTTTTCTTGAGGGTATTTTCCTCACATTGATAAGCTCATATGAACGCGGAAATTTTATTTTTCTTAGTTTTTACCATAGCCATTTTGATTGAAAATAAATCTTTGTCTTGATGGTGTAGTCTATTTCTTTGATTGTCTGGTTTTTTATGGGAGTTATCAATTTATATGATTTGAGGTATTTGGGTAGCTATATGAGTTATTATTATTTTCTTTTAGAGAGTTGCAATAGCCATTCTAAAAGGATTTGCCTTTCTTCTTCTTCTTCTTCTTCTTCATTTCTTGTTTGCTCGTAGTTACAACCTCTGAAGATATCCCTATCGATCTTTGTAAAAGTAATTATAAGATGATCGTCTCATTTAATTAGTGTGATCGAAACCTACCATTGGATACAAACAAATTAGTCATCATGCGCAACAGTTGTTTTGATTACAGAATCTTCCTTAATTATATTATTACGACAATTTAAATACTAGCTACAGAAAATATAGCAAGATGTTATGCTTATGAGACAATGCTCAAAAAATGTCCTTAAGAGGATTAAAAAAGAGAAATTCTACTTATGATACCTAATTAATATTCAATGAATCTCAAATATAATAATAATAATAATAATACAGGTGACATTAAATATTCAGAGTGACAGGTAACTCGGTATCATCGGAGATAACGATAACAATGAATACATTTAATATTTAGATTGACAGGTAACTCGATATCATTGGAGATAATACATATGGGTTGAGTTTCTTGATATCCACACCCTACTTATTATGTAATGGGTAAGCAATTCAGATATTCATAAATTATTCACTAGGTTTCAAGTATTCAATTTTTAAAGTATGTATTTGTATATTATTTATATGTGTGTTTTATGTCAATATTAAGGTGTGTGTGTGTGAATTATTGTATTAGAGAAGATCTAAATATTCTACAAATATATTTATATAATATAATTATATATTTCTAATTAGGTTTGAGTGGATTTCAAGTTGGGTTTGAATATGCATACTTCTATCAATTATCCATTAAGTTTAGTTTTTTTTTTTTTTTTTTACCAATTTAGGTCAAGTCGGGTTAGTATTTATTAGTTTCAGATTAAATTATCATCTAAAATTCCAAATTATAGATGAAAACTTAAATTAGATAAATGTTATAATAAAATAATATATAATATTTCCTTTCGATCATGAATAATATGAATTCCTCCTTCATATCACATAAGATCTCTCTAGCCACCATGTATTGGAAGCATTAATTTCTTTTTAATCTCTAAGTCAATAAAAATCTCATATCTAAAAGTAAATTTATTATAAATGAATGGTTTTGATTTGCAAATTATTTGTGTTACAATGAATATTATTCAACTCATGGTGGCCTAATACAGTGCAATGTATTCTAGAGGAATTTCTGCTGCCATGGATGATGACTTTAGAAGACTACTATTTTTTATTCCAGAAATTTAACCTCAAATTAATGAATTTAATCCTAAGTACAATTTGAAAAATCTTAGGGAGCTATCTGAAAACCACTAAAAATTCAGGGTATATTCACAAGATTTTTTTTTAATTTTTTTATTAGCCATAATAAGTTCACTTTTTTTTGGCTAGAATAAGTTAATTGAAGCACCATTGGAACAAAGTGTCATACCTCATCGCAATAGCGTGCCATAATGGTGACATTTACCGGATGAGTTTAGACATTTTTGGTTAGATAAATAATTGATATTTAATAGGAATCTTCACTGATTTTTTGAAATTATAGACAAAAAAATTAATTACATAAAAAAATAATACCAGAACTCCTAATACAATCTACCTAATAAGCTGTATTATTTTTCTTTATTTGCTATGCTCTTATGATGTTTCTTTTTCTATCACTCTATTATGATGAGTCTGTTATAATGAATAAATCCTGGTTTTTTAGGTTAAGAATTTGGTCTTAAAAGTTGAAATATCTTCAATGATCATCGAGGCTTTGTTTTAGGAATTTTTTTAGTTATTACATCATTTCAAATAAAACTCTTTGTTCTTTTTATCCATATATTAGAAGTGAATGAGTTATATTAACCTTTAATAATATTTTTCGATATTGATCCCACATAGGTTTTTTTTTTTGTATATTAAAAGTGAGTAACAAATAAATTATTATCCCTAATAAAATTTTAGATAGAGAGTCATTGTCGCTTGATAGAGGGACGTGAAGTTTGCTGCAATTGAGAGAAAAATGGATGTTGTTATCGTTGCTGTCACAGTTGGTGCTAGAGAGGTGCAGCTGCTGCTCTGACTGGAGGAGAAAAAAGTGCAAGTGTTGCTGCCAGAAGGGAAGAAAAAGTTGTTGCCGATGGAGAAGTGCAGCTGCTATCGGTGGCTACTGTTATTATTGTCGAAGGCGAAGAAGAAATTGTTGTCTACCGCCAGAGCAGAAGAACTTGCAGTTGCTATCGATGGCTATTGCCAAAGGTGAAGAAGAAGAAGAAAAAGTTGTCATCTACCCCCAAAGCAGAAGATATTGTTGTTATCACCGATGGTAAGCTAGGGATTTCTATTGCTAACGATAGAGAGGGAGAAGCTGTAGTTTTTTTGTTTTCAATATTTGCATTGCATGTATTCTCTGTTGTCTCTTTCATGTTTTGTTTTTTTTTACTCTGTTTGTTCTTTTTTCTGCCCTATTATTTGTTCTTTGTCCTTGGTATTTATAGGAGGAAGATGACCCTTCGACTGCTTATTGCATGCAACGATGGTTTGTGTAAGTTTTCTCTTCCTCTTCTACAATGATGAAGAAGGTGGCGTGCCCTGTTACGTATCAATGCGCAGAACAATGCAGTGATTACGACAAACTCCACAGAATGACACAAGTATAGTATGGTCCCTTGATTTATAATTGTTGCTCTTAATTGTCTTTAAAATTTTAATTTTATCCCCGTGAAAATTCAATAGCAACTTCAAATTTACGCTCCTTTTTTACTTTGGTCACTGGTCTTGGATTGATACAATTTGACCCTCAATTTTCCAGTAAACTTTCAGTTGTCTTTGATTTTGCTCCTGATTTCAACCAATTGACTTCTAAAATTTTTGATTTGGTCTCCGAAAATTCTATTCTTTTCAATTAAACCTGGATTAGGCTCTCGAACTTGATTTATCATCAATTAAACCCTTAATAAAATTAATGTGACCAATTCAAAGTATAATTAAATCCTTGCACTTCATTAAACCCTTCAATTGGACCCTACAAAAATTCCTAAACATAATTTAATTTGATCAATTTACAGTACAATGAAATCCCTGCACTTAATTATACCCTCCAATTGCACCCTATATTAATTCCTAAACATAATTCTACGTTTAATTGGCCTATAAAAAATGTAATTATGGAGGTATGATGGAGGCTCTTGAATCGGTTCAAAATTCTCAATTTGATTTTTTTTCACAGCGTTAGCCTTTTTATTTTATTTTTTTTTGTAATTTTTTTATTTTATAGGAAATAACCCAAAAATAAGTTACGACACATATTATAAATCTAATAAAACAAAACTCAAAATATAAAGTTGATAATAGATTATGTATCTTAAGATTTGAATATTTTGAATGAAACCCAGATTTAATTTTCAAATTTAATATAACTTTACAATTTCTAACAAACTGATAAATAATTTATCACAGTAATCAGAATTTAATTACAAGTTAGCTTATATATAACTTGAAAAAGATATTGATTTTCCATGGCAGCAGCGCATGTATATATATATATATATATATATATATATATATATATTGAAAGGGAGTTTATGTTTATTGATTCTTGGAAATGGAGTGAGTGAGTTCATTCGATAATATAGAGGATCGAGAACTATAGTTTGTTTTGTTTGGTCACATGGATTCTCTGCCCAGAGACAGCACCTGACATCTTGCTGCTTCCTTGCCAGCTTGCTTTAATTAATCTAACCTATTTCGCTACTGATCTCTCTTTAGACTCTTGTTTATGTCGAATGTTTCTTTATAATAATAATAATAATAAATTGAAAAACATAAATGAAACAACGTAATAACAAGATGATCTATTTCTAAAAGTGGAGAGAACATCTATTTCTAAGAAATATAGAAAAATAATACACCGAACACAGTTTTTTAATGGATTATTCAGTAAATTGCTCAAAATTTTGAAAAAAATAAAGAGACAAATCTTTCAATAGCTAGAGCTAGAAAGATTTCGAAAGATTTGCACCTCATAAACAAATTTTCTCTCTTCGTGTAATATTGAATACCCAGTGGAAAAAAAAAGAAAAAAGAAAAAAGAAAAAAAGAGAACATGATCTATCACTTCATCACAGCATACAACTCCTCCAACGCAAGTTGCTGTGGGGGGAATTATTTATAGTGCAAGTTGGTAAACTAGATATCAAGCTGTTAACATTTAGTTAGGGTTGATGGGTCTAAGATTCTTTAGGGTAAATTTCATATTCAACTAAGAAATAATTTGATTAAAGAGAAATAATATAGTAATTATTGTCCGTACTAGATGGTCGCATTTTTATAAGCTATAGTTCACAAGGAGCCGGAGCCACGTTAGGACCCTCCTAAAATTCAAGTTAATGAGTCCTTCTAATCTTACAAAATATCTAGTATATATCCTTGGAAATTATAAATGGACCCTTCAAAATAGATGTATAAAAGATGAGCATATTATAGTAAATAAGAAATTATTATTCAAAATAAAAAGGTTCGTCATGTGATCTAGCACATGTGTGTAGCTGTTTCTACGAGGAAGCTTTTGTTTTCATTTAGACAATAATAATGTGTCCTAATTGATGGTTATAAAATGCTTCATTTTCTTTTCTTATTAGGATAATAAGACTCTTGCTATATCGTACTCGTTTATATATATATATATATATATATATATATATATATATATATATATATATATATATATAAACTTCTATTCATTTTTGGAAATATTATGTTATTTTTTTTATGCTATTAGTTGGGTTTTTTCTCTTTCTTTTAGGTTAAATCAAGAACACATAGAAAATTAAGTCCTCGTGCACAATAGAACTGAACTGTTTTTTTTTATCATAAATATTATAAGGTAAGAGTGTTTATTTTCTTAGGATGATTCATAGTGATTGATAAATGAAAAAAAAAGAATACTAATAATAAATTATCATAATTGAAATTTAATACATAAAAGGAGGAAGCAAATTAAATTATATATATATATAAGCTTGATATAGGACAATCAATTTAGCTTAAAACGAAAGCTGATATTTAAAAAAAAATAATAATAATAATCAAGCCAACGTAAGTTTTTGCATTGAAATGTAAAGGAATAAAGGATAATATAAATATAGAAAAGAAAAGAAAAGGTATAGTTAATTGTATACCACTATTAATAATATTTTGTATTAAACTTGTATTTAATGATTACATATTAATTATAGAGTGAGAATTAATAGACGTGGTCTGTTATTACCTAATTAAACTCAAGAAGGGCAAATCTTTGCATATCTTTATGTAGCAATTTTTTAAAATGATTTAACCGAGTAAAAGGACAATTAAAATCCAAAAACAAGATCGAAAACACCAAAATTTTCCAGTAAACGAAGACCTCAAGCATCATATATATATTTGTGGGGGAAAGAGAATCATATCTGAAGCAAAACATACAAAATCTGTCACGCCATGCCACTTGGTGTCGAAAATGCATACCGGTAAGCTATGCCCGACGAATTTTTTCCTTTTATAAGAAAGTGTACTGTTTGACTCTCCCTCATAAATGAAAGAGAGCCACAAACTTATTGTTCTTTCAAGTTATCGGTCTGTCGAGATTGAACAAAATAAGCTGAAACTCTTGAGCCATCCAAGGCTTTTGTTTTGTTCTGGTGTTCTCTTTTGTTCAGCCTTAACTTCCCAGGTTCTTATCAAGTATTTCATCTGAAGGAAGAAACCTCTTGATTCAACATTATTGTCAGTCTCTAGATCTTTTGTTACTGTACAAGTGTGTGTGCGTGTGTGTTTGTTAGAGAGAGAGAGAGAGAGAGAGAAGGGATGGCATTAGAAACTGTTGTATTCCAGCAAGATCCTTATAGTACTTTAGGAGTAGGTGCAGCATGGATCCATGGCTTTGATCTTGAAGGAGAACAAAGCTAATTACCATGAAACCCTAGACTCAACAATCAGCATTGAATCTGATTTCCACTCAAACAGTAACTGGAACATCAGTAACTCTTCCTCCCAAGAGATTAACTGTGCCTGGAATGGAGGGCTCGTCACCGGAGGTAATGCTGCGGGAGGCCGGAGAAAGAGAAGGCGTCGTCGAAGCATCAAAGATGAGGCAGAAGTTGCACATCAAAGGATGACTCATATTAATGTAGAACGCAATCGGAGGAAGCAAATGAATGAGTATCTTGCTGCTATTCGATCCATGTTGCCTCCCTCTTATGTTCAAAGGGTAACAAGACTTTTGCTTTTTTTCTTTCCTCCTTTTATTATTGAAAATATCGAATTCCTGTTCAAAAAATAAAAAATACTAAGAGAAATTCTGATCCACTTCACTTTGTCGGATAAAATCTTAAAACATGAAACTGCTTTCCATGGCACCTTGTTTTAGGTTAAAGCTTGTACTTGCATTCACAAACATGGGGAATTGTTTACAGCCACTAAAACTTTTTGTGGGAAAACACTTTCTCAATCCATCTCATTATTGAGTAACAATTAGGCCTCAAGTGGCCTGCCAGTGAAGGCTTGGTAGGTTTTTATATATATATATATACATATATATATACTGGAGGTTCTATCTCTCGAAAAAGCGATTGCACCTGATCATGCTTATAAAAGATTTAAACCGATCTAAGACTAAATTTGATTTTGTTTTTTTATTGGTGCAGGCAGATCAAGCATCGATCGTAGGGGGGGCAATTAACTTTGTGAAGGAGCTAGAGAAACTTATCCAATCTCTTGAATCCCATAAGCAAATCAAGAAAGTAAAATCCGCTACAGGATCCGATTTCTCTTCTCCCTTTTCGGATTTTTTCACCTTCCCTCAGTATTCAACTGCGAGTTCGAGGAATGAACACAGCAACAACTCATCATCAAGTACTGAATCAATATTTGCTGACCAGAAGCGATCAATAACCATTGCAGATGTTGAAGTAACAATGATAGAAAGCCATGCAAACCTCAAAATACAATCTAGAAAACACCCAAAACAGCTCTCGAAGATGGTGGCTGGATTGCATTCTCTTGCCCTTCATATTCTTCATCTAAATGTCACAACTATTGATCAGATGGTGCTCTATTCTTTTAGTGTTAAGGTTAGTACTAATCTTTTTCTTCTTCTTTGAAACTTATATTGATTTCTGATCAGGTTATATGAGAAAAAACATTTGAAGGAAGTTTCACTCTTTAGTCTCTATTTTTACAGCTACTGCATTCTATCAAATTGAAGTTAAATGATGCCAAATGATCTTTTTAGCTGAATTAACTCGCATAGAATAGTTTTTTTTTCCCGGATAAGTTGAAGTTTCGTGAACTAAATGAATATCAAAACTTGTGCTTGATTTTGCGGCAGGTTGAAGATGAGTGTAAATTGACTTCAGTTGATGAGATTGCAGCAGCTGTGCATGAGATGGTGGTTAGGATCCAGGAGGATGTGACTTCCAATTGTATGCCTGCCATTGAATAGTCTGAGTTCTTCCTTTCATGCATATGATCTTAAACCAACAATGGGTTCTCTATCAATTCGTTGCCTAATTAAACCTAAAATTAATTAGGGCAATTGAGCTGCTGTAATGTTGTTTTCCACCTTTGAGTGGCGATTTGGTGTAGCTTAGCTTGTAGGCATTACCCTTTTTCGGGAGGTTATGTTCTCTAGGAACTCTGTGTATTACGAAAGTTTTAGGTGTGGATCTCCTTGTTTTGATTTAACATCTTTGGGAAGCAGAATTATTCCACAGCTGGGGCTGCTACAATGCCTACACTGATCACTCTCTCTTAGCTGGCCGTGTTGTATGCTTTGTATTCAACTCCGGTGGCCGGACTGGCACTGCCATTGCGGGTTTCTCCAAGACTTTACCATTCTAGACTCATCCCTAATCAATTCAAATGACATGAATGATTATTAGCTCTAGTTGTCTCTAAGTTGAACAGTAGAAGCCTTTGTTTTTGCTGGATTGTGGGGGGGACTTAAAAAGGGAATATTACAAACAACAAGAAAAGGTTGAAATTCAAAGTGGGGAAAAAAAAAACCCTGGTCCAAGGATGCATCATTACCTGATGGTCTCAGACTCTGCCCACAAGCTGTCATGATAGTGCGCTCACCTTGCTTTCTCGATCAGATTTTTTCGAGTGTTCATCATGTCCACCTTTTATTGCCAAACTGTGATAGTCTGTCTTTTCCTTTTACAGATATAATCGACTGGTTTCAGACTCCAGATGAACCTGCCATATTGGACAAATGTTGGAGATTCTTAGATTCGGAAACAGTATAGAGCTCCCAAATTAGCGTAGTGTATCGTAATGATAAAAAACTTGAGATCTGCATAGTATCTTTTTTGAGTTCGAAATTAGGACATGCACTTTTTATAAGAGCCTACGATAGACAGGATTTTACTCACTCATCTACTTTCATATAAAATAAGAAATGAGGTTTCCTCAAATTCAAAAAAAAAAAACAATATAGATGTGTAAATGGAGTAGTGATGAATTTCTATCTCTGTCAAGGAGACATTAATAAGTTCAGCAATGAAGGACTCGTGAGAATGGAGGATCTAAATTGAATTGTCCACACGTACGTACCTCTTCGAAAGTTCAAACTTAAAATCATTACACGGCAGGCAGAGAGTCTAGTTTCTGATGTCGGCATATTTGTCATCATTTTTCTGCAGTAATGTTGTTGTTTCTAGCTAGGGATGGATCGACCTGACCTGCATTGATTGTACTCTCCCTTTTCTCCTTCCTGGCTATTTTGCCTCTTTTAGCTTTCTCTAACTTACCTCACGGTGCGTTTGTTTTTTCTTTCAATCATTTTTTAAAGTAATACCAAATTAATATTTTTACATATTCTTACAACTATTGAAAATTAAAAAAAAATTGCAATTAAAAAACACTCTACTCGGCACCGCATGTAGTAACTTCTTCCTGTTCATAATGGGGCAAATATTTTTCTTTTTCTCTATTAATGCATGCTTTGTTCCTTCGCCCCCTTCTACAATCTTGTAGCTTAGCCCACCTTCGACTGGTGATATTTTCTCTTTGCAGCTCCAAATATCGTTTTAGGGCTTGGAAATGCTAACGAAAAAGCTGACATCTTTCCACTGATTCAGACCAAAAACAAATCTTTCCACCATTTTTCACTGTTCGCAGCTTTAATTTATTAATCTTAGCAGATATAGAAATTTCCAGGCCAACCTTAAACTTCTCTCGAGTATATATATAATTCTATGTTCACTGTTTTTGATAATGTGAGCTGGTATATCAATCTGAAGTCCTTTTTCTCTTCTTAATTTAGTCTCTCTCTCACTCACTCACTCGTTTTCTTCTAAAATAGGAAGGGCTACAATGAATTTACAGCAATTGCTCAAATGAATATCACTGCATACAAGATTTAATTGATGCATGCATGATTACAGCCCAAAGTGTATGTGAAAATAGTAGACATTAGAAAAGAGAGTCGAATTTTTACAGGAAGAAAGGAAAGCCTAAAAGTTGCGAAGAAATACTGCAAGTGATCATCCATGAGTGGTGAAGTGCCACGAGACAGGTTTGAAGACTAGACTTTAAAGTTAATTGGTACATGTTAGGACAATTCTTACACAATTTGATTTTAAACCGGGTCTAAGAAAAAACGTTGGGTAAGAAGGTTTCCCTCTTCATCATTCATAGGAACAATGAAACTCTTTTCTTCTTTTTTTTAACCCATCCCCCTTGGTTGTTTTATTTCCTTTTTTTTTTTTCAATTAGATATTTTGTTTTCCTCTTAATTTTATTCTCAAATGGCTTTTAACACTAAATCCATGTTGCTTTTATATCAAACAAGATCACGTCAAGTCAATTTTCACATGATTTAATTTTAAACTTGGACTAAGTAAGGAGCTGAGTTGAGAGGTGTGTTTATGCCAGTTTCATCTTTCTTTTCCCCTCAATTATGAAGTCCAATATCTATTAAATCTAACATTGGATGATGATGAAATTGAAAAGAAAAACTTTGAGGACCAAATTGTAAAGAGCTCAAAATATTTTACTAATTGCTACAATAAAATACATGAAGTTTGAGTAGATGTTAATTACTTAATAATATGACGTGGTAAGTGTTTTTATGGGAAAAAAGAAAAAGAGCAAGGACAGGGCCATTTTATTTATTGAATTGAATGCGAGTAATGGGAGTGGGTGATGTTGGATCCTGTTAAAAGGAATGTTCAGCTTAATTGTATTATTATGCTTGCACGTGCGAAAGCATACATCTATTTAAAAATCACATAAACTCAACATATATTAAGATTTTAAATTATTTTGACCCAATATACTATCATTTTATCTCTTATATATTTTGACTATCGGCGACTAATAATATTTTAAAATAAGAAAATAACAAGAGTAAATTATTAAATCCCCGAACTAATTAAGATTTATTAGATTTTCAAATGGGATTCATAGTTAAATTTTTATTATTATAGTAGAAGATCCTTTGTCATTATTTTTGTAACCTTTAGTTTTTATGAATGAAAGGGTTAAAAAAAATATTTTCATTTTATTATTAATATTAAAAAAAAATTTTATGAACATTTTAAAAAAAAATCCTTTTAATTTTGAATATAAAAAATTTAATTTGAATGTATATTTGAAAACTAGTAAATAAATAAAATAAATAAATAAATATTAAATATATTGTTTATTAATACATTTGAGAAGAAAACTAGTAAGTAAATAATTTGAAAGCTGTGTGTTTATTTTATTAGAGAATACTAGATTAATTGGTGACTCCCGCGAAAGAATGTGAAAGAATTTGAATCATAAAAAAAAGATGATCGTTTAAGAGAAATTTGATAATCCAGTTAAATCTTGATTAATTTAATATGATGATAAAACGAGACAAAAAAAAATTGTTGTGAGCAAAGCTGGCTTAACAGTCGAAACCCATTATCTAAATATAAAATATGACAAGATTACATGTTTATAGTGCATCCATAGATCATGGGATCAATATAATTTGTTAAGTAAAATTAACGATAAAAAAAAATGTAAATCAAGATATTTAATGCCCTATCACATAATAAATTGTTTTTTTTTTTTAAATTCAATTTGTAATAGAAATTAGATACCAACAAGCATCAACAGCTCCTGCATCAGCTGGGGTTAGAATTAATTAACTCTTCTAGCTAGCACCGGTAGCAGTAGAAGTTTTCCATTTCACAGCCCATCAACAAACCATAGTGCAGCTCTCATAAACACCACTGCCGCCTCCGAAGCCAAAACTAACTAACGTCATCTCTCATCTTCACCATTAATGGAGCTACTCCTCCAATGGAACCTCCTACCAGCCAACTCCACCTCACCGGCGCAGCCATGGAAAACAGCGGCTAAAGTGAGACCGACCATCTTTATAGCCAAAAACATAGCCCTCTTCACTCTCATTCTCTTTCAATTAAGTGTTTATAATTCCATCCTCCATATATCTGTGACCGAGTTGCCTGTGTCAATTTCATCCTCGATCTATCGTGGTCTTTCATTTCCAGCACCAGCAACAATGACCTCTCTTTCTTCCTGCTAGCAGCAAAAGCTAGCTCTTCTTCTCATCCACACTAGCCTACCACACCGTGAGCAGTGGTTTTCTTCTCACACCCGCCAGCCTCCGGCGCTGCCACCAGCGATACCGCACGCCAGGTAAGGCTTCCTCTCCCATCTTCATTATTTTAATTACCCTTATGTACGTGAATTATAATTCACGTATATTTATGGCTGCAAACCTGGTCATAGGGTTGAATCAAGCCCAACCCGTATACGCAGAGTTTGAGACAGCCTCTCTAAGAAAAGAAAAGAAATCTTTACATCTTTAGTAGCCTAACTCAACCAAATTGGACTGGTCTTGGGCCCCAGGCCCATCCAGTCCAATCTTCAGGTTAAGGGTTTGTTTTTTTTTGGTAAACAACACTTTTATGTTTGCTTTTTTATTTCTTAACTTTTTTTTATTTTAATATCTAGCTAAAGAAATCCTTAAAAAATTCTAAAAATCTAAAAAAAAATTAGGGATCATTTTGAATTTATTTATAGATCCCTCACATGTTTTTTTCCAATATTTTTTTGTTTAATATTAGGTCATTGATTTATACTATAAAATACAGATTTGGTATTAAAAAAAATACCTGATTTTCTTTGAAATCTTATATATATATATATATATATATATATATATATATATATATATATATATATATATATATATATATATATCTTATTTAAAGAGATAAAAATATATTTTTATCTTCTTGGATATGACTACATCTCTCAAAAATAGATTATATATACATATTTTCTTATAAATAAAAAAAATCATAAATAATAGTTTCTTTTTACTCTACATGTATTATTTTTTTTGGATTTAATAACTAGTTTGTTAAAATAATGAGAACCTAGTCTATATTTCAAAAATATTATTTTGCTTTCTTTCAATATCTGAGATTATAAACTTATATGTAAAATTTATTCTCTATTTTAAATAAAAAAATATTTTTATTATCAATTTTTTTTAGATGTTCTAAGACTTTTTTTACCAAAAAATTATTTTGTTTAATATCTTGGATTATGAACATAAATGTAAGATCATATTCATGATATTAAATAAAAAAAATATTTTTTTCTATTTTTATATGTCTTGACTTTAAAGATACCAAGTTTTAAGCTTATTAGATAAGGATTTTCTTATGGGGAGCACTTTTTTTAAACCTTAGACAAGCTAATGGTTGGAAAACATAATAAGACCATAGTTTATTTCAAACAAATAACAATTCAATTTACTCTAGGCAAATTGTTTTAGTGGTGTTAGTTCATTTCTATTCATAAATATTCCTCTTATCTAGACTCTTACAGACTAATAAATTTATTAATGATTGTAATACTAAATGGTGACTTTCTTTCCCTTGGTTTAATTAATAAATGACAAGAATTCATTGTTTTTTCCACCCTCACCCTTTCACGCTTAATCTTGCTCCAAATAATAATCATTGTGATGCCATACACATGTGACAATTTCAATACTAATTACATCCCATTAAGGCATTAAAAGATACAATTAAAAAGGGAAATAAGATTGAGAATGAGAAAATAAAAAATAAAAGATAGGTGATTCACTCGTTATGTAAACAATAGAGCATCATAAAGAATCCCAATTCTTTTAGAGTTGCAGGTAATACTCTTTTTATTTGGCTAATATAGAAACTATTTATTTATCCAAAATAAGAAATGATAGATACATATCCTTCTTTCTCAGTCTATTTTTTATCCAATCCCTCCCTCCTCATGATGACAATTACAAAATCTTAAAAGAACATACATTTTACAATGTTATGTTTTACTATAGTGAGATTATATTTTTGTTCTTCAATCAAAAACCAATGAAAAAAGTAAAAAAAAATAAAATCTTTTTATACGTTTCATTGTACTATTCAAGGATATCTTAGTTCGTTTTCAATTGCTTTGTATATTAAAATTACTTGGTTATTCATAAAAGTATAAAACAAAAACCTTTGATCGAGGAGGATTTTCTAAATTTATTTTTAACATGTACATGTATAATATAATTATTTTATTGCCCTTGCAACAAAAAAATCTTAGGCTTGGATCTAGGAGCATATTCATCATTTCACTTTGTGTTTTTTTTTAAATAATCATGAGATTTGATAAAAATTTTATAATTTAATAAATAACAAAATTAAAAATATGATATTTTTAAAAGTGTTTTCAATCTATTATATATGATATTTTTACTTCCTAGCAGTTTTAACATTTTTTTAAGGTTATAAAAAAAATATATAATCGGCAACACAACACGGGCTATATTAGTAAACCATCTAGTAGATTACCTAGTGGTACAAACTTGGAAACTTAGGGGTTTCCTCTTCTTGTGATCTTAAGTTCGAGCCATGTGGTTGTTAATATGCTAACAACTAGAAACTAATATGATCGTTAACTTTAAAGTCTAAAAATTAGTGAAAATATGCATAAATTGGTCTGAACACTCAATTTAATAATAATAATAATAATAATAATAATAAAATAGTCTATAAGCCTTTAGAAGGTAACGACGAGAATTTGTATGTGATTGCTCCCAAATTACAAATTCAATCATCCCCGACAACCAAGAGTGAAGCTACTGGTCTACATGCTTCTGATAAATCTTCTGGAACAGCTTGAGGCAATGTTACAAGTCCACTCTAAAAGACTTATTTTCTATTTGAATATAGAAAAACTTATTCATTCAGAGGAGCCAAAAAGGAAATGCACACAAATGGCAGTTCATTAGGTATACATTGCAAGACAAAAAAAAACCCAGAGACAAGGTGGCGTGAGACACCCGAATGGAAGTAAATATGACCGGAAATTGAGCTTCCAAAAATCTGACCACCGCGAATCTGAGAGCCGAAAACCACCAGAGCAACGGCGAACATGAACATAGAACCAAAACTACCTCATTTCAGATCAAGACTTCCCAGTGTTCTTGAGTATTCAAACTATTCTTTATGATATTATAAATATTTTACTCATTAAAACAAGATATGTATATATTCTTGGCTCCTTTTTTCTGCAGTATACTAACCTGAAATGGTGAGACAGCACTGCAAATCAGAGCTTACTCCTCAGAAAGAGTGGATTGTGGTCTGGCTCTTGCTACACCTTGATGGCAGGGATTTCCCGCTAGTTGACAAAGATCTTTTCATTGAAATTGGCCCCTTCTGCAATGAACGTCCTACAGAAGCATTTTTCATCAGCTTGTGAAATCCACTACTTCCCCTCTTCGCGGCGTTCTTTGATTTCGGCTGCTTTGGTTGCACCAGCAGACTATCCGAGCTAGCTTGATCTTTGCCAGGACCAACATTAGCAAGCACATTATAAATTGCAGAAGCAGCAGTGAAATCCAACGACACCGACCTCCTCATAGGTTCTACCACCACCAATTTGTCAACCAGATCACTTCGTATCCGAGGATTCCTTGATATAAAGATGTTGGAATTCAAGCTAGAGCTTCCAGGATTTGATTCATCTTCAATTGGCAATCCACAAATGTTTTCTATTCCATTTCTTACTTCAGTGCTCCCATCTTCTCCTGCATGGTTACTTCTCATTACTCCACTGGGAGTATTATTCTCAGAATTCTCCATCTGGGGCTCTTCCCTCGAACTCAAATCACTTGTAGCAGACGCCATTAAAGAAGCTTGAGCACCAGTACTGTCAGATACAATCGGGGCACGACAAAGAGGGCAATTCTTGTGCGATCTTAACCATGTATCAATACAAGGTATGTGGAAAGCATGGCTACACTTCGGTAAGAGTCTCAGACTCTCATCTTCTTGAAATTCACTCAAGCAAACAGAGCACTCCGTACCATCAATCACCCCCTCGTCTTTCTTAAACTTGAAGACTGTTATTGTGTCGATCACAGATTGTTGGAGACCTAAGAAGTTGATGTACCATATGTGGTGGTTGATTTCTGGCCCTTGATCTTCATGAAGAAAATCCTCTTGAGAACCAAAAAACACTGGTAAACTCCTTGACCTTCTTGAATTTCTTTGCCTGTCGTAGCAAAGTCTTGAAACTACGCATACGATTCCCAAAATAACTGCACCACTAAACACACAAGCCATGATGATCGTGCTGGTTTGGATTCCATAGTTGTGGTTGCCAGGATCTCGTGGACTTGATGTTGGAGGAGGAGGAGGAGGAGGGTTTTGGTTGTGAGGATCTCGTGGAGGGATTATTGGAGGAGGAAAACCAAGGTCTCCCAAGCGAATCCTAGAGTCTGCATACAAGTTCTTTCTTGATGTTGGTAGTTTTCTTTGACCAAACTCCATTTTTTTCTTCCAGAAAAACAGAGGAAACAGGGGTTAGTGATGCCTCTTAGGTGCGTGGAGATGAGAAGAAGGAAGACAAGATGAGCGTCGTCCATTTACAGCCATAATGTATGGTCTTGAATAAGTGATAATGGAGACTTTTGGTTCCATTTTCCACAAATCTGACACATTTCGCTTTCAATCAAACAGAAGCATTTACGAGGTTGTTTCCGATTGTTTTAAGTGCTCAAGTAGAAGTCAATGGATTTTTTTGGTCGTTTACGCGTTAACTTGAATTATGGGGTTCAATTCAATGGGCTCACCGATTGTGGACCAAAAAAGAGACGATGTATTATGAATTGTAATAGCACAGTGGTAATTTTACCTGTCATAACCAAAATAAAACAATGAATTGTTTATTTGCTGTAAAATATATCTTTTTTTCATAGAATTTATATTGATGACGACAAATTAGTCTTTTTATATTTTTTTTAATGTATATTGCATTAATTTAAATATCCTTAAAGAAAATTTAGATAGAAGGTGTTTAGTTCTTTTATGTTTTGATTCCACAATATAATGATAAAACCGCCCTAAAAACCCTAACATCTAATTTGGTCATCAATTGTTATCTTCTTCTATCATTTTCTTGAGTTATTTTATATATCAATTTCATCTTGTATTGTTTTTTTTAATTGAATTTTTATACCATATTTGGGCCTTATTATTTTTATTGCTATCTATTTTATTTTTAATTTTGGATAATTGAGAATTTTACTCCATGATTTTTTTAGGTTTGTATGGTATAGGGTAACTTGGTCTTATAACTTAGATCATGAGTTTGAAAATTAACCTGATTTGACTTTGATATTTTTTTAGGTTTATTTTCTTAAGTAAAGTAATGTTTTTTTTTAAAAAAAAATATCCTTTGACATTAGGTTATCAAACCTTCAATTTCATTATTTTAATATTTTTATAGGGTTATCTCAATCTCATATCACATGTTAGAGATTAGTTGAGTTGACCTTGATTGACTCAATTTTTTTTTAATTTTTTTATCAATTTTTTTTCTTGTCAATTTTTTTTCTCTATTCAATTTTTTTATGGGTTATCTCGAACGAGGCTACAAATTTAATTTGCTAGTTATTGAGTTACATTTTCATTTCTTTTCATGAGATTCTCCCATGATCTGAGTTTTGTCTTGTATCGAGTCTTTGGTTGGATTTTAAAATTATTATAACAATCATCGATTTGGGTTTAAAGATTATGATAATAACCACCAAATCAGCTTTTAAAACTATGATAATAATAAATTTTATTTTTATATTAACCCGAGTTAATTATCAACTTAATTTGTGATTCATTCCTTGCATTGAATCCACCTCTTAATTGAGTTTTAAAATTACGTTGATAATTATTTCTATCTTTATGTAAACTTCGATCAACCCAAGTTAACCATTATGCAAAGAGTTAGACAAGTTTATTCTCTACTGGAACAAATTTAAACATGATAAAAAAATAATTTTTATATTATATAAAAATGAACCAATTAACTTGATACACACAAATGTTGTACGAGTCTATTTTTATACAGCATATTAAACAAAACTTAAAATTACAAGTGTACTGTACCCCGGTCTAGTGTCCTTGGAATTTTTTAAACTTTTTGTCATTTATTTTGTATTTTTTCTTAAAATCTATATTAGTTGTCAAGCAAGCAAGAAAATAAAAACCATTTTGCAAGTTGGAATATTTCAAATTATTCTAAAAATAAAAACATGATGGCATTTTTACACAGTAAAAATTATTGCATTGTGCATTTATTTATTTTTTATTTTTTTCGTCCTCAACCCTTTCGATTGCATCCTTTTTACAATCAAACTAATGATCATTACTCTAAACCTAAAACAACAGGACCGTTTTGCACGTTAGAAGACATTGTTCTACTTTCACAGTACACTATTCTTTCACTATTTTTTTTTTTAATTTTATCATTTTATAACTAAATTAATGATTTTTTTTTCTTTATTTGGAATCGAGAGTCAAACTTTTAGGCCTTTTTTTTTCATTCTTGTTTAGTCTTGTTAGTTTTGGAAATTTAATTTTAAATCCAAAAAAATCACCAGAAAACAACTAGTAGAGAGAGAATGTTCGATCAGCCATATTTTCAAGAATTTAAAAAAAAGATCAACCATAACTCGAAAATTAGATATATGCTCAAAAAGATCTTTTTAGATCATGGTGGATTCTTGATTTTTAGAGTAGTTTTAGGATGTTCTGGAGTTTGAAAATAGGTCATTAAGAGCTTGTTTAGCTCTGCGTTTCAGACGGCGTTTCATGAAAAATCAAAAAAATAATTTTATTTTCAAATGATTTTTTTGTATGTTTTTAAATCATTTTGATATACTGATGTCAAAAATGATTTTTAAAAAATAAAAAAAATATCATTTTGATGTATTTCTAAATTAAAAAGCATTTTCAAAAACAACCACAACCGCCCTTCCAAACAGGCCCTAAAGCTATAGGGATTTTTTAGATCTCTTTTATGGAAGACTAATTAGTGGTTAGCCCACCCAATTTATGATAGTTTTTAAATTTGTTTAGTTGTATATAAAATCACTAAAAAATAATTATAGTAATATTTAGGATATCATTTTATGAGATGTTATTCATTTTATATTTATTTTCAAATAAAGTTGTAACAATTTCATTTAATATTGGAAAAGAATTTTGTTTATGTGCTTCATAAGTTTAATAAGAATGAATTATAATTAAATAGATAAAATTATATTTAAGATGTCACTTAATTAGAAATAATTCAATTCATGTATAATAAAATCTATGTATATAAATCTCAAATTAATATATCGATTTTTTAATTCACAATTAAGATATTTTTTAATGTTGAAATACACATTGTCTATTATTTATTTATTTATTCTTAAAAAAAATTGGACGAACAACTATTTTTGAAAAAAAGGGGTCACGCTTGCGTTCGTCGCCTTCTGTTTATGGGCTAAGGGCTCGTCCACCTAGTTTATGAAAAAAAAAAATCTTTAATTTTATTTGAAATTCATTCTATTATATTTACGATATCATTTCATTAGAAATCATTCAATTGCCATATAATAAAGACTTGGGTTTGTGCTGATAGTTTTATTTTTTGTATTTATTAGCATATATAAACTGTGATGGATTTTTCAAAATTATTTTTTGATATTAAAAAATATATTAATGACTTTATATATTTATTTTTCTATGATGCGATGAATAAATATTTTGATTCAAATCGTGTTGTGAGCCAAAAGACCAAGAGCCTATTAAGAAGTGTCATTGAAGTTTATTTTTTAATATATTTTTTTTAAAAAAAATATATTAAAATGATTATTATTTTGTTTTGATATTAAATACATGAAAATGATTTAAAATTATTAAAAAAATTGAATTTAAAATAAAAAATAAAAATAAGCTTTTTCAAAAATACTTTCGAGTAAAACAGGAAACAAGTAACTTACCAAAGCTCTTAGCTGGCCACCAACCGTTTAGGGCAATGACGTTATTTTCGTTAAATGTTTGGATTCGAGTCTTGGTGGCAGTCATTGGTTCTATACCCATGATTAATTCTCAAAGTTGCAGGTTTATCAACTGTTTAACATTGTTTTTTAAAAGTATTTTTAAAAAAGTTAGAAATTTTTTTTATTATTATTTTAAATTAAATTTTATTTGATGTTTTTAGATTATTTTGATGTGTTGATATCAAAAATAACTTTTATAAAATAAAATAAATATTATTTTAATATATTTCAAAATGAAATATATTTTTAAAAATAAATACAGTCACACTCCCGATTAGATTATATTCACCAATATTTAGGAAAACAATAAACGTAATTCATAGATTGTTATAGTTTTTTTTATTTTTTTAATGTAAGTTGGACATTTTTATTCGAACAGACAGGTAATGGTTTAGATACCTCGTTTCTTACGTCGTACTCTTGATTAATCTTGGAATATAGCCTGTAACCTGACTTCTTTCCCTAACCAACCCCTTGTTTCTTTCTTTCACGTCTCGTACTGCCATTTCCTTCAAAAATTATCATCATAAATCTTTCAAGTAAATTAGTAAGAAACAATGGCAGGATGGCCAGCATCGAACAACCAGAAGATGAATTCTAGAGCTTTGAGAGAGAATGATTTGTTGCTGGGCCCCTTGCTTTCTCCAAGTTCTGGTTTTGAGTACTTGATGCAGAATTGTGACCTACCTCCTCCATTGAAGGTCTTTTCTGGGTCAGATAAGACTGTCATCTCATCAATGAATAGGGCTTTTAGCATGGTTGGAAGGGAGCATGATCGTGATGATTTCGATGTGTATAGAGGTTGTGGTGGTGTGAATTATGAGAAGTTGGAGCTTTTGAATGCATTAAGGTTGTCACAAACCAGAGCAAGGGATGCCGAGAGGAAGGCTGCAAGTTTGATCAAGGAGAGAGATTGTGTTGCCAATGCTTTGTTCCATGATTCCTCTCAGTTATTTGCTTATCGCCAATGGGTGAGGTTGCTTGAGTTTCAAGTTTTGAAGGCACAAGAACAACAATGGAAACAACAAGAAAAGAAATTGTGTTGTGGTTGTGGTAGATCAAATGAGGTGAAAAACCAGTTGGAAGAAGAAGATGGTTCAGACGATGGGAGCAGGGAGTATTGGATAAATGTGGCTTCGAAATCTTTTCTGGGCTTTGTTGCCTTAGGACTCGCATTTGGTTGCTGTTTTTTTTTTATGAGATCTTCCTGCTCATCTTCTGAGAGCTTGTTTCGGTGCATGTAAAATTGTCGAGCAACCTGTGTTAATTCCATGTGACAGCCCTGTATGATTTCCCTGTACGTGAAAATAATTTCACACTCCTGATTCTAGGTTATTCATCTTCTTCTTCTAAAAAAACACAAACTTTTATGATGATTGGGTGGTTTGAAGCTAAAAGCACGGGCTCAGGGACGCCGAGCAATTCAGACATTTTTGAAAAACATGTGAACATAGATATACTCAGGATGCAGCATAAGCTAATTTCTTTCCAAATCACACAACATAGTGAGCTATTAATAAATTGTAGCTGTAGATCACCAGCTAAGAGAGGATACAGTGAGATATATAAAGAAAAATTGCAGGCTATACTGGAAACAATCCTACTAGTTAGTTTATGTTTTCCCCTTTCATCATGCATGTACTGCAAGGGGTGTGGTATGATGACAAAGAGCTTGCGATCTACATAGCATGTCTCGAGTTTGAGTTAAGAAATATGCCCTTTGTAAGAGTCCGGGACAGAAAATAAAGAATTTAACAAACAATGTAAGACTGGAGAACTAAGTAGTTAAACGTGCACAGAACTCAGATGGTCCTCACCGTTACTATAAGAATATTGAGACCTTAAGTATGTCATCAATTTGGGAGCCCTGCATTTCCCACGGACAAAGCATATTGAGAAACTATCCAGTTTTTTCAATGCTGATTCAAGTTGCTCCATCAAGCACACCCGACAAAACTAATGTGTGCAGCCTTCAAGCCAGTAAACATCCTCCACCTCACACAAACAAATCGGGACAGGCATCTTCGCCATTTATCAAGCCTCTCAGCTGAATCACAACTCATTTTTTGCCATCTTAAAAATTCTTTCGTCCACCTTTTTGCTTTAGTTCTTTGTTACGACGTATAAGAAAATATTCAGCCTTGAATTATGTAGTGAATATCTGAATTTTGCTAAATCTTCTCACAACCGTACAATATAGAAATAGCCAAGTTTTTATTCATGAAGTCAGGACAAAACACAATATCGTTTCTAAGCGGTTGCAACAAAATAAGCCATTGCATTTACCTTCAATTCCTTTCCCTTCCTTTTGCATCCAATCAGAGCCCACACCACACAACATCCTTCTTTAGCAAAACCAAACCAAGCCTTCTCTCCTCTCATATGTACTGCGACTCAAACTAAAAGCAGAGTTCCCTGTTCTCACAATGAAATGCCAGGTAATTGCATCTATCAGAATTGAAGTAATTGCATATATCAGAATTGAGTTATCATTTCTAGGCATGTGGAGTCGATCGATGCCCTTCAAAATTTTTAATGAGTAGACCAGGAACTCAACCATACTAAAGCTAATTCAGGTTGAAGTCCATGCTTGACCAATCTAATGTTATTATCAGAAGAAAAGAACAAAAACAAATCACACATCACACATACGGTCCTGGTGAAAACATAGTTGCAAATTAGGCCAAGTGGTGAAACTTTTATTTTATATAACTTCTAGTTGAACAGTTCAAGGTAGATGGAACCTCAAATGGAACTTGATGTACTTGATTATGTGTTTATCACAATAATACGAAGTAAAACTACATCCTCTTACTTTACCACAAGGAAAAAAACCATTCGATAATTATTTACATTCTAAGACAACAGAATACAGGTAAATAATGCAAGGCCAGCAAACAATAGCTATCTCTCTTTTATGAGAAAGATTTTGGATCTTACAGTTTATTTCGCTTGCTCCCTTGAACCGACCTGAAGGAAGCACTCATGCCTTGGATGTACCATCAGATGGGCTTCCAATGGTTGAATTGTTGTTTTTGTTGATAAGACCATGGCCATTAGTATCCGAACCATATACATGCCCCATTTTGTCTCGCTTCGTTTCCAAATATCTCTTGTTCTCCATGGTTATTGGTGTCAGCAGGGGGGCCCTGCCTGCAACTGCCAAACCATAGCCTTTGAGCCCAACATATTTTGATGGATTATTTGTCATCAGTTTCATTGTACGAACACCCAGATCTCTTAGTATCTGCAAAAAATTGGACCATACATTTCAGCTCCTAAAAAGAGGAATTAATACCGTGAAAGTTAGATAAAGGAAGGAATGCTAAAAATAGCATTGCTCTCATAAGAAGAGCACAATTTAGTTTCAACCAGATCATCTTATATAGAGTAAAGAAGCTTTCTAATCGCACAAATGCAGTACAAAATTCAAATACTCTTAACTAGTAGTACAATTCCTTAATCTTCTGGATTACCACTAAAAGAAGCTCCGATCATTCATTCATGGTATGAAGATTTTGTTCTGATCATCCAATAAATAATGACTCGAAGCTAGCCAAATAATATGGTGAGAATAACTCACAAAACTAACAATGTCCACTAAATTAGAATTAGAATGAGAAAGGGCAATTTTCTGGTCAAATCAGATAAGAAAAGATCACAATTCTTGAATCTTATAGGCTTGTGTGCACTATATTTTTTTTCTTAACTATGTGGTTGAGAAAAGAGATAAACAAGGCTAGGGCTATACATAGCAGAGGAAATCAGAATCAATTATCAAGTGTTAAAAAAAATAGTACCTGTGCACCAATGCCATATTCTCGAGAATCAACAGGTAGACCAAGCTCCTCGTTGGCTTCAACTGTGTCTCGTCCATCATCTTGTAGGTTGTAAGCACGGAGCTTGTGACCCAAGCCAATTCCTCTACCTTCATGTCCACGAAGATACACCAGAACACCCCTGCCAGATGCCTCAATTTGCTTCATTGCAAGCGCTAGCTGCATCCCACAATCACATCTAGCTGACCCAAAAATGTCACCAGTGAGGCACTCAGAATGTACCCGCACAAGAATATCTCTCCCGTCCCCAATTTCACCCTGTGCATATCAGCATGTCATTATTACTCATGGTACTATGATATTCTCCACCTCCACCAAAAGAATGAAAAATATAGAAGAAAATAAACATTGTTTGTCAATCATTTGTCAAATACTAGATAGTTTTACTCCAATATCAATGACAAGAAAGGAGACATCAATTGCACCTAGAAACAGCACTTGCAAGCTTTCATCCATAAAGGGAACAAATGATACTGGTGTGAACTGACAAAGATAATATTCTGATATCATGCAATTACAATTTGAAAATAGGCTCTTAATTTTTTGGATGTTCCATCAGCACGAAATTTGATTTCAAATCAAAGGAAGAAACTCATCAACAACAGGAACACAAAATAATTTCATTCACCATGCCTTCTATACAGTGAACATGTCACATACTTCTTAGAGGCTGAAGCTTGGTTGAGTTAAGATGAAGCATTGCATGAAATACATTCCAAATCAACAACGTATATAAAACAAATAATCACAGACAGTATAAAAGACAGCTACCTGTCTATTCCCTCCCCACCCCCACAAAGGATAAAAGCATTTATAATCCTCCTGTGACAATTGAGTTTTACTTGACAACTACATAAGAACACTTGAAGAGATCTAGAAAGTTGAGTCAGTTGATATGATGAAAATTTCATACTATTAAAATTACTAGTGCAATAGGAACAATCCATTGAATCACTAACAGACAATTTGATATTAGTTTTGCACCAAATGCAAAGAAGAGAGATTCATAGGTGACTGCTAATTTTGATGAAATAACTTACTTTAACCATTGCAATATGCTCGATCCCATCCAGCAAAGACCTATAACAGTAGGCTTTGAATGGCCCCCACATTGTGGGTATTGGAGCAGCAGCAGCCAGCTCCACCAATCTATCCCTTTTCCTCCTATATCTGTCAATTAAAAAATAAAAATATCATCAGAACAATTGCTGCTTTCATTATTTCAGTTAATTCTTTTTTGAATATGCTCTATTTCTCTTTCCTTTTGTTTATTTTATTTTGTTTGGGGGGGGATTAATGACAGGGCTCTGCAGAACTATGTCGTGCCCAACTTCAATTACCACATGGAACAAATTACAACAGTTTTGGAAGGAGGTTGGTTGTTCTGAAGATATTGAGGCAAATGCACCGTCAATGCTAGTAACTGATATTTAGATATGTGGAGTAAAGTTTGATAACAAATAGAACACGTAAAAGTATTTATTTGAACCTCAGGAGAGAGAGGGTGGTTGTTCCGAAATATGGATTCACAAAGTTCAGATGTGAAGCACAATGCATCATCCATGCTAGTCACCGATCTTTAGAAAAGTGGAGCGAAATTTAACCAATAGAAGAGGTAAAGAATTATCAACTGTGTGGAGACAAACCTGATTAGATCAGCAATTGAAATGATTTTTATGTTTTCTGCTTGTGCAAATTGACGAAGCCTTGGTAATCTTGCCATAGAGCCATCATCATCCACTATCTCGCATAAAACAGCAACAGGCTCCAACCCAGCCAGCATTGCAAGATCAACTGAGGCTTCTGTGTGTCCAGCTCTTTTTAGAACACCACCATCCCTGTACTTGAGTGGGAAAATATGGCCTGGGCGATTGAAATCTTCAGGACTTGAATCTTTGGAGGCAAGAGCCAGTACAGTTATTGCCCTATCATGAGCTGAGACACCTGTTGTTGTGCCACGTTTTGCATCCTAGAATTAAAGAGCATAAAATGTTTGACATTAAGTTGATACTGGTTGCAGAAGCTAAATATTGATAGATATAATCAAGTTTATACTAATTACAGAGAAAACAATTAGCAGGTATAGCCAAGGTTACTCAATGATTGAGCCTGATAGCTTGGGTGATAAACTATCTTTGCATCATATAAGAGATCTGGAACCCACCAAAACTTTCAGGCTACTGAAAGTTGTAACTTCAGCGAAAATGCTTCATTGCAGAAGATTTTAAAGCACCGAATGCATATAGCTTGTAAATATAGAAATTTTAATTGAAAAATTAAATATTTGGGGGGATGATGTGGTAAGCCTACCCCCAGACAAAAAAGGGTATCAGGCTGCAGAACTCTAACTTATTTGTCTCTTACTTATATTTTTCTCCTTCACCAGTTGACCTTGTTAGCCTGGTAGCTTTTTCTTCATTTGATATTTTTATGCACTTTGTTTAGTTTGAAGAGGATGATTCCAGTAAATATGCATTGCAAATAATTTACAACTAGACCCCCACCATAATCAAAATGTTTCAACTCCAGCTACCAACTACACCGTGCTTGCACAAAGCCACTGCTCAATAGTTGCATTGGTGCACATTTAGCAAATAAAACCTTTTGACTCTTGAAAACAACTGCACCAGCTTCTTTTGTCAAAAAATGATTTAAGAATATTGACTTAAACCGCCAACTAGGTTAAGAATATATAACCACCCAGCTATCATATAGCAATAGTTATGGGCACTAAACAACAACTTCAAGTCTTTTACCAAATACTGCGTTCATTTGGCCTATATAAATTGGCAATCTGGAAAAAATCTCAGATATGTTGGCCACATACAAAGGAAAGTACCACTGTAGATACTGTTAATTAACATAAATAAAAAAATACAGCCTGCTATTTAACTTCACACATTTCCATCACCTGTATATTACGTGGATACAAATCAAAAACAGGAAAATAGAAAGAAGGGAGAAGAGGAAGCTATCTTCAAGATTATTCTCTATCAAAAGTCTATAGGTAGTTAATGTTTCCCCTGCTAATTTTTAATGACTTCAGCATATGAAAACCACCAATACTTATTCTCAAGAAAAAAGATTCCTTGCTCAATGAAAAAACCCAATAACACAATATAGGGCTCAGAGAGGAAATTTCTCCTCTAAATGCAATATAGCCATCACATAAACCCCTACAAAGTCAAGCCATTTGCTCGTCCATGACTCTCCACTTTCTTTTCCGAATATAAACTTATTTTCTAAGTCAAAGTTCCATCAGGACTAGGCTGAACAAGTATAGCTGGTGAAGAGGAAAAATGAAGCATGAGATTATGCTACTGTATATGCCTTTTTTTTCTACATCAGTTGCCCCCCATGCCTTTTATTATTTATCTGGTCGTGCATTTATTTATTGAACTGTTATGAATTGCTATTTCCAATCCCATTTATTTTATCTTGATCTTTTGTATTATTATCATGCAAAGGTCATGTTAAGATTTCATTATTTATTTTTAATGAATTGAGAGACAATAGTTCAAAGTAAAGAAATAATTAAAGTATGCTGTTAGTTGGAGCTAGTCATGATATCCATCATCAATTTCTTCATATTTGGGATTAATTATGAATTATCACAATATCCATAACTTAATTTATTCATGTAGGCCGCCTGCTTGACCTTTCTTAGCCTAAACATATCCCATGTTTTCTCGATCACATGATCACATTTCCTCACCATTCCGTAACATAATTTCAAAATTAATCACTTGGTATCACACTTTTGATCAATAGCTACTGAACTCTCACAATAAACCCACCCCTCCCCGAAACCCAGTTCTTCTTACTAATTCTAACTGCAATCTATCTCTTTCACCACTCGATTTACCAAGTTCTTTCCATTAAACAGAATGACAATCAGGAAGTGTCACACCAACATTTACCCTGTAGTAATAAACCTCTAGCATTTCCTATCAAGGAAGAATTATTACCAACATTACCTTTGCCTTAATATAAGGATAATCTATCATACACATATGTAATCTTATCCATTTCCTACTTCCTCCCCTCCTCAGCTGCCACGTATATATGATCCCACTAAGATTTCCTTTTCATCTTGTAATACCATCTAATTCTTCTTTAGTCCCTGGTATTACTCATACGCAATACCAACCACCACATCCAACTCTAAAGAATTCTAACCTACAAATTACTATAGAAAACTTTCAATTAACTATACATTAAATGCTTACAACTTAACTTTAAGCATCACAAGTAATTTATTCCTACCCAAAGGGAAAGAAATCTACACATTACCACCACTCCAATACCTAACCACATTGTGTTCATTTACATTATACCCTTCCAAACAAATCTAAATCACTTTTCACAATCAACAGCTTCTGAAAATCCAAGAAAACATTTGCAAGAAATATAACATGACCAGGAAAGCCCATGGGCATTGATTACCATGACAATTGCTGCCAGAGTGCAAATCAAAACATCTTACATGGTTGAAAGCACTTCCAAAACCTATAGATAATTCCTAGGACTTCAAGGTTTATCTATTTCAAGGGAGAAAGCAAGCCACAGGACATGCGCCTATAATTCTAAAATTGCAATCAATCTATACACCATAGGTGAAAAAAAAGAAGAGAGACGATGAACTAGTTATGTACTTAAACATTAAGGGGAAAAAAGGAGGAAATAGACTGATGTGCCATCAAATATGTTAATTACAAAGCAAAAACACTTTACAGCTACACTTTAAAATCATACTAAGATAAAGTTTTCTTGAAAAGATCTGGCTATTTCATATGAAAACAGGAAGACCATATCCATTAGATAATATAAATAGAAAAGTTAGTTATGTACCACTGATACAGTGAATGCAGTGCACAGTTTTTCCTCATTCTCCTCATTAGTTACCATTAACGGAAGCTCCAACCTATCTAAATCTTCTGCTTTCATGCTCACACACACTATACCAGTCCCATGCTTGACAATAAATGCCATAGCTTCTGGTGTTGCCTTTGACGCTGCCATTATAATGTCCCCCTCATTTTCTCTGTCTTCATCATCAACAACAATTACTAACTGCACAGAATCATCACACATTAGTGACATAAAGCCTTTGAAGTAATGATTTAAGACCTAAGCATACTAGCTAGACCCCAAAAATTAAATAATAAATCAAGAGGATGAACCTTTCCTTGACGAATATCCTCAATGGCCTCTGGGATCGAAGCAAATCCTTCTGTGGGACGATCAAGTTCATATTCATCATTATCAGCAAAGAAACTACCATTGGTGGGAGTTGTTTCCGCTGATAATGTTCCAAAACCTATAGCATCAGGTTGTAACTCAATCGCAGGTGATTGATTCACAAACTTATCAGGGCCTCCATTACCATTGGGATAAGATAGCACGTCACCTTCTCCAGATACCAAAGAGGCTCTAGCCCTACCTCTACCATCACGTTTGAAACTAAAGCACAGTTTCTTACCAAGATTATCATATCCCAGATAGGTAAGGTGCTCTCTTCCCATGAATGGACACACACGATGCAGACCAGTGTAGCGACCTCTGGTGTCCAAAGAGAAACAAAGCAAGTAATTTAGTCACACATGCATATTGATTTAACAAAAACAACTCGACAAATCAGCTCAAAAAATGCAAAAGTTTCACAATTAGAATTAAAATCTTCAAATTCAGCAGTCACATTGTACAAATTGTTCGAATTTTCATTTACATTACACATCAAAACATGAATTTTCTCACCTATAAATTTCGAGCATTAGAAGAAAATAAGAAAGAGTGTTACTCACTGTAAACGAGAGGATGACAAGGAGGAACTGTAGAGATTAACAGAAGCCATCTTCAAAACTCGTTTATTTTGCCAAACACACAGAAAGACACAAAAAAACTAACAAATCCACTAAAAGGCAAGTCCTTTAAACATCAAAGGAACCTCAAGAAGGAAATCCTTGCAAATGCAATCAAAGTTGTTAATTTTTTAACTCGTAATCATCATCACCACCGCCCCCAAGCAAAACCGTAAGACAATTGCAAACAGATGATGACTGGACGTTTCAGTTTGTGTGGATCTATCTAGTCTCTAGCTTACGTGGCAGTATCTTTCTGGAACTCTGGATAGGGCACTTTACTTTTTCACCTTTTCTTTTTTTTAAAAAGACAAGTCCGTCCTATGGTAGAAGTGGACTTATAGACTACATGTCGTTCGGAGTGTTGAGGAAGGAGCACTATCTCTCTCCTAACTTTGCCCCGCCTTCCTTAGCTCCTTATTGGCTTAGCTTGTTTTGTGGCATTGATTTTGCTGCTGAAAATTGGTGAACAAAGGCCAGTATCGGTAAGTTTCCTCATTTCTTGGATCTTTTGAGTTCATATCTCTGTCGAGTATATACTTGCTGAAAAAAAATTCTTTCTTTCTTACCATGAGACGATGCGTAAAGGTAAAAAAAGAAAGATGATTTTGATTTATGTGGGATGTTTGAGGCTTATGGTAAATGGGGTCTTTGAAGGTGGTATGGTAAATACTAAGTTTGATTTACGGGTAATGTAGAGTTAATTTTGGTTAAGATTTATGAAATTGATTCGATAAATATTGGTTTGAACAGTGGGAATTGATGGGGTTTTGATAAAATTTTGTTAAAAGGATTGATGTATTAATTTTTAAGGGATGATTTGACACAAGAATTTCCAAGTTTCATCAAGAAATGAGGAACGTAGAAGAAAAGAAATGGTTTGGCAATGGCAGCATAGCACTCTGAACACGCAAAGTTGCTGGTGAGAATTGAAAACTATGATCAAATTTCACTCTGATCTCTTGAGTTTGAAAAGTGATAGTTTAATCCCTGGAGTAAAAAATCATTTATCAGAGTAATGGAGAAAAATCAGTTACATTAGACAACATATTATTGAATTCTAAAAGCTCCCTTTTAGGCAAAATATAAACAATCACACGGTATCTAAAAACTCGCTGAAGAAGTTTCACTTTGAACTCATCCCTGCATTAATTTTTATTAGTTATTTTTTTTTCTTTTGACTGCTAAACTGATTAAATAAAATTGCAGTGGAAATGAAGTTTCTAGATTGGTATGTGAAAATATCAGCTGGTGGTGCGTTAATTGGAGCTTCTATGGAATTGTTCATGATCAAGACTGGCTTCTGTGTGAGAACCATCCTTTTATTCCTTCAATGTTTATTTTATTTTAACCTTTTTGTTCTTTTTATGCTCCACTTTTATTTTCTAATTTTTTCAACTTAACTTTGGTAATTTTGAACTGTAATGTTAAATGATACAGGCATGTTGTTTGTGCTCTTATGTAATGGATTTTTGCTTTCACCATTATTTTTAGAAGATGAGTAAAGCTTTTTTTGGTCATTTTATTTTGGAGAATTAAATAAAATGTACAATGTGATTGGCTATTCTTGGCATAAATGTGAGCTTTTAGAATTAAATAAAATGAAATGATGTTTTATGAAATTGATTTTTCACTATGTACGAAACTAGTAGAGAGTGAGAATATCTAACTACCATCACTAGTCCTTATCTTGCAAACCAGTTGATTCGTGATGTCATTGTGTGTTGCTTGACCGATGTGAATTTTGTGCTTGAGTGGTTCCATTGAACTGTTTTTCACTGTTAGATTATCATTACAATTTAGAAATGGATGGATTACTGGATAAGAATTGGAAAGTAAATCTTCAGTTTTAGCTTTCCCATTGCTTCGGTTTTACCTAAACACCTTTAACAAGATCTTGATGGTTTTTCAAAGTAAAAACATCAAATAACCAACTTGTCTTCTAGGTGGAGATGTGTCAAATTTGATGGATTTTAGCTCTCTAGTTGTGGGATACTTTGTTTTTTCTAACTTTCAAGAAGTTTGATCTTTTTCGATATGGAAGCTTCACTTGACTTATGCTTTGTTCAATGACTTTGTTTTGCATGTTATGGAAACTTTTGTACACACAGGAACACTTGCATGTATATGTACTCTATGAAAGTGCACGTGGACTTGGAAATCCTATTTCAGAAGGCCTTATACACCAGTCTGACCACAAGTGTCAATGCATGCTTCTGATTGAAGCCAAATACTGATTTTGTGAGGGAAAGAAATGAATAGAGTATCTTTGTTACTTTTTTTACTTTTGGAAGGCGATGCTCCTCCAAATAACCAGATTTGTTGGGTTTCCTGAGATCATTGAAAATTGACGATGAATTGAATTAAGTTTTATGGGATAGAGGGAACATATGGAAATCGAGTTGCAATTAACATGCCATAATATACTGTCATCAGTGTTATTTCGAGTTTAAAACTTCAAAAATTTATCCATTTTTATAGCAAAGGTGCCTGTGTATTTTACAGATGATGAGTGATTGATGCATACATTTTGATGAATACTCTAATCAATTTGAATAATAATTTCATCTGTGTGACCATTTTTGTGCCATTGCCATCACTGCCTGTCAATGCTGTTTGGTGTCATATGTTGGATTCTTCTGCTTCGCTATGCCACCTACCACATTCTATCAAGTGATTCCTTAGTGTATTCTCTTGCAGATGATAAGGTAACTGTTCTGGAGTCAGAGAAGCGGGCTTGGGAGAGCTCCCCTGAAGCTCAGGCAATCAGAGAAGCTCTAAACCCTTGGAGAAACCAGGATACAGAACAAAGAAAAAAGGCCTAATCTTCATGGTCCAGTCTTGTGGGTTTTTCTTGTGCGAGGTTTGTTTTCTTGATGATTCATGTCGGGGCCTTACATTTTCCATATAAAACAGTGTAATTGCTAAATGAAGCTGGCGGCATTAAGAACTTAGAAAGGTCTGCCTGCATTTATAGGTTTAGACAACAGCTTAAGAATTAATTTGGCTGCTAGATTTTTGCTTTCACATGTTGGCCAGATTATTAACTGTGGAACAATTCTTGCCTGATCATAATCCGCAAACTTGATTGGCAATCATGAGATTTCCTTACATTTAGTTTAGTAACAACATCGAAAACTGGTCATAAGAAATAAAAACTTGCTGCAACTTCATGGTACTTTTTTAATTTAATCCATCTGGTTATTTGCTCTCACTTTTTGGAAAACTTGGAATGGCACGAGTTGCATCGATGAGTTAGAAGGTTACTGAATTTATTAGCTGTATAGATCCAATCCCTGAAAATTAGATTGTCTCTCATGAACCCTTTGGCTTAAGTGAATTGTTTTGAAAACCCCTTATGAATGCTCGCGAGGGCATCATATTGCAGGCCTGTTTCAATTTTCATCTTACTTCATGTTTGGTCCAAGTCTATAAAGGCACGTGTTGAGTTTCAGCCTTGCTGCACGGGGTATCCAGGAACCTCTTGATATGACTGTCCTGAATCATGGCTGATGAGTATCTTCAAAAAGTATCAGAATCATGATTGTGTTGTTAAAGCTTGAGCCCTGATAAACTACTGTTAGCAAGGTTATACAAAGAACTCTGGAAAAAAGGGAAAATAGATGCATTGTTTATTTCAGTGATGATAAAGTATCTTTTCTATGTTAGGCTGCCTGCTACAAAAAAACTGTTAAATGGTGCAGCTGGCCTACGTACTTGTCTGCAAGGTCTTGAGCACCGCACCCTTCACCATATTATGATCTGCTGTTATTGGCTAAATCATACTATAGAATCCAGAAGGGAATGTGAAAAGAATTCCTGGTTTCTGTGGCCTTGGCACATTCTCATATTTGTACTCTGTGGAGCATTATTAAAGGCCATCTCAACTTTGAAAAATCAACATGAGCAACCTGATCCCTTTCTGGTAAATTGTTCTAATTTGAAAATTAATAAAATATGTTATGAAAACTATTGTATTCAAATTTCACAAGGTTCTAGAGTTTTCATTTTAAACAGATAACAAAGAAAACAGATTGAAGTCGACGATAGATGATGCATGTAAAAAATCTTGACCAATGATTTTTAGACCTTATTTGAAGGTCTTTTCGATCTTTATGAAACTTGAACTTTATAAGAAAATAGTGTTTATAGTTTTCTGTCAAAATATCTCTGTTGTTATGATTTTTAGAAATTATATTTGCTGTGACTCTCATATAATAAAAATCTTAATAATTAAGGAAACATTACAATAAAAATACGACGGGTGCCGAAAATGATGAAAAAGATTGTCCCACGTCCTGTTCTTATAACCCCTTTGAAACTCTCAATAATTAACTCGAATGGTGAGCCATGCATGCAGCTAAAACCAGCCACAGAAACCTTTCCTGATTAAATCATTTTGCCTCGTCTGGGTTCAAACCACATCGGTCACCCTGATCTCTCCACCTTGTTATGACTCAGTTTTTAGATTCTTTCTAATCAAGAGTCACAGAAACCTTTCCTGATGAAATCCTTGATAGCAAAATCCTTTTTCAGACACCAGATATTTTTGCTGCAGCTGCTCTACTGATAATAGTTTCATCTCCTTTTTATTTCTCTTTACAAACAATGCTATATATCTACTTATTTTAGCGTCAGGTGGAGTGATTTCTTGTTTATTGCAACCAGCTCACAAGCCAAGCTCATGGGAGTTCTGAAACCAGACATTTTCATGGGTTTTACACCATCACATGCAGAAAAGACATGGAAAAACAAAGTCTTGGGCAAGATTCTACTTTTATTGCTTTTCAAATTAGGCAGCACTTGGAAAAATAGAAAAGAAAGCTAGAGAAGAAAAGTTGCCTACCCTTACGGGGTCTACACTCTATTAAGCCCACTTACCTAACCAAATCTTTTCCCTATTTGATTACTTTTTAATTTGTCTCTTTTTCTTTGTTCTGAACCCTAGCTAGATTCTGCGCGCACTTGTCGACAACATCAAAATTTTGTGTTTTCCACATAAGTTGTTCGTAGGTTGTAGGAGCTACTCCATATAAAAAAGAACTCTCTCTTTCCCACTTGTTAAAGTAAGGGATGTAGTGTGGAGAACAAATATCACAGGTCTGTGATCCCTCTATCAATTTCTTTAAGGCCATGTGACTGCGGGATGATTTGATCGATCAATCTGGAAGAACAAAATGGATCATATGGTCTTTGCTCTGCCATTAGTTAAATACTATGCTTTTGGAATTGTAATAGTTTTTGCGGGTGCAGTTTGGAAATCTAAATTTAAAAAATGTTGGAAGTTATAGGTTTTTTTCATAATCAAGATAGAGTTTCGTAGTGAACCCATGTAAAATTATGGTGTATGTTAATTAATCAAATACTTTAAAGCATATAGTTGAGATAAAACACAATTTCATTCATGCATTCACCACACTATCAAACCTAAAGTTTTGTTGCCACTGGTTTTTTAACAAAATCGTTTCATTATTGAGGTTTTTCTACAATCATTGTGAGAAACCTGAAGATGTCTCTGTAAAAATATAACTCAATATCCAGCATGCAGTTGTTGGAAGAAGGCTAGGTGTGGTAGAAAATCAAAAAACAATAAAGCAAAGTCAGAAACTCAAGAAAAAAAATGAATAATGAGAGGAAGATATACTTTTATTAAGTGTTCATCTCTAAGCTCTCTTAGTTATTCTCTCAATTTTTTACTTATTAATAATGCTGGATTACAAGATTGTAATTCAAGTCATTCACAACAAATGGACAACACCAGTACAAATTAACGATCGGATGAGTCGATGATTGCCTTTTTTTTATTTTTGTGGTGTATGCATCATTAATAACCCTAACTCGAGGGTGTTTGGGACTGCATTTCAAAAATATTTTTAAAAAAAAATTAAAAAAAAACATTTTTTTTAAGTTTAAATTAAAAAAAAACTAGTGATTTTAGATCATTTTGATATACTAATGTCAAAAATATTTTCTTAAAAATAAAAAAAATATATGATTTTGATATATTTCTAAACAATTTTTTTAAAAAAAACTTTCAAAACCAACTATACTCTCACACACAATCACCATGAGAGGGAATCTAAATGCTTCAAATGATGGATAAAACTGGCCAAGATTAGCGTCCATGATCATTTTGCTTGATTTGACAGGAAAAAAAAATGAAACACGTGAGGAAATTGAACCCTATAGCAAGTAAACAGAAGAACTATCTCTTCAACCTAAACTAGAGCCTCCATGCATATCCCTATCTGTTAGTTCCACGAACCTACATTCTCCTTGCTTGAAGATTTCCTGCCTTCTTTCTGTTCCTAATCTTGGGATTGATTATGAGGGGGAATTTTGACATTTTATAAAGTTAACAATTTTGTTTTGTTTTGAAGGAAAGAGAGGTTAAATTGCAAAATCATTAACTATATAATTAAAATTTGCTTGGTTGAAAAAACAAGTCCTATGGAATTAAGTGTCGGTGGCTTCAAAATTCAAGGTTTTTGTTTCATTAGATGCGTTGCAAAACTACAGCCTTAACTTTTACGTACTTAGGTCTAATTTTTTTGTATTTTTAGTTGACTAATCGCAGGTACACTAATAGACAAGACACAAGTACTGCTTTATTTGCTAACTCTTGAGAGAAACTAATGACTGTATAGAACAATTTTCCAAGCTTCCTTTCAAGGAGTTAATCATGAGCTAGATCGAGAGGCTAACGTGTTTTTGAAGTTGGATATATTCTCCTACACTCATCATGTTATCCATACAAAAATGATGAGTTGATGAATACTCTTTCATTGTTCTTGTGGGAAAGTTTGAGCTAGGTCAGCGACACCAATAAATATGTCCCATGCTCAATCCACTCTCTTCAACTTGGCTTGAGCTCCACAAAAAGTAGAGCTAGAAGTGGGCCTCTGACAGTCTCCGATCATCTTTCTCTGATGTTATGAGCATTGATTATATGCATGTTCTAAATTAATGGTGCTACATGTTGCAAACAAATTTAATCGATAGTTGGATGTAATGGGTCAGTAGCCAAAATCAAAAATATTGTTGGATGTAATGGGTCAGTAGCAAAAATCAAAAATATTGTAGACCTTTGCTTTGTAGGATATTCGCAATTGAAAAAAAAATAAGGGTGATGAGATTCGAATTCGTGACCGCTGAATTAACCATGCTCTGAAATTATATCAAAAAAACATCTCACCTAAAAATTTAAGCTGTTAGATAATATCTCAGAATATGATTTATATTATTAACGTATCCCTAATGACAAAACCGGCGTATCAAGATCAAATAATCGACAAAGATGTTTGAAAATATGATGTACATCGTGGTGTTTCTTGGAAATTAACCTGTGGAGGACTCAGGAAATTGGGTGCTTGAAGGTCTTTGTTAACAATCATTTCACTTTTGATTACAGAAAAGAAAAGGTGTTACGTGCAATTTCACTTGAGAGGACTTTGTTAGCAAAGAACTTATCATGTGAGTCCAGATTTACATGTCATGTGTGGATTCTTCACATAATATTTCAAGGAAAGAACTTTTTTTTCTGATCTATTTAGCTTGGTGGATGCTAGGAAATTCGAAAATTTTTGGCATTTTTGTTGATACTGGGAAATCCCACATGCTCACAACTCATCAGTTCCCCCTTTCTGCAGGGGGGCAATGCTGAAAGATAGGAACCTAATTAGAACCCAACTCACACGTGTGGTTGTCAATTAAAAAAACAATTAAGTGGGTCCTAAATTATCAATTTACATACAGCTGAAAAGGTCATGGTGTGGTGGGGCATGACTTTTTATGATCATGTTACAGCTGCAATCCCACTTGTGCCTGTTCATCACAGGTTGGGAAATTTTGCTTGTTTCCTGTTTATTATCTGGGTGATATTCCACAGAGGAGGGCTATGTGCAAAGTTGACCATAAACAGCTACCAGTGATAAAGATTGAAATCAAAATAATAGCATAGGATTAATTAGATTGTGTTTAAAGCTATAAGATTAGCAAAATTGATCCCTCTATCAAGATTCCATAAAACTTTGGCTCATAACAAACCATTTTATCATATTCTGCCATGTCTCGTGTACCAAACTGGATCTAATTCATTGTACATGGATGTTGATTTATGACAAAATGAGCTTCAGAAACTAGTTTTGGGTGTATATATAGATCTTTGGCTGGATCCATTCCAGTTTCAGGCTGCTGATATTCTCGTGCGCACCCCCCAGCTACGCCTTCTTGCTTCATGTGACCACTTTGCCAGCAATTGATTTCACTTAAATACACTGATACCTCCTCATCATTCTCCAAGATAGATATATAAATAAAACTGAAAATCTTGCAAGAAAAAGAGAGTGCTCGATCCACTTCTGGGTCATGAAGCGAAAAGGGAAGAGAATGTACAAGCAATTCTTTTCACTTTTTGTACAGTGTTCTTTCAAGTTTGTTTTCATCAACATGGCTAAAAGGAGTTGAGACAAAATATTTCACGGGAAAAGAGAATAAGCAACAAGGACTCTCTCTTAAATTATTGCTCGTGAACTCCTCAGAAAAAGAAAATAGAACTAAAATTAAATTTAAAAAAAAATCCCATATGAGCATACAAAAATGTGAGCCATTGAATGGTGGGATTCGCTTGTGGATCTCACGTCTTCACAGCTCATATGAACTTTTCACGAACCTATTCAGAGCAGAATTTTTGGCACAGCACTACTTGGGAAAAAAATGCTTAGCTAATGTAACACATCCTCATCACTTTGTTCGTTAAATGCTAACACTTCTATCGTCATTTTTCCAACCCTACACTAACTCGCAGGTTCCTACAAAGTTTTCCTTGTCGGTGCTGGCAAAATGGGGGGGATGAAGAAGAATCTTACATAGAGCAGAGAGGTGTCATATACGGATTTTGAAAGCTGAACATTGACGTATAGGACTGAGAATTTCACCTACATACGTACACCATATTAGGTAAAGATACAACCTAGTTCTCCAACGTTTTTCTGGGAAAAAAAATATGTTTCTTCTTTTCTATACAATCTATCATAACCATTCCTCGAAATTATGCTCCACGACGAAGAGCTAAATACCAAATAAAGCCTCTACTCATGAAGGAGTGAAAACCTTATGAAAACTCCTACCGCGCATTATCAAATGTTGTGATTCTGATTCCGGCAATTAAACAAAACCCACTATTCCGTGGTTATTTCTTGTTTGTTTGTTTTTTTGTTTGTTTTTTTGTTTGTTTTCCCTTGCTTCTTCGGAGAACTGCTCCTTGATTGTCTGAAGACACATTCACCTGTTGAAGTGAATTCCATAGGAGGCGGCCAACGTTTTGGAAAATCTCGAGGACAATCCTCTCATTAATTAATCTAGGATATATATATATGTGTGTGTGTATGTGAACAGGGACTTCCTTCAATTCCAATGATAAGCTGGTGTAAAAAAAGGCCACAATAGATGTCCATATTGGCTAGCTCGGTCATGATTATGCTCTCCAGGTAGCATTGGGATTTTCTACTACGTACAGATATAGATATTGCTAGTGCCAGGGAAAAGAGAAGGGAAAAGCTGGGCCATTGGATACAATGTCTGTGCTGTCATGATTTTCCAGGAAATGGAGCATCCTACTGCAGCATAAATTGACTGCTAGAAAAGAAATTTGATTAAGTGTTTGTCCTTCATAGGGTTAGATAGATGCATTATTCAAAAGTTACCCACCATCCGCGCTATTCATGATTTGGCCATGCATGCAACCGAAGGTAGTAAAAGCAGTGTTAGGTAGCAGCCTAATTATCCAGTGCAGAGCGATATGTCCATCGATGAACACCGTCGATTATTCTGATGGTCATCTGACAATTTTCGATTTATTTGATAAGCATTGAAAGATCAATTACATTGTTTTATATGCTTGAAATATATAAGGGTTCGGAAATAATATAAATCACATTACGGATTTTAAATTTTTAGGTGATATGGCTCTTTAATATGGTATTAAAATCTTATTGATCCAGTGGTCACGAGTTTCGAATCTCATCACCCCATTTTATTTGATAAAAATCTAGCACAAGATAGTGTAGAGTCTATGTAAGTTTCAAATTTAAAAAGTTTTGACTTAAAAAAGTGTGCTAGAAAATAATATAAATCATATTATAGGGTCTCACCTAACATTTTAAATTTTTAGATGAGATGGTTCCTTAACAATGAAAATTGATGTGGTGAATGGGAGGTCCATGTAATGTAACGGATGAAAACATTAACAATCAAGCAAGTGTTTTAGCCGTGAATATACAAAATCCCAAATTGTTCTGCTGAGAATCTGATAAGAAAATTTGTGGAAACCCTAAATTTATTTCCATTCAAAGAAATATGAATGTTCTATGCTTGTAGCGAAGAAGTCGGTAGCAAATTTTAAGATATTCAAGGTTTAATGGCAAGTTTTACTGAGCTGAAGAGCAAGTTAATTATAAACATCAAGAAAGAACTATTACGTAATTCGTACAATCTATCTTTCCTAGATATTGTGGTATCTTGGATTTAGATATATGTGCAAAAGAGAAATTTCTAGGAGATTATGATCAAGAACAGTAGAGAACTTCTAAGAAAATACAATTTTTTTGTTAATTTCTTAATGGAAAGTCATTTCTTGTTATAAATCAAAAGAGTTGAGTAATTAATATTATTGCTGGTAAGGTGCAATCTTATAATATTCTTTCTTGCAAACTAAAAGACTGTTTTTTTTTTTTTTGAGAAACAAATAAAAGACTCTAAAATGACTACATGGATCCTTCCAACGATTTTAGAGACGTTACTCTGTGTTGTAAGACTTGAACTACTTCCAGAAAATAAAGTTAACAGGAAAAATAATTTAAAAAAAATATATAAAAGTTAAATTTATGTAGTAGAAATTTTTTGTCTACAAGAAGAAGTGTGACGTGATGACAGAAACCTTGCTATATATATAGTAAGTCTTGAATTCGAGTCAAAATATATATCTTTTATAAAAATCTAGAATAACTAGAATTTTACTCGTTTATCTATAATCACAAAATGTACTTTTAAAAAATTATATTTAATCGCATAAAAAATTTATGAAATACAACGTAAGAGTAAGAGCAGTGTTTTTTTAGTAGAAAGGTGGGCCGAGTTTAATGCAAGGGATGGGGCAATTTCCTCCACAAAATGAAGCAGCTCTTATTAGTTTTAGTAATTTAACTTCTTTTTTCCTGCGTAATTTTATGGAATTATTTTCAAAAATTGTTTTTATTTAATCTAAAATAAAAATAAAAAACATTTCACTGATTAAATATTCAAGTAAGGGATGTATTTCTTCAATTGAAATTACTTTATTTATATATATTCAATTTGAATAAAACCCTGATTTCTTTTATCAATGACGTAATTTTTGAATAACAATTACAAGAAATTAAAATTAATAAAAATTAAAATTATTTAATTTTAAAAAACATATATTTCTTTATCCAAAACTCTCCTTTTGTGATCTATTTTTTTATTTTTAAATTAGATAAAACAATGTATATTTTTATAGAAGTATTTTTTTTATATATAAACACTTCTCACAATTTTGGAACCAATTTAATAATAAAATAAAATAAAATTTCAGTTATTTTTATGATCTTTTATAAAAATAAAAATAAATAAATAAATAAATCTCATTGAATATTCATGTGCATTTATTCTAAAAACAATACATATTAGTTTCATATCCATTTACTAAAAAATTACAAATATAACCGTAAAAACATCTAATCTTATTTAACAAAAACGTTACATAATTGAATATTTTTGAAAAAATGTTGTAACTATTTATTTGAAAAGATTTTTATTTTAAGAATTGTTTAAAAAAGACGTGGGCCAAGAAAGGCCTCACGCCTAGACTTTGATTCCTAATCTACAACTTATTTCACCTGTAGAATCTAAAAATGAAATTAGGAATCTCAATAAAACACTTTCTAATCTTTCTAAAAATTAAATTTCAAATAAAAAAGATACTTTTAAGCACATATCTACTTTTTTTTATATGATATGATTAGAGATCCAAATCATTTTCATTGAATATCTCTTTTCAAAACAAAGTACAAAGATTGACTCTTTTCTCTGTTTTTGCTAAAATGTAGCTCATCAAAATAAATCTCTCCTCCCCCTTTCTAGATATTTTCTCTTTCAACAATTAGAATTGAAAGGTAATAAAAACAAAATTTAATATAAAAACATAAATATTTAAATTTGTGAAATTTAGATATTGTAAAGCATAAACAATTAAGGACTAAAATAAAATTTTATATTTATAAGGCGAATGCGCATTGTAGCACTCATGGGACGTAGATATCTACGGTAACTGTCTTGTTGTAAAATATCAGTTTATTTAGTTTTTGTAATTGTAATTGCCATTCATCATCTTTCTTTCTAAACATTTGCCCCTAAGTTTTTCATCTTCCTTTACAAACAATAATTCCTTTTTTTCATAATATATTGCAACCTCTCAACTATGGATAGGATGTTTCCAAGAAATGTGACGTGATGACAGAAGGCTTGTGATCTGCTAAATCTCGAATTCGAGTCAGGGTGTGCACCCATGTAAAAATTACAAACAGTTAGGGCTCTACTCGCTCACGTGGACTCATAAAGTGGGTTCCCGGGGATAGTGTTTTCCTCAAATTAAAAAAATATATATACGGATAAAATTGATTATTTTTTATTTCCTAGTTAATTAAAATATTTATTTTATTATACATTTTTTTGTCTGCAAGAAAATTTATCTTCTTACTATAGACACGTGATTGGATTTTTAATAAATTTGAAAACCAATAAATGCTGTTCAACACATCAATGAAGAAACTATCATTCATTAGGGATTGGAGGAATTCCTACTGCATTGGATAGGAGGATTCTGGAAAAGTAATGAGCTTAGATTAAATCAAGGATTTTCTTATTAATGTGTGTGCGTAAAAAAAAAAAACAACGATTACTTTTGAAATTGAGTCATCCTGTTCTTTATTAAAAAGTTAAAATTCTTATTTTATGCTATCAATGATATAACTATTATTAGAAAAATAACTTTGAGTCAATATTTATCAAATATATATTTTAAATCAAATTAATTTTTTTCTTATAAATGATCTATAAGAGAGAGGACTTTTAAATTGTCTTAAAATCAAAAGATATTTGTGTGTGTGTAGTAGATATGTATATATTAAGGTATGCTAAACAGACACTTATCTATGATGGGACTTAAAATATACCCTTTCGTATGATCCATAGATATCACCTTGGTATGCACATAAATAAATAAATGCAACTCTGATAAATCCTTTCTGCAAAATTTGTAAAGAAAAAGAAAAGGAAAAAACGATTAATCGCACCGACCACGCCGTGGTATAAGGTAAGACACGCCGATGCAAGACTAGATCTCCATCAGCTCCAAGCCGAGCCGTAAAGCGGGTTTCAACTTATATATAGCTTCAACGTTCATCTCTCTCTCCCTCTCCAACCCTAAACAAGTATCTAAAACTATTAAAACGGTAAAAAACCGGCTGTAGCCGGTAAGCGAAGAATTTCATTTAACCTGAAATTTGGCTTCATTTCATTTGGCCCAAATGAACTGGAGTGCAGCCTAACCCTGAGTCAGATTCTAACCCTATATCAAACCCAGGTTGGCTTATTTATAGACACAAATTCTGGAAGAGGCCTGCTAGCTAGGTTGTGAACTGGTTTGCTCATCATCTCTCTCTCTCTCTCCCTGTCTCTCTCTCTGTCGACGAGTAGTCTTAGACTACTGTATAGAGAATTCAATGTTTAGAGTCTTGCTGGTGAATTTGATCGGGTAAATGATGTCAATGAAAGAAAGAGAGTGTTCATGATTGATTTCACTTGTGGGGGGATTGAGTTTTGGTCTGTTTTTCTCACTTCTTCTTCTGTTGGGTGTTTCTTTGGATGGGTACAGAGGTAGAAGAAGCAGTGTTGAAAGATGGGAGAGACGGTAGAGGGCTGGAGAGGTACAGTTGTATACAGCAAGACTGTACAAGTTGGTCTAGCTATATACATGAAAATTCTTACAAGTGAAAACATATAAATCTCTGTACTTTGTAAGTGCACTAACTCCCCTCCTCTTAAGCAGCCAGCCCCCCTCCAAAAAAAAAAAAAAAAAAGATCTTGAGACGACCAAGACTTGGAAAAAAGAACAAGAGGACTGACTTCCTTGATCTTAAACAAAGATAGATCTGTTTCCCTTGGAGAAAGTTGTTTTCTTTTTGTTTCACCGCCGCCGCCACCACCACCACCACCAGCAGCAGCAATGAAGAGATCACTTGGCAGCTCTGATTCCCTTGGTGCTTTGATGTCCATCTGTCCAACTGCAGGTTCTTACATGGAACCCCGTCAACTTAATTCTTATCTTCTTAGCTGATTAACTAAGAGATGCCCGAATGGTGTCATATATGCTTTTTATGAACTTTCTTTTCCATCTTTCGTGATAGTAACTACTCACCTATCAAAGTTTTGCAAGAACCTTTGAATCCAAATAAACTAGTTTTGTTTTTCTTTATAGGAATTGTCATGCTTCGAACACTACTTTTCACTTTATTCTTTCAAGTCTAAAGTTATTATTCATATTCATATCCACTAATTCACATGTACTCTTCTTCTGTTTGTTTTATAGAAGAACACAGTCCAAGGAACCACGCCCATGTTTATAGCCGGGAATTCCAGTCCATGTTGGATGGCTTAGATGAAGAAGGTTGTGTGGAAGAAGCCGGAGGCCATGTTACTGAGAAGAAAAGGCGATTAAGTGTAGATCAGGTTAAGGCCTTGGAGAAAAACTTTGAGGTCGAAAACAAACTTGAACCTGAGAGAAAAGTTAAGTTAGCCCAAGAACTTGGCTTGCAACCGAGACAAGTCGCTGTTTGGTTCCAAAACCGCCGTGCTCGGTGGAAAACCAAGCAATTGGAGAGAGATTATACCGTTCTTAAAGCCAATTATGATTCTCTTAAGCACAATTTTGATGCCCTTCAACATGACAATGAAACTCTACTCAAAGAGGTATATATTTCAGATTTCGTCATCTTTATTTATTTTCTATGAATCAGGACGACAACGAACTGAATCTTTGTGTAGTTCTCGTTAGTGTGATCTAAGAAGGAGTCATTTTTCTTCATCAATTCTGAAACCAAAGCTGCATACAGCTAGTTCTTAACAACAGATTAACAACTCGTAGAATTCTTAGTTGATCCTTTTTTTAATCAATTTTTTTTTGTTCATATTGCAGATAAGAGAACTGAAAGCAAAGCTGAACGAAGAGAACGTAGACAGCAATGTTTCTGTGAAAGAAGAGATCATTTTGGCTGAATCAGAAGACAAAGTGGCTGAAGAAGAAACAGTACCACCACTCCTTGATTCTGTTGCTGCATCAGAGACAAAAGAGCTGAATTATGAAACCTTCAACAACCACAGCAGCATTAATATTGGACTGGGAGCCTCTTTTTTCCCAGACTTCAAAGATGGGTCATCAGATAGTGATTCAAGTGCAATCTTGAATAATGAAGATAACAGTCCTAATCCAGCCATTTCCTCATCTGGGATTCTCCAAAGCCAGCTAATGGTGTCCCCGCCACCATCTTCCTCACTCAAATTCAACTGCTCCGCCTCATCTTCTTCACCATCTTCAATGAACTGCTTTCAGTTCTCCAAATCATATCAAGCTCAGTTTGTCAAGTTGGAAGAACACAATTTCTTTAGCAGTGAAGAGGCTTGCAACTTCTTCTCTGACGAGCAGCCTCCGACTCTTCCTTGGTACAGTTCTGATCAATGGAATCAGGAAACAGGGACGAACAATTACTGAAAATAAGGAAGCGGTAAACTACTAGGTGGTACCTTGAGAGAGAGAGAGTTGGCTAAGCTCCAAGGATTTTGTAAAATGGAAGTGGAATATCTATGTAATTTAAAAGCTTATTTGGGTCTCCATTTTGCTAAAAATGTGAAAATTGGTCCAAGAAGAATGTGAGAGAAGGAGAAGAGGAAGGATGGGATAGGGCTAGAACGCCAACAAAAAAAAAAAAATAAAAATAAAATAAAAAAAGAAAGGGGACCTAGAAAAGGCAGGCAGAAAGAGAGTCCTCCAACGTGGGCTAAGGTGAAAGGTGACGCCTAAATTGTATAATTTGTCACTTAAGCCGTGCGAGGAATGATTAGGTCGTAATTGGGAGCCTCCCTTTCTGTATGGAAAGGGAAATCTTGGAATCCATGGGAAAAGAGTCCCTGCAATGGAGAAATAATCATAGCTTCTACTTTTACTTTTGTCCATCGTGCTCTTTTTCTCTTCTTTTAATTGGTAAATCATAATTAGTAAAATGTAAAGAAATATTAATTACCACCATGACCACTAAAATTTAAGTTATTTGTATATTAAACACAAATGGCCAGAGATTTGAATATCTGTGTGGCCTCAATTGTTTCCGATTAACCTTTTACACAAATGTTTTTTTATATACACTGATATGTTTATGCCACCAGATAATTTATTATAAGTGGTTAAATTATATAATTGAACGTTATAAGAATTAGTTTTGTTGGTATAATAAATTAATTGATTTTTTTAATTATAAATTGAGTTTGTTTAATTATAAAAAACTTTGACAAATCTACAAGTCATTTTCCAGTGAAAAAACAGATGAAACGACAGTGACCCTTTCTTTTTTCAAACGACGGTGATAAAATTGGATAAGTCATGATTGGTCCTCGTGTTGTTCTTACCTTTTTATAATGGACCCTGTACTTTCTTAATTATGCTGGTCCTCCTCCGTTATATTTTCCTATTAAATTATACGGGTCCATTTATTCAAATTTGTGACAGTTACATTTCTTCCATCCATCGGTGCTTGAATTTATACAGGTCAGGAAATCGGTCATGAGAGTCGATTAGAAGGATCAATTCAGGAGCATAGTGTAAGTACAGGGACCAGAGCAATGAAAGTAAAATACATCCGGGAAAAAATTAAGAGTTTGAGGATCGATTATGAATTACATAATTTGATAGAAAATAGTTTTTCTTGTTTTAGTTTCATGTTTTCTTTTTCATTTTAGCTTTTATTTTCTGTCTAGAATATAAAAAATGTGCTCTCTTGCTGACAGAGAAAATTTGATCACCTCGGGTCAACCTAGATTAACTTTTCAAATATGCGACTTGTTTTATAAGACTATGATAATCTTAAATAAAACAAATCAAAACAAATTATAAAGTTCAATTGCTAAAAACTTGTTGTTGAATAATAAAATTGGTAAAAAAATTAATCTAAAAAAACACAATAAAATGATTTTTTTAAACATAATTATGAACGTAGATGATATTACGAGAATGTCATCATTAATATCCCAATGTCATTATTTTCTCTTATTGCTCTAAAATTTTAAAATAATATATAAAAATATGTCAAGAGACTCTTCATAAAAATTTCATCTCAATCTAATGGTAGGATTAAGAGATATGATTGATATTATAAAACTATTCATTATTTAAAAAAAAACATTATTTGGCCAAAATAAAACAGAACCAGAACATTTGAAACAAAATTTGGGGAATTTTTTTAAAGCAAATCGAGATTTTGAGTGAGATAAAATTTATTATGGTTTTTAAACTGAAACGAGATATAATAATTATTCCGATTAGATCGAAACGAGATTCACATGAGAGAGAACTTTTTTATAAAGAAGATTTGAAGATCTCAAATCAACACGTCCATTGTTGTAGGAGGAATTGATTGGACTGAATGTTGTTCTCAATACTCAATCATGAGATTTATAAGAGGTAATGAATATGTGTTTTTTTTTATTTATTATTATTATTATTATTATTATTATAAGTCTTTTCGAGTTGATTTATAGTAAGCTCAAATTATTATTTTTAGAGTAATTTTAAGAGTGTATTCATCCCGTCATTAACATAAATTTGGCTGATAATTTCAAATTTTAAATCTAAAAAACAAAGATAAAACAAATATTATTAACCGTATGATTTACTTGAGTTATATTGAATTATTGATAGCATAGATAAATAAAATCAGAAGAGTAAAAAGATAAAATAAAAATTCCAAAGCCCGGAAATCAGAAAACAAAACGACAAAACAAAAGAGTACATGGAAAGAAGGGAAACATGATTGGATGCCGAAACATACGTGTCTTTTGTGTCGAAGTTTGTGAACCGAACACTTCCCCCTCCTCCTTTTCCTCCCCCCATCCCTTTCTCCTCCTACTCCATAAGATAAGCACAGTTGTTAACAAATACAATACTAGTGTGCGTATGTTTCTAATATAAATTGTTTTAAAAGTTTTTTTTATAAATTTATTAGAAAAAATATTTTATTTTCAGAATATTAAAATAATCTAAAATTATATAAAAACAATTTAAAGCAAAAAAAAAATCATGAGATTGTGGTTGCATCATTGCCCCCAAACATGCAAATTGCGGGTTTAAAAGTGCAGTTGAGGTTGTTTTTTTTTAAAATAATTTTTATTTAGAAATGCATCAAAATGATTTTTTTTTATTTTTTTTAAAAAATATTTTTGATATTAGCACATCAAAATAATCTAAAATCACAAAAAAAAATTAATTTAAAGTAAAACATAAAAATAAAAATAAAATCATTTTTTTTCTTCAAAAAAACACTTTTTGAAATGCAATTACAAATACTGTATAATAGCAAGAATAACTATGATAAATGGTACGATTCATGTAAACATGTATACGTAGAAATAAGCTAAAAAAACGAGGTTTTTGTTTTAGGGTTAATGTTTTATATTAAGAGACTTTTGTGGAAGAATAATGTTCAATAAGATCTTAACTCTCAAAAATAAATAAGTAGACGTAACTTTTAATTTAATCTCAAATATGTGAAACCTCCATGATTTTAATCCTGAGAGGAGCATGTATGTATCTGTACGGAAATGGAATATATTTTCACCTTCTTTTTTTTTGTTTTCAAAAAAGGAGAAAGATTTCCTTTCCTACCACAAATCTAGTGAAAAGGCTTTTGGTAGAATGCAGGGTGATGCTTCTTTCCTTTGTCTCGCTCCTTAACAATCCAGGCTATGATAATTTTTATTTTTACTTTTGAATAAAAAAAAAGAAATCAGAAAGACAAGGGACGAACTTGAATACACAAGTATTGGTTGAAAGTCTTCACGGGCAGCAAGTGGTCGATCTTTCCTTGTTTCGGCAAAGCTAGCGCTGCATGTCAATTCTTTCAAGACTGGGACATAAGCATTAAAAAAAAAAAAAAGGATTCCGTCGAATAAGAAAATATAAATGATATTAAATATGATTCTTAAAGATGTGAAAATATAAATGATATTAAATATGATTCTTAAGGATGTTTTATAGAAGTTGATTTTGAAAGTTCTTTTTATTAAAAAAAAAAAAAAAAGTTATGCTGAATATCATGCAAGCTTGAATCGACCCTTCCTATGGGGATGGGAGACAGATCCATCTCAGGAATAAAATGTAAAATAGTTTCAAAACTGGAGGTGTCATGCAACCGACCAATCACCAATCGACACAGTTCCGGCCTGACAATGGAACTGCCAAGCAAACCCCTCGTCATACTAACTCTCATAGGTATAAGTATGCTCGTAGATAGACTGGCATTTTCCTTGCCAACAAAATCCTGGTCTCCCATAGGTAACACTTACCACCGATGTCGCGGTTATTTGATAGTACTCGTGGTTTAAAATATTTTTTAATAATTATTTTTAATATTATCAATTAAAAATAATTTAAAAATACAAAAAAAAATAATTTTTTTTTCAAAAAAACTCTTGAACCGAATTTAAAACCATAATTTGCTTTTTCAGGAGTGTTGTTTATATTGTTTTTGAAAGTATTTTTTTTTAAATTACATTAAAATGATTTTTTAAAAAAAAATCATTATTAACACTAAAAATTATTTAAAAACACCATTTTTTTAATTTTTAAAAAAAAGTATCATTTTTTAACTTGAGCTGCTGATTTTGCCTTTTGAATTGAAAAGTATCATTTCAACACGCTTTTTAATTCATAAAGCAAAAGCATAGATAAACTGAGTATCAAACACCAGCACTTTATTGTAAAAAAGTTGTAAATTTAGTGTTTGTTTAATACATTATAAGTGCTTTTATAAAAATATATTTCAGCTGATATTTGTGACATCAATATTTTAAAATTATTTAAGAAATTTGAAAGCTTTCATTTACCTTTTTTTTTCAAAACAATTACACATTTTTTTAACCATTAAAAATATCTTCATTGAATGGACATCAAGCAAGCCACACATCATCCCCAGTTAGAGTTATCCAATTCAACCTACATCATCCCCAGTTAGAGTTAATTTAATCTAAATTCAAATAATAATAATAAAAACATAAAAAAAATTAAACAAAAAAAAGAGAAATCAACAAAATTTTTTATCTAGTCTCATTTATTAACTAGGGTTACGATGCAGCTTAAGATTTTAATTGTATCAATTATTTTTTCTTTAACCAATACAAGTCCACACTCCACGTAAATAAAATTAAAAATTATATCGAAAATTAAAAATTTTGTCAGGAGAGAGAGAGTGGTTCCCACGTTTCCGATCACTGTAAAAAGCAAATCGTCTTTTCCATTTATATTTTTCATCGTTTATTTCTCTTCTTCTGCGCGTACGGTTTTTGGCTACAAGCCTAAAAGCTGTAGTACTCTGATATCATGCGCAGAGGGTGCACATGCACTGCATCTTCATCCTCCCTTCCCTCTTCCTCACCCTCTCCTGCTATGGTGAACCAATCTGACTTTGCCTTTTGTGATTGTGCGCGTGTACTCTCTGAATCTATTTATGTCCACGTGTATGGTGATAGCCCCTGTGATTTCTAAATCGATAAAGAAAAAAACACCTGTCAATCTCACTTGGAAAAGAAACAAATACAACATACATATGATTTCTACTGTGTGATAAATTAAATAAAACATATTGTGGTTTTTTTTCCGGGTTTTATAATGCTAATATACACGAATATTTATAATTTTAATATATAACATATGGCATTTTTAATATATTTTTGAATAAAAAAACATTTCTGCATATATAGCACCATACAAGCTATTATGAAAGACGGGAATAAGCATCCACGAGGGTAATTCTATTGGGTCCAGGGATGCATAAATAGTGGACTGAGTTCATGTAAGATGGCTCAGTTTCAACTCAGTGGCTATGGAACTGAAAGGTCCAGCACTGAGTTAGTTTCACGAGTTCTGAGACCTTAAGATTGCCAGCATTTTTCATATGGATGTTTGATGGTGCACTGCGCATCCCGTGGGAAACAGAAGGGAATCCATTACTTTTGCTTCCAACAATTTGAGAAATGGAGAGGGTCTCCTGCATTTTTTTTATTATTATTATTATTTTTATTATTATTATTATTATTGTGGATCCCATGATGCCTTTGTTGCAGGGATTGGTGAATGCATGTGATGTGGGCCCCGTGAATGCATCAAAACAAAGAGTCATTTTCAACCTGGGTCACCATCTCCTGCAAATTTAATCTGCAAAAAGAAAGAAAGCTGGAGCTTGAGAGAAGACGAAGAGGAAGAGGAGGAAGAAAATGGGCACAGTTCCCACTCCTGGAGTCGATTGATTGGAGACGGTGTTAAAATTATCATTATACTCCTCATGACACACAAATTATGGAGAGAGATCATGAGATTTGATTATGGAGATCAATTGATTATTATGAAGATTAATTGTCTAATTATTTCTTTGATAGGAGGAGAAAATTGTCTAATAAATTAATAAGAAGGATCCCTGATCTACCTATAAATGATAGCATGTGTATTTCATCTACGACTACTAGATAGACATAGATCAGAAGTTTTCTCTCGTAAATGTTTTTTATTATTATTTTTAAGTTGTATTGGTGCTGCTGCATCGATAAAAGCCGTGTTGCTGCTTCTCTATTGGAAATTTATTTTGTGCTTGAGCAAAAATAACTGAAAGTATTTATAATTTCGTTGCTATATGAATTTAACATTTAATTATATAAAATATGTATAATAAACAACTCATCGGCTTCTTCAAAAACATTATTCCAGCTCCAGCACCATAGCCAAATTCTCCTTTTCCGGTTCATTTTGTTTAATTACGAGTAAATTGACTAAAAAATTAATCAATTACCAATAATGGGTTTTTTTTTATCCATGGGTGTAATTGCATGAAACTAAATTTTAGAGAGACAGTGGAGCCAAAATTTAAAAACGGGAATCTACTTTTTTCTCCATTCAGGTGCTTCACGTTAGCTTAATTTAATCCCATTCTCTGCCCCGACTTTCTCTTCTTAATTAAGAAAACATATTATTGCTTTGTTTACTTTTGTATTTTTGCTGTTTTTTTTATTACCATATTCTTAAAAAAATATTCGGAATTTCCAGGCAGCTAACACCTAGGGTGGTGGCATGCTCCGCTTTCTTCACACAAAGAATACAGCACTGTTCTGGGTTCCACGTACCAAAAGCAACCTCGGTTCGGTCTCTCGCCTTTTCTTTTTGTCATCTCTTTCTCCCAACCTTAATGGATCTCAAAGCGCATGAATCTTTTATGTAGCCTATGAACATTTTCATGGTGTACTTGAGCCCTACCTACTATTTAGCCACTTGATCATGATCATATAAATGGAGGAAGTAACTAATAATATTTCATTAAATTCATGTATAGTAACATTCAAAGTATTTAATTAGCCACTTGATCATTCTCGATCGGGCGACTTTAGCAATCCTCAATTATTATTTATTTATTTATTTTTGCATTGAAATTTCACAGGGAGATTAAAATACTATATATTTTGCACTTAAAAACGGAACTTCGAGGGGAAGGTTCAATTTCAAATATCTCATTTTTCGTATCAAATAATAATAATAATAATAATAATAATAATAATAGAGACTGAAAATAAGATAACTACAAAGATGGACCCCATATTCCAGACGCATGCCATAGCCTGAGCAAACTGCATAATTCAATGCAGTTTTTGTAAAAAGTTATTATACGATAAATTCATTAAAGAAGGGTGTGTTTAAATAATGAAAATGATGATTTTTGTGGGCGTTTGGTGAATGGGGTTTTTCTTTTTTCTATTTTAAGTATGAAAGCCAAGGATTTAGTGGCGTATTATATATGGGGAATCTTAAGATATGGTCTAGCTAGAAAACAATATATACCTCGGCTGCAACTTTTGGGGTCACGTTAACTAGCTAGCCAGCCACGTACGTGCTACATGTCCCAGATCATATTATTTTTTAATTTGCACTCTTCAAATTCCAAATAAATGAGAGCACCGATCCATTCATGTAAACTATACTATATTCAGTGTCCTATTTTTTTTTAAAAAATAATTATTTTTATCTACTGCTTAGAAGATTTAGAATCTTCTTAAGCAAATTTTTTAAGCTGATTAAACATCAAATTAAAAGCCTTGATTGAGACTCTGATTGCAACATCGTCAAAATCGAGGGTTTACGTAGGTTAAAAAAATATTCAAAATATATTAGAATTTATAATATTAATTGATCTCTTATTAATGACTCCAATGATGGATTCTTTTTAATTCATAACTCAAAACAAATGAAGGTTCATTTAAAATTATTTGTTTGACCTCATAATATTGGCCGAAATTAATTATAAATATCATCTATAACCCATGCAGCTTAACTGTCATCTATAGTTAATTATAAATTATCTTTTATTCATTAATATATAAATTCATTGTGTTTTCCACGGTTATTATTTGAAAATGACTGTTTCATTAATAATAGATCAATTTACTATTATAAAAAGTAATATTTAGTTGAAGAAATTAATAAAAAAATTATTTTCTTGTGATTTCGTGGGCACGAATCAACAGTTTCTTGTGGTCGAGCATTGCCCCCCGAATAAAATTTTTATAGCGGTTAATTGTGATTAATTAACTTCTTAAGTACGTAAAGATAAGCTTGATCGTAAATATAGAATTACCTTAAAAAATGTTTAAATGTGGAGGTCTTGTAAATTGCCAAAACAAAAAGGAAAGATGAATCGGACGGTCAGTTTTTAGCGTGAGTGGCGTGGAAGGACACACAAAGGGTGATGGAGACAGTATCTTTGGAATGGTTTGATTGACTCGGAAAGCTGAATGAGAAGGCGCCGTTCAAGACAAACCGATGACGGTGACTGACACAGTTGTTTTTCACTATCATGGTCAACATCTCTCTTTGACCTACAGCAATTCTTTCTCTTTTTCTGTGGGCCCCTGTGTTGATGACTTGGTTGCCTTATTCTAACCAATAGATCATCTACACGTTACAAGCACTTCTGCCTGGTTGTCCTTTCTTAAGCCAAATGCCACTCGCTCACATCATAAATACACAAGACACATTTTATAAATAAAAACATTTTTAAATATTATAAATAAAATATTAAAAAGATAAAATAATTTAAAACTATCATAGAGCCAGCCTCAAATGATATCTTTGATTTCTTTAATATGACAGTTGCAGTTTCATTAATCTTTCTTAAAAAATATTTTAAATTTAAAAATAAATAATAATCTTATTAGAATAACATAATATCTATTTGTTTTTTAAATATAATATTTTAAAAATTAATGAAATATTAATTTCAATCTCATTTTTTAATAAATATAATATTTATTTAAAATTTAAAAACTATTTTAATTTTAAATAAATATTATTTTAATTACAATCCCTGAACTTGAACCGATATGAAGTTATTTTTTAAAAGTTCATGAAAAAAAATTTATTTTTAAAGAGGGTAACATATTCAATAAGTTTAGTTTGCAAGGATAAAATTTATTTAAATTTAAATAAATATTATCATTATCGTCATGACTGAGATTGAAGTTAATGTTTATTTATTTTTAAAATATTATCTTTTAAAAATAAATAAATATTATATTTATCTTCACATCATCTATTACTCCACAAATTATTTTATTTTTTCAATTAAATTTTTAACTATAATATTTATGTAATGTTTTATTTCTACTGTACTATTTGTTTGTTAAAAAACCTCATACAGTGAATGGTGGATGGAATTGTAATAAAGTCTGACAAAAGGGCGACATCTCGAATAAAAAGTAGAACATGGATCAAAATTAAAAGGAGAGAACCTCGAGACCAGCTAGCCCTCGCACTCCTAGAAGGATGCATGCATTACGTGCATGAGTGGATTATGACACGAAACTTAAAAGAGTGTTTCTTGCAGTTTTTTGCAAATTTGTCAATATCGGTTTGGTTTGGTTGATGCTTTATTTTTTCAATTGTAATATAATATTTTGGTTTTATAGTATTTTGGTACATTGTTTCAAGATTGTATTGTTTATGTGTGTGTGTATATTAATTCAAAAAAAAATTAGTTCAAAATCCAAAAAAAAATTTATTTAGAATTGTACAATTTAATCTAAAAAAAGATACAATAAATTATTTTTTCTGAACAAAATTATGAATATGTATAATATTACGAGAATATCATCATCAATCTTACAAGGTCATTACATTCTATGATTTCTCTGAAATTTTGACTTAATATATATATATAAATATGTCAAGAGACTCCTCATAAAATTTCATCTTAATCTAATGGTTGGATTAAGATATATAATTAATATTGCACAATTATTCATTATTTAAAAAAAATACTATTTGACTCGAAACGGAACGGGCGGAACGAAACTGTTATGTTTCGGCGGTATTTGGCCGAAAAATCCAGTACGAGTTAGAATTTAAACCGAGGTAAAAACGATGCTATTTTTTTTTTTTTTTTTAACATATTTGGTCTGTTTTAGTCGAAACTGAACAAAATTGACAACTATGTTTTTTTTTCTCGTTCTATTGCTTGTGGAGCATGACCATATAGGTGGAGCGATGGGGTTACTGATCCGGTCCGGTCTGGTATTTTTATTGAACCACTGCTGTCTTGCTGCTTACCAATTCATTGTATTAATCGATGATTCAGTGAGAGAATGTGCGTGAAATAATCTTGAACAATATCTGGAAATTATTAGAAAACAAAGAGGTATTTTCATTATTGATTACTATGGTGCATTTATCGTGCAAAACCTAGGTGCGTTGCTGTCTTTTAATTTTATAATTATTATATTATTTAGTCCTCATAGTTTTTTATATTTATATTTTATTTTATTTAAATTTCAGTCATTAGATGTTGAGAGAAAGAGAGGTTTTGGCCAGCATCATGTCAATCGTGAAGAATATAAATCTTGATGTTAGTGGATTTATTATAAAAAGAAAAGTTGAATAAAGATGGTCTTACTCTTTAATCATACTAAAAAAAAGGTAGATAAAGACTTAAAAAAAAACTTTTGATGTGGTTTGATTTTGAGTTTTTATATCGATGTCTAAGAACTTATACAAAGTTATAATTTTTTTTATTTGATTTGATTTTGAATTTTTAGACCGATTAAAAGGTGTTTTAAGATTAAAAGTATTTTTTAAGACTTTTGTGACGTTTTAAGGTATAAAAATGGTTGAAATTAAGGATCCAAATTATTCTTATTTGAAGATGATCGTAATCTCTTAAAGGTGGTGGTAAATCTTCTGCCTAGATGGATGTGATGCCATGCCATCCACATTAAAAAAGAAAAGGAAAAATAGTTTAAAACCAAGTTCACGGGTTAGGCTCTTTTGTTAGGCCAACCGCTTAATATTCTATTCTTATATATAATTGGTCAGCTTTTTATGTTTTTAACTGTGTCCATTATAATTTTCAATTTTTAATATATCCTTATATCAAGTTTATCTATCAAAATTAATATAATTATATTTCTTATTTTAAAAATATCCTTGAGATCCATAAGAATATGATTTGTTTCTTAGAATGTTTTACAAAAAAAATAATGTTCCATTAATCTTGAAACTTTTTATTTAAAATATTTAAACAATCTTAAGTTTTTTTTTATATATATATAAATCAAAGGGTTTTTTAAAATAAAAAAAAATAATTTTATCTATTTAGATGGAGACTTGATCTGAAGAATGACATACCATATAATAATATAGTTGATACAGTCCTTAAGAATATAACATGATAACAGAGAGCTTGCGATTTTCTCAGCAAATCTCGAGTTCGAGTTAGGGCTTGTACTCATTGTAAGAGTGAGACAGACATAATTTTACCCGCTCACCCTGACCCTACAAAATATATACTTGAAACCTCACATCCAAAAAAAAGCAGTTGATACAATTTAAAATATAGAAACATATCAAAAACTGTCCAATTATATAAGAACAATTTGATTAATTTGCCCATTTTATCCTTCCATTTCTTTTATAAATTGACAATTTTTCAATAAAAACAACATGGCCTGGTCCGATAAAAACACCCTCTATTCAACAATCGGTGGGTAATTGAGATGTTTTTTTTAATGTAGATTCTTTTTCAATTTACATTTCTTACTATAAAAATGCTGTCAAGGAGGCCTCTCCCCATCAACTTTTTTAAAAAAATGGAGTCGGGTACGCGTCTTGGTGGTGGAGGGGGCATGGCATTGGAAAGCTGTGTGCCCCAAATTATACTTATCAATCTACATTTGAAAAATTGGATGTATTACTTGCACGACTAGAGAAAGCAACACTTGTTTCTCTTTCCATGCTGTCTTAATCATATTGAGCCAAATGCTTCTTGAGCCTCGGCTAAATGGCAACTCAAGCTAGCTGCTCATCATAAATCCTTTTTTTTTCTTCTTTATCTTAGTGTACACACATAAATAAAAAAATGGAGAGACCTAGGGTTTGATTTGTTTTTTGCCCATGGTTCTGCAATATTATAATTATCCTTGAAAAAATAGTTGTTGTAAATGTTGAGAATATATAATATACAAGTTTAGTTATTTATTATTCATTAAGGATTTTAGCCTATATATAAATGTGTGGATGTTGTCACATCTTGTGATGTCATTTCACCATTTTAAGCCAAGATAGGATCAATCTATTAAAGATTTTTTTTTCTTTCCTTCAACAATTTAAACTCTCAAAGTCAAAACTAGTAAAATTTAAATTTTAAACCTTTCCCATAAAATTTTCATAATCTTGGCGCCTCTTAGAAAAATTTCTAGCTCCACCCCTAAACTCTTTATATTGACAATATTGTCTCGAATGGATTTTTTTTTTATATTTCTTCTATATGTTAATAATTTCCCCAAAAAAAGAAAGCTTATATATTGATTCTGAAAAAAAAATCATCTCAACCTAGAAGTTTAACTTTTTTAAAACCTAAAATATAATTTATATTATTTTATAACATGCATCTTCAAGCGAAAATTATTTATGTTTGAAACTTACACATACTCATAATAACAACTTGTACAATTAATTAATTTTAGTTATGAAATACATTGTGTCGCGTTCATTGTAGATATTGAAATGTGAAAATTCATGTTTACTCATTAGATTAATCATCGGATTAATTATGGTTTTACAGAAGAATCTTCTGATGCAATCTGACAGTGAGAATGTGTAATATTTTTTATGTGATTGCGAGGGCCTAGGATAAAAAAATTCAAATAGATCTGTTTTGTTTATATATATATATAAAATATTAATAATCATTTTCAACTGAAATCTATGATACAGATTTGGATTGTTACCTCTTGTAAATATTTTAAACAAATAAAAAATAATTTCTCTTGGACAAACAAACACAAGAAGTTAAAGACAACTCCTAGATTCCTAGCTAGGTTAGCCCTTCCTATAACCAATGATAACGCACAGTCTCCGTTAAAGAAAAGGTATATATTTATGTTCTTAGAGCTATTCTAGAATTGGCTAAAAATCACTGTTGGTCCCTTTACTTTCGACATTTTAGTCAAATCAAACTTTCTACGTTTTTTTGGGGGGGGAAAAAATTGAAATATTCAATACCAATTAAGTTGATTTTAAACTTGATTTCTAGTAAGTGATAGAGTATCGTGTGATACATGAAGAAGCCATTTATATAAATACAATTGAAAACAATTGGCATGCATAAAATAATTTGAAAATCAATTAAACTAAATAGAGTAATTGTTTTTAATGATTACATATTGAAGGTAAATTAAATATTAGGATATAGATGATACAAATCAGAAAAGAAGAAATAAATTTTCAATTTTATGATCATTATTAAGTAAATTAGATATGAGCTCGATCGCAAATGGCCTATCCACTAGAACAGCACCCTCCTATGTGGCACAATTAGCTTCCCATATCTCAGCTTGCATGGAAGAACAGTTTCCTGGATTAGCAACGAAACCGTCAACTTATCGCATAATAATATAAATTATATTATGTAATCTCTTCTAAAAAAAATTATTATTAATATAAAATAATAAAAATTATATTCTGAAATATCATCTAAAAATTTATCATTATTACAGAATAATATAAATCATATTCCGAAACATCACCTAAGAACTTAAGTTTTAAGATAAGATGATTCTTTAACATGGTATCAGAGCTTTATTGACTTAAAAGTCACGAGTTCGAATCTTACCACTCTCATTTTATTTGATAAAAATCAAGCACAAAATAATGTAGATATATACAAGTTTCAAGCCTAAAAGATTTTCACTTGAGATTATTTATTTGAGAATAATATAAATTATATTATAAAATATCATCTAAAAACTTAAATTAAATTTTTGAAGAGATGGTAATCTCCAAGCTTCACACACCCACCAAACTCGGCATGTGCAACATTACTAACATGTTCGTGAAGAAGTGCTGGCATCGGCATTAGCATATGCCTTCTTATTTTTTTTTTGGAAAAAATAGAGAGAGAAGGAGAATAACATCATCGTTACAGGTAATACGAGCATAAAATGCCCAGAGAAGATCTTTTTAGGAAGCATAAAATCTTATATTTTATCACCAACTTGGTGTTTTGAGTGATTTTGAATCTCCTATTGTTTATTAAGAGCATATGTAAACAATTATATTTTTATTTTATCAATAATATTCCCACAAAAATACATCCCGGTGTCTCGCAACAGCCGATCCCTAGGATTATTCTCATTAATTTTCTGTGCTAAACCTCATGTGAACACCATGTTGCCCCAATAATTAATTAAGATGAAACATGTTTTTTATTTTATTTTCTCTTTAATCTGACCAAAGATAGGTTTCCCAGATGCATCATTGTCATAGACAGAAGAGACAGGGATGATATAACAAATCTCATCCAACATTTTCCTCTATTTTTAAACTCATTTCTTCAAAAGGAACATGCTTTTTATAGCATGGAATAAGAGGGACTCACTCGATGCACTTAATTTTAAAATAATAATAAGAATATTCAATAAAAAATAGATTAGGTAAAACAAGCTATAGGTGAATACATAAAAATTATAAATTTGTTAAATGACAATGACTTGAGGTAATTTTTGCGAGTTAGTATTAGTAATTTTTGTTGGGGCTTCATGCCTTTTTTTGTGCCTATTGTAGTTGAAATTACTCTTAAAAATATTTTTTATTCAGAAATGTATCAAAATAATTTTTATTTTATTTTTTGAAAATTATTTTTGACATCAGCACATGAAAATAATTTAGAAAATCAAAAATATTAATTTAAAATAAAATAAAAATTTTATTTTTTTCAAAAATATTTTTAAAATAGAATAAAAAACAACACTTTCATACACACAAAATAGATTAGGTGAAGGCAATACATGCCAAGTTTATCATGGATGTGACCGTTGAAATCGGTAAAAATTTAAACCCTGCCTTTATACGTTTAGACCAACTTTTTGAAATGCGAAAAACAAGCATCATGGTTTCTAAGAAACCTTTTTTATTTTCTTGGCTGGTCCCCTGAATATCATTCATACTCTACATGAGAGAGAGAAAAGAGGAAATGATTGTTAGGAATCCAATGGTTCATGAAATTAAATTTGTGTTTTAGTGTGGGACTATAAAAGTATATTTTTTAAAATTTAAAACAAAAAATATTGGGATTGTAAAGATTTTTTTTAATTACATCATTCCATTCAATGTTGAATCTAACTCGGTTTCATATTTAACTTAAATTTTTAATTAAATCATATGGAAACCAATCTAAAATAAATAAATCAATTTAATAGGTTTTAAATTTTTTTTGGATAATCTGTAAAAACATAACATAATTTCTATTATACACATGGACTAAAAAAAACGATTAATCAAAGAAAAAAAAGTAATAATAATAATTAAAAAATATAAATTATTATTATTATAATAATTTATCACCGTACGAATAGTGGCGTGTGAACGATGTTTTTCTTATATTTTATCCAATAACCACATAACATATATATAAAAAACAATAATAATAATAAAAAAAAACAGTGTTTTAGCTGTGGGGAAACCGTGTTTTCCCCCACACCTTTTGTAGCTTTGTACTTGATCATCACAGACAAGTGTGTAAGTATTATTTAGGGTGGATGGTTTACACATTGTGAGAGCTACTTGATGGAATGTTTGTGATTGAAATTTTAATATATGTTTAGTAATGTTGTTATTTGAAAAAAAAAGAAGTTATTTTAAATTATTTTTATGATTTAAACATAAATTAATATATTTTTAATACAAATGCTCCGAAACACCTCTTGCCACCGTACCATAGCACCTCCAAACGGGGCATTGAGGTGCAGAATGATGGTCCTGGTGATGTTTTTTTGAAGAATTTTTTATTTAGAAAAATATTAAAATGGTTTGTTAAAAATTAATTTAAAAAGAACGATCTCTTATGAAACAATATTTAGCCGCGTTGCTAAAAATACAGAGAAAGTAGGGCTCGTAGGGTCTGGGCCAGGCAGTGGCTGACGCAGAAGTTTGGCTAGTAGTGATAGAAAGTGTGTTTTCATAAAAGTCAGTATCGTAGGTGGGGCCGCATCGGGCCCACACTCCTCAAGAGCCCAGACAAAATGGCCCAATGAAAGCAATGGCCGATGAGATTCTCTTCAGCCACAAGAATTGCAATATGCTTTGCACAATACAAGCGTGCAGCACACCTGCAATGCATTAAAATAAGAACATTTTCATATCACCAAGACCAGGAAGATGAGCGAGTATCTGCGAATGGAAATAAGAAGCACGAGGCGGACGAGTTGAGTTCAAACTCGAAAAGGGCGCGTGGGAGAAATGTAAATTAAGGGAAGGGGGTCACATGGTTGGTGAGAGGTGGAGCCCACCATCAACCCCCACGTATACGTCAATTTAGCTTTCTTGTTTATATATATATATATATATATATTGGCCCCTACCATCATCGGCAGAAGAAGAAGAAGACAGTTTAGGGTTTGCTTTTGGATTTGGGATCAATCCAAGAGCTTTCTTTCCCTGTTAACAACAGTGCTTTTCTTTTCACCTTCCTCGATCGAGAGCTCGTTCTTTTTCGCAGATTAAATGGTGAATTTATGCAATTATTATTGTGGCAGTGAAATATTTTCAAGGACTCATATAAAATCACGTCAAAACGACCAGTCATATAAAATCATGTGCCGGAAAGAGTGATTGTGATTATTTTTTAAAGTGTTTTTTTATTTAAAAATAGATTAAAATAATATTTTTTTTAAAATTATTTCTAATATTAAACACATAAAAATAATATAAAAAAAAATTAATTTTTTTCAAAAATACTTTTACAACAAACAGCATCTTATTATATCCTTATAAAACTAAAATACATTAAAAAAAATATATTTTAAAAAACTGCAGCTATCAGTGTCACGAACAACCATAATCTAGGGATGATCTGAAATTTGAACGTTAGAAGAAAAAATTGCAAAGCATATTTGAATGTTGAAAAGGTACACTGACTTTTATAAAAACAGAGGAGAGAGAGATAAAATTACACGAGCTGAAATGGAGGGAGATTGGACAGGGAGGCCACTGAAGGACAATTTAGTCTTTCCTGCTGTCAGAAAGTGGGGCCCAATATTTGTAGTCTCCCGTCACCCATGTTTGACTGTGATGGCCACCCGAGGACGACTCCTCTAACGCCCACAGAATCCCACCATCTCCTCAATATTTTTAATTAAAAAAACTCTTTCACTTGGCGTAGGCAGATTTCTTTTCTTACACAGATCCCTAGAAGCATCTCTGCAGCTTAGGGTACCCCTAGAATTCTGTGCCAACTGTTGGGGTTATGGGGTTCAGCAACAGCTTGGATTGGCTTCTTTTGCTTTTGCTGTTCTTGGGATCTGACAAGTCTTTCTCCAACTGGCTTGAGCCGATAAGCCAAGCCCCTCTTTTTTTGGTGGCGATTTATCCACATCTATTTCCACGTAGAATTGTTTCAGAAAATGTTACTGATCGACAAGTCGTTGGTTCCATTATATATATAATTTATTTATTTATTGCTTAATATGATGATGGAAAGTTTGCCCCCACAAATCCAAAATGGAAAAGGGTTGGTCATATCCAATTAAATTTAAGAGGTAAAAGCAATGAAAAATAAAGCTTTTCTTATTGTGATTGATCCCGGTATAATAGTTTAAATTTTTAAAAAAAGTTTTAGTAAACTCTTTAGTTTAGTCTATACATTAAATAAAATTATATAAAAATTATTCTGATTTAATTTTATCAATGGGGTAGTTCCAAGAAAAAATCTTCAAAGAAGCAAGTCGGTTAATCATAGGGAGCATGTTAAACTTGTGATTTAAATTAAAATTTATGTTATATGATAAAATTAAAATAAAATCTTACATGAAAGAATAAAGTTGAAAAAAAAATATGAAAATGATGAAATTGAGAGGAGACTTTTCTTTTATTTTTTAGATGTAATTGTTGTATAACTTAGTTATAGGTTTTTTATGGAAGGAGCAAAGACGTTATTAGACGTGGATAGTACCACTGAGTTTACATTAATTTCCTAACCAATTTTAGATTTTATTTATATGGTGTTAAATAAAAATATATAAGATATTTTACATTAAAGTTGAACATATGAATAAATATATAACATTGAAAATATTAACTATAAAATATAAGAGCAACAGCTAATTCCTTTTTGCTCTGCATATTAACCTTAACCCTCTAAAACAAAGCTATTGAATTTCGCCTAATCAAAGTTAATATAAAATGTAATATTTTAATATGTTTTTTTTTAAATAAAAAATATTATTTTGATTGTTTCTTAAAATCAAACTAGATTTCTACTTGGTTAACCGATTATAAAAAGTTAACTCTGATCATCTAATTTAATTTAATTTAAAACTCGACCCAAGTCCCAAATCAATTCGACAAAAAACCAGTTAATTAACTGGTATATAATCAAGTTTTATATACATCACTGCTATCTACATTCACGTTACATTTGCATCATCTCCTGTATATTGCTGTCCGCGTCTGATCCTATTGCTGCCAATTATATATATATATAGATTGCCTAAAGTGCTATGGCTCACCCACTCAAAAATGCAGGTTGGATAAGAGTTGAGGACTTATAATACATGTAAACATCAGATTTACGGAGGCGTTATGATTTAGGAGCGGCTACTTTAATTTTTGTCAGCCAGCCCACAATTTAGCACCACTAGAAGATGTGATCTTGTGAGAGTTGGGTGTCGAATTGCGTAAAGCCGTGAACCATCCCCATGAGAGTTTTCTGCTGAGCTAATGTTTGACATCCAATTAAAGCTGATAGAGATATGTCAAGCAATTCCCCAATAGCGTGGCGTGATGATAAAGACCTTAAAATTTGTACAGTCTCGAGTTCGAGTCAGAATATACATTTCTTGTAAGAGCTTAAAACAGTTGGAGTTTTACTCGCTTACTTGTATCTACAAAGTACGCTTTCCAGATGGGTTTTGAAATAGAAGAATTTACCGGATTAAAGACATCCTCCTGTTGTTTTCCTATGCCTTGCATGTCAAGAAAAACAAAGGCATGCACCTCAATGCAGACAAGCTATGGTAAAAGAGAATCGAGCATTTAAACAAATAAAAACCTCCTTCTCTCGGGAAAGATTCTCCCAACTCGAACCGGGAAAAAAAACAGACAGAGAGAAAGCATTTGCAGTCTGGGTCAATCGAACCAAACCCAGCACCCAGTATTTGCGAATGTACGTACATGGAGCCAAAACATGAAATAGTGATGAATTGATTTCAACATGTAAACATCACAAGTTGCAAATTCAAACGTAACCCCATGTAGAATTTGGTGTTGGAAATGTCGCCTGTGCTGCCCTACCAGGCTGAGCAAGTACAGGATGGCTCACTTTTTTCATCGTGGATTGGTCGAAGATGGATAGAAATAGGGATCAAATTAAGCTGTCCATTCCTTTGAGGTCACACAGAGATAGGACCCTCAAAAAAAAATTAAAAAAAGAGATGGCAATATATATATATATATATGCTCTGGAATGAACTAATTAAAAGATGAAAGCTCCTTCACCATGCTATGAACTGGTACGAAAGGGATTAAACTTGTGGAAAACAGTGAGCGACTCGTCGGGGTGGTGGGATGCCCTAGCTTGCAGAAATCTCACAATGAGGTGATGGGACAAACCAGCTAACTTATTTATGGTAGGCTAAGACAGCACACAACAATCCACATCAAGAGAAAGCTACGTTTCTATAGAAAGAGAGTCATCCACAGGAGGTTTTACAGTGTCATGAAACAACTTTTGAGGAATATGTCGTGATGCCAATCTGATATATACAATTTAGAATTTAGGATCGAGAAGAACTGATCGATTGGCTGGCTCGAAGGAGGCTTCGATGACAATACAGAGCTTGGTCAATCTCGATATGAATATAAATTTTGAAAGTTATACATTACCATACCTTTAAAAAATTGTTACGCTAATCTAGATTCATATATATATATATATACCAAACAATATTGTAAATCTTGTAGGAAATCTGATGACTAAAACAAATTGCTATTACGTGATTGGTTTGGTTTGGTTTAGTTATCTAAATTTATTAATAATGGTCATCATCTAATACTACATCAATAGTTAATGAAGTAGAGAGTTATTTATTGTTTTTATGACAATAATCAAAATCAAATTAATTAAGATTATTGAGCTACTGAAGTCATCATCTATCATCCCAAAAGAACTATAAATTAAATTTATTTCCCACTAGTCTCACATCTATTATAAATAATAATAATAATAAATATTAAAACACGTTTTATTTATTTACGTATAGTCCAAGGATAACAAAAGCTAAACATGCTTTGAAAAACCTTGTTTTTTGCTAATTTAATGTTATTGTTCACTACAATAGTAAAAAATGGTTTTGCTATTCACAATTAAGAACTTAAGCCTAGGATATTATAGTTTTTTTTATATGGAGAATTGATCATCATCAAATTGATTAGGTGCAAATAGAATCGTTTTTCATTTCAAAAGTACAGTAAAAAACTTTAGAAACAAATCTTTCAATAATGGCACAAAAAACGCAATTCAGTACTTTCAAAATGGTTTTTTTAATAACTATCATGTAATAGAATAGGGAAAAAACAGGATAAAATATTAAAAAAAATCTAAAAAACATGGTGAAATGACCATAATTCCTTTAAAAGTCAAAGCATTAAAATTGATCTCAAGTGTTTTATTTATCTTTTCACAAATGTTTTTATTTTATTACCATGTCATCTCAAGTTCAATTCAGTATTTAGTTAAATATTAAATTTTCAAAAAAAGAGTCAAATGGGTATACGATACTCGAACGCATGTAGGAGGCTCCTATACACTTTAGACAGCATATGTTATATTGCTTGGCATCCAAAAAATTCCCTTTCAATCATGTTATTGGACATGTCATCATGTTTCTTCTCTATCAAATGACATCTGCAGGCAGTGATAATCTAGTTTGTCATCTGATAAATATTTTTCTTCTTTTTATTTTCTCTCTCCTCCTTCGAGAATTACAGTTTAACTCTTATTGTTTCAACTTAAATTCTTATTTGTTTTATTTGTAATTTGAATTCTTGATCTTTTTCTAGAAGTTTTAATTGTTTGTAATTTGTCCTTTAATTCCAATTTATAAAATATTATATTTTTAAAATTTGGTCTTTAATCTTTTTTATTTCTATATTTTCCCTTTATCCTATTGTAAAAGTGTTTTTATTTGTTTTCAGTTTTATCCTTTAATACATAATTAATAGTTATATGTTTTCCAACTTGGTTCTCATTATTTTGATTTTTATTTTTAATTTCAATGTTGATCCCATTCTTTTGATCTTTTTGTGTCCATTTGCTAAAAAAACATTGTTTAATTTCACTCTTCATTCAAATACAAAAATTATTTTGTATATAGATCTTGATCTTCATTCTTTTTTTTTTTTAATTTTAATGTATAATTAAAATTATTCTATTCAATTTTATCCTTCTATATTTGATTGGTTGGAAAACTGAATTTCATAGTTTGCTTGTAGAGTGTTTCGAATCTAATGACCCAGGTCATGAATGTGAAAAGTTAACTTTATTTTTAAAATAAAATCAACTTATTTAATCTAGTCATCCATAACCTTCTTTTAAAATACATTTGAACATATGTTTTTGCTAGAAACAAATAGTCCAGCCCAATTGCGGACATGAAGGCTAGTTATATGCAACAACACCAGGTTTCAGACACTGGTCTACTTCGGAGGAATTGTTTTCCAACGCTAGACCTTGCAAAAGGTTTCGCGATCTTATTTTGGGCCGTGGCAATCTTAACCTTAATTGGACCTTTGTTGGGTCTTTGAGCCTCGCAACCTCGGCCTGATCCATTGCCCGAAATAGAATCTTTTCTTCTTCATTTTTCATCAACGGATTTCATTTCAATGAGCTGTAAGCCCAGCGGTGCACATAACAGATTCCTGCCTGACATCGGGTCCCACAAATGTAGGCCCTGTTTCTGACATGAAGCCCAATTTGTGGGAAAGCTGTCTTCTTCTTTTTTTATTGAATCAGGGTAAATACTTTTGAGCTTCCCGAGCCTAATAAAGTCTAGTTTCGTAGGTCCAGTGGATAGCTAAACATTTGGGAGGGTTAAATATATGTATCCAAGACACATATATTAATTAACATTAAAAAAAAAGAAGAGGGGAATTTTACGGTAACTCTCCTCGTAAATAATTTATTTGTTTGTTTTTCTTGCAAGTTTTTTTTTAATTTTAATTTCATACTTCAATATTATCTTTATTGTGAATTGAATTTCATGATTTTTTAATTTATTTTTTTATAAAATTATCTTAGTCTCGTAATCTCAACCACAAGTTTATTAGGTTAACTTGACTTAATTGAGTTTTTATCCCTTTTATCTAATTGGTTTTTTTCTTGATTTTATCTTTTCAAGATTGGGTTCATTTGCAATTATGCTTTGTGATTTATTTTGATTTTCTTTTTATAAGATTATTCTAATCTTATAACTCAAGTCATGAGTTTGGAGGATTAACTCAAGTTAACTTGGGTAATTTTTTATTATATTTGTTTTCTATTTTATCTTTAGGCACTAGGATTATTGAGGAGATTGAGCTTCATAATTTTTTTTTTCTAATCGGTTATCCTAATCTCATGATTTGAGATATGAGTTTGATAAGTTAATCCAACTTGACTCATGTTATTTTTTTTTTTATCATTTTAATGATTTCTTTTCAACTTTATCCTTCAAACTTGGGTTTATCATAAATTAAGCTTTTATAGTTTATTTCAATTTATTTTCTATAGGGTTATCATACTCATATGACACAACATATAATCTAATAAGTTGACCAAAATTGATCTAATATATTATCAATATTTATATAATAAATATCATCTTAAATATTTTCTTTGAGTCAAAATACATTTTAATTGGTTGTCGGGATTATTTTTTTACCTAACAAATAGACTGGGTCATATTAGGTCAATCCCCACAGTGTTTAAATTTATTTCTACGATAACTTAATTTAACTCGTAGTCTAGCGCAGGCCAATGTGCATTATTCATTGGAATATTGTTCTAAAAAATTTGCACCTCGCTCAAAAAAACATTAAGCTAGGATTTAAGGGCAACATCATCTTTATACCATAAGACATTTTCGTTTTAAAATTTGTGCAAGGTAGTATTTTTAATTTTTTTTTATCTAACTCTTTAGTATAACTTGAGCCAAAGAACATAATTCATTGGAATAGTGCTCTAATGAATTTGAACCTAACTCAAAACAATATTAAGCTAGAATTTGAGGGCAAGAAGATCTTTTTATTATGATTCAATGTTATTTTCAAATTGTTTGGGAGAAGATTGGTCTTTTTGATTTTTTTTTTTGTCTAACGAATTAAACTACTCAAATAACCCAAAATAAAAAAGGCTTAAGCCTTGGGGCTTTATTATTAAAATAAATTACTTAATTACTCATGGGTTCAAAAATTAGAATACTATTCTTCACGGGCGTTTTGGTCTTTTCATCTTTATATTTTTTTCTAATTTCAAGTGAACTCAATCATTTTTGTCTTTTAATAAATGTTTCATATTTTTTTTCAAAAACAATCTAGTTAGAGCCATACACACGCTATCAGGCAAGATTTATGGGCGGGGTCTTTAGGTTACCAAAAGTCATTTGTGGCAATATTTATAAGATCTCAACTCTCTATCTACATAGGACAACTCATGCACCACTAATTTGGCATCGATGAGCATTTTATTTCACTCTTCACCTTGAATTTCATGTCAACTCATTCAATTATTCAAATCAACCCCTTCATTTTTTTCACTCAACATTTGGCCTTTATCATTTTGTTTACTGCTTTTTATTTTGAATTATCTATAAAATTAGAAATATTTTTAAGTTTCATACCCTTCCATTTTGTTTATTTCAAATTTGATTTTTATTATTTAACTAATTTAGTATTGGAAGATAAATAATGAAAATATAATCCATTTAAAAAACTCATCAAAGTAAAATAAATAGAAATAAAATATAATTTACCTGTATTATAAAATCTTTAATATTAAATCTATAGTTTGGGAAAAGTCCCATTAGAACTATCTCCATGAAATAGCTAAAACAAACTCACTGATAGTCCAAATTCACTCGTATTTTCCCCTCAAACCCTAATTCACGGTAAGCATTGTTGACTTGTTGCATTATTGACCTTGAATGGTGGCAAATGAATGCTGTTATTTGAAAACTTTTAAATTATTTTTATGATTTAAACATAAATTAATATATTTTTATTAAGGAAAATTAATTATGCTTTTGTGCTTAATTTTTATGAAAAATTATCCAATAATTATTTGTTTTAACCTTGAAACTGTATTTTTTTTTGCACAATAAAGATACGATCATCCTCTCAAATCCATCCAAAATTTTCAACTTAATTTTTCTACCATGCGAGCCCTTTTTGTTATATTTTTTTAATCATAAGTGTAATTAACTATTTACATCCATTATTATAGCAAAAAAAATAATAATAATAACTTATCAAGAATGGAAAGCAGACGTTCGGATATCAAAAATCCTCGTGCGGGTGCGGCCGACCTCTTCTTGGGAACCACACGTGGCTCTCGAGACTATAAAAATCTGCTCTCCACGTGCATTACCGACACGTCCAATCAGTAAATTAATCAGTGCCATCGTCTCTATACTTCCTGTCTTTTAATTAACTATGTGGGCCTCATTTTCGGCTTCACTCCCAATCTTCACCGTCCATTTTGCTGACTCTTTCTTTTCTAAGCTATCTCTGAATCAATAATTCAAAGCATTGCATATTTTTTTTATATATATAAATTTTAAAAACTCTATTTAGGAAATAGAAAGCTCATTTAATATTGCCGGTGCTAGTGCAATAACTTCTGTTTTTAGTTATATTTTAAAAGGATGTTTTTTTTTAATAATTTTAATGTATGGATGTTAAAAATAAATATATACATATATATTGAATATATTTTGAATTAAAAAATATTTTATAAAAAAATTTCATGCATTATATTATCAAATATATTAGATTTATTCACGTAGAACTCTCGAGATAAAAACACGAAATTAAATAGCTAATTTTTTGAACAGGAGAAGGAGTCGATCAGCAAGATTTCAAAGAAAAAGCAATTGAAGAATCTCATAGGATGAACTAATTGATGACAAATGATTATAAGATTAATTGATGACAAATGATTATAAGATAAGATAAGAATTTATAGTGATCTTCACGGTTTGCAGTCAAAATAGCCACCACAAATATAAACACTGTTGGTACACGAGGTGGGTATATTAATTTCCCCCCGTGAAAAGCATTCTTTATTGGATATATATAGTAGGATAAGACAAATAATAAATCCGGTTCTCTATGATTGATGTGATTTTTACCAACTTTATTCCACAATTCTAAATAAAGGGACAATAAATGAAAAGTTTATTGTATAATGTAACAAGAATTTCTATTTTTTCTCTTACTCTTAATTTATCATAACTTGTTTATTCCCCCACTAAATTAATAAATGACGCACACAATAATATAACAATATGTATATAATAATTATTGGTTCATACATATTCAGTAAATGTAAGAGTATACTATTCTACACATACTAAAAAGAAATGGTGTTTTAATGTGGAAATTATATGATTATAAATTTTGCCGATTTTTCTTAAGGAAAAATCACATTTTCTGTTTTTTTTTAAAAAAAAACTATTTTTTATATTTATACTTGATATTTTTATTATTTTATATTTGGTCTATTTATCACCATTTTGTTTTTAATTTATATTTTTGCAATATGCTTTTTAGTTTCACCTTTTTTCCTTACACTTTTTTTTTGTAAAAAACAAAGTATTATTTTATATTTTTTACACTTTAAATATTCATCACTCTATATTTGGCCTATTTATACTTTTCTATTGTTCTTATCTTTATTCTTTTATAGTTTGTTTGTTTTTTCCTTACACATTGTTTTTTCACTCTATAATGTTTCATTGTAGTAATTGCAACATTGTTTTTTTGAAGATTCATTTGGGGGCAGCAGGAGGGGAAAGACAAAATTCATCTTGTTAATTGGAAAACAATGTGTAAACCTAAGGAGGAGGGTGGTTTGGGTTTAAGGAAAATGAACACGATGAATAAAGCCTTTCTAATGAAATTGGCCTGGGGATTGATGAAGGAGAACAGTCTATGGGTGAGGTTCCTAAAGGACAAATACATGAAGGCTAATAGGGGGGAAGGTCATCCAGTGGCTAATGCTTGGAACTCGGTGTTGTGGAAGTCCATATGTCGGGAATGGGAAGTGGTAAACCAGAATGTTAAATGGAATATTGGAAGTGGCAGGCATGTTCTATTTTGGACAGATAAATGGTTTGAGAACTATGGTCCTCTAAGTACTCATCTTCATCCAGAAGCTAGGGTGGATACTCTAAGCTATACAGTGGCAGATATGGTGGATAGCAGGAGCAATTGGAAATGGGAGTTGTTTGCGCACTTATTGCCTATACAAATAGTGATGATCATTGCTGGTCATATTCCTCCTATGCAGGATACTGGAGCAGATTCAGTGGTTTGGGACCATACCGCAGATGGGAGGTTAACAGTTAAAACAGCTTATAAGATGCAGGAGGGAAGAGAGGGTATAGATAGGGACCCGTTGTGGAGAACCATATGGAAGTGGAAAGGCATGGAGCGTATTAGAGTGTTTCTTTGGACTGTAGGCCATAACGCTATTATGACCAATGAAATGAGATGGCGAAGAAGGATTTCGGATAATAGGTATTGTTGTCAGTGTATCAATGTAGTGGAATCCTTAACTCATGCATTAAGAGACTGCCCTAAAGCTAGGAAAATTTGGGAGGTTTTCGTCAGGGGAGAGGAAAGGGGGCTATTTTTTAGCCAAAATTGGTACGTTTGGTTGGTTTCAAACTTGACTCCCAGGAATGGAAACACTCGTTTTGGAGATTGGCACATAGTCTTCGGTGTAACATTATGGTACATTTGGAAAGAAAGATGCAATGGAACGTTTGGTGGAGACCAGTTTCATTGGTATGGGACTATCCTCAATATAAAGAGGATGGTTGAGGATAGTAAAAAGATTCAGAGGAATGAGCATGAGGATAGTAACAATGATACAACATATGTTCATATCGGATGGAAGTACCCGGCGGAAGAATGGATAAAGCTTAACGTGGATGGCTGCAGCAAAGGTAACCTAGGGATCGCAGGTGCAGGAGAAGTTATTAGAGATCATTTGGGGTCTTGGATAGGAGGGTTTGCTAGAAATATTGGTATTTGTTCATCTATGACTGCGGAATTATGGGCTATCTATGTGGGGCTTCTTATGACATGGGATAGAGGTTTCAGAAAGGTGATTTTGGAGTCCGACTCCAGGGTAGTAGTAGGTCTTATTAATGGGGAGAGTGAGAGAGTTGATAATAATTTTAATTTGATTATGCAAATTAAAAATATATTGGGTAGAGATTGGGAAGTTGAAATTTTTCATGTTTACAGAGAGGCTAATTGTGTGGCCGACTGGTTGGCAAATTTTGGGCTAACTAGAGATTTATTAGATAGGAGGGCGGATTTTCTTACTGATCCTCCAGCAGGAGTGTATTCCTTATTGTATTATGACCTTATTGAGTCCATTATTCCTCGTTTAATCTAGAAGGGTGTACGCCCCGATCTTTACAAAAACATTGTTTTTTTTTTTTCCTACGTTACAAATTAATTTAAAATCTTCCATATTTTTATTAACACATATGATCTTTAATATATATTATATTAACTATAAACATTAAGTTTTTTATATCACAATAATACTTTTTACTTGATATTCTCTTCCGACGTATGCATTATATAATTTCTGGTGGGATTTTTACAGATGTTGTTAGAAAAACAGACGTAATTGTGGAATGGCCCAATATTCAACACAATGAATCTTCGTGGAAATGAAATGAATACGTGTGCGCGTGTGGTGCCAAATCATCTACAAGACCAAATCATCTACGTTCCTCATATACTATGCTATATATATATAAATATAAAGAGATGACACGACCATAAAGAAAAGCAAGAAAGATGATCACGAGTAGTCAATTAAAACCAAATTCAAAGTTAGGGTCTGATCATCACGGAGAAGATACGAATCACGGGAGGGTCCGAGCCGGGACAAGCATGCAGGATTCATCCGTATCATGATCAGAAACAAGGGGTCTGTGCGTCATGTTTAAGAAAGAGATTAACGCAGCTAATCCTTGTTAATACTTCACAAGCTGCAGTTATGGCACCTCCTTCGTGTTCTTCTTCTCCTGGTGATCATCCTTCCTCATCCGCTTCCTCCTCAAGCCACGTGTCTCGCCGGAGCCATCACCGGGACATTTCGGATAATAATAATAACAACATGGGTTCGATATCTTTCCGGGTAAGTATTGGTAATCGGTTAAGGAAGAGTCGGTCGCTTGCTTTTGTGTCAAGAAACCATGTTGGAGAGGTCAAGAACGGGAAGAAGAGCAGAGGGTTTTGGACAAAGTTGCTTCATTTGAAGGGGAAGAAGGATCAGGTTTTGATCATGCGTCATGGTGGTCTCTATGAGTGAGAGGTTGTATAATTGATCCCAAAAAAAAAGGGTTTCATATATGAGATTAAGCTTCTTCTTCTTCTTCTTCTTATTTCCTTTTGAGAGAAATTAGAAAAAACAAAATGAGATTAGGGTTATTAGGAAATAATTAAGCTGCTATGTGTATAACCTTGTCCACAACCATTAACGGATTTAATTTATTTTTATTATGAATTTGATCAGCTGAAGAGTTGTAAGGTTAATTTCTTTGCACAATCTGGGCATCTATCCATCATTTTTTTTTCTTGGGAGGTGTTTGGCTCGTCGTATTTCTTTCCTTTTTTTCTTAATTTGGAGCCCGTTGCATTGGACGGCGGTGTTTCTCTATCTCCCAACCCCCACACATGCCCTACCTTTGAATTCGAAACTCGAACACTTAGATTTGAGATTCAAATTAAAATTAACGATTAAACTGTTTTCTTGAGACCAGTAAGTAGTAGATGGAGTTGCCGTCACGGTACTGTGACGGCATTGATTAGATAAATGCTTGGTGTTCCCTCACAAGTAAGTTAACGAGTGCAGGTGCCCTATTTCTTTGACTTTCCTCGTCGCTTTTATTCTTGGCCACCTAAAAAATGGTGGAAGATTGACTTCAAGACCGTCATTGATTACTAATATATATTCATACGCCACTGATTCTGAAATTTAGATGACGTTTCGAAGCTTTTATCACATATTAACAACATTAATTGATTGTTTGTGAGTGTAGTTGAGTTTATTTTTTAAATTACTTTTTTTTTAGAAATATATTACAATGATATATTTTTTATTTTGAAAAAAATATTTTTTGATATATACACATATAAATGATCTAAAAACATTAAAAAAATTAATTTAAAGTAAAAAAAATCAATTTTTTCAAAAGCATTTTTGAAACGCAGTGTCAAATAGCCCCCCATTTGCATCTTTCCGTTTGGTATTGTAGTGGTGATATAGTTGATTTTCAAAATGTTTTTCCTCATAAATGTATTTAGAAAATTTAATTTGATACAAAAATAATAATTTCTTTTCAAAGCAAAAACAAACATGAGCTCTTAAACTATCATCCAACAATTCTAAGGGCGGAAGCAAGGTCTTCAAAGTTATAAGGCTCGAATTGGTGACTTCTAGATACGAAATCTGGGGTCGGACTACTACTGACTGATAACGCAATCAAGATGAGACTTAATTTAGTTGTAGGAGGCGAAAGTTGACCCTCCATTCTTCTTTCAATCAATTATACGGCCATCCCCCCGCGGTTCATAGCATACGGAAAATATATTTTATGACAAATTAGGTAAAATAGTAGTGATACAGTCAAAGTTAAAAAGGGTCGCAGAGTAGCTTTCTTCACTTGCCCTGAAGATCGTTCAGTATAAAAGCATGAAGTCAACAAGCAAACTTCAATCAACATTCCCAGCAACGAGGCATACCTTTCAACGTTGCTTGAATTCCAAAACAACGGGCTAAAGGGAACGTGCCAGTATATAGGCTTTCACTTTCAATTACAAGAACATCAATCAATTTGTGTTCAAATGCTATTAGCGTGTACACTACCCAGCAAGGGAAGCTTATGACGAAATCTGTTTTAATGGTACAATTCACGAGAAAAAAATCTGCCTACACAAGATCAGTAGTGCTCATAAATATAATCCTACTTTTGCTATCGTATTATACGTATGTAGTCCCCAGGCTTCCAAAAAAAAGAGATTAATGAGATGGGTATCGCCTCTTATCTGTACACCTTGTATTCCAGTCTACAACAGGCATATAAGTTTTCATTGTGTGTCATGGGCAAGATCAACATTATCTGGTAGGATCTGAAATCTTGATCTCAGTCTCGTGCCCATCTTCTTCATCATCATCGCTGAGACTTCCCCGGTCTCTGGATGGTCGTCTCAGTCTCTGGAATATCTCGTCGAGGGATTGCAATGATGAATCACGAGAGACAGGTTGTGGTTCCTGAGTTTGGCGTAAAGGAAGAAACTTTTTGGATCCTATGTTTGCTTTAAAACTCTGAAAACCATTCTTCATTGATTCCCATTTCGAGGCCAAACCGGCTGGTGGTCCAGCTGTTGAGTTGTTTGTGTGAGAATCCCCATCATCAAGCAATGAAACCTTTGCAGAAGTAACGTTCTTCTCCACCGGCCTCATATTGGCTTGTCTGCTCTGTTCTCTAAAGGCAGCATACTTGTTACTGACAGCTTCTCTGCTTGTGCCATATCTCTGACTTTCTTCTTTCAAGGGTTTGGATTGACTTCTCTTTCTGTCCTCGATGCCTAAACTGCTTTGTTGCCTTCATTTCAACAGCAGTCCTTTCCTGAGCATTTTACTCACGAGTTAGAAGGAACATAAAAAATACAGCTATCACTCTAAGATGACTAGGAAATACAATGATGATGCTTATATGGTTGCATCACATAAATGAACCTCCGCATCACTCGCAAATCTGTCCTTCAAGTGGATCTAATCCAGCAAAAATTTCAAGTGATGCAAATAAATGTACACATGTATAAGCATAGCATAAAAATAGATTGATTTCATTGCTTAAGAGTACATACTGTACTATTGCTTCCAGACTCCACATCCACACCGTTAAAATTTCTTGCCAGTGGCACAACATGCTCACCAACTTTTAGTCCTTGTTCCAACCATGATCGTTCTGAAAAAAAAAATAAGAAGGAGAGGCTTATCAACTATCAAAGAATAATTGAACTTTTTAAACTTCAAGAATGTACTATTGTAAGTGCAAGCCATTGACAGAGATTGTATGTTTGGTAGCTTTTGCGATTGTGGTTTAAAAAAACTAGGTTTGAGAAAAACACTTTTAGTTGTGGTTTTAAAAAAAAACAGGTTTAAAAAAATGTGGTTAAAATTGTTGTGAGATGGATTTTTATATGCAAAATAAATAAAAAATAGATCTCCATGAATGAAAAGCAGGTTATTTTAGCTTCTACAAAACCAATATTTGAAACACAATTATGTGTGGGACTAATACACTAAGCAGAAGTTATTCCGCTAACCAAATGGTTTTTCTCTGTAGTTGGGCAAAAAGAAGCTACCACAATACCAAACAATCTCTAAGTGCAATTACCTTTTTGTAGGATAATTAATCCTGAAGGATCAAATCCATCAGTATCATCTGCCTCAGTTTGAAACCGAAATCTCTTCAAGCTTCCAAAGAAACCAATTACACGATCAAAGAAATTGCTTGCAACCAACAGGGTGTATATAACCATGATAAGTGGATAGATTCTGTTAAAATCATTTCCAAAAAAAGGGACAGCTTTGTCAATTTTCCCCATTCGCTGCAACCAGAGAATCAACAGAGACCAAAGTAAAACAGTCAGTTTTCATGTAGATAAAGGATGAAAATTCTCTTACAGAAATTCTGTGGTTATAACAGTGTATTAATCAACCGACCTAGGAAATGAAAATAATATTACAAGTAGAACTCTCTTACTCGTATAGAGACACAGATATATATCATGTGTTAACACACTCTTTTCTCTTAACAAAAACAAAAGAGCTGCCAGCTGAAGCCCAACTCAAAAACTGGAACATTGATTTGACAGAAACATTTGGAACTAAGAGGGTAAAAAATAAATATTTAAAACTTAGATCATCCAGGGATTCTTATAAAGATAGAGTAGCCATAATAGATGATTTCCTCAAATAGAGTATGCTCAACTAGTCAAGTTTTTCTAAGCAAAACTGTGAAAAGCGGCCCAGTATAAAAACAAAGTAAATAAAAAGGTTAAGCTTCAATCAGAACATTTATAAGAGTTCAAAAACTGGGAAATGTAATTTTTTATACCTCAAATGCTACTACTCTTGGTATCAGATGAGACAGCAAGACCTAAAATATCACTTTACTCTATTTGCTCTCCCAGCCGGGGCTAAATATAAATAGAGAAAAGAGAAGGAAAGAGAATTACCTTTTCAAATATAGTTTCCTTGGAATCAAGATTAATGAGGTTGAGAAAGTTGTATGAAATGGGAGGAGCGTATCGGGCAACCATCCTAGCACACAGATGATACAATAAGATAAACCAGCCTAGCCAAAAAAGGGGGCAGGGGAAATTCTGACAGCGTAAATCTGAGTGGAAAAACTTACGAACATATCATAAGCAAGCTAACTGAACTTGTCTGCCTAGGTGTTAATGAGTAAAACATTAACATTCCAATTTTGAACAAGGAGTAGTATGTGCAGACGCACATATACATCAAAGGTACAAAAGCCAAAACCTGGAATACATCAACAACAGAAAAGTAGAGAAAAATGAAAGTAAGACCTGTGTACTCCATTACTATTAGCACAATGCACACAGACCACATAAAGCAATATAAGAATTGTTGATAAAAGAAAAGAAATATACCTGCATGGATAACTCTTGTTTTCCTATAGAGTTTATAAGGATTGAAAATAGAGAGAGATCAACTCCACCAAGTAGTAGAGTTGCCTCTGCTAAAAGAATTGCAGCAGACATGGTACACAGTACGACAGCCAACACCTTTTTAAGTTGCTTTTTTAAGATGCATCGCCACAAAAATTCTGCACAATTTTTTTTTGTAAGGTTTTAGATTCAAGACTTGTCAAAACAACAAACCACCTAAACATTTTTGCATGTGTGTGTGTGCAGTGTCTGTATATACACATAGCATATGTACATCATAACCCCCCTCAAATAAAGCAGATTAGAATATACTTGAGAATACAATCAATGCAGAAGCATGTTATTTTCTATGGAGTTCACATCAGGAACTTGATAGCAAGGCTATCTATGAAACTAATATAAAAAGAACCCAGAGTTATGACAAACCAAGAGACAAGTCTTGTCGTGATACTTTGAAACTCAATGGAAAGAAAGCGGGTTACTATATCTGGCAATTACCCATTGTATCAAAGGAAGCACCCAACTTCCCATTGCGAGCAGGCTTGAAGCTTGAAATATATTGCCTGTCATGACAGCATACAAAAATCTCAAGACCGGAGAGTCCAACTTGGGACGTTCAAAGAAAGAGATGGAAAAATGAGAGTAGGGAAACATAATTAGGACAAACCATCCAGTTGAACTGCTGCGTTCATAGTTTTTAACAGTGTCTTCCAGTTCAAGCGCTTCCATGACATATGTCATATACTCACTGCAGAAAAAAAAGATAATTATATGCAAGTAGCAATAACATTAGAATTTTTCACTCAAACCATTTTGGTAAGGAATGAGGACAAGTATCTAAGAAGCAAATCCCAAAGATGCTAAAAGCATCAAGTGACCACAGATGCATAACAGCATGGCAAAATATCATCAACCAGTCAAGTAGTGGGAGAAGAGCTCATTTGTTATACTATCCTTCTCCCTCCTAGCATGTTCAGTTACCTTCACCAGCTCATATAAAGCAACATTCTCCATTAATTCAATTGACTTGCAGCTTGGTGACTCCAAGAATTTGTGTACTCTTTCTCAATCTCTTCTATAATGAAAGGTAATGATACTGCCTTCTGCCAATTAAGGTCCACCCAGCCCCACCAATTGAAAATAAGAAAATTTTCTGAAAGAGTTCAAAATCTCATCTATGCAGTAAAGAAAAGTAAGCCTCTGAGAACAGCTTAGGGCATCCCCTTAAAGAAGAGGCATGGCAGTTCTAGCAAAAGAGGCATACAAGTTATGCGAATATGAATTTATACATGATACTGTTCCTATACAGAGAAACTAAATGATCCATCTACATGTCACGCAAAAACAAACTTAATAAGAACTGATTTGAGAAGCATAAGCAAATCCTCTACAGGTGAACACATCAAACATTAAATTTTAGCATTCAGTTCACCTTCTGCAACGATAATACTCTTCCCGAGCTCCTCGAAGATGACGCCTGAGTGTTGCCATTGATTTCTCATCCGTGTCATAGTCCATATCATTTTCTCCCAATCGACCGCCTTGTGGTTTAAAGGATGGATCTTGCTTAAACTGAAAAATGCTATTATAAGGAACACTTTACTGGAACAAGTGAAGTTTAGAGAGAGAGCAAAAGAAGTAGGAAGAAGAGATACCATTTGTGCTAGCATATTATCAATAACATTCATGTAGGGTCTCAAAGGGTCACGCTTGGACATCTGATTGGATGTTGCTTGAGCAACCTATTAAGTAAACCATCATCAATAATAAACAAAATACCAGTAAGAAAGCAGCTGAGACACAGTCATGCTTGTTAATAAGAAACTAAAAGATTTCTAAAAATGCAGACCAAAATGCATATCTAACAATGTCATCTCTTAATAAATGAGCAAACTACTGACATGTACAAGTACTTGATAATTAGCTTACTGTAAGAAAAATAGATGTAGAAACTGAGGTATTTACAGCCCACTAAAAGGATCCTGGTTTCAAAGAAGCTATGGATAATTCTGTGTTTGGAAACACTGCAATGGACCAGTTAGCGCCCAGCACTTACTATCTATCTAGGGTTTCCAATAGCATCCTAGCCATGGTGGTTTAGAAGCAGGCTCTGGTGAGTGAGCATATATAGTCATGGCTTACCTTGATTGTAGTTGTCTGTCTGATAACGCTATCATGGACTGTAAAGTATTGGTAAACTAAAGATTCATTCTATAGCAGCCAAAACAATACACGTGTAACAGGCTCTGGAGCATTGGTGATCTAGAAATTAAAACCCTGCGCACATGCGCACAAGTACATCACATGATATATTTATGACATGAAAATCTTACTAGCCAGAAAAGGCAAATGTAATAACACAGGTGGCAGGAGGACTAGATGCTCATTTGGCAAGACAGAGAATGGATCAATGTATTTGTCCCACAGTTTCTGAATTAGACCAACTTCAATGGAACCAGGGAGACGGATAGAGAAAATTTACTTGAGCACAGATGAAGAAATAAAATATAAAACCTTTATAAGAGACATTGACAAGGATCAGCCTGTGGTAAAAATTTGTAAAACTACTTACTACAATAGCATTTGAAAGATCTTGATGAGCATCGTCAAGTTTCACAGCCAATTTGGCAATTTTATGAGAAAGTACTTTTTGGCGGGTGGACCAATCTGAATTTCTCCACAGGCCCTTGGGAATTTCACTCAAACCAAAACCAAGAAGAAATGCACCAGTAACGAGTCCAAAAGTATTTGAGCAGGCCATGGCAAAAGCAAGCACATTTCCAATCCTGTTGATGAAGTTGGCAAATCACGAAATGAGTGAGAAATTTTCTTAAAACGCCAACAAGAAACAAAAGCATCCACAGATTCATATTTTTGTTCATAAATTTACAAGAATCCACCACTATACCACATCCAACATGACTGGCTAATAAAAAAATTATCTCAAAATGTAAAATATTGATAGTTGGCAAAGCAAAAGATTTTACAAAAAATAAGAAGAGCTTCCAAAGTGATGAAATGAATGGAAAAGTTTAAAAAAATAGAACTAAAAAAATAAAATCTGTAAAAGCAAACTCTATGAATATAAAGGGAAAAACTATAATGCACTTCAAAGAAAGTAACCTTTAAGAGGGAAAGAAAGGAACTTTATCTTGTGCATGACGATGAGAAGTATAATTCCAAAGAGGCCAATGGCTCCTACAATTAAATAGAAGACTAAGTTCGCACGGACACTGGTCTTTAATCTTTCTACTACGGTGAAGTCTCCTGCATCTTCAAAACCCTGAATAAGGGGCACCACAGCCCTGCTTAGAGATAACATAATTTAAATCCATGAGGAATCAAGCATCTACAAGCTGGGATAAAACAGCATGAACAAGTATCTTCAGAACCAAATGAAGTAAGAGTTCGAAACACACATCCGACTATCACAACTTCCCATTAGCGCACAAATCAAGTGATTGTATATGCGTTTGTATTCAAGATACTAAACGAAAGGACATCAGCTGATAATTTACATAAAAGCTCACAAATAATCTTAAATTATCCCAACCATTGTGGGCATTAAAACACAGCGACTTACCAGGTAAGTAAAAATGTACTCCAATACGACCAAATCCAATAGAAAGAAATGCCTCCGCGATCAAGATCAAATTTAGTCTGCACATAAAAATAATAGAACAAGAAGAAGGAAGAATCAGCCTCAAAAAACTGTAACAAAAAATTCGATACCAATCCATAACTATGACAATTATAATCTAACGATCCTCTGTCTAGATTTTTCCTCTATTTATGAAAATAATTGGCAAAAAAAAAATCAAATTCAATAAACGGAAAATAAAAGTAAAGTTCAAAGAAGATATAATCGTGCAATTAAATTACCGTGTAGATATCGGCAGGGACGAGGATGATGATGGCGAGAGAACAAAACCAGGTGTATCCAACGGTGAAGAAGACGTAACGAGGAACCTCGGGTCCGGCGAAGTATCTGGCTGTTAAAATCACCATGCCTAGGGTTAGAGGTAACGAGATCAAATAAAACACCCACATCTCTCTTTGATTTATCTTGTTTTCTTTTTCTTTCCCAGGCAAACTGTCTTTCTTTGAGAGACGAGACGAGACGAGAAGATGGAGCCGGTAAAACGGACCCCGATCGCTCCTAATTATATTTTTTCTTCAATTTCTATTTGTTTGACGTTTTTCGCTTTCCTTTTTCTTTTTTCTCAGTTAACATTCGCTTCAGGCTCCCTCTCTCTCTCTCTCTCTCTGCGTGTTGGTCTCACGTTGCGCGCTGCGTAGAGCCTGTAGACTAGACTAGTTTCTTTTTGGAGATACCTGAATTGCACGTTGAATTTTAAAATTACGATTGAAATTATTATTTTTATATTAGAAAATATTAATTTTAAAAAAAATCAAAAAAATATGATCCACTCACGCACAAACACTGCCATAGACTGGTTATCAATTGAGTTTACAAACTATTTTGGTTTTGGTTGTGTTTGATATTATTTTTGTTTTTATGGTTGAGATTTTAAAAAAGTAATTTAATAAAAAACACTTTAGCAGTGATTCAATTTTTTTTTGAAATATTTGGTTAAAACTTAAAATTATGGTTGAGTTTGAAGTTAATGAAAAACAGTTTCAAGTGTTTGGTTACCAAGTTTTTCATATTACTTTCAGCTTGTAAAATTACTTTAAAAAGCATAAACATATACACACATTTATATATATATATATATAATCATAATTTCATAATTTAATGAATAATTTAAGTAAATTGAACACTTACTTTTTATTCTCTCATCAAGCTACTTGTAATTCTATCACGAACTAAATTCATACGTGGAGGCCTCTGTGATCCCTGACTATTTGATTGAGGAATAACATCTAATAAAATATCATCTAAAATAAAATTAAGATTGTGAGATCAAAAATTATATTGTGATATCCTTTTAATATATTTATTTATATTTTAAATTAAATTTTTTAGATTTTTTTTATATTTTTTTAATATTAAAAAAATATAATAAAGTAATATATTCCAACAACCCCCTCCCCGCCCAACTCGATCTCAATTTCTCAACTTAAATTGAAAAGCAGGTATTAGATTGCTTATTGTAGAACGCGGTTTTCATTATACAATTGTGTAGGATTCTATATCAAATTTTTTGCTTCTCAGAATTAACCAAACACTCAGTTTCTCAGTTTTTTCTACAATTTTAGATTACACCACAAAAACAAACACCATCCTTTATCAATTGGTCCCTACGTCGTAGACATTTCTTAAGTGGGTGATTTGTCCAAGTTTGCTAACGTTTTTCATCATTTTCGTGTTTTGTTCTTTAAAAATACGAGATTTGGAAGAGTTAAAGCTTCATAGTATTAGTATCACGAAAGAAAAAAGAGGTATCATTGTTTTTTTTAATTAAAATGCATTATTTTGAGAGCAAAAACTTGGATTTGGTCAAACCTATCTTCTCTTTGACTAAACTATCAAATCTATCGGCTATGATAAAATCAATATTCAAACTAATTTAAATAGCTATGTTGAGGCTAAGTTTTTTGAATAATCCGCTAGTCAAGTTTAATATTAAGGTAGTGTATTTAATTTAATGTATACTTAATCTTAATTATGGAAATATTAACTCTAATGTTGACACGTTTTATTCTATTAACTATACGAGTAGTCTATTCGATTTTTATTATTTCCTCCACTCCATTAATTTTGACAGAGAAATAATAATAAAGTTAGTTTATTGTTTATGTGATTCCACTTCAAAGCAAAGCTATTTGCTTTATCAAAATGAGGAAAGGGAAAGCTAATCGCCATCCACATAAATGCCTACCTACTGGTAAAAGAATTAACTTTATCATTTTATTGTCAGTTTAGAAGTGTGTTTGAGGTTGTTTTTAAAAGTGTTTTTCATTTAAAAATATATTAAAATGATATTTTTTTATTTTTTTAAAAATTAATTTTTGACATTAGCACATCAAATTGATCTAAAAGCACCAAATTTTTTTAATTTAAATTAAAAAAATTATTTTTTTTAAAAGTAGTTTTCCGATCGCAATCTCAAACACCTCCTTAAACTTGAATAAATTAAGTATAATGGAATCATAATTTCATCACTAATATTTAAGTAGAAAGCCTTGAATAAATTAAGAATCGAGCATAAACAAATTAATCTACAAAGATAATAATTTAAAAAAAAATGGGAATGGAATCATAATTTCATTACTGATATTTAAGTATCTCACCATAAATAAATAAAAAATCCAACATAAATAAATAAATGGAAAACAATAAAAATCTTAAACACGTCAGAAAAAATAAAATCATTAAATGTAATATTATTTTTTTAAGCTACATAAAAAAACTAAGAAAATAAATAACTTTTTTTCTTATAAAATTGCTCGTGCATTTTCCTCGTGATTGCAAAGAAATCATTGTCGAGTTTATGAAGAGTTTTAAATTCGCTTTACTACTCAACCTACCTTTACTTCAAAAACCATACATATATATATATATATATATATCTCGCTCCACCTCCACAGCAACGGAATCTATGATGTTGATTAGGATGGGCACAGAGCACCAGGCCTCAACCACTTCAATTAATGCGTCTTCTATAACGTTTGTTCTTCTCTCTTTTATAAATGGAAAATGGAGATTCATTTGCTGTTTCCTGGTGTGACTTTCACTGCCATTTTTTTGTGATTAGCATGAAAGTAGAGCTTTTTTCTTCCTTCATCTTCTGTCTGTCTTTTTGTTTTTTCGTTTCTCTTTTGAATTGAGAGATGGGGTGTCGCCGGTCTAAGGATGGTTGCCGGTCCGGCCATTTGATGACATGGGACTTCGTCGCCGACAGCTCCCTTGAATTTTCAGGTAGGCTCCGCAACCATTTGCTGAATCTCCAGTCTTTGGGCCAAGAAACAAACAAATGACTATTGAATTTATCGTTTTCGGACCCCAAAGATCTACAGTATGATTCACTCGGGCTATGGATGTTTGAAGCCCAATAAGTTTATAATTGGGATCCTGTATTTGGGTTTCTTTCTGGGCTTTTAAGCGCCATCACAATGATTTCGACTCTTTAAACTCCGAGCCTTCAAATCTATATTAAAAAGTAGCAATTTCAAGCAAATAAATCAACAGTAATTTTGTTGGAAGAACAAAACAAAACAAAAACAAAAAAGTTCTTCTTCTTCTTCTTCTTCTTCTTTTTTATCTAGGATTCCATGTTCATAGATTCTTTTTTTTTGGATTCAAGGAAACTCCATTCCAGGAAAATACATTTTATGGGGCTAGGTGAGTAAGTAAAATCCTGGTTGTCTCAGTCTTTTACAAGAATTGCACTTTCTTACTTGAACTCGAGACCTGCTATATAGATCTCAAGTCCTTTCTCATCACGCCACGCATAAAAGAGAAAAAAAACACATATTACCTTTTACATCCGGAATTCTGCTCCTATATGTGACACGAAATTGAGATCTTCATACTTAAGTAAGATTTAAGCAAGGTTTATTCTATGTTTGGCTGACAAAATTCACTCCAGCCATGTTTATTTTTGGTATGAAAAGTGGCCAAAGCCCGGGAAAGAAGAAGAAGAAGAAGAAGGTCTACCACGGCAATGACATCCTGAAAAGGTGAAAGATAGCATCGTAGAACAGGAAAACTGTTTCCAAATAGTTGGCCAATTATGATGGATGCATCATCATGCGCTCGAACCCCACCTGTGTGGTTTTCATGTTCTTGACAGTTCTGTCGCCTCAAGACATTTTTCTTCTTTCCCTGCCTCTACAAATTCCAAATTCTAAGTTCCAGCCAACCACCTTAAAAATCCATGTCAGTGTCCTGTTCCAAATACTATTTTGAGTGCAGGGATTGATTGGGCCACTAGAAAGCACCATCACTCAGACAAGAAACTGTCAAAACTTGAAGCTTCCTTCCCTCTCTTCATCATTGCATCCATCCCTTTTGACCCTTGAATTAGAAGATTCTCAGGGCATGCACAGGAAGAAAGCTTTGCGAAAGCACTTCCTTTGGTGGCTGTCCATTTTAGCTTTTATCGTCTTTTCCCAAAGCTCCATGCCTGCACTCGATTGCCTCGGCAAAAATCTCATCTGGTAGTGATCTCCACCGCACGTGGCCGTGACTTCATGTTCTTTAAAAAATGCTTTTCTGTCTACCCATTACAAGTTGATTAACTAGATTGGTTATCATTACAGAGAAGAGAAGTTCTCCATGGACCAATATTCAAAGCTCGAAAGGAAGCAAAACCCGCCAATTGGTCACCGGAAGAGATTAGTTTTTGCTATTAATAAATTTCAAAAGTATTTTTGAAAACAAAAAAGAATTTTTGATATTTTTAAATCCAACATTAAGTTGGGATACTTTGTTGTTCTTCTTTTTTTACCACAAGTTGGACTCTTTTTTAAAACCCATGATGAAGCCTTAAGAGGAAAGACAAGAATATTATATGCCTTGATATCCTACTACCAGGTACATGTTCGGCTACTAAAATCTGGTTATTATAAAGGGAAAGAGATTTTGAAATAGGAGTCTAGTTTTAGTTGACAAATAAATCTCCCTATGGACAATTTTATTTTTTAGGGTTTTTTTTACTTGAATATACATTGAAATTTTTTATTTTTTTAAAAAATTATTTTAATACATCAAATATATTTTTAATACGAAAAACAGACATGAGCAAAAAAAGTTGCCTAAATTCTACATGTCATACTGTTAATCATAAGACCAAATTATAAATAATTGAAGAGTAATTAACAAAATTTCAAAGGAGTTGACTGTGGAATGGCTTAACAAGCTGAGTCTTCCTCGTTCTTAAAAACAAAACGTAAAGTCCTCCCAAGTGGTCAGACATATGAACTTGGATGCAATTATTTAATTTAATCGATTCATATACATGGCAAATTTGAAATTTTGTGACTCTCAAAATAAATCAATCCCATGCCGAGAAATTTTAGACCCTGTACATAAATTCTAAATGTCAAACATTTGTCGTTCTTATTCTTAGCAAATTCGTGTGTGTATATAGGCAAAAGGAATCGATACCAGTTCTTTTCTCAAATTATTTTTTTTAACTTCTTTTTTTCTCTCTTTGTGATAATATATAGGTTGTAATGACATGTAATTTAATTTAGATCTATTTCAGAATGTAATTGAGATTATTTTTAAAAATATATTTTATTACAAAATACTGATAATTTATAGGTTGTAATAACATGTAATTTAATTTAGATTTACTTGAGAGTGTGATTGAGATTGTTTTTTAAAAATATATTTTTGCTATGAAATGCGATAATTTATAGGTTGCAATGACATGTAATTTAATTTAGATCTACTTGAGATTGTGATTGAGATTATTTTTAAAATTATATTTTGCTACGAAATGCGATAATTTATAGGTTGCAATGACATGTAATTTAATTTAGATCTACTTGATAGTGTGATTGAGATAAAAATATATTTTGCTATGAAATGCAATAAAATGATATATTTTTAATTTTTAATTTTTTTTATATTAACACATCAAAATAATGTAAAAACACAAAAATTTTAAATTTTTAAAAAAATACTTTTAAAACATAATTAAAAACATAAAATAAAAATAAAAAAAATCTCAGTTGGTCGTGATAACCACCACACGTGGCTGTGACTTCATTTTCTTTAAAAAATGATTTTTCTGTCTACCCCAATACAAGTTGATTAACTAGATGGGTTATCATTGCCATAGAAACAGAGAAGTTTTCCATGGACATTTGCTTGCCTGACCCTACCAATATTCAACGCTCGAAAGGAAGCAGAACCGTCAATTTGTCACCGGGAAGAGAGTAAAAGGAAGAAGACTCGACTCGATTACTCAATATAGGCAGGCAGCCCTCATTTTCTTGATGCTTTATTAAATTCAACATGAAAGTGATAATTGAAGTTGTTTTTAAAAATATTTTTAAAATGGAATGAAAAATATATTTTCTTCTCTTTGTTTGAACACAAGTTAGAATCTTTTTTAAAACCCATGATGAAGCCTTCAGAGGAGAGACAATAATATTATATGCCTTGATATCCTACAAGGTACATGTTCACCTACTAAAATCTACTTATTATAAAGGGAAAAAGATTTTGAAATAGGAGTCAATAAAATTCCCAATGGATAATTTTTAGTTTTTTTAGAGTATTTTTTACTTGAATATATATTGAAATAATATTTCTCTATTTTTTTTAAAAATTTATTTTAATACATCAAATATATTTTTAATACGAAAAACAGGCATGAGCAAATAAGTTTAAATTCTACATGTTATACTGTTAATCATAAAACCAAATTATAAATATAACGTGTTTGAAGACTAATCAACAAAATATCAAAGGAGTTGACTGTGGATAGGCTTAACAAGCTGAGTCCTCGTTCTAAAAATCAAAACGTAAAGTCCTCCTTGGATGCAATTATTTAATTTAATAAGTCCATATATATGGCCCATCCACGACTTTAACATTGAAATTTTGTGACTCAAAATAAATCAATCCCTTGCTTAGAAATTTTAGACCCTGTACATAAATTCTACATGTCAAACATTTGTTGTGCTTATTCTTGGGAAATTCGTTCGTGTGCGTGTGCGTGTGCGTGTGTGTAGCAAGCAGCCATGGGGCAAAAGGAATCGATACCAGTTCTTTTCTCAAATTATTTTCTTAATTCTTTTTCTCTTTGTGATAATATATAGGTTGCAATGATATGTAATTTAATTTAGATCTACTTGAAAATGTGATCAGATTGTTTTTAAAAATGCATTTTGCTATGAAATGCAATAAAATGATATATTTTTTTAAAAATTATATTAATATATTAAAATAATGTAAAAACACTAATTTTTTTTTATTTAAATAAAAAAATTATATTATTTTTAAATACTTTTAAAACATAATTAGGTTCGGTTCTTATATTTGAAAACTTCTTTCTTTTCCTGTGTTGTACCGGACATAAACTGCTGTTAGATTCAAAAAGGTTGACTTCTAGAATCAATCTAAAGTATGGCAAGATACGAGACTAACCTAACCTAGAAATTGATAAACTTTTTAGTCTTAACCACTTTACTTTTTAATCTAAAAAATAATGTGTGTTTTTTCCATGGTTAACAAAATGGACCAAGGAAACAATCTTGCAACTTCTATTTATTTTTCCAACTCAAGTTTTAATTAGATGACATGAGAATTAGGCCAAGTTAAATAGAATGATTTTATGGATCCAAAAATAACTTGAAAACCAATTAAAAACATAACTTAATTAAACCTTTATTTTAAAAAAATAATATCGAGACAACAATATATTAGACCAATCACGGTCTCTCGTGACTTGAATAGTGGATTATATTGCATTTAATAATTTTTTATAATTTTTTATTTAATTATATAATAAAAATAGATACTCACAAATTTTAACACCAACTATAAAATAATTATTTATTTGAGACAATGATAACCCTATGAAAAAAAAATCATGCAGTTTATTTTGTAATTAATCTAATATTTAAGGATGAACAAAAAAAGAACAAAAAAACACATACTCGATCGATGGGTAAACCGGTCAAACCTCTGAATTGAGTAATCTAGACTAGCACGTCAAACTCATAAACAACTTAATTGTGATTATAATTTATTTTTTAAACTATTTTTTATTTAACTATTTGATAATAAAAATAAATTATCACAAAAATCAATATCAGCCTTATATTAGAATTTTTTTTGAGACCATGATAACCTTAAAGAAAACAAAACAAAACCAATTATGACACTAAAATCTCATTTAACTATATATATATAATTGGAAAAAAAAAATTGCCAGGCTTGCGAACCATGTCAACTAGCCAAACTTTTGAGATTCTATTTATTACTTGTGAAAAATTATTTTTAACATCAGCACATTAAAATAATTTAAAAAACTACTTTTTATAACTTAAAATAACAAATAAAAATAAATTAAAATTAAAATTATTTTTAGAATGTAAAGATAAACTTAGTAGGTGGTAGTATATGCTCTTACAACAAAGGAAATCGCTAAAATCTTCATGCCTAAGCTAAAGGAAACATCATGAGTGAGTCGGGAAATCTTCTACCTAATAAAGTGGAAGAAAATGACTTCCATTGAAAATTGCAAAAGCAAATAAAAATGCAATTTTAACTTTATGCATGAGATTATAAATATTTGCCATGTATTTCTTTGCAAGATATCGGATTCAGACAAATAGCATCCAACCACTCTCTCGCACAATAATTCATCATGCTCTATTATTATTTTCTGATTAATGGTGAATGTCTAATCAGTTTACACGTATTTCGACTAATCTCATAAACTTGAAATTAATGATTATAAAAGCCTCCAGTAATCATCATATTAAAAATTATATAGCTCGAACTTAAAACCACAAAAAAAACAAATCATTTAATCTCAAGTTCTTATCACTAGAACATCTACTAGATGATTATCATGCTTTATTATTTTGTTTAAGTGAGGTTGTTGCTAGGGTCCTCATAAAAGTAATTTAAAAGATAACGACATGGGCATTTATAACATGTAAAGCGAAATTATTTGTTTCTTTTATTAATTATACGATTAAATTAAAATACGGGAAATCATTTAGTTATATGTCAAAGACATAATCCTTTTTCTCAAATAATAATAATAATAATTCTACTTGTATAGGTTTCGGTCAGAAATATTGTGTACTTCTTCTCATCAATGATTTTATAGGGCTTGTAGACATGTAACGTAAATCAAATGACAACCAATCATTCTAAAAAAAATAAAATCTCGTGGAAAATATTGGTATATGGAGAATTGTTCTTCCAGCTTCTTCCCTCCCCCCATCCCTCTCTCTCTTTTTTTTTCTTTCTAATGTGACCCCAGTATTAAATATTCATACATTTGATTCGTGGATAATTTTTTTTTATTTTATTTAATAGAAGAAGTTGCATTACAAAGTGGTCAATTTTGTTCTTGTAAATAAATACTAAAAGAAAAAGAAATTGAAAGTGATTTAACAGCTTATTTAAATATATACAATATGAGGGATGATTCTGAATAAGGTAGATGATATTTTAAGGATCAAAATTTTCTTCGAAGACCCATTTCCAAGCTTTTAAAATAATTTGATTTAAAAAAAATAAAAAAATAAAAAAATAAAATTTTGATTTTCCAATCGTGCCCATACTAGCTGCACTTATTTCGTGTTTCCAATTAACCTTTTGATTTATATGTTTTATTTATTTATTCTACTATTGTTTAGGAATATTTTGAATTTTGAGTTTATTTCATTTCTTTGTTTAGCTACTGATTTACTAGATCAAAATATTTAAAAAAACTCTTAAATTTAACAAAAATAATGAATTTTTTCTGTATAATTTTTTTTTAAAAGTTTTTTTTTTTCAAAATCAACAAACCCTACTAACTATGCTATATACTCTGAGTATTGTATTTTGGGATTTTCTTCCTTAAATTATTAAAAAAATATTGTAGGTTGACATTGTTTATATATTCACAAAACACTATGAAGTTACTATTTAATTTTCAATAATTCATTTTGGTCCTCAAAGTTTTTTTTTGAAGGCTTGATTTTAATTTAAACTCAATTGCTTTTGATTTTTAGGTCAGGGGTGAAAAAAAATGGACTAAATGAAAAAGGCATTAAATATTGGTCCGCTAGAGATTTCACAAAAAATACACTTAGATCTTCAATCTTTTAAAATAATATTATTTATTTTTTCTAGCATTTTTTATTTGATATCTTTTCTATAAGTGATTTTAAATTAATGTTTCAATTAATATCCTTTCTTTTTGTTTCTTTTTTCTTCTTTAACATTTTTAATAAAAAATCTGAATGGATGAAATTTATTTTTAAAATAAAAAATATTTATTTTTAGATAATGTTTATAATATGTGCAACTATTAAATAATCTAGTTATATATATATATATATATATATATATATATATATATATATATATATATATATATATATATATATATATATATATATATATATATATATATATATTGGTCCTTAAGCTTTACAAATAATATAGTTTAGGTACATTTAGCACCTGTTTGGGAGGGCGGCACGTTTGCCAAACTCCATCCCAAACAGGTGCTTAGTGCCGTTAGTGTGTTTGGTTAGAATAAAATGGCATTTGAAATGGGTGGGACCCACGGGAATTTAAGTCCCAAACGGAGGTTTTTGAAAAGCACCTGGGAGGTGCTTTTCAAACGCCGGTTGGGACTCGGTTTTGAGAAAAAAAACATTAGGCCATCGTCTTCAAGCCACCCACCCTACCCGCTGATAACTCAGTTAACAGATGACAACCCAGTTGATAATACTTGATTGATATGGTTTTGGCTTATACCAGGAGAACTTCATTACCAACAAGCAAATTCAGCCGCGAAACACAAACCCAGATCAATTCTCCTCCTACTTATATGCAACCCAGCCGATTCACTCGCAGCCAAACTTTGATCGCTTTCGAAAGTACATACAACAGAAGACAGATGGTCTAGATTAAAAGGAATTTCCAAGTAAAATCATAGAGGATAACTACAATTTGTTTTCTAAGAAAAAAAAAAAAACCCTCTTTTATAAAATGAATTGACGAGCAGAGTAAAGCAGAGCAGAGGTGGGGTGGGAAGTGGTTCGTGAGTGAAGGTGGCGGTGCTAGAATGACTGTAAATTTAGCATAAATAAAGGGGAGGGGTTGAAAACTTGAAAGAATCTGGTTTTGATTTTGAGGGAAGATGTGAGAAACAATTTGAAGTTTGGCCGGTGGGATTGTGCTTAGAGAGAGACTGGGATGAAGGTGCGTAATTTGCTGGAATAGCTTTAAGTATATACTTTTTTTCGTATATACTTTTTCGTTGAAAAAAAGTTGGATTTTTTTTTAAAATATTTTTTTATTTTAAATTAATTTTTTTGATATTTTTTAAATTATTTTGATACACTAATATCGTAAATAATTTTTAAAATTTACTTGAATTATTAATTATATTATATTATAATTATTAAATTTACAATATTTAAAAAAATTATATATATACCCTTTTAAGTAATTTCACAAGTTAAAAGCAGTTTGTAAAGTTTGGAAACCAAACACCAAAACTCCTTTTTCTTCAATCTTCAACTCAACCACAGTTTTAACCAAACACTTTCCATTTTTAAAAACTCCATTTTAAAAACTTCATTTTCAAAACTCCATTTTAAAAACTCCATTTTCAACCACAACCGCAACCGCTACCGCTCTCCCAAACAGGCCCTTAAGCATCTAAGATTCAGTTTTGGCCCAAAATATTATTTTCCTTATATTTTAGCCCAATTAGCTTTTAAGAAAAATTAAGGGCTTGCAAGTTTGCCCTTTTATTATGGATTAATCATTTGGCTTCACTTACCATATCTTGTTTATTTTTATTTATTTATTTAATTGATATCCTTTTTATATCTCCTTTCTAAATAACTTTTAAATTTATCTATTAATTGATACCTATTCTCTGCAAAAAAAAATACAGAGAATATATAAATACAGAAAATTGTGACATCAAAGCGATTTATTTTCAACTGATTGTGATGGGAAAAAAGTAATGATTATTTCGTATGGACACAATGTAAGTGTTCGGCTTTGGCAAAGAGACATATCATATCAGTCATGTTCTTGGATATTTATGCTTCTTTTCCTTTTTAAATGTCAACCCTTATTAATTACATAGGTGTTTAAGAGTGATGTAGTGTTTTTTTTTTTTTTTTTTGTCTTTTTTAAAATCTCGTTTCATTTTTTTTTATAGATTTTATATATTAATATTAAAAAAAGATTTATTATGTTTCATGTTTGGTGATCTGTTGTCTTAATTATTTTTCGTTGAAATGATATAATATTCTTTTACCCAATTTTAAATATGATTCTATGCTCCAACTTTCCGCAGACAATATAAAAATCATATTATAAACTGGGTTAATTAGACCAAAATAACTTAATTGATGGTTATTGCTGTGAGTTATTTTTATATATATTTGTTTTATTTTTAATGCGAAAGCTTAATCTATATATAAACAAGTTCTAATAATTAGTGAGGTCATCGGACCATGTACAAGCTTCTTTATTTTGAATTTTTAATAAAAGACCATGTACAAGTTTAATCGTCACGCATTTATTTATTTACTTATTAAACGTCATATATTAAGCTTTTGTAAATTATATAAATTTCAGCAAAGCTTTTGCCGACCCAATTAGAGATCAAATCATAACCGACATGACCGACTAAAATACTCAATCGAAACTATAGGTTTATGAGGAAAACCAGGGCGTAAGCATGACCTGGCATTCAATGATTGATCATAATAAGACAATTAAATTGGTTGAGACCCACATATATTAATTCCTCTGACTTTTTTTTTAAAATCTAAATCAATTTACAATAATTGAATTTCATGATAATTCTCGCCGTCCTTTTCTAAGAGAAGATAATGTTGTTGCAATTTTTGTAAGGATCTTTTTTATAATGTCGTTGATTCCTTTTATTTTATTATTATTATTATTATTATTACGATAATGATGATGATGATCAATTACAGCTTTCGATTCCTAATTTATGAGAATTGGATTGGAACTCCTTTTTTCCTTTTCGTAAAAGAGATTACTATTTAGCATCTTCCTATCAAAAAGTGGAGGCTCTACTTCTAGTTTCATGGTATTAAAATAGTGTTTGAAAGTGTGGTATTATTTTTTTTTAAAATATTTTTGATAGTAATATATCAAAATAATATAAAATACTAAAAACAATTGAATTTGACACAAAAAGAGAATATATATATATATATATATATATATTTGGATGCGAGAAAACTCATCTTTGAAAACCGTATTTTATGGATCTAGATGAGCGAATAAAACCTTAATTATTTTAGGTTCTTATAATGAGCGTGCGTTCTGAATCGAATTCGAAACTAGATCACAAATCCTCTGATCTTGTGTGCGTGCAGGTCAACTAGCAATTAAAAATTAAAAATAAGGAAAATAAACAAAACAATAGGACAAAAAGGAAGAAAAAATATTGAAAATCATTATGCTTGTAATCATTCATTCACATTGAACAAGTCATTAATATAATTGGCAATTATGAAATGAGAGAAATCAAGAAAAATCGAGAGCCGTCTGGTTATGCAGCTGAAGCACAAGTGAGAGGAGGACATGGATATCCATGAAGATATATTCCAAGATTTATAAAGTATAATCGAGGTCCATGGCCCAATATTATATTCATAGAAAATATATTCCTGTCACCTTAAAAAACATTCCTTTCAGATTAAACAGGGCCACAGGCATGTGTTCGCAACATTCCCTGTATAAATACCACATCGGTTATGCTCCCTTGACGTGAATTGGTCCCAGAATGTCGACCACATGCTATTATTTTTCTGAATATTCCTAGTTTTTCAGGCCTCAAAATGTCATGTGTTTCTGTACCTAGCTGCTGGAACACCTACTTATAATATGGCTCCTCGTAAATTAAAATAAAAACATTTATCTAAAATCAAGAGATGTTAATATTAAAACTATATAAAACCCTAACTCATCTACGGGAGTAGGTTACTTCCTAGCTATTTCCCGATTTCTAATTCAAAGCTATAATATGATCAGAAAAACACACGCACACACATATAAAATAATACGTTAAAGAGCAAGTGGGGTCTTGGCCTAGCGGTTGAAGAAACTTGTTTTCTTTCTCTGCACCAGGGTTCAAGTCCCACCATGCACGTCTGTCACCCCCGCTGGTGTCTTACATGCTCACTGAGTTTGCAGAATGTTCAGTGAGTCCAAAGATTAGTTGTGGTGAGCATAAAGCTGATACAAACATCCCGGTTATATAAAAAAAAAAATACGTTAAAGGCTAAATGGAAGGGAAAAAAAAACCTTTCAATAAAAAAAAGAAGAAAAAAAGCCTTTGACAAACGTCCCATGCACGCCCATCTCATCTAGGATTTGCCAGCCATTATCGACCGACGACCAATGATCAAATCCTTTGGATAAACACTGGCCACGTCTCTGCATCTACTATTACGAAAATGCATCGAGTCAATGGCCTTATCAACTCAGATATCCCAGTGGCTCATCACAATCCGAGATGACTCATCTTGAAGCTTTCATGGCGTTGGATTGATCCCGCACGTAGTAAAACTCACCTGACAACCTTGGATGGGATCAAACCCTAAAATGAATCAGGTTGGTTGTCTTCAACCTTCAACCACATAAATGTTGATGTTATCGCGTGGTAAATTCTGCTCACCTACTTACCTAACGATTATTTCATGGGAGCAAGTTAAGTAACTTTTCTCTTTTTTTCCTCTCCGGTGCCGTCGACACCAATCCTATGCATACATTTATTACAAGTAATATATTTTATTAAGAAAAAGTCAACCCAATTTAAGACATCATTAATTTTAGTTGCAGATTGATTGATTTGGGGGTGGAAATCGTAAATTATCTATACAAAATTCAGTTATAAAAAAGAGATTAAAAGACAAAAAAAAATATTAATTGAGCTGTAAACTTGAATTCCAATAATTGAAAAGGAATAAAACATTTTGACCGTTTGTGTAGCGGTGGTGGTGTTGAAATTCTTCTAATAATTTCTGCTAATAGATTTTTAAATTATTTAATGGAAAAATAGTAATTTCTTTTCTTGTCAATTATTAAAAGTGCCTAACATATTATAATGGTACAGAATATTTTTCAAAAATAGTTTTTTATTAAAAGATATATTATAATAGTTTTTAATACCAGCAAATCATGCAATTATTAAGACAATATAAGAGATAAAAAAAAGAAATTAAAGAAAAAAGAAAGACGGATCACAATCATGGAACCGCTGGCTCTACCGTTGGATCACAGTATTATAATCCCACCGAACGATTAAAAATGTAATGAAGCACCGCCCTCCACAAAAAAAAAGACAGAAGAAGAAAAGGCACTCAAATATGTCCTCATCTATATTTATTTATTTTACCTTATGCTACATGACAATTCTTCTTTTGACATATTAAGCTGTGGACTGCAGAAATAGCCAATCAAGTCCTTGCATTTCTGATTTTTTGGCATTATGAAAATTCCCTACTATAAATGGCATATTCTAAACATTATTGGTAAGCTTATAATTTAATTTATATATGTTTTTTATTTGACAGTGTGTGCATTCAAATATAGAACTTTAAAATAAAACTAAAACTAAATATTTTCCTAGTCAATAAATCTATAATTAAATTTGTGCATTTATGAAAAAATTATTTCTCATAATCTTCAAAGCCAAAAAATAAATAAGAAAAAAAAATAATCCAGGCGAAACAATTTGTGCGTCTCTCTCTCTCTCTGCTTTTAACAAATACCGGTATCAGTCCTGTCACTCACAGCTCAAGCTCCTCCCCCTCCCCCTCTCCTTCTCTCTCCACGCAGCCACTGTCACTTCACTGAAACAAAAATTAACCACTCCAATTTTTTATCTTTAAAAAAAAACATATTAAAACCCTCATAGTTCATCAGCTAAAGAAAAGAAACTCTCTTTTTTCTACATTTCCTCATGAGAAGCAGCGGCACTAGCAACCACCGGTGACTTACAACGTCGTTGTTTTTGTCCACTCCGATTTTTTCATGGCGAAGAAAGAAAACGACGACGCCTCTCAAACCTTCCGCGCCTTGGTAGAAAGGGCAGACCGGAAATTCGGGCGAGTCCGTGACCTACCATTGTACGGACGCGCACCGCAGAATCACTACTTCCAGAAAGTATTCAAGGCGTACATGAGGCTATGGAAGTACCAGCAGGAGAACCGGTCAAAGCTAGTTGACTCCGGTTTGAACCGATGGGAAATTGGAGAGATCGCGAGTCGGATCGGGCAGTTGTATTTTAATCAGTACATGAGGACTAGTGAAGCTAGGTTTTTAGTGGAAGCGTATGTGTTTTATGAGGCGATTTTGGAGCGGAAGTATTTTGATGCCCGCGGAAGTGGTAAACCGAAGGTTGATGTGGGTGTTAGGTTTAAGGAGTTGAGATTTTATGCTCGGTTTTTGCTTGTTGCTTTGATTTTCAACAAGGTTCATATGGTGAGATTGCTCGCTGAGAGGATTAAAGGTCTTGTTGATGATAGCAAGACTAATTTTCGTGTAAGTTGCCTTTTTATTTTATAATTCCTGTGTTTTTTTTTGTTTTTGTTTCGGAAGGAGAAAATGTGTAGGTTTTGTTGATTATTGGGGTGAATATTGAATTTTGGCTGTAGATATTTTTTCTCTTTTTTTGGTGGATTATCGTGTTCTTTTTAATAGTTAGGTATTGACTTTGATTTTTTTTTTTTATTCATGATAGCTTCTTTTCTTCTTCTTCTTCTTTTTTTTGCCGGGAGGGAGGACTTATTAATCGAGCTTGGTAAGGAAGGAATTTATGGAATAGGAGATGCTGACGGTGGTTTTCAAGAAAACTAGGCGGCTTGTTTGATGTTGAAAGGCAATTTTTTGGGTTAACTAGAAGTAAGTTTGTTGAATTTGTGGAAATTGGAGCGTAATTTTTATGTTTTGAGGTGACAGAATGAAAATTAAGTTTAGTTTGACTGTTGAGGAAAAAGAATTTGAAATCTCTGAAGTTATTATGATGCTTTGTTTCTCTGGAGATGGGTTTCAACCGTAGTGTAGAGAGGTTGTTGCAAAACACTGGAGAGTTGGGTTTCTATTTTCATTTATCGAAATAAAGACCTTGGAACAGAGATTTGTTTTAATTCTGCTGCAGATAAAGCAGCAGCAATCCTAGAGAGGCTCAATTCCTTTTAGGCCCAGGAGATCAGGGGCAGACCTAGAGGATTTTGTGTTTGAGTTTTCAAAAATTTCCATGCTCATCTACTTTAAACAATTTGTTTGATAAAAGTTGACACGCTGCTATGGGAGCTTTTCGCGATCTAGATCTATTAAAGTTATTATCGCGGGACCTGCCAAACTGGATGTGGCATCTGGTTTTATTTGATTACAAGTGGATAATTTATTTTTTTTCTAATTGCAGTTGGTATTTGGAATCTATATGCCTTACATATTTTATGGTAAGCTCAGTTGCTGTAGCTATCCTTTTTTTTTTAAAAAAAAAATACACTTTTTGTGGAAAGAAGCATGGCCTTTCAACTTCAGTTAGAGGTTGCGGAATTATTTTACTGTTATGAGAATTGGTGAAGGTAGAGGCAAGAATGAAAATATGTCTTTCTGAATGTAGGGGTAAGTAAGGCATTTGCAGAACTATTGAATCGAGTGGTGGTAATTTCAGTTAAGTTGCCTGGCTGACAGTTCTGGCTCAGATGAGGGGCTTCCAGTTCTAGAGAAAGGCTGGAAAGGGGGGAAATGAGAGAAATGAACAGAAAGAAATCCAGTCCCGATTCCATTAAAAATTGTGGCAGTACTGATGATGGTCTTCAGGATGTATAATTGGTGTAAAAGTTTTAACTCCTGAAGTGAGTTCTTACATTGAAAGACTTGAACACCTGAAGGCCAAAGCTGAAATGCGGTGGGTGCATGGATCATTCAAAAAATTAACTCTTATAATTAAAAGACAATAATAATCATTTAAGCTGTGTTTAGAACCTTAAACTTGATTGGTCCAGATTAAAAGGGTGAAGTGGGCGCATATTGGCACCCTTTATTTTTTCCTTCTCCGACCATCTTGGAGCATCTTGTCCACATGATCAAGAGCACCAACAATGCTCATAATCATTGGAAGATGGTTTAGTTGGCCTAGTTGCCCTGGTTTTCCCAAAGTGACAATTGATGGATCATTGCCAAGAATGGAAGTTAAGCATTAGAATTAGCGAGGCTGATGGGTTGAGGCAACGGATGCAATTCCTAGTCGTACTTCTTATATGGTATAATGAATAATTATTCACACTAAGTTTGACATTTATGCGTGTCTATATGAGACATCGGCTCGGAGGCATTTCTTAAATATGTCCAAGTTAATTAGAGAAAACTAAGTTCAAATACTGCATTTAACTTCCTGTTGATGCTTGCATGAATAAAAGCAAATGGTTTATTTGTTCTCAGGAAACGAACTTCAAAGAATGGAAGCTAGTGGTGCAAGAAATTTTCCGCTTTATGGAAGTTGATACCGCCTTCACAAATGTCAGGCCTTTGCGGTACTGTGCTCTGTTTGATTCCCATCCAGCTTCTCGTCCTTATTTGGCTCGTTTCCATGCGAAGAAGATTGTAAAATTTAGAGATGCGCTCTTGACAAGCTATCATAGAAATGAGGTAAATGTTTTTTGATGTTTGTAATGCTGTTTATTGATAAGGTCATATGGAGCTTGTACTGAGAATTTTCCCAATAAGAGAAACTATTTATAACCTGTTACCTTGTTTTTCATTTTCAGGTTAAATTTGCAGAACTTACTTTAGACACTTACAGGATGATGCAATGCTTAGAATGGGAACCTAGTGGATCTTTCTTCCAAAAGCATCCTGTTGAATCAGTTTACCAAAAGCATCCAGTGGAATCGAATGAAAATGGCACTGTAATTGATCATTCTGGAGCTGCTTCTGGATTGATAGATATAAACTTGGCTGCAGATTTGACAGATCCAACTTTACCCCCAAATCCCAGGAAAGCTGTTCTTTATCGTCCGTCAGCGACCCATTTCCTAGCGGTTAGTTCCGAAACTCTTACATATTGATTTTACAAGAGTTACCCTTCTCTTTTTGTATTCACAGTTAGGCTACTCTGCTTTCAGAGTGACTTATTATCAGGATTTCCTGGAAACCAGGCCTAATTTGAATCTCTGCATTTCTTTATAGAAAAAATGTGCGTGATTCCTTCCCTGGCTTGGAGTATAGGAATAGGCAGTGCATGTCGTGGCAAGGTTTTTCTCTGCATGTTAACTTTGTATAGGATGGTTACATTTTTTTGTAAGACACAATTATGTTGGTGGTAGAACACAGCTTAATTTAGCAAAATCTTGTACAAAAACATGTAGTTTACTTGTTGAAAACCATGATACAAGTCTACTAATGAAATAGTTTTCCCATTGGAAATCAGTGTCTAGGGATCATAGATAAATTTGCAATCATTTCACATTTCTTGAGGGCATTTTTTATTCTTCATTCCCTTCACTGGGATGGAAGGCTAATTTCAGTTTGACTATCGTGCACAGGTTATGGCAACGATTTGTGAAGAGCTCCCTCCAGAGAGCATTGTGCTGGTATATCTATCGGCATCAGGTTGATGATCCTCCATAATGCCAGTAAAATTCAACTAATTATATCTTGTCACCCTAGGCTTATTGTCTTAATGAATCTATTGTTCAGGGAAGGCTGTGTGTAGTAATCTTTCTCAGGCAGAAAGCTCTGGGGAATCAAGAAAATCTTCCAAAGACAAGGTTGTCTCTGGAGAATATGGCACAGAGAAAAGCTCTGCACCTGAATCTCATTGTAACGGCAAGAGAGAGTCAAGTGACTACTCTGACAATTATCTCTGGTTAGGTCCTCGGGGATATGGTGGTGAGTTGCTCTCTTTATCGCTGCTCGTCCTAGTGTTTAGCCTCAGTTTGTTATTCCAAGAGTAATTAATCACAGCTATTCCAAATTACTTTTATGAACTTCCAATATTGCTGTTCCACTCTAAGGTGTGATGCTTTTGGATTTTCAGGGTCAAATGCACTTTACCCTGGCGATATAATTCCTTTTACACGAAGACCTCTTTTCTTGATTATTGATAGTGACAGCAGCCATGCATTCAAGGCAGGTTTCATAACCAGTATATGACTTGACATAGAATTTGGATTTATCGTACCAGTCTACAGTTCTTAGAATTGACCATTTCTGGCTTGTGAGTGAGGTTGCATTTAAATTCAACATGGTGGATTTTCATGTCTACAAATATTATTGAACATGATGGATTGTAGAATAAGCTTGTCCATTGATTTGTGTGTTTTTGGGGATGAGACAATAAGTTGCAGATTGTTTTTTTTTTTTTTTAAAAAAAGAGGATACGTTGCAGAGGATCTTTCTATATCAAATATTGCATCAGTGGAATAACCTGCTGTTTACATACTTAGGCACATAAACATTGCACTAGCTTTCGTCAAACAATTGGGTTTTAAATGCATTAGAATCTTAAATTAAATCAATATCCTATTTGAAGAGCTATCTGCATAGATGATACTACCTGTTGGTATGATTTACTTGAAAATTGCCACACATTTCTATATAAGAAATTCTTTTTAAGATGAACCAGAGTAATTGATCTACAAAACCTATGCAGTAAAGTTTTTTACTTTTAATCCACACCTGGTGCGTTTGACTGATGTACATAGTAGATGCAAAAGCTGAGGTGATATTTTCAACTGACGCACACTACACCTCCACCTGATTGAATTTTAACCCCTTAAACAATATGCTAGAGCTGATTTAATTGTTGACCTCCTTTGATATCGACTTTGATGGAACACATTAATCTTTAATGGTTTGGGGAGGAAGCAGCTGGGTGCCTAAAGCCTCGCCATATAACATGTATTTAGATCCGACTCCCTTGTACCGAGATCAAATTGTCTTGCCAGCATATTTGCGAAGGGATTTATGTGGAAAATATTCAACACTTCTTTTCAGTTATCTGAGGGGTGCATCATACCTAGGATTTTCTGCATTTCGGCCTTGCCCTTTAGAGTTCTACTTTATCTGTCAAGTTGCTTATTTGAGAATTGTGGATCATTTTCTCAGGTCCTGCATGGTGCAGAAAGGAGAGAGCCGGCTGCCCTGTTTCTTTCACCTTTGAAACCAGCATTCAAGAACCTATCTGCTGTTGATACAACACATAGTGGAAGTCAGTTTACATTTTTCTTGACTGCTCCTCTGCAGGCATTCTGCCAGATGGTTGGCCTCACTTCTGCTGATTCTGATATGGTACGTTGTTGGCCTAAGTTCTTAAATTTTTATGATAATCTTCTCATTCCTATCTGCTCTCTTATGGCTAACCGGACTGCTTTTAGGATTTTTACAATGATGCTGAGGAGATACTGTCCATTGCATTCTCTGAGTGGGAGGTTATTCTTTGTACATCAAAAAGCCTGGATCTGGTTTGGGCGCAAGTTTTATCCGATCCATTTCTAAGGAGGCTTATTCTTAGGTATATTTATCTCTCATTAGAAGCAAAGTAGTAAACTGGGAAATAATTCAATATTCTTTATACTATCTCTCATTAGTCTGGATGCTGTTGGATTTTAGCTAATCTGCTAACATGTGTTAACGGAACGTGTATTCAGATTCATATTCTGCAGATCCGTGCTCTCTGCTTTCTGCCCTCTTGAAGATGAGCAATATCTTCCCGTTTGCCTGCCCCATCTTCCCAATTCTGTCTCTGCGAGATGCGAAGCTGTGCAGTCAGCTGTAATTCGGCTTGCAAATCACCTGAAGGTGGCAGATTGTTTTCAGTTTGATGACACATAAGGAAGACAAAACTATAAAAATGCAGGTTTCTGTCTCTCAAGTTCCATTTAACTTCATGAGGTAAATAACTCCTGGAATTCGATCGGTTGGTATAACAGCACTTCAAAGAAGTATAACTTGCTGATAGGGCTTAAGCTGGTGGTCAATAATAGAACATTGGTTGAGCATGACATGCAAACTCGTTAATTCTCTGGTCAGCATGTTGTGGTTTGCTGTTTTTGGTGGTACTTTATGATCTGCGGTTGTATATGAATATAGCTGCGTAGCTGTCCAGGTGTATAGATTTACACTATTTTAGAGTTGTTTTCAAGCTAGTGCTAAGTTTTGTACCCTTGTAATAGAAAATCAGGTTAGTCGTATGTTTTCAAATTTTTTGAAAAAAGTTATAGTGGTAATGGATTCATACATTATTGTTGAGGCTGCGGGAGAGGCATATACATGTAAATGGGTCCGGAAATTGAAATTTCTGAATCCTTTCAGCTGTACATTTTACAAATTTGACTCGGCTGCTTTTGAGCTCTTTGGTTTGGTGTCGTAGCTCCTGTTGCGCACTTCATGTAATGATTAGCATTAATTTTCTTTACTTCCTTTTCATATTATTTAAATATTACTTATAAATAACTTAATTGTTGCAATGCATCATAATTTATGGTAATGACAGAATTTAGATTCGTAAGATCAAACAAGATTCATCATTTCATTTTATTTTGTGAAGAAAAATAGGAAGGGGAACAAATTCTTCAATGTTACAAAATATTAACCATAAGCATGAACGAAAGAGTGATGATACTTTGTTTTATCAGGTTGCTCTTGATTAGTGTTTTTTTGTCTATTGTCTTTGTTTGTCTTTATTTATCTCGAGACTCTAATAAAAAACTACTTTAGATATATAATTATGTTTTGATTTGTCTGGGAAAAGAATCACATGTATTTGACAAAACATGGAAGCAAAAAAAGAACCTTCGTCGACACTAGAAATGATTGGTTTTGCATAAATAACTTTATTAATTATTTTTTTGTTGATTCACTTTAATATTTTATTTGATAAATTTATTTTTCAAATAAATCTCACTTATTATAATTTATTATTGTAATTTTAAGTGATTGGAAGCATACATACCTAAAAATAACTCATGAGTTGAATTTATATTTAAACTTCTAGTCCCGTAGACCAATAAATCTTTTTTTTTTCTTCTCTTCATTATAATTTTTCTCTAATCTATTTCATGTTTATTTTTATCACAAATAATTACCTAGCAATTAATGATTGCTATGCCATTCATAAGTCACTCATTACATTCAATTCCATCTAATGAATGTTCACCTATTATATCCAATTAAGCATTTTCAGCTACTAATGAGCCTGTTTGGAAGGACGGTTGTGGTTGCTTTTTGAAAGTATTTTTTTATTTTAGAAATACATCAAAATGATATTTTTTTATTTTTTTAAAATTATTTTTGATATCAGCACATCAAAATAATTTAAAAACACCAAAAAATTTCATGTAAAATGAATTTCTTTTTTTGAAAAAATACGGTACAACCACACCTCCCAAACAACTTATAAAATTATGGTGAACTATTGTCATGTTCACAATTTTTACAAACAAGCTACTATGACAACCATATCTCCTATATGGTATGCTACAAGCTACCTTGATCACCACCTCTTTTATATGGTGAGCTACCATACTTATAAGTAAATGAAAAATGATATAAAAAAACAAAAATGACCAGGGCAAATGAAAAAAATTCTTTTTCTCACCTCTAACTTTGACCCCAAAACTTTTACATTCATCATAGATTCTTTTATACCCCACCAGTATAACCATCAAAAGGTTCTCTAAAATGCATATATGAGACTTTGTTTTGCGGGTATATAGAAGCATTCAAGCTCGTTATCAATTGCAAAATTCCCAAAATCCATCAAAATATTTTTCTATGAATTCATCAATAACATCATTAATGAGAAATTGAACAAAGCTTTGCTTGTTTCCTATCTAAACTATTCTTATTCCTCATTCGTACATGTGTCTGAAATCTTTTATGACTAATAACATAAACACATTAAGACGAAGAGTTACATGTCCTTAATCATCCTCATTACTTTTAATTTATCTCTAACAACTTGTTCAACATATGAGAGTACCCAAAGAGATTATATTAGCTAACAACAACAACTTAGAGCTTTCCATATATATATATATATATGAAAGTATTTAGTTGTATTTACCCAATTTAGTAAGAAAACTTAAGTCCCAATTTACATGTCAAACAACAGAGATTATATTAGTTGTATTTTTTTATTCTATGTTTTTTATGTTTTAAAATTATTTTAATATTATATATATATAAGAAAATGAAAATGAAAATGAAAAAAAGTATTTTAAATTTTTATTTTTTTTTAAAATTAATTGATAATACAAAACCAAAAAATTTATAAATCTAAATAAACATATGACAAAAGCATGATGCATATAGTACCAACTAGATTGAACTTCCTAACTACAAGAAAAGTACGGTCTCTGTCCTTCAACCAATAAGATTCGAGAACTAAGCCTCAACGATCCGCGTCATCACTCTAAAACCACATCGTAGCCGGTCACATCAAGCAGAGAAAACACAACTTAACATTGTTTGAACCGTTCGATTATAAAGAGAGAAAGCACAAAGATACCCAATAGTACCCCTCCGATTCTTACTCTAAATCTCTATAAATATACCTCGACCGCTTCTTCTTTCAAACTTTACCAAAATTTCCGAGTTTCAGAGAGATTCCTGAGGAGATTCCAAGGTGCCTTTTTTTTTGTAACTCTCTCCTTCATTAGGGTTTCTGATTAAATTCCTTGGTTGTTCATTAGGGCTTCATGGTGTTTTTAATTGCAAACTGTTCTGATGGGTTTTAGGTTTTTTGAATCTTGTGGATTCTTGAATCTGTTTCTGAAATTGATGGGTCTTGTTCGAGATTTAGGGTTCCTTTGTCCATTAAGTGTCAATAAAATGTTATTCTACAATTGATTTGATATAATTACGGTTATTGATTTTAACTTTGTAGTCATTGGTTTGCGATCCAGGGCTCTTTTGGCATTTTAGTTCTTATAAAGTGTTTTTTAACATCTTTAGTCGTTAAGATTTCTAAACAGCGGTTATGTTTGGTTTCTGAGAAAATGCTAGGAAGCTGTGTTAATGAATGTTAACATGTTAATCTCTTTAGATTTTCGACTGTTTTCTTGGAGACTTAAAAGTGTTGCTTGTGTCAATATATATATATATATATTGTGGCTCGCCTGCTGATAAGATGATTGTTTATGATGTTTTGTTGCCGGTGTGTGTATAGATGGCCCGTACCAAGCAAACTGCTCGTAAATCTACAGGAGGAAAGGCCCCAAGGAAGCAGCTCGCTACCAAGGTATTATTGCCTTCTGACCTGATTAGTTTTTTCTTCAAATTTTTATAATCTCTTGATTGATAAATCATGTTACGTGATTATAGGCTGCCCGTAAGTCTGCTCCAACCACTGGTGGAGTGAAGAAGCCCCACAGATATCGCCCTGGAACTGTTGCTCTTCGGTCAGTCAATGGTTCCTATCTGATGCATTTCTTGTTACCGACAAACTTTCAATCTTATATGTTTATGCATGCAATGCAGTGAAATCCGTAAATATCAGAAGAGCACGGAGCTCTTGATCAGGAAACTCCCATTCCAGAGGCTTGTTCGTGAAATTGCCCAGGACTTTCAAGGTATATATGTTTAATTATTTTAATGGCTTATCCTTGATGAATGAAAGTGGGGTTTTGATGCTTATGATTACATTTTATGCTGCGCAGACTGATCTGCGTTTCCAGAGCCATGCGGTGCTGGCCCTGCAAGAGGCAGCTGAGGCATATCTTGTGGGTTTGTTTGAGGACACCAATCTTTGTGCCATCCATGCGAAGCGTGTCACCATCATGCCCAAGGATATCCAGCTGGCCAGGAGGATCAGGGGTGAGCGTGCCTAAGTGACATGCTGAAATGGGAGACAGAGGTGGGCTTTTGATCAGTTTGATCAGCAGCAACCAAGTTGTTTAGGTCGTAGATTGGACAGGTTTGTGGGTTTGTAGTGTGTTAGGAGAGGCTGTGTGATGTTGGGGGGGTTAATAGAAAGGTGGTGTTTTTAATCTTGTAATGTGGGGGATGTGAACCTCTCGGTATATTTTCGCCTGTTAAACTCTGTTGAATGTTTTCTTTCGCCACAGCGAAGTGGTGTTCCTGACAGACATGCTATTATTTTGGATCTAATTTTTAGTTTGTTAAATTCATGTGTTTGATCGTTTTGGTGCTCTCCATTGTGAGTTCTGGTGGTTTGTGAGGTGTCAGAACGATATTAATGGTTTGGGCTTTACGACTGCCCTCGTCAAAATTGGCGGGCGGGTGGTTTGGCCGACACGCTTTGCTTTCCGGTGGAGTGCGCCGTGGGTTTTTGTTTTGATTCTGCGTGTTGTGCACCTCCTTTCCGTAATAATAGTACCTATGGAGGACAAGGGGTATCATGATAAGATTATTTTTTATTTTTAAAAGAAATTTAGATGTTTATAAATTAGTACTAAGTTTTTGGATTGTCAAGTTATTTGTTAACCAATAATAAATATTTTTTTCTGTGAAGAATCTATATTTAGTTAAATAATAAAATATTATGTTTATATATTAATCTATATTAAAGTATGCATAAAATTATTTATATAATATAAATATATATTTTAGGCTGAAATTTGGTAGATTTTAGAAGAACTTGAATGGTATTTATATTTTATTTATTATTTATCAAGTATAAAATATTTAATATTTTTTGAAGTCAGAATTGTTTTTACTCGAGTCAGGGTGGGTGACCAGATTAAATTGACTTTTGGCCTATGCATTGCATTTTTAAAAGTGTTTTTTTTTAAAATGTTTTTTTTTAAAAAAAAATTGTAGTTTTCTTAGATATTTTCAAAAAATAATTAATATATTATTATAATACATTTATAAATAAAATATTTTCAAAATTTACAACATAAAAATAAATTTAACATTTATAACATAAAAATATATATTATTATAATACATTTATTAAAAATATTTTCTTTAAATCTGTTAAAATTAATTCCTGTGATCGTTCTCCTTGAATATTTGTTCTTGGTAATGATTTTTTTTTGAGTTGACATGGCAATGCCAACTTGTCGGTTATCTGCGAGTAAATGATTTCATTAGTGTCGTAGCTGCACGCAAACTATATCAGGCTAAGAACATCTCTAATGTTAGAGGCATATTAATAAAATGGCATTTTCAATACTGTACAAATATTTTTTTGTTGCTTGTGCTTTCTAATAATAAAAAGCCAAATATATTTTAATATATTATTTTAAATATAGTGTAATTATTTTTTTATACAATTAATATATGATTAATTTATACCATTAACAAAGCAATCGAAACAACATGGTTTTTCCTATGGCAATTTCCTCCACAGAAAATAATGGAAATGGACATCCAATGGTTAATGAGAAAAATAACATCAAAGGATCACTGAAATCAAATGATAAAAAGAGAAAATTGGAAAAGCTAATCATACTATCACTTTTTTTTCCACGCAATTTCATAGTTTCACAATATTGTTTTTTTTTTTATCTATTCAGCCTAGAGACAATTTAATATTTGTCCAAAATATAAAGAATAATAAAAGAAGAATAGAGAAAAAAAAATTGAAAAACTAGTGTCGATGGACTTTTTTGTGTTTTTATAATGATTTTTTTTTGTTTTTATCAGGTTAACTTGGAGACAATTTGATATTTTACCAAAATATTAAAAAAAAAGTTTATGGGCACATGTGGCTCACCTATAACATGTGGAGTTGTGGACCATTCAAGGGTACATGAATATTGACATTAAAAAATGCCTTTCCATTGTGTTGTTGAAAGTGTTTCTCGTTTAATATCTTTAGTCATAAGTTTGAAAAATTAATGTTTGTTGACATTATATTTTCTTACTCATTTTTTTTAGCTTTGTGATTTTTTATGTTTATTTTTCTATTGAGTTATTCGAATCCCTATGATCTAGGTCACGAGTTTGACAGATTAATTCAGGTTTGCTTACCCTTTATTACCCGAGTTATAGAATTTTTCATGCTAACTAAGATTAATTTGAGTTTTTTTTTGTGTCTTTTTATCATTTAATTTTGTTCGTTTGGCATTTAATCAAATTGAAAATTGAGCTATATCGCTTCTCTCTTTTCATAAAAATATATTTTTCTAGGTTATCATTTTTTTTTAATTCTATCCATTTGCTATTATTACTTATTTTTTCATGAATGAAAATAAAATCAACTTCCATTACTGCAATTGCAATTTCTCTCCTTTATTACGTTTTTGCGCTACATACTCATTATTTTTATTAGGAAAAAAACCCTGCTGCATAGCGGAAATACACGACCAGCACAAGCTATTTCTCGCATAAAACAATGTTTCAATTTTCTGTAAGTCTATCTAGTCTTCACCGATCATGTCATGCCGGCTGAAATCAACTATGAGCAACAACAATAAATAAATAAAGTGTATTGCAAATAATTATCTAGTAGATGATCTATTGATTAAAATTAAGATTAAAATGTTTATTTCTCTTGTAATTTCATGTGTGAGCCATGTAATTGTTAATGTAATAATTACTGAAGATTTATATGACTGTTAATTTTAAGGGTCCATAAATTTAGTCGAGGTACGACGTCACCCTAACCCGATACTCACATTAATAATAATAAAAAAAAAGTACTTAGCAAATCGGACCGATTTCTTACGAATAGAGCCAACCACGTGAAATACAAACATACAGGTTACTCTCCTCCTTTTTCTCTCCAAATAAAAGGTATTTTTATGCCTTACATATTAATTAATCGAGATTAAATAATTAATATGAATAATTTTAAAAATAAACCTTTTCCGATTTTTAAGAATGATAAGCAATCTTAAATACACAAATTCTGTACATTAACTTGGAAAGTCAAAAGAAATAACAAAGCTACTATAACCAGTCTAACACCTTCTGTTATATTATTCTCCCATTTGCCCCAACGGCAAAAAAAAAGATTTGAACCGTTAGAGCCGTTAGTTTGTCTTGGTGGAAACCCGCCAACCTCGGATTTTTCTTACGTGTCTAAACAAACGAAACCCTCTCCCTCCCTCCCTCTCTGAATTTCTCAAAGACTAATATTAATCTTGCGATCCTGTTCTTCAATTTTCCAAATTGGGAAGATGCACCAAGAAACATTTCCATAATGCTGTCTTCCAAACAGAACCTACGCCTGAGTCGGTTGTTGTCGGAGTAGTTTGTTGCCTCCATTGCTCTTAAACTCCTTTCTTAAACCATCTTTCCCTGAAAATTCCATGCATTAGTTTTCTCTCTTTATACAGACGCAATATCTTTTCATGTTCTCTAAGATTTCTGGCTTTTGTTTTGTTTCTTCCTCTCCTTCCTTCTTTTAGCTTCTTGAATGTAATTCTGTTTTTTCATGTACCTGGTATGGTTAAGAATTTTGTCCCTGGAGATTTCATAACATTGAAAACTTTTTTTTTCATTATTGTTTATTCTGAGCCCTCTTTCTGCATCAAAACTTAGCAGATGGAACGAACAAGCATCACAGATCAATCCAAAATCTACCAGTCTCTCAAACAATAGCCTCGAGGATCTTATCTGAGGTAACGATCTTCTTCTTCTTTCTAATTTCATGCATTTCAGCTTCTGTTGTTATTTAAGGTTTATATACCTCTTTAGAGGTTTCATTAGGATACTTAAAATGTAACAATTCTGATAGAAAGCAAAGCAAGACTTGAAGAATATTATTTGATTAATTATATTTTTCAGCACCGTTTAGGAATTTATTTGAAGATGGTTTTATTACAAAAAAACTTGATTGCTGAGTTTTGAGTTTTATTCATTGGATTTCTTCCATCTCCTTCTTTTCCCTCGCCATATCTTTCCTGTTTTACATCTTCTCCTTTCCAGTTAGCATGCAATGCTTCAGAATTTGAGACCAGGTGGTTCACATCATGATCATGTGATGTTGTTCTTTGTTGTAGCTAGAAACCAATATCAATTTTTGCAAAGTAAGATGCAGCAAGCTAAGGGTAAAGTTGAAGAGGAGCTGAGGAATATGAAGGAGATATTGACTGTAGCAGAAAGGGAAAGAGATAGAGCTCGCGATGAGCTTAAGGAGATGAAGAAGGTAGCCGATGAATCAGATGCCATTTTAAAAGAAGCAATGTCTAACGGTAAGACTGCTGACATATTTACGGAACTCAACTCAGTAGTGGAATCGTTTGTCAAAATCAAAGCAAGAGTTAAAGATCAAAGAAATGACAATCACATCTTTGAAAGTTGAAGTTGGAAAGCTACGAGAGATGGAGGCCAAATTGCTAGAGAACGACAACTCATTTGAAAATCTGAAACAGGAGTTCACTAAAGTTAAGTCAGCTGAGGCACATTCATTGGATTTATTATCCCAGAGCAAGAAAAGAATTCAAGAACTTGAGGCTGAGGTACAGAGAGGGAAAGAATCAGAAATGAAATTGTTAGATTCATTTGTTGCTCAAACAAAGCAGCTTGAACAGACCAAGTTACTGCTTGAAGAGTCGAAGCTTGAGATCACCTCCCTTCACACGAGGGTAGAGGGATGGGAGAAACATGGTGGGGATAAAATTTCATTGCAGAAAGAATTAGAAAGTCTCAGGTCTGAACTTCAGTTGGCAAGACAGGCCGGGGGAAAACATTCAGCATCAAAGACCAAGAATCGATTTGAGGGGATGGAATTGCTTAAACATGAACTGAAGCTGGCGACCGAGGCAGAAGAGAATAGCAAGAAGGCAATGGATGACCTGGTATTAGCCCTATCTGAAGTTGCAACAGAGGCCAGCCATACAAGGGAAAAGCTCGTGTTAACCCAGAAAGAGCTGGAGCACTTCAAAAAGGAGGCAGAAAAGTTTCAGGAGAATTTAAATAGCATTGAGGACAAGTATAGGAATCTTCTGAATGTAGCAGTGAAAGAATCTGATCGATATAGAAAAACAACTGAGAGGTTGCGAATAGAGGCTGAAGAATCACTTCTGACCTGGAATGCGAAAGAGACTGGCTTTGTGGATTGTATCAAAAGAGCTGAAGATGAAAAGTCCTGTGCATTGAAAGAGAACAGTAAACTTCTTGAATTGCTTAAGACAGCAGAAAACATGAACGGGATTTCTAAGCAGGAGACCCAGAAGGTGCGCGATATACTTAAACAGGCCCTGAATGAAGCCAATGTTGCAAAAGAAGCTGCAGGAATTGCCAGGGCTGAGAATTCCCAACTCAAAGATGTCTTGGCTGAAAAAGACATTGCTTTGGTTTTCATAACTCAAGAGAACGAGAACCTCAGGATTAATGAATCTGCAGCTCTCGAACATATCAAAGAGTTGAAGAAATTTCTCTCAGAAGCCTCAGAAAAGGAGTTTATCGTGGAAGATAAGGAAACCCAACTGAAGAAAAAACCACAGAATGCGCAGGAGAAGCAGCACAAAGATGGCAAGAAGCCGGGCCATTCGTGCAGTTGCCATCTTAAAGAGCTAATAACTCCCCATAAACACAGGGATGCAGATGAGAACAGCAAAACTCCTGATAAAAAAAACAATCATGATGGGGATGGGGAATCTGTAAAATCTGATCCGCTTAGGGGATCGATATTTGATGATCAAGCAGAATCACCAATAGCAAAACCAGAGGACTATGATCATCTAGATGATCCGGAGAATGAAAGAAACTCCATGAGAAAACGAGCATATTTACGAAGATTTGGTGATATTATACTGAGGAGAGGGGGTTCTAACAGAAGGGGACAACCAGTTGGTGGTGAGGGTCCCAGAAAAGAACTATCATTATAGGTGAACAATCGAATCTGCTTGATTTCTGCATGCTTTTTAAGTTCGTTTCACAAGTATAGAGATAGTTTTTCCTTCTTTCACGAGGCAAGAGGTTCACCTGTCCTAAGAATTCAGTGTGATAACAAAAAATTTGAGATTTTCACACAAAATTTCGAGATTAAATTAGATATTCACCTCTTAAGAATCTTGAACAACCGATTTTATTCACTCACTTGAGTTCATATTGCGAATATATTTCTCTTTATCTACATGCATTACTTTGTTACCTGAAAAATAGAATATTAAACATTCCAATGCCTAAATAGCATCTTTGTAAATTTATTTAATAATACAATGTGAGGCATATACTGCGTAATTCTCTTCTTCTAATTGATCAAATCATATACAAATGGGGGATGCAGAGACAACTTCAAATCGGTTCTTTAGCTATGTAATGATATGATTAAAATAAATAAATTAACAACAACAATAATAAAAAGCCAATGACTCATAAAAAAAATGTTAATTACCATACCCTTTAAATGTTCTTAACGATCTTATTTGATTATAAAATAAAAATTAAATGAGAATTAGATAACTTTATAAAATAAACTAATGTAATTGTTTATAATTCATATTAATGCTGAATAAGTTAAGAAAACCTCAACTTTTTTAATAGTTTTAGCAAATACAAATAAAAAGTTGGAAGATGAATTTAGAAAAAAAGAAAAAGAGAGGCAGGTGCTTCACTTTTCATTAAAAACCAAAATCGTGATAAAAAAATAAAAATAAATTTAGTAGCCATGTGAACACGGGAACCATTGATGGATGCTTTAACAAAATATTTTTGGTCCCTGCTCCACTAAATAATCGCACGGTACAAGAAACCACCGACCGATTTTTCACACTCTTCTCCGTCCAAGCATTTAAAAGCTACTTTGGCCCACGTTTTTTTGTTTCATTTTTAATAAAAAAAAAGTTTATTCTTAACTCCATGAAACAATTCAAGCGTTTAAAATTCTTTTCATCAGTATATATATAAATATATAGTTTTATATATTTTATGAAAAAACTTTAGATTTTTATTATTATATGAATTGATATAAAACTGATTTTCGAGATCAAACAAAAAAAAAGTAAATTCATAGTTTACATAAGTAATTTTTTTTATAGCCTCCCTTAATATATGCTCTTAAAATAATAACGAAATAAACAAATTTATTATGGGAGTCAACGTCTCCGACCACTTGACCCATATAGGTTAAAAAAAATGGTCCACGCGTTTTAATAAAATACCTGAAATGGAAATTAAAAAAAAAAACGTGATTCTTATGCTATAAATATTTATCCAATGGATAAACATTTACGACATGTCTACGAGTTTAATATATGAAAACATAACCCAACACAACGACAGGACACTCCACTCTCTTTGCTTCTCTTTTCCGTCATTTCTGGGTTTCTTACTTCTCAGACAACCTTCAACCCTAGTGTTTTTCGAGGAGGAAAAAAAAAATTGAAGACAAGTATCCATGTCATCTGTGATGGAGGTCACCTCTCACGAGAGCCATGAGGAGAGCAACAACGAACGGCTAGATTTGATTCACCATCTAGATCCAGCAGCCACAGATGTGTTACTCCCTGATGAAACTTTTCTCAAAGCTGCCATTTCTCTCAAGGATCAGGTATGCATTTTATTTTATTTTTCTTAATACATAAATAAATAAATAAAAAGATAAATCTTGAATATAGATAAGATTTAAGCAGAGATAAAGTGGTCTAATATTTTTTCCTGAAAAAAATAATCATCCCATCGTCTTAAACTGGCAAGCTAGTCTGAGAATGCTCTAATTGATGGCAAAAGAATTGTGTCTTCATACATACATACATACATACATACGTACATACATTCATTCTGTCCCGTGAAGCAAGTTAACTGGGTTAGCCAAGGAAGGTGAATTATTGAGTTGCACCGTGTAGGTGGTTGAGGCGACGTGGAAAAGAGATAACAATATGGGTGCGGCTATTGACCCGACAGTGTATACGGGTCTGCTGGGGACAGCTTTCACCTGCTTGCGGTCATACGAGGTTACCGGTAATAAGCAGGACTTGCTGTTGTGCTCCAACATTGTTGACACGTGTTCCATTTCCCCACATGCCTCATCTAGGTAAATTACTGACTGAGATATTCAATTATTTGTCCCCTCTGATCCTAACACTTTTTTTTATATATAGTGTTATACGTTTTTAATCGAGCTTCAACGTTTTATCTTGTTTTTACATATATATTTTTTATTTATTAGAAATTGATCTTTGCTTTTTTCTAATTTTTTTTCTCTCAATACTCATAAAATTATTTCAACCAGTAATTCATGATGAAAGAGTTTGTAACTTAACATGTTTTTAACCAGGTTTTTTTTTTTTTCAATTTTGCTTTGTAATATTGAGTTTTTTATACCCGGGATTAGCTCAAATCATACTCTTTTAATATTTTCTTTTCATTATTAGTTTTTATCAGTTTATTTATTGCTGTATTTTTTTTTTCAATTTTGCTTTGTAATATTGAGTTTTTTATACCCGGGATGAGCTCAAATCATACTCTTTTAATATTTTCTTTTAAAAATATTATTAGTTGTGATTTTAAAATCAGATTTTTTTTAAATATATATTTAGTTAAAATTGGTAGTAAAACAGTTTTTTGGATGTAAAATAAATAAAATGCAAGTCTGAAAGATAATAAATTGTTTTTAACGTTTACAAAACTAAACACAAATATATATGTGTGTGGTTTCAGTGATTTGTTTGATATGATTAGCATAATTCCATCTATCTTAGCCTTTCAACTTTTGCTTCCTCTTTTTTTTTAAATAAAATATAGATTGAAAAACTAAGATAAACAGCCTTTTCAAGTCTTGTTCTAGCGGTGTATGTGGCTTTACTAGAGCACCATTTTTGTAAGAAATTCTTGCAAATATTTTGATGGTTGTAAGGTCTTCCAAATTTGCATCAATATGTCAATTCGTAGAAGATGAAGTTTCAGATTTTTTAGCTTTCTAGTGTCTGTCATTCATGCGGATAACACTTTCATTAAGCAGGGAGGTCTAATTTGTTTAAATGCTAATTTTTTTGTCTCCTAAATTAGCAAAATTGTTTTCAGAAAGATACAACCGATTGTGGAATTTTCAATATAAAATTATTTCCCTTGTCTTTCTTTGAACTTTAAAGGTTGAAATGATGGATGCACAGGCACATGACCTTGACCTTCTTATGTGGGAGAGGAGGATTATATGCCCTTGGAGCCGTGGCCGCTAACTACAAGGGAGATCATCAAGGACGTGACTTCTTTTTGAATCTCTTCCTCGAGGTACTATCAATTTTTCATCACTGTCGAATTATCTGCTAAAAATCTAGTTTTCCTTGTCAAATGCATGGTAGCACGTAGCATAAAGCCTCTGCCTGCCTAGAAGAAAATAATTTCATTATATTTATTAAAATATGGAATATCTGTTCTTGGCCATGAAAGATTCCTGGTTCCTATCCTTCGAAACACCCAATTATACGAGTTGACTGTTTCACATGTATCTACCATCCTGACCCTTTTCTTCAGAGCAGAGTTTTTTTTCTAAACTTCTTCTTCTTTGCGGGTTACATTTCATGTTCTTCCGTCATTGGAAAGCCTCAGCCTGCAGTTGGCAACATTTGTCAGCATTTGTAAAAATGCAAATTTGAATCTGGACATTCACAATTTAATCCTCCAAGTTCAGACCTGACACTAACCAGGGGATTGATGTTTTATAATGTTATTGTGGATATGCTTATATGGTGGAACCCCCCCCCCTGTCTTCTTGTCTAAGGTAGGTATTTATGTGGTCCGGTAGTCTTGTGGGGACTTCTTAGCGTGGATGGTGATTGCTGAGACCAGTGCCAGAAAGCCAGCATACAACTGATGTTATGCGAGTGTCTCTATCGGATCAAATTGGCTTTATTTCCTAATGTTCAAAGAGATAGGTGCCTCAGTTGTATTCGAACATTGTTATGACTCCTATGATGCAAGCTTGTAGCTTCACCATAGTGGGTAGGGACGCCTGTGGCTCATGAGAATAAATTTGAACTTCAACAGGCCTCTGCCCTCTGGAAAACTAAGAATTTGATCTGCTGGTTTTGCATCTTCATATTCACTTCAGTGCTTAGCAGTATAGCTTCGATGTCCCCAGGGGGGTAGCGTGGCGGCAACGGCCTTGCTCTTGCATTTGCAAGAGCAAGGTTCGAGTCGGGACGCGCCCTAGTGACGCGAGTCACTCCTGCCCTGTAAGAGCCTGGGACAACCGGGGTTTTCCTCGCTCCCTGGGCCCACAAAGTGCGCTTTCCGGGTAAAGTGGTTTCCTCGTATTCAAAAGAAAAGAAAAGGTATAGCTTCGATTTTTGCCAGATTATGATATCTTAACATTGAACACGGGATAATGATGATATAGTACTCTTTCACATACTCTTCCTTTTTACCGCCCTTAATTTGGAAGCTATAGCAGTTCGAAACAAAATAAGATTCATGTGGCTATAATTGCACAGATTGAAAGTGTTCTACTGTTTCATGAGCTGCTGCACTTTCTTCCCCTATCAGGACTCATGCTCTTATGCTAGAGCATAGAAGTACAGTACCTAGGGGAATCATTAATCGAGCAATAGGCCTTGCTTTCTTTTAAGCACTAAGTTCATAAGTGATGATGATTTTTCACCCATCAGGAATCCTTAAAGTCTATCACAATTGTAGAGGGTTTTCTAATGTTGAAGAGCTCTCTTTCATATCATATCTTATTTGATAATGATTCATTTAATATCTGGGATAGTTATTGTCAACAATTCAATCCAATGGAAAACAACAATCTTATTATTTGTATGGTTGTTTTATAGGTAGCACAAGAGAGAGCCCTCCCAGTTGGACCTGAGGAAGGTGGCTTTGGGATGTCATACGAGCTTATGCATGGGAGAGCTGGGTTTTTATGGGCTGCTTTATTTATAAACAAGCATCTTGGCGAAGGGACGTTACCTACCGATCTTCTCTTGCCTGTTGTTGATGCAGTTTTGGCTGGGGGCAGAGCAGGGGCATCTGACAATGCCACCTGTCCACTGATGTACAGATGGCATGGCACACGGTACTGGGGTGCAGCCAATGGCCTTGCTGGAATCTTGCAAGTGCTACTTAACTTTCCTCTTCTCAAAGAGGATATGGAAGATGTTAGGGCAACTTTAAGGTACATGATGAGCAACAGGTTCCCTCGCAGCGGAAATTACCCTTCAAACGAAGGAAACCCGAGGGACAAATTGGTGCAGTGGTCACATGGTGCAACTGGCATGGCTATCACCCTCTGCAAGGCATCTGAGGTAGGCAATACATACCCAGCCAAGTTTATTTTGAGTGTATGTACATGAGAATCCATCTGTTGTGACAATTTTACAGAATTGTATCTGCTTACTCATGCTCAACTTAACTTCTTTCATCACTGTCACACTGGTTTAATTACAGACATAGCAAGGTAAGTTGCAAAATAGTTAATCACTTGAATCGGCACTTTGCTGATAGTTACAAGATAATAAGACCTGAAAAGTGGGAAACGTATTCTAGATTGTTCTGGTGTATAATGAACCATTATTACCTATCATAATGGGAAACATATTCAAATGTCCGAAACCATTAGTTTTGTCAGCCAAATACTGAGGCCGAGTCGCCGGTGACGACATTTTTTATTTTGTGTGGTCGGCAGATGTTTCCAAATGATAGGGAGTTGAGAGATGCGGCCATAGAAGCAGGGGAAGTTGTTTGGAAGAGTGGGTTGGTGAAGAAGGTAGGCCTTGCCGATGGTGTTGCAGGAAATGCTTACGCCTTCCTATCCCTTTATCGCCTTACTGGAGAGAGCATATATGAGGAGAGAGCAAAGGCATTTGCAAGCTTCTTGTATCGTAATGCTAGTGGACTCGTGGCCATAGGGCATGGTCGTGGAGCTGCTGGCCATGCCTACTCTCTTTTTCAAGGACTAGCTGGAACAGCTTGCCTCTGGTTTGATCTTCTCAAACCTGAAAGTTCTAGGTTTCCTGGGTATGAACTGTAAGTGAAGCAGTTTTAACTGAAATTTACGTTTCATGTAACGATATGTGCCATCTTCCTTTTAATAGTTTTTCCCATCCAACCTTTCACACTCGTAGACTAAAGCGAATCATCTCTTTTAGTAGCTATAATGAATAATCACAGAGAACCAGGATGCAAAAACAACGGAAAATCAAATTGCAGAAACTAAACAAATATTTTCTTGATGAAATACCAAAATAATTACAGGTAAATATCAAATTGCAGAAGCTAAAAGGGAAGGTGAAATACTAAATTTTGTAGAAGGCAAAATATCACTCCAAAAAATTATTAAGATAGTTGCCAATATCAATACCAAAATAGTTGGATCTGTGAAACTATGTTAAGCCTCGTTCTATAAAACTAGCTTTGATATCATGTTAAAACAATTCCGAGCAAACACAAAAAGGAGACTACAAATTTGAGGAATCACTATATTATAAGAGCTTAGTCTAACCTAAATACAAATAAAGTATATATAAGTTAAACTATAAGTACTATTCAACCCTTAATAAATAAGACTATATAAATATTATTTAATAGTTTACTTGTGATATGAGTTGCTTGTTGCATTATATTTTTAAACATATTGAACAACATCCCCAACTTGGTGCCAAGCTGTCGAGAGAGAAAACATTGAACACTTAATTCTGTCCTATAACTGTTTGATAACCACATGAACAAGCAACATTGACAGGATTAGACAAGACAGCAAACATTATCTGATCATGGTTTTGGTTTTGTCCTCCTTTCGATGCTCTTCAAACTATTTCGGTTTTAGCTCTGATAGTAATGTCGACAGAGATGACTTGGTGTTATTTGGCAAAGCCATCTCCACCCCATGGATGCCCCATCGGGACGAGCTCATTGACAGTGCTCTGGTGCTGGTGGGACTAAGCCAAACCACAAGTAGTCTCCTTTTGTTGCTGGATTAATTGCATCTGCTAGCAGAATGATCATGTTGGCATCAGGTGAATATTTTCGGTTTCAGTTCGGTTTTTATTAATAAAAACAATTAAATTAAAAAGAAAAAAACAGACCCGGTTTTAAAAAAAAATCATATCAAGTGTTCTTGATTCAGCCATACAACTCACACCTGGGCCTTTCCTACGTTCCTGATTCCATAAGAACGGATTAGTTGATTTTGATAAATTACATTATTACAGAGATAAATTGCAATCAATGCTTGGTAAGGCTTTCGCTGGCAAAAAATGAAAGTAACTCACTAACTGGGTTCATATAATACCTTAAAAGTCCTCAAGAAGCAAGGGATGAAGACCTTAAGAAGTGGAAGCATAAGAAAAAGATGCTTACACGTAACCACTTATTAGCTCATGAATGAGATCATTCTTTCACCTTAACATTATGTTAAGAAAGTAAGTCAATTACTGCAATTAGGTAATATATTTGTAGTCGCAAATAATAATTAAAAAAAAAGTATTAGTTAGGTTAAGTGTTTGTTTGGTATTGATATCAACACAATTTTTTTTTTTATATATAATTGGTAAGATTCACATAAAAAAATATAAAAATATAATTAGTGTTTTTATATATATTCATTGATTTTATGATAATGATACTTGTCTATTATTTCATATAATTTAAGTTTCTTTCTAAGGATTCATTTAGGGTCACTAGTTTTATAGTAAATCTACTAATTAGAAAATAATAATTCCAGCAATCTCTTTCCATAAAACGACATCATGCGAGGATAAGACTTTTGGTAAGGTCGTCATAGGGTTTTAACTTGGAATTAATTGGAGTTCAATTTTTTTTTAACGAATATGTATTAATAAATGTTAAAGAATTATTTTATCTAAAAATTATATTATATTAAAAAATCATCTTATCTAAAAGTTTAAATTATTAGATGAGGTTCTAGAATATAATTTATATCATTCTCTAACACATCCCCTCAAATGAAAGTCTTTTGGGTTTGAAACTTGCACAGACCCACATTATCTTGTGCTTGATTTTTATCAAACATAATAAGAGTGGTGAGATTCGAACTTCGTGACCGTCATGTACATGTTTGTCAACAGCACAAAACCAAATTTATATTCATAATTTTTTTTTATTAACGTGGATATCCGGGCTGGTTTATAAATTTTAAAATCAATAAACATGTAAACTTTCAGTAATCATTATATTAGCAATCACAGGGCTCGAATATAAAATTACACGAGAAGCAAATCTTTTAATCTACTTAGATGATTAGTTTATCTTCATGTTAAGACGTCCGGCTAATCTATTTGAATAAACTTTGGTGATGGGCTCTTCTAGCTGCTGGTTACATGAAAAGAAAAGAATAAGAAGGTGAATGGTTTAAAAAGCTCATCAATACAATAAATTAAATCAGAAATCAGTGGGATAAGTTCGTCACCAATCACTTCAAGAACAGTTTTGTCTGTGTTATGGCACGATGAAGCCTTACGTGAAGCTCTTGATCTTTTCTAGAAGAAGATCACTCCACAAATTAATGATTATCTGTTGCAAGGATGAGATTTGGAACCTTCACCAATATATATACACCCACTTTCGGTTAATAATTCTTTAATTTTTAGATTAATTTAACCTGAGTTTTAGGCTCACGTATCCAAGAATTTGCAACCTTGAGCACTATACACCCGCTTTTTATATAAATAAGATATCCATTAAAATTCTAGTTATTTTTTAGATTCTTCTTTGACATTGTTTCTGACAAAAAATTAAAAAAATATATTTTTATTTTTTAGTTTAAATTAAAAAATAGTGTTTTTAAATCATTTTCATGTATTAATATAAAAAACAGTCACCATAAACAAACACTTAATTTAGAGGCCGTCTGGCACAACTTTTTTACCTTTGGTTTGAAAAAAGCGGCTTGAAAAAAAAACAAAAAACATTTGGTTAAGTGGAAAGTTGAAAAAAGCTTGCTGGGTCCCACGGGTAAACCCGGGTTGATAAAAAATATATTTTTAATATTAAAATAATCTAAAAATTAATTAAAATATAAATAATATTTATATAATATATATTTATTAATATAAAAAAAAATTAATATTAAAATAATCTAAAAACTAATTAAAATATAAATAATGTTTACAATACATGTTTATTAATATAAAAAATATATTTTTAATATTAAAATAATCTAAAAACTAATTAAAATATAAATAATGTTTACAATATATGTTTATTAATATAAAAAAAATATTTTTAATATTAAAATAATCCAAAAATTAATTAACATATGAATAATGTTTACATAATATATGTTTATTAATAAAAAATATAATTTTAATATTAAAATAATCTAAAAAGTAATTAAAATATAAATAATATTTATATAATATATGTTTATTAATATAAAAAAAATATATTTTTAATATTAAAATAATCTAAAGACTAATTAACATATGAATAATGTTTACATAATATATGTTTATTAATATAAAATATATTTTTAATATTAAAATAATCTAAAAATTAATTAAAATATAAATGATTTTTAACCTCAAACTCAACCACAATTTTAACCAAACACTTCTTAACTTATTTTGAACCGCAATAAAAGTGTTTTTCTTGAAACTATTTGTTTTTAAACCTCAATCTCAAAAGCAAAAACATTACCAAACAAACCCTTAATAAGACATGGGCAACCTAGAGAAGGTTGAGGTAGAAGAATGCCTTTCATTCCTCCTTATAAACCAGAGAGGTTTGTTTAGATATCCAGCAATACTACTCTCGGCAGGATTCGTGGATTGCTCTATTCAGCTTTTATTTAAAATTGATGGTTTTCTTTATAAATTGTTGGTGTTATTATATAAAAATTATAGAAGAAATATTATTAATTATTAATTTTATTATTATTATTATTATTATATATATATATATATATTTGAAAAATAAAAATAAATAAATAAATAATTTATTTTAAAGCGCTTTTGAAACGCAGTATCAAACACCTCTAAGAGCTTTGATACTGTATCTTAAAAATAAATATTTTTATTTAAAAAAATAATATTTTGATATTATTTCAATGTATTGATATCAAAAATATTTAGAAAAAAATAAAAAAAATATATATTATTTTAATATATTTCTAAAAAAATGTTTAAAAAAACAAATTCATCGACCCTTCCAAACATTTAACAAATAAAAACTCTCAGTTACAATCTATCTCTCTTACCAAACACTTAGTTAGCAATGAGATAATAAAAAAAAATGATGATCCCAATATGAATGTTCCTCGAATAATTAACAAACTATGATCCAAATTCCAAGCCGGTATGGAGATTCACAAAGCGCACGATCAGGTGTTAGTTCGTGCATTTTAATGATGGCTTTTCTAATTACGAAAATAAATATATTCTTGCTCAATTGCCTCAACCACACGGCAAAGCAAAAAGGAAACATTGGCGCAAGTTGAGTATTGGTCTAGTGATTGAAGAGACTTGTTTTTGTACCAGGGTCCAAGTCTTATTATGCAAAGCTGTCATTCCCGCGGTGCTTTACATGCTAACTAGGTTTGCAGGATGTTTAATGAGCCTGGGGATTAGTTATGGTGCGCGTAAATTGACCCGGACATCCCAGTTTTTAAAAAAAAAAGAAAAAAAAAGGAAACATTGGCTGGCTTTTAAAATTCAAGTTTCATGAATCTATATTAAATATAATGTTGTTGTTATATATATTTTTTTTTAGAAATACTGTTTTATAATTTTTTAAATTTATTTTTTTTAGTGTTTTTAAATTATTTTGATGTATTAATATCAAAAATATTTTTCTAAAATAAAAAAAAATATTACTTTTATAACATTTTTAAAAAACACTCAGATATTATATTTTCTTACAGTCTTCGAGAAGGATGAATAAAAAGGACAAAAGACAATAAAAATTCGATCACTACCATGAAAATGAAAGGAACAAAATTGTGCATTATTAGGAAAAGCAACCACTTGTTTTGTTGGTGATAGTATTTGATGGGCCACGGCTCCTCCTATACAGTATTGCTACCGTATATATACGTGGTGGCAATACTGTGTGTGTGTGTGTATATGTGTGTGTGTGGAAGGCACCACGCTTCCAAGGTAAGGGGGTGAAAAGAAGGCAAGGCCACCCATCTTGGCCCAACGGGGACCATCAAATTAAGCCAATTCATTTTCTCTCTGTTCCCATTATCTTAACCTGAAGAATTTTTGTTGCCATTTTTTTTTATTTTTTATTTTTTTATTTTTTCTGATGAAAACTACACATGCAAATTGCAATCTCCCAGGGCTGTCCTTTTCTGATACTCGCCGTGTCCTCTCCGTCGCTATTTGTGCACAGTTTATGTGGCATTTAATTTGCCATGGCCGATTTGATAGTACTGCATTATAAAAAAAAAAACATAAACTGATTTAACTTATAAAAATTTAAGCTGTTCAAGATTTTACGAATAATACTTTTTAATGAATTTACCAGTCACGTGTACATTATTTGTCTAAACTTAATTGATTGGAACAATAATACTTGATTTTTTTTTAATCTATGATAATGTATTTTGAGTGTCTCAAAATATAAAAAACAGAGATATAATGTATATTTTTATTTTTATTTCCTCAATCAAATATTTTTTTGATCACCTCTGTACTTTTCTTTTTGGTTTCTAAAATGCTACCTATCAATTCATAAACAAAACGATGAAAGACAACTATTAAACATATTTAAAAAAAATGGTGTATTTAAAGTTCATCACCTTATAAAATATCATTCATTGTAATAATGTTTTATTGATTTATTATTCACCATTTAGTTTATTAAAGATTCAGTTTCATGGTTTGTTGTGGTTTGTTTTTTATGTTGTTATCATAGTCTCGTAATACATATTGTGAGTTTAGAACGTAAATCCGGTTAACTCAAGATTTTTTTTGTTAATTTTATCATTTAACATTAAATTAATTATGAATTAAGATTCATGATTTGTTTTAGATTAGTTTCTATTAGATTATTATGTTCTCATGACCAAGATCAAGAGTTATACAAATTAATTTGGGTTGACTCTAGTTGTTTTATTAAATTTTTCTTTATAGATTTTTTTCAATTTTATTCTTCAACAATGATTTTAGTGTGAGTTGTGATTCATAATTTGTTTCAATTTGCTTTATATGAGATTTTCTCATTCTTATAATCCGAGTCACGAGTTTGGAAACGTAACCTAGGTTGACTCGGGTCATTTTTTTTTTATTTTCTAAGAGATTATCTCATTCTCATGACTTGGATCACGTTTTTATAGGTTGACTCTAAAACCTTTTTAATTGATTTTTTTATTTTCATCCTTTAATATTAGGTTGATTGATAATTGAGCTTCATAATTTATTTTAATTTAACATTTATATAGTTATTCTTGTTTCATGACTCAAGTTGTGGATTTGATAAGTTAACTCGGGTTGAATAATTTGTTTTGAGTTATTTTATACAGGGTTATAATGGTCTCATGATTCTGATCGAGAATTTAATAGTTCAATCGAAGTTTGCCTAGATCGATCCAAAAATATTTAAGTCTCAATATTTCTCAAAAAATAATGACATCTTGAATTATTTTCTTAATTAAACTATGTTTTTACTAGTTGTCCCATTTATCTGACCTTGCCAAGTCTATCATATGATATTTAATTAGACCCACAAAGTTTAAAATTATTCTTCAATTAAAAAAGTATTGATAACACATAAATATTTCTTATATTAAAAAAAATGCATCTAAATTGCAGCATTGCATGCATCACCCACCTAGTCATTTACTATATTATAACCGAGTATTTTAAGACCTAATCTTTTGTTTAATCAAGTACACAATCGATTAATGAAGTTAGAGTATTGAAAATGATTAATTATACCAACAAGATACGGTCATACAAGTATCTTCATCGTCATCATGATTCATACAGTGAAAAAAGATTGCTTTTCTTCTACTTAATCGGAAACAATTGTAGAAGACAGCAAGTACCCTGAAGTAGCCTACACGAGAGGACGGTCCAAAATATAACCACGTTGGTTAACAACTTGTTGAGAACACCTTGAAACTCTAACCTCTAGCATGATGCCACGTGTAATGTTCCATCTTCTTTTTCTTGTTCTTGTCCGTTGACACCATTCTCAGCTTCCAAAGATTTAATTACATTTCATTTTCCTTTAGCAGTCCATAAAGGGCAGGGCACCTTCGCGCAATCACTTACCCCATAAAGGCAAAGCCAGTCTTTTCATCCCTTGGCTGTGAAAACTATGGAGATTTCAAACGCAAACATATAAAAGAGACAGACAGTTCCGGAGAGAATACACAGACGGAATCACAGAAGTTGTTGTTCATCATTGTTTGCTGCTTTCCTTCATACATATACACACACACTGAAGCTTTAATATAGCCAGCTAGCTAGTATAATAATGGAGCGTTACGAGATTTTGAAAGATATCGGGTCAGGAAACTTTGGTGTTGCTAAGCTAGTTAGAGAGATAACGACCGGTGAACTCTTTGCTGTTAAGTACATTGAAAGAGGCCAAAAGGTGATCTTTTTTTTTAACTTCCATGTTTTTTTTCTCTCTCTCTATTCATTCATCTTCGAATTTCTCCTGTTCATTGAGCAATGTTCTTCTTTTTGTTTCTGAGGTGGGTTGGATGGTGGAATTTCGTAGATGTTAAATATGTGTTGAAGACACGATTTTGTCTTGTAGATGTTACACTTGTATATTTTGTTCTTTATGGTCTTATCTGGGCTGTGCTGGTTTCTTTTTCCTTATGAATTGATTAATCTGGACTGGAAACTTTCTTCTTCTTCTTCTTCTTCTTTTAGTTTTTTTCGCAACTTGGTGTTTTCTTTTATTTGATGGTAGTAGTGATTTGAGGTCTTGTTTGGTTTTTGCAGATTGATGAGCATGTTCAGAGAGAGATTATGAACCACAGGTCATTGAAGCATCCCAATATAATCAGATTCAAAGAGGTATTTCCTTCTTATTAGATTATGAAATGTAAAGGAGTTTCGTGTGACTGGGTCTTTTTACTCAATGTAAAGATGGATTTAGAAGGTCTTGGTACTTCTCTCAAGCTTCAGAAACTTTGAAAGAATCTGAATTGATATGGAAGTTCAGTTTTCATTGCTGCGATCCAATTTTTTTTCATTTAAAAGGAGGCTTAGATATATGAGATTGCAATTGGACCTGCACTTTCCAATCCTAGATTGCTTATTCTACACTCTGTCAATAAGAAACTCATTCTTGATGTCAGGAATTATAAGAACTTGAAGATTTTGAATCTTGAAAAGGATTTTTCAAGTCCAAAACTCCAATTCACTCTTAGATATCAATTTTGAAAACAAGAGCCTTGACTTAGCTTTTCGGCAAGTCTTTACATTTTTGCAGGTTTTAAAAAAGGTGAATTCATTGTGCAGGTTATGCTAACTCCAACTCATTTAGCCATAGTAATGGAATATGCAGCTGCTGGAGAACTTTTTGAGAGAATATGCAATGCTGGTAGATTCAGTGAAGATGAGGTAAGTATAGTGTAGAACCAAAACGCCGTCAACTTTCAATTACTTGCTCGTGTGGTGTTTGATCTTTTCATTTTTGGCTGTCAAATATTACCAGGCAAGATATTACTTTCAACAACTCATATCAGGAGTCAGTTACTGCCATTCTATGGTACTAATCTCAGCCTATTTTCATTCTCAGTTTGTATGGATGAAGTCCATGTTTATTTTGACTCTGGCTAATTACCCTCCTCTTTCTGTAGCAAATTTGCCACAGGGATCTTAAGCTGGAAAACACCCTCTTAGATGGAAGCTCAGCGCCGCGTCTGAAGATATGCGATTTCGGCTATTCTAAGGTAATGAACCAACGAGCTTACCTTACATGGAGTAAATTTAATTGTAAAGCTAAAAAGTCAATGTTTGACCCCATTTTATGCAGTCTTCTGTGTTACATTCTCAACCCAAATCTGCTGTGGGAACACCAGCCTATATTGCACCGGAAGTCCTCTCAAGAAAGGAGTATGATGGGAAGGTATTTGAGACCATTTTAATCTTGATATTGTTTCTCCCTGTCTGGACCTGTTTGTTCACCTAACATCTAGCATTACTATTTGACTATTTCAAATTGTAGATAGCTGATGTTTGGTCTTGTGGGGTTACCTTGTATGTGATGCTGGTTGGGGCTTATCCATTTGAAGATCCTGACGATCCAAGAAACTTCAGAAAAACAATTCAGGTTAGTTAACAAACAGCATTAATATTAATTGACCCCATTAATTAATATCATTTGCTTTGATGTGTTAGTAAAACTGGGCTATTTGACCACTGGCAGAGGATTCTTAGTGTCCACTACTCGATTCCGGACTATGTTCGAGTTTCCAAGGAATGCAAACATCTTCTTTCTCGGATTTTTGTAGCTGACCCTGAAAAAGTAATGGAAAAACTGTCTTTTGTTGTAATTTTGCTGCTAGCATGCTATTATGTGGTGCTTACTGTATTTGTTGTTTCCTTTTGGCTTAAATCTTGTAGAGAATATCCATCCCAGAAATCAAAACACACTCTTGGTTTCTGAAGAGCTTCCCTGTGGAACTAATGGAAGAAGAGGATGGTAGCTTACAAATCGACAATACAAATGGAGAATCACAAAGCATTGAAGAGATATTAGCTATAATTCAAGAGGCTAGGAAACCTGCAGAGGGGCACAAAATTGGTGGACATTTTTTTGGTGGGAGCATGGATCTTGATGAAATAGATTCTGATGCTGACATAGATGATGTAGAGACAAGTGGTGATTTTGTCTGTGCTCTGTGAATTGCCAGCCTTAAAATCATTCATACATTAGCTTTTCTATCCCAATCTTAGTAAAAAGCCAGTTGAGGATAAGGGCATCCTTTTCTTGTCTAAGGGAATCAAATGATCTGTACAAAATTGGGGCGATGGTGGTCTCTGGCTTGTATGCTGTATTGTTCTTGCTCTTGGTTTTGAACTTTCTGAAAAATCTCTCTTGAATTCTGTTTCTTGTTTCTTGTTTCTTGTTTCTTGTTTCTAGTCAAGTTGTGTTAACCTAATATCCTCTGACTTTAATGGATGTCATAAAATAATACAACCTAGTTAATGCTAAGGATTCCATGAATCCACACTCATTAGATTACAGCACATTGGCAGATAAATGAAGTTCTTTATTCGATTAGGACAGTATCTCCATGAACATTGTTCAGGAATGGAGGACTTAAACAACACAGATTAATTACAAAAGTATAATATATTAATACAGAATGGACATAATGCTAATATTTTATTTCTTCAGGTCACAATTCCTGTTAGTGGATTGCTTTGATTTTATTTAATTGTGGAACACAAGTTGAGAGGCTGCTGATTGTTGAACACACTCCTCTCCCTCACTGTACCTATGTATGAAACTTAATGCAACCAGTAGGTTAAGGGTCGAGTTTTATCTCGAGTCGCGATTTAACTCGAGTTTTTAATCTTAATCTGGTTATATCAGGTCATTTTTTCCCAGTTTGGATTGATCTAAACCACATATTGGTAGAGTTCTAAATCGATTCACCGATCTGGTCCAATAATATGAGTGCTTTTGAGCACATCAACGTCAAACCCACTGTGGATTTTGATATCCAGGTGACTGATAGCAGCATGCACCAGCAATAAATCCTATATAAAAACATCCACGCACCACAATTCTCTGCCATGTATCTTCTAGCTGCCTCCATCACATCTCTATTGTTTTTTTCCCCTCTAAAATATAGCATTTTGGCACATTTTCTGGGCAGAACCAAATGGGTTATGCACTTATTAAAACTCTTTCCCTCGGTCTCATGACTTTTGTATTTTGATTAACATAGGTGTCCAGACAGTTTGCTCAGCTTGCACGTATCTCGACTAATCCCATAAATCCTGAAGTTAATGACCATGTAAACATTTAGTGGCTATCATATTAGCAAGCATAGCAAGCACAGGCCTCGAACATGAGACTACACGCAAAGCAAACCCCTTTTTCAGTCTCATGACTTTGAAATGGAAGGTTGATTAGGACCCTCGTGTGTGTTGGCTTTCATGAAATTAGTGGTGTGATAAAGTTGGTATGAATTGACCCCCCCATTAAAAGGAATATATAGATAGATAGAGATATATATTCTATGAAATCAATAGCTGCATGAGCTCTTACAATAGTTTACTTTTCATATTTCATGAGTCCACTCTTCTGCTGCAGATTGGTTCTGCTCATCAGCTGTGTCGATGCTCAACAGGTGGTAGTTGTTTTTTTTATTTAAGCTTAGAGTTGATGATTTAAAATAAATTATCTTTGATCATATAATATTTTTCAGGTCAACCCTTTCATGAATCATATTATTAATTAATTACCATTAAAATCTTGGTTATTTCAAGACAATATCATTGTCACAGGTGTCGACTTTTGCTTTCAAACCCCATGGAAAGCATTATTTGTTTTTTTTTCATTAAAAAAAAAAAAACTGCAATCTTCCATGATAAGGTTCAAATGGAAGAACATAGCTTCACCTTAAATATTAGTAGACAATATCAATCAAAAACACAATAATGCAAAAAAAAATCTAATTCTTCCAGAATTTTTTCTTTTTACATTTTAATCTCTGAGGAACAATTGAGGGAAATGAAACTTTTGGGGAAAACAAGATAGAAAATAAGAATAATGCTAATCTTATTATAAGTTCTTCTCGAAATCATTTTTTTTAAGAAAAATCAACTACTGAATTTATGAAATTTTCTTGTAAAATTTCAAGAATTATACTAAAAGTTTCAAAACGAATTTGAAAATAATATTTTGAAACCCCAAGATTTAAGGGTGGAAAATGAAAAATAATCCGAAATTGGGCTAAATGATTTCCCAACAGACATAAATTTCGACGTGAAGTGGACATATTGGATGGACCATCACAGCCCAAAACCCCAACATATCAAGCACAAAAGCCCAAAACTGAGTGATGCTATAATACATTTCTCTATGATAAGCTCAAGAAATCAGGAGTCCAAATCACCGACCTATCCCCATCAAAACAAGTAAATCCACGTGTTCACATCTAAACACAAGCACACTTGTAACTAATTTATTTTAAGCCACACGCAAGAACCCCCTGTATTCATATAAAATAAAACCAGAAACCCTAATTTGAGACTACACAGAGGAAGAAACCCTAATAGAGCAGGAAGAGACTGTATCGTTAACACAACCTGGGTGCGGTGTTGTGAGAGTCCATTCAAAATGAAGGTTCAGTTTTCAATCTCTCTTACCGTCTCTTCTTCTTAAACAAATCTGTTAAACATTACAGTTAGAATATAGCTGTTAATCTTTGTATATTAGCATAACTGATTTTGTAATTTAGTGTTAGGTGAGTTTTGTGTGGGTTTATATTTTTAGTGTATTTATTGCTATAAATACCTGCATTGTAACATTGAATTGATCATTTGAAGATTAATACATTACTGAAAGTTTACAAAATCCTTTTTTTCTGAGCCTTTTTTTGGTGGGCAGTTTAACATTGCAAATCCGACTACTGGGTGCCAGAAGAAGCTTGAAATCGATGATGACCAGAAACTGTATGGATCTCTCTCTTTCTAACATGTTATTAGTTTTGTTTATCTCGTGTAGCGCGTTTGTTTTGAAATTTGATGTAAATTGTGAGCTGAACTGAATGAAGTTGAGCTTCTTAGATATAGGATTAGTATGGGTGTGGGAAAGTTTGATTTCCTTTTTGTTTTTTGAATTTTTATCATAAACATGGATTTGGGTTTTAACTTAATTGTGTTTTTGCATCTTAGGCAATCAAATATCATGGAACTAAAAAGTGGTGCTGATTCTCTTTAGGGGCATTACAGGTCCTTAAATTTGAAATCTTGGGCTTTTTATTATTCTCGCTTAGGGTTTGGAATCTTATAGGCGAGATTGGTTTTTGCATAGAATACTCTTTTAGGGGAAAACTATGGCTTAGTTAGCATAATGCATGATGAAATACGGTTTAGATAGTGTATCACGAAACGTATCTTTTACGCCTAGATGTGTTTTTTTATCCTGGGAATCGATCTGTCCTGGAAATACATCCTTTTAGTCTACTTTTCATCCTTCTATCTGCATTTGACAAAAAAAAACAATATTAAACTTTTTTTTGGTAGCTCTGATCACTATGATATTTTGTTTTTTACATTTTTCACAAAGTATTGGAAGTGCTATGTGGTGTGTCTGGCCTAGTTTCCCTTGTGAATTATCATTTCACTTTCTTCATCTTAGTGCAGATTTGTCAAAGCTCAAAAGCCTCTTTTTATCTTTTAATTTTTCATTCTTTTTTATGGCAGCCGGGCATTCTTTGACAAGAGGATCTCACAAGAAGTCAGTGGAGATGCACTGGGTGAGGTATGTGTTTGCCAGGGGCTGATTGGCTGAGCTAGTCTTTTAAAGTTATGTTGTGTTTTTTTCTTCTTATATTGACACGTGTGCTTGTATTATACAGGAATTCAATGGTTATGTTTTTAAGATTATGGGAGGGTGTGACAAGCAGGGTTTCCCAATGAAGCAAGGAGTTCTAACTCCAGGCCGTGTTCGTCTCTTGCTGCACAGAGGTTTGCAGCTTTGTACCTCTGCTTGTGTTTGTTGACATGTTGATTTTGGTTTTTTGTGTGATTCAGCTAATTTGCACACAGTGCTCATTATCAGGTACTCCTTGCTTCCGTGGATACGGCAGGAGAAATGGAGAGCGCAGAAGGAAGTCTGTCCGTGGATGCATTGTTAGTCAAGATCTCTCTGTTTTGAACCTGGTCATCGTGAAGAAGGGAGAGAATGATCTTCCTGGCCTGACTGATGTTGAGAAGCCAAGGATGCGAGGTCCAAAGAGGGCATCAAAGATCAGGAAACTGTTTAACCTCTCTAAGGAGGATGATGTCCGAAAGTATGTCAACACTTACCGCCGAACATTTACAACCAAATCTGGTCAGTTGATGTATCATTATTCCTTTTGTTGAACATTTATTATTATTATTATTTGAATTCGATTATGTCTCCAAAGAAATAAATATTAAATCATGCTCCAATAAAGTCAAGTATTGATTTAACAAAAATAACAATGTGCCATTTTTCTGGGTTGGCAGGTAAGAAGGTTAGCAAGGCTCCCAAAATTCAAAGGTTGGTTACTCCCCTGACTTTGCAGAGGAAGCGTGCAAGAATATCTGACAAGAAGAAGAGAATCACAAAGGCTAAGGCTGAGGCAGCAGAGTATCATAAGCTTCTTGCCACCAGGTTGAAGGAGCAGCGTGAACACCGCAGTGAGAGCCTGGCAAAGAAGAGATCTAGATTATCTGCTGCCTCAAAGCCCTCAGTTGTGGCTTAAATGTTTTGAATTTGCTCCATGAGTATTGTCAATGATAAATCTCTTCAATAGCTTGATTTAATTTTGGTTGTTCTTGGATTGCTGAGGTGAGTTTAGATTCTTAGAACACTCAACAATTTTAGCATCTGAGATTTTTGTTATTGCCCCACTATGTTGTGGAACTCGTAATTGTCTAAATTCTGATTCCTTGGCATATTATGTTGATTCTGAACTGTGTTATTCGATACTTTAAGTTTAAATTTACTCATTGCATAATTGTGGTGCCATTTTCTCCTGTTCAAAATTTAATTTTGGTCAGTAGAGGTTTGGTCATCCCCTGATTAAGAAGCTGATGTCGGGATTTGAGATTGTGGTGTTGTTTTCTGCGATTAACTTAAAAAAGCGGTCGAGCCGCAATTAACGAAAAATATCTGCGAAATGTTCTTTTGAAAAACTCAACCGCAACATGAACATGGAATTACTCTTGAACACACAGATGCACCACTCACCCTCAACCTTCTCCCTCAGCCGCACCCACCTACAGCACTCCCTCAACCACACCACACTCTCAAAACCTCAACACCTACGTACACTGTCTCGAGCCTTCTCAGGCTCACACCAAGGCAGAAAGGAGTGAGGGAGAAGAGAAACCCTCTCCCAGCAACCAAGTCTTTGAAATATCCGTTATCAAATGTAGTTGGTGTTGCATCAAGGTCTCCAGTTACATTCTCATCACCACCAAGTGGACAAAGCTTGTTTAGCTTCTCTCTATACTTCGTCTCAATCGTCGGATCAGGTCTGCCGGAGCCTGATTGGTTAGAGCCTGAAGACTATGGAGAAGCAGCGAGCTTGGCCAATAGAATGTGACCCTGAAAGGGCTACCAGATCCTTGACAGAGAGGTTGAATCTTTCAAAGAGGTCTATGAGAAGGCTTGCATTGGCTCTTGGACTTGGCATGATATTGTCGGAGTCCTCTTGGCTAGCTGTTAAGCTGTCTACTCTCCCTAACTTCACGTCCCAATCTGGCCCTCCACACTAATTCAATACAGTGAAAATTTCAAACAAAAAAGAGAGGCTGAAAATGATCAGTTCCTTGGCAAAGAGTTCTGTCTGACCAGAGGTATTGACTAATCTTCCGAGGTTTTTCTCGTTATTACTTAAAAGCAATGCGATTGTCTTGAGATAAAAAGTCCAGAATTCAGACACCCGGTCCGGGAAAATGGTGGTATCAGTTAAACCTTAAACTGTGAGATTTCCATGTTGAAACAGTGAAAGAGATCCAGTCCTATATATATTCAAATCAAGGGAAGGTCTAGGATACAATTATTAATGTCAAAATGCGGGATTCAAAAAGCTACAATTATTGCCCCTCAATAATTTTCACAAGAAGACTAGATTAAAGGGCCATGCCCACACGTGTAATGTTTATGACTAGATGTTTAACGTTAGCAAAATGTTGGATAACAGGAGCAAATTGATTACCAGGACAACAGCAGCTCTAGAGGCCATGATAATTATATCTGCACAAGAAACCGTCCCTGGACAAACCTTCTCAAATCAAATCTTCCTTAACTTCATCAATAACTTCATAAGACCTTAAAGAATCTATGTTGGATAGAGCGAGCTTCTCTCCTAGCATGTTTGGTGTGTCATCAAGCAGCTGCACAGAAGCATCAGAGCCCTGTAAGGAAAAAACAAGAAAGAAAACCCATCAAAGAAAACTGAACTAAGATCTTTATAACGATTCAGGATTGAAATGAAAACATGTATAGAGTTTCTGGTTTTATATAATAAAGTTTACATTAACTAAACAATCATGGAATTGAAAACGCATGACTGAGGCAGCACTTCTTGGTTCTCTAGTCATGTTCCTCCTCAATCGCATCCTTGACTATGAATTCAGCTTCCGGGCACGTCTCGTCGTAAAAGCCAGGCCGGAGTGGCACGGTGGAGGCAGATATCAAGCCCATGGATACGAGCAAGAGAAGGGCTGCAAGGAGAGGGGGCATGTTTTTAATCTCTATTTTTCAAGCACTATAGTAAAGTTGATAGTGTGTGAAAGAGAGATGTGAGCTAATTTTGGTGTCTGGCGTCAGGAGTTTTAAACTTGCTGGAAAGTATATGTGTTCATATATATATATATATATATATTATTATGGATGGGAATCTATGCATGGTATGTTAAGATTATCTATGTGATATTCACATAACATGAATGGAAAGAAGAAGAAGAAGAGGAAGAAATCATCTCACACATGCGCATGCACATCGATGTATGAGACATTGGAATGGTGATGGACATAGAAAAATGGGTTTAGATTCTCTTGTGTGGGTGTGTCAAGAGATCACAGATTTTGCTATGACATTGGGAGGCAAGATAAGGCAATCGGCCATTGAAGATGGAGGGAGAGGAGATATATATATCTGACTGAAAATGTCCGTTGTGGCGGTGGAGCAAGGTGGGGTCATTACTCACTTCCGATATGGTGGGTCAACAATGGCGACGCCACGATGCCCTACCTCATTCTTTGAATAAAAAATTTCTTTCATGAAATCTGTTGCCCCCGTCTTCCTCAATATCAACAGGCTCAGCCATCCTTTTTTTAGCAAATAAGGTGCAAAAACCATTACACATTGTGAAATAAACCAGTTGTCCTCATCAGCAGCATGCCGGAAGAGGAAAAATTGAATACGTGTTGAGTCTATCTAGTTGATTTGTTGAGCACAGTGCTCTAGTAAGTAGTAAGCGTATGGTCGGGGTTGCAAATAAGGTGATTTTTTTAAAATATTTATGATATTATCATATAAAAACATCCAAAATATAATTTCTGAATGCATTCTCAAACAAAGAAGATATATCACTATTTTAATGAACAAATCTATAATTAATTTGAGGTTAAATACGTATATGATTTATTGAGTTGTCTCTTAACTATTGGTGAATTGTGGAGTATTGTGATCGGCTTGCCAGCCTTTGGGGGGGAAATGGAAATATGATAAGCCCGTTAACAAACAATGGGTTTAGATAGAGACATAAGCAGTGAGAATGGGCTATTATAATGGGCTCACTAATAAATGGGCCGTCCTTATATCTTTATAGTCCAAGAATCTGAGATTGAATCTAAACTACACGTCGTCTGGGGTAAGACGTCGAAAAAACATTAAACCTGGACAGAAAAAACATTAAACCTAGCCCATTAACAAAATTCCGAGGTCCCGAGAGCTCAGCAGCAGCAGCAGTCTTCAACACCCCCCGGCAAACAAAAAAAAAGATGGGAGGGAGAGGAAGAGGAAGCAGGTCACGAACTCAAAGAAAGCATTTTCGTGATGGCAGAGAGAATGTTTGGAAACGCTCCAAATCTGACAGCACCTCTTCTGATCCCAATGGCAACGGCAACTCTGAGAACAAGACTCATTGGAAGCCTTTTTCTACTCAAAACTCCGCCTTCGATGAATACTACAAGGTTACCACTTTCTTTTCTTTTGCTTAACATCAAATACTATTTTGTTTCGTTTGGTGAGGTTTAAGTGTGTGTTTCTTTCACAGGAGCAAGGGATAGTGACAGCAGAAGAATGGGATACCTTTATCGAAGTTCTTAGAACACCCTTGCCTGCTGCTTTTAGAATCAATCCAAGGTAAAGCTTTTGGTTTCTTTTGCTATCTAAATCGTCGGGTATTCTTTGTTTTGGCTTTTGGTTGTGTTCGTAATTGTTGTTCCTGCATGCTGTAGCAGTAAAAAGATGTAAAGTTAATAATGTTTTCAATCTGAAGAGGCAAACTTAGAAGTTAGGGGTTAGGAAACGAAAAGGTTGGGTTGTTTGTAGCTGCTGTCAATGTTGTCTACAAACAATTGACTAGACAATATAGGAAAGAATGATAGAATCACATAAGATGAATATCCTAATAAGTTTGCTATCCAGCTCTATTTAATATGAATTGGATGTGATTAAGTGAATGAAGAATGAAAATGGTGATTTTGGCAGCATATGTCAACCACTGATCTTTTTCAAAGCGAGGTTACTTTAGGGTTTGCAGGAAGACCAAAAGGAAAGTGGGATTTTTGAAGTATGGTAGATAGTGATTGAACAAAAATATGGTCGTGTGAAGTATGAAATGACTGGAAATAATATTTGTGGTAGTATGGTCCTTTATCTCCCTGAATTTTGGATTGAGTTCAGATGCTGCAAGTTTTATATGGGCAATTAACAAGCATAACAACTGTGTTTTGAGGATTTATCTATAAGGTCTCCCGTGCTCTTCACATCCTCCTCATTGACTTCAAACATTGAAACTGCATGTTACAGTATGGGGAAAAGTTACTAACTTGTGATTTTTCTTTATTTCAATTTTGCAGTAGCCAATTTTGTGAAGATATCAAATCACAGCTTGAGAATGACTTTATGAATTCCCTCAAAGCAGAGGTAAGTTACATTTATCTATTGAGACTTTAATTCCTTTGATAATTATGCTGCCAAATGTTGGTTGCTACAGGTGATAGCTTACTGTTTTTACCCCTCTTTTTTGTCATTTTTGACAGACCACTGATGGTGGTGAAGTGGAGGCTATCAGACCATTGCCTTGGTACCCTGATAATCTTGCCTGGCATTCAAATTTTTCCCGGATGCAGCTAAGGAAGAATCAAACCCTTGAGAGGTAATCTTGCAATTTCTGCTTGTTTGAATGGCATTGTGAACATGTTATCATATTTTCTGAACTAATACGTGTACCTGATAATGCTGACATTGCATAATTATGTTCTTCCCTTTCTTGTTCCAAAGATCTGTTTTATACAGAAGCCATTTTCTATTTGATTTTCAGTCATTCATAATTGACCTGTGCAATGCATATATTTTACATGTTACCATTGACGTAGACTGCCATAAATGACTTCCTATCACCAGGGGTACATATACTATGTTCAGTTTACTTAATGTTTTTCCTTCAGAGAAGTGGTGTTATTGCTATATAATTTCTCAAGTTTATGGTCTTGGATAACACCTCAAACTCTTCTTTAAGTCTTTCTGAAAATCAATCTAGCTGTCATGATGTTCCAACCAATTTCAATTTATACCATTTTCAATGGGGAAAAATGCTTTCTATTCTTTGAAAAATCATACATTATTTTAAAGGGTAACTGTTTTGAGAAACAACTCTTCCATTTTTAACAAATGATTTTTTTTTTTCATTGAAAAGAAAAATTAGAGAGGGAGATAGAAAATGTAAAAAGTTTTCTGCAACCAGTTCGGCCCATTGTTCTCCTACTTGTATGTATATGATTTGTTGGTTTTCATATTTAATGCTTACATTATATGTAAAATATGTGCAAGCTGCCCCCAGTTAATTGATTTGTTTTAATTGATTTCCCTTCAAATGGTGTTTTCGGTAAAACTATTTCAGGTTCCATGAGTTCTTAAAGCTAGAAAACGAAATTGGAAACATCACCAGACAGGAGGCTGTTAGCATGGTGAGCAAGTCTGATTTTGGGTTTATTCAATGATTTTTGGTTGTTTTGTCCTTTAAGAACGAACATCTTGACTCTTGTCCTTGTGTATTTTTTTTACCTGGTTTCTAATCCTACAACTAACCTTGTGTTATTTTGTTGCCTGATTTGCAATACTACAACTAAATTTTTGGTTTGTGATAAAGGTACCTCCACTCTTCCTCGATGTATGTCCGGATCATTTTGTACTTGATAGTAAGTTACTTAGAGTGTATTCTAATTCTCTTTTTTTTTATTCCTTTGGCGGTACTAGTGACTCATCATCTCTTTATCTAAATAATTTTATAGCTATATCTTTTATAGAAATTAAGCTTGATGTATTTATAACAGCAGCTTTCTTACCAAAAAAAAATCGAAATCCCAGTGGTTTACTTTCTAAAGTTTCTAGTAGCAGACATCTATCTCTCCCCTTCGTCCTGTATTTTGTTTATAAAGTTGAAATGGGTTGCATGTCATGGAAAATATCCAATACCCTGTAGTATTTCCTCACTGCTGTCTTTCCTTTTATGCAGTGTGCGCTGCACCAGGTTCAAAAACATTTCAGTTGCTGGAGATTATATACCAATCGACAAAGCCAGGATCACTTCCTGATGGAATGGTTTGTTTCTTTTTCTTGTTTCACATTCTGCTCTATTTTATTATTTTATTCATCTATTTGTTTTATTTTGCTTAGTCATCTCTTTGCCCTGTATTGTATCAGTACTTGGAACCTCCTAGTTGATTTGTTTCATCTACTTCATTGTAATCTTAGAAGATGAAATTGATTCCCATTACTAATATTAATTCATTTGTCCAGGTTATGGCAAATGATCTTGATGTCCAGAGATGCAATCTTCTCATCCATCAAACAAAAAGAATGTGCACTGCCAACTTGATAGTCACAAATAATGAAGCCCAACACTTCCCTGGGTGCCGTGCAGACAAAAATGGCTCTAAAGCTTCTGAAATGGAAATTGAGCCACAAATTAGTCAGCTTCTCTTTGATCGAGTGTTATGTGATGTACCCTGTAGTGGAGATGGAACCCTCCGCAAGGCTCCAGATATGTGGAGGAAATGGTTAGAATATTTCTTGTGAGCTTTCTCATGTTTATGTTTTTCAAGAATGCAGAGGATCATATTTATTTACCCCTCTAATACAGGAATCCAGGGATGGCCAATGGGCTCCATAGTCTACAAATTCAGATAGCAATGCGAGGTACCTTAATGAAATACTCGAATTAGAATTTCTTCATGATTTGAAAACTGTAACTTTCAGGCCCTTTATGGCTGATATTATGCTGCTCATAATAGCATGTCAGTTCAAAATTCAATTTTTTTATTCTAAGATTAATACTCATTAATGTATTTTTAAAGGAAGCTCTAGTCTTCCATATGATTATGTCCTGACAGGTTATTGGTTGATAGTTGTCAATTTCCAATCCCAAAGGCTTCTCTTAAGTAGGACAGAGTTGTCTAGTCTGCCCACTTTTGTTATTTTTTCATGCTATAGCTAGATAATCTGTGTTTTCAAGGCTTTGACTCTCAGAAGAGCGGATAAAGGGTTTGTGATTTAAATAACATCTAAATTGGGTGAGATTTAAGAGCAACAGGAAGCTTTGATTTGAAGGACTTGGTTTCTTGATTTTGATGGTAGCAGCAGAATTAGGTTTCCTAGCAAGTATTTGCTTGTTGAATTGAAGAGAACCTAATTCTTGCTAGGGAGTGATGCTGGTGTCTAGTACAGTAATGGGGTAAAATTTGGGATGGATGAAAATGAGAAATGACAATTTGTTGGCTTTTAGGACTGTGGATTGGGTGCTGTGATATCTATCCTCGCTGAAAGATGGAAGAATAAGTGTGAAAATATAGGGCAGCATGCCCTGCTGTTGCCAAAATACACTTATTTCCCAAAGTTTATCAATATGCTAATAGAAAGTCTTGAAACTCTCTGTTTCCATTGAAGGACTGCTACAAACTAATATGAACACTAGAAAAATAAAAATAAGGCTCTTAAAGTTCGTTATTGTCTAGAAAATTTACCTAAAAATCCATTTTTCTTAGAAAATTGCAGAAATTGTGATGCTCTCAAGAGTCTGTTCATAACTCTAAAAATAAATTCTCAAACTAAGTATTTTAGTCTCCGCCTTAAGGCTGATGCTATGTAGAAAATCATCTCTATTTCATGTTGTAATGTTCTCACATAAGAAAAACAGAAAATTACCTACATGCTACAGCAATTCTTTTATACCGTGGCTGCATGTTCCTTGCCTTGGGAACAATTCGCTTCTGGCCCAGAAAGCATATGGCCCTCCAAAAATCACCAGCTAACATGTAGCTGACTCACATAATAGCATGCATCGATTTGGACAATGAAATGCATGATGGGTCTTTCTTGATGCTTTGAACTTCATGTAGTAGCTGCAGTTCAACATGAGAAAACATTCAATTTCATTCCTTGCATATTTTCTGCTGGATCCATAATTTCAGCATTATGCTGATAAAGACAGGCATAGTGTCAAGCTTCTAATCTACTTTTGTTTTTCTCTTTTGAATGAAATATGATATATCTTGTATTAAGCATGGTACATTAGAGAGTGTTAGTATGCTGGATTGTGGTTTTTGCTTAACTCCAAATGTTTATGATGGTGAAATATGGGTTTGAGGACCTGAAAGAATTCTGCTCTCCATAATTTCAGCATTTTGCTGATAAAGACAGGCATAGTGTCAAGCTTCTAATCTACTTTTGTTTTTCTCTTTTGAATGAAATATGATATATCTTGTATTAAGCATGGTACATTAGAGAGTGTTAGTATGCTGGATTGTGGTTTTTGCTTAACTCCAAATGTTTATGATGGTTAAATATGGGTTTGAGGACCTGAAAGAATTCTGCTCTCCTATTTCTGCATCAGTGGAGACAGACATTCACACTTGGATTTTGCCCAGATTTGTTTCAATAGAGGTGCAAACTAGCTAGATTTAATAAACATTATATTGTGATGCACAGGCTTATCATTACTCAAAGTTGGTGGAAGAATGGTGTACTCAACTTGCTCAATGAATCCAGTTGAGGACGAGGCTGTTGTTGCTGAGGTAATCTAATGCCCATTCCCAAGTATATCACCATTAGACTTCTTTGACTTTTCAAAAAAAAAATCTAAATCTTGTTTAATTCTGGTGCCCATGTCTGTTTTTCCTAAGATTCTACGGAAATGTGGAGGGTCTGTTGAACTTGTTGACGTCTCCAGTGAACTTCCTCAACTTGTTCGTCGGCCTGGTGTCAGAAAATGGAAGGTATGTTATGTCTGCCTGGTCAATTTTCTATTGAAGCCTTAACAGGTTAGTAATAGGTGCTGAAAAGACTTTTGCATAGCTCTGGCAATGCTGCCCTTTTTATATTTAATCTCTGGCAATGCTACTTCATTTCCACAGTATGATGATTTCCCCCCATCTCAGTCATTCTGATGTTTAGCATATTCATCTCACTTTGGATGTTAATAGAATGATTGGTGTCCTAAAGAGAATAATTGAACCAAATGAGTATTTAAATTGTGTAGGTTTGACAGGAGGTTTAGAGGAGTTTTTATATTTCCTTTGATTTTTGATGTCGGATTAAGATTTTATATTATAGTGCTATCAAATACTATCACCATCCCAGAAAGATTTCCCTCTTTTGGTCTGTCATTTGTCTGATGTTCACTCTTCTGAAGGCATAGTTGTGTTTGGTTAAATGTCAGTTTGGCTGGCTTTTTCCCTGCTAGGAAAAAATTCTGTGTGGTGTTAGGAAATGGGATGTTCATTTCGGCTTTCAATTTCTTTATTGTATATTACATAATTTATGTTTATTGTTTCTGCAGGTACGTGACAAAGATCTCTGGTTAGCTTCCCACAGAGACGCCTCCAAATTCCAGAGATCCCATATACTTCAAAGTATGTTTCCTTCAGGCAAAAGCTATGTTGCCCCGGCCAACAAGGATCTTGAGCACGAGAATGATGAAATTGTGATTTCTGAAGATGGGATTCAGCTAACAGAGGATACTTCGACCGAAGATTTGATTGAGGAAGTTTCTGATCTCCCACTAGAACGTTGTATGAGGATAGTGCCTCATGATCAGAACAGTGGGGCCTTTTTCATTGCTGTCCTCCAGAAACTCTCACCTTTACCAGGTGAATTTAAGCATTATTGATAGTGGAAATGATGTTAGACTTGTTGGACCTTGTAAATAGTATCCATTGGTTACTGCTTACCCCCGCTCATTACCACTATCATTTCATCTCCCACTTACAAAATTCTGAATTGGTACTTGAAATAAATGTTGATGCAGATCTATTTTTGAGGATGTCTCTGTATCTTCATTCTTATTTTTTGCATGTTAGGCATTTATAATGTTATATCTACTTCATGATTTCCCTGCAGCCATTCAGGAGAAACCCAGTAAGAAAAGGAGTTTGTTCAAAAAGAATCCTGAACTGCAAGAAAAATTATCGGATCAGGTTACTAGAGATAATAGTGGGCTGGAGCCAGACTCCAGAGATGTGGCAGTAGAAAAAATTCCTGAAGCTGCCACAGAGGCAGATTTAATTGTTGATGAGCCAGATGAAGCTGATATGGAACCTGATCCTTCCAGTATATCTAACCAAGATGATGCAGAGGAAACCAAAGCAGTGGTTAATGGGGAAACCGATTCTGGGAAGGCCGTGGGGAAGAGAAAGTTGCAACTTCAAGGCAAATGGAAGGGGGTTGACCCTGTTCTTTTCTTTAAAGATGAATCTATTATCAATAGCATAAAGATATTCTACGGGATTGATGAGTCATTTCCTCTTGATGGCCACTTAATCTCAAGAAATAGTGATAAGAACCATGTGAAGAGAATTTACTATGTCTCAAAGTCAGTTAAGGATGTTCTTGGGTTGAATTTCCGAGTTGGTCAGCAACTTAAGATTGCTTCTGTCGGCCTGAAGATGTTTGTAAGTAATCTACATGCTATTTTGACATTATTGTTTTCCGTTTTATTGTTGTTTTCAAAAGCCGCAGTCATAGCCTTTTCCCCATTCCCTTGAATCCTTAGGCCTGTGAGTGTTCTTTCCATATTGATTGACATACTCCAAAGTTTCGTAGCTACAACCCTATGTCATGAGCTACGTTGCTAGAAAACAGTAATGCATCAATTGCCAAAACTTGTGCTAATCAAGTCAATCAAAAAACAACTACCACCACCAGTTCTACTATATGTTTCATTTTACCCAAAAAGGTGGCTGCATAGGCTTTATTTAACAAAGAATTGTTTGTTTCTTGATTTGATTCTTTACTCTTTTTTTAAAGGAGCGACAAACTTCAAGAGAAGGTACCGAAACCCCCTTGTTCATTCAGGATATCATCAGAAGGATTGCCAGTGATTCTTCCACACATCACTAATCAGATCCTATATGCATCCCCGGTAGATTTCAAGCATCTTTTGCAGTATAAAACGATAAAGTTTGCTGACTTCGTTGATGCTGAGTTTGGCGAGAGGGCATCAAAGCTAATGATGGGTTGTTGCGTAATAGTCATGCGAGGTATGTAGTAGTTCCTACTGCGTTCGTGTTATCAGTGCATGAATGTGTATTTACCCCGTCGTCGTCTTTATTTGCAGACAGCAAAACCATGTCAGGTCCTATTAAGGTGGACGAGTCAACAATAGCCATTGGCTGCTGGAAGGGTAGATCCAATTTGAGTGTGATGGTCACAGCAATTGACTGCCAAGAAATGCTAGAAAGGCTTTCATTTCGCATGGAGGCTGAGAAGGGCTCTTCAGCGCAAGAAAACAAGCTCAATGTTGATGAACTTAAGCTTAATGGAGTTAGCAAGGTGGAGGAATCTGAAACCATTCAGCTGGTTGCAGATGCTTGAAGTTATAGCAACTTTTGAGGTTGTCTCTGATCTATTTGTACCAGTTTTAGATTTATTAATTTTTAATAGACAAGATATCATTTATTTTTAGCCTCTTCTGGGTACCAATTATATAATGTTTCAGGTTTTGTATTTTATCGGAATGACCAAGCCTTTTTTGCTGTATTAAGCTAATGCAATTTTGACGAGTTACATAATTTTCGCATTGTGTTTTTTTTACTGGAGTTCCACAAATAAAAAAACAAAGTCTTTCTTGTTTCAACTGTGTTGTTTATGTTTTTAAAGTGCTTTTAAAACTATATTTGTTTTTAAATAAAATTTTCTGTTTTGATATGACGTGTTAAAAATATATTTAAAAAAGTTTTTTGAAAAAAATAACAATATCAATCAGACCAATAAATCTGTGCAAGTAGATGACTAATGAAGCAAGGCAACGGTAAAGTGTTGGTGGCAGTTTTGGGCACTGATGTGCTGTAATAAAATGGAAGGAAGAGGAAGAGGAAGAGGAAGTTGCCCATCTCCCCATGTATATTATCTAGAGGGTGAAGAAAATATAGAGATCATGGATAATTAATGATACCATAATAAAAATAATTATTTATAAAATTAAATATTAAAATATTTTTTAAGACTGATAATCTTATATAAATAAATAAAATCACATTAAAAAATTAATGTAATATTAAATGATAAAATTTTAAAAAATAGTTAAAAAAGTTTCAAATGAATAAAATTAATTTGTTTTTTTTTTAAAAAGATAGCCCTTCACTTTCATATGTACAAATGAAGAGATGGTTTCCCCTAGTTGTTGTAGTAGTAGATAACTAGTGTTTTTTTTTGTTTTTTGTTTTTTACTCGTGAGAGGAATTCTCAAAACTCATTTTTCTTTAATTTCATGGCTACTAAAATAAATAAAAAAGTTTCAATAATTTAAATTTTAGAATAAAATATGTATTTTTTAAGTTAAAATCTCATCTTATTTATGCATTTATTTTTCTTATTTCTCAAATGCATGAGTTTACAAAAAGAACAACACAACTTAAAGAAATTAAAATGAGATTTCATAACTATTGAATTGTTTAAATGTAGTTGAGAAAAATGTATTTCTTTAGCCAACACTCTATTTTTGTTAATCATTTATTTCCTTTTTGTTTTGATGAAAGATAAAAAAAAATATTATCATAAGCAGTTTTTCATATAAGAACTTGTCGTGGTATGTATAGCGATTTTAAACCAAGAAAAAGAATAATATTTCAAATTATTTTCTTGCGATTACATAAAGAAATCAAAGAATAACTAATTCAAGAAAAATATATAAAAATTAACAATAAAAATATATATTTTAATGTCGTTGAACTGAATATTAATGTGAATTTGTTTTTCAAAATCATGCACATAAGTTTCATATTACAACTGCTAAAAAAAATAAAAATATAATCATAAAAAGCTTTCGATTTTATTAAAACAAAACATGACATGATTGACTTCTTTTTTAAGACATCATTGTAATAAACATGATTTTATTTTTAAGATATAAGAATATTAAAAAAGTGGTTTGCCTTGTAAATTTGGGGATTCATAATTACTGATATAAAACAGAAGTGTAAAAAAACAAAGTTTCCCGTGAACAATCATTACGACAGGTTGTTTTAGAGCAGAGATTTATGAAACAAGTAATAAGTCCATGCATGGTGGTCTGAGGACCAACAAACACCGTATATCAAATAATTATAGTAACTTATGTTCAAAAGAGGTAGCAGCAGCTAAAAAGCATTAGGCAGCAGAAAATTCTCCAAAAACCTTTCCACTTCCATCTTCAATTTCCACACCACAAAGCACGGTATTTAAAGTATTCAAAACATTCATCGACAATATGAAATTTTTTCTTTCCGAATGGGATTGAGAAAATAACATACGACTCGGCTAAACCTCAAGATAAGAAACTAATCAGCTGCTCATGCGAGCTAAATTATAAGAATGTAAAATTTACAGAGAAATACACCACACCTTTCAAAAATATTGCTATCGGGGTATTAAGGAGAAGATGCAGTTCCAAAGCAAAGACTGATCAAGATCACAATTAGCTACAGCACTTGCTCTTCGCTGGAATTTCCTGACCGGGGCCTGGAATGATAATCTTCTTGCCAGATAGGGATGCGGGGTTGCCATTGCTTTGATCTTCACCAGCAACCAGGTTCTTCTTGTTTACAGTGTTGAAGATCTCTGTCAGCACAGTCATAAAGGCGTTCTCGACATTAGTTGATTGCAATGCAGAGGTCTCTAAGAAGAATAGTCCTTCCGTCTGGGCAAATTCTTTGGCATCCTCTGTGGGTACAGCCCGCTGGTCCTCAAGATCACTCTTGTTCCCGACCAGAATGATAACGATGTTCTTGTCAGCATGGCTACGCAGCTCTTCCAGCCAGCATGGTATGTGATCGAAGGTCTGTCGCTTGGTTATGTCATACACCAGCATTGCCCCAACAGCACCCCTGTAGTATGCACTTGTGACTGCCCTGTACCTGTTCATTGAACCCCCAACAGCAGAGAAGAAATCAACATTTGCTAATTACAAAAATGTAATGCCAATTCTGTCGAAAAGAAACAATATTATTTCTTTCCCAAGGTACAAACAGAACAATTCTGAAATTTGTGTTAAAGCACAGAGAGTCAGATCTAATCAGGCGAGCACTCAGTTTTTCCCTTTTCTCCTGCCAAATATATTGTCTGCCTGGGTTCCGAGAGATTATTAAAGAAAGTATCAGTCATCAAATATGACATCCATCTCTAACCACCATGATATATAATTCAATAAATGGTCCAAAACTTATGGCTCAAAAGATGCTTCAAAATAAAGATATTTCTTGTTTACCAATGAAGTTTTAGGCACTAAAAGTAGATTTCAAGCATAACCTTATATCACAGAAAATATCTTATTTTGTGAAAGAACAGTGACATGAGCTGGATTCACTTCCTAGACCAAAAGCAACTTTAAGCAAGGTAATTAATTCTTCTTTTATCATGAAATCGAACCAAATGCCACTTTTTCTCCAGTCAAAATATCAACCCTAAACAGAAGAATTATAATCCCCACCCCCAACAAAACCACCAAAAAAAACAAAGCAGTTGGGGAGGCAAAAAAAAAAGAGAGAAAGAAAAGCCAATCATTTTTAGGAAGGGATAGTGAGTGATGGCCTGAAGCCACAGCAAGATATATCCTAACAAGTATCACTATGATCCAGCCTCAGATCCCGCACAGTCGACGTTAAATCAATTCATTACCATATCCATACTTATATCACAGACTTAAAACCGGATCAATTTGCATCTAAAAGTTTGCGATTCATCATGAATCAAAAACAACAAACAGGCTACGCAAAAAAAAAAAATGTCAACAATTAGACACTTAAAAAAAACTTGAATTGCATTCCCATATCCCCATCTTTTTTCTTCTTTTTTCATTTGATTCCTCCCAGATCAAACACAATGACCATCTGTTATTATAACATCTTCCACGTGTTTTTCCTCCGAATCTAACACTAGGAAAAACCAATTCCACATTTGTAGCAAAACCGTCTTTCCAGATCAATGTGTATATAAAACCATACAATCCACGGATCCAAAGACATCAAGTGACGGACAGCCAGCCAGGTGAGCATAAGCTGGACCGCAGACAACTTAACCATTAAAACCAAAAATACATGCAGCTAACATACTGTCTGATATTAACAAAGAAAACCCATATCACATCTAGACTTCTAGACCAACCAAAACAAAAAATTAAAATCTGAAAGAAAGAATAGTTACCGTTCTTGACCAGCAGTATCCCAGATCTGGGCCTTAACACTCTTATGATCAATAACAAGAGTCCGAGTTTGAAACTCAACTCCAATAGTAGCTTTAGAGTCAAGGCTAAACTCGTTTCTAGCAAATCGAGCAAGCATTTGTGATTTCCCAACTGCTGAGTCCCCTATCAACACCACCTTGAACACATAATCTATCTTTTGGCTGGCATCTCCGTATCCACCCCCACTAGCCATTTTCTCACCCTCTCTTCAAATGGGTTTCCTTTGTTTCTTCTAGAGAAGAGAGCGGTTCTTGAGATGCTTTGCTATAGCTAGTTAGTAGATCTTAGCGAGAGTATTTTGCTTTGCTGGAGTGGAATTGAAGGCGAAGGCTAATAAGACAATCAGTGAGTGTGACGACAATCCGGTGCAACGCATGACAAGCTTATATTGGTGCATCATGCAATCTGGTCCGTCAATGATTTTGATGGGTTCTTTGAGTGGACTACTTTCTCAAAGGTGTTTCTTAATAAGTAAGTGCAGATACGAGTCAAGAAGATGGTGTCATTAAATTCTAGAAAGTGACCCTTAAGTTGATACTTTCATATTCATATTTGAGATAGTATTTGTTTTTCCGCTTTGCCGTGTTTTTTTTTATATATATATATTTTATTTTATTTTTTAAACTGTTTTATAAAAAAGATATTAAAATAATTTTTTTAAAATAATATATATATATATATATTATTTTGATGTATTTTCAAACAAAAAGTACTTAAAAAATATTTATTATCATAATATCAAACTCTACCATAATAGAAACTAACAAACAATTTTTTTTAAAAAAAATAGTGGATCTCTTAATAAAACAACCAAAAAGGTGTGATTGATTTATATTTTTTTTTATTAATATAGGTGTTCGAGTTATCTTGTGCATACCTCAACTAATTTCACGGGCTCTGAAATTATCGAACATATAAGTCTTTAGTAGTCATCGTATTAATAATCGCAAGGCTTGAATCTGAGATCACAGGAGGAGCAAAACCTCTTAGGCTCAAACTCTTACCATTGGACAATCTATTAAATGATAGATTTGTGAAAGTGTGGTGATTTGTGATTGTGAAAACAAACATAACTATTAATATAATTTTTTTAATTGAGGTTATAGATTTCATTTTATTCCTCTATGTATTTAAAAGTAATTGTCATTGGTGAGGTTAGATTTTTTTTTAAAAATAAATCAATTTGCTATTGAAAAATATATAAGATTTCAATTATATAATTGCAAGGGATATGCATGAAAACTTTTTAAAAACTTAAGGATTGATATTATATTATTTATAAATATAAAAGCTGAAATGAAATACATCTATTAGCCTATTAAGGAGGTCTTTGGCACTGCGTTTTAGAAACATTTTTGAAGAATTTTTTTTTAAAATTTTTTACTTTAAATTAAAAAAAATGATATTTTTATATCATTTTCACGTGCAGATGTCAAAAATAATTTTAAAAAAATAAAAAATATCATTTTGATATATTTTTAAACAAAATATACTTTTCAAAGCAGCAACAACCACACTCCCAAACCAACATTAAAAGGACTAACAAGTATTATTTTTTTTACAGCGATGGTTATATGTTGATTTTGGTTTTTAGGGGAGAAAATATATTTTTCTTATTTATTTTTACTTGGTTTGTAAAATTAAATAATATGTTTATAAAAAAAAATTTCCCGTTTGTTTAGAGTTTTTATTTTTTATTTTAGTATTTTTAGTTTATTTAGATGAGCTTTTGAATTTATTTAATGAGTTAGAAATTTTTTTAGTGAGACCGACTACTAAACATAAAATATTTAGTGATTTGAAATGAAATTTCTGTGTGATCCATTTTTCAATATAATTATATGTTTTTGTATATTTCTCATATTTCAAATGAAGAAGATATATATATAAACTCTTTTATAATAAATAAATCGAGAAGAAAAGGCTGTTTAAATATTTTAATGTTTTATTTGCATTCAGTCTGAACAGGTGTCGTTTTTTGAAATCATCACTTTCAACTGAAATTGACCTGCACTGGGTCCTAGAATTAGCGATTAATGGTAATCAATAATAATTAAACAATATTAAGGGAGTGTTTGAGAGATTAAAATATTTTTAAAATGTATTGAGATGGTGATGTGGCCAATAATGATTGACTCAACTGGTTGTAGCCGTGGGGTACTATGCAGAGGATTGTGGCTAATTTTGAAAATATTAAACAGGGAGGATAAGAGCAATGATAGCAGTGAAAGTAGGGAGGTGGAGAGTGCGGATGTCTCGGGTGAGTTGTCCGCCTTAACAGACCCAGTGATATAGTGGCAGGTCACATCTTCTTATCTCCATCATACAAACGTTGGGTGCTCTTCAATAATCGACAGTTATTGTACATAAAAGCCTTCGATATTTTTTAAAAGTAACACGTGCCAAACAAATATTGGTGAAATGATACAGTTGAAATAATAATTACGAAGCTTAATTATTGTTAATTTTAGAATTCATATAATTAGTCGAGGTATGCATAAGTTGACCTAGACACCTACATTAATTAAAAAAAAATTATTGAATGTATTTTTCTATATTACATGTTTTAATTTATTAATATTTTCTAATATGATTATATGTTTTTTTTTATAATCAGGGTGTCCGGGTCAGCTTACGCGCACCATAACTAATCATCGGATTCATTGAACATCTTGCAAGTCTAATGAACAAATAAAATATCACAAGGATGATAAATATAAATAAGATATTATGAGGATGACAAGTGTGCATGATAGAGCTCGATCAGAAATTCCCTTCCTCTATTGGACCAAGACCCACTGCACAATATGATTTATGTTACTCTTAGGGCAAGTTCAATGGTAGGAGGCATTTTTAAGAGCCAAATCTGTAAAATGGCTCCTTGAATAGTGTTTATATGGCTCTTGAGTGGATGTGATCTCCAATGGTAAGAGTCATTTTGAAGAGTCATTTTGAAGAACTATTTTTTTAACTTATTTTAAATAAAATTGAATTATTTTGTATATAGTTTAATTATATAATTAAATAATTGCTTTTGAAAAACTCCCAAACAATAAAATTATTTTTTTAATTATATTTAAATTAAAAAAATGAATTTAAATATAATTAAAAAAAACCACAATATTTCTATGTTTTTTTATGGTTGTTGTATTTAAAATTAATTAATATTACTTATTGTCTTTGAGTGTTAGAAAAACTTAAAAAAACAAAATGAACACATTAACAAATAACCAATAAGTTCAAACATAATTAATTAAAATACATTTCATTACAAATAATTGAATCAAATTAATTACAAATTAATACTCCTATTTTTTATGCTAAATATTATTATAATAATTAATAATAATAATAATTATTATTATAATTATTATATATAATTATTATTATTATAAAAACCCACCCCCCGTGCAAATCCCTTTCATTTCAATCCCAAATTAAAAAAACCCTACTCATCTTTCTCTTCTTCGTCCAGCCGCCCCCCACACCTGTTTCTTCTCTTCTCTTTCCCTCATTCTGCTCCCTGCTCCCTCCCTGCTCTCCCCTCTTTCCCATGGCCTTTTCTTGTTCAAGTTTCAAGCGTGGGTTTCAAATATCAATTCAACTTCTGCTCTTAATTTCTATATGGGTTCTGTGATTTTCCTTGTTTGAGTTTGCTGTAAAATATATGTGATTTTGCAATTTTTCAATTAATTGGCTTGCTGTGTTGATGTTGGTTTGCTGTGTTGATTTTGTTTGGTTGTATTCATGTTGGTTTTCTGTGTTCATGTTCGTTTTTATTGGTAAAATGGCAACGGTAAAAAAATTGGCAACGGTCGGATTTTGGGTTTTGGCTCCCCGGCCAAAACCTGTGGGAATGCCTCCCGAAAATGGAAGAGGCATTTTGCCTCTTCATTTGGCTCTCCCCGATGGAGTGATAAATTTAACAAAAAGAGCCATTTTTAAAAAAATATGGCTTTGCCTCCTCTGATAGCTAGTCCCGTTGGACTTGCCCTTACAAGTATTGTGTGCATCATATAGGATAAAAAAGAATAATTCATATTAAAATATTATCATAATCAACAACATATTTTTTAATTAATTACTTAAATGATTGAGGGATTAATTTTCATGACACATATGCTACTCTCATCTTCTTTTAATTTAGTATTAACTATTAATATAAGTTATAATATTAATACAATGCAAATAATAATACATCGAACTCTCAAAGCCAAAAAACTATTCCCAAGGAATCTATCTAGGCAAAGATTTCTACCGGATTTTTTATAAATGGTAAAAAAAACCTTAGTATTTATGCGTTATAGAGCTACTTGATTTCATTGTTCATAGCCAAGGAATATTCTCACTATTCATGATTAAAATAAATAGATCATATTATGATGTCCATGCATAAAATCAAATTGGGATGTCTATTGGTAAATTGACAAGCTATTAATCATTAAGTTTTTTACACAATAATTTCTTACTAAATTATTATTTTTTCCCAATAGTATCAAGATCAATCAACAAAATATGAAAAAAAAAAATTAAAACTAAAAGAACTCTAAAAAAAAAAACTAAAAAAGAACTTTAGGATCATATATTAAATGTAGGTTTAAGAGTATGATTTATGTTTATTTTTAAAAATGTTTTTCATTCAGAAATGCATTAATTTTTTTAAAAATTATTTTTGATATCAACACATCAATTTTTTTAATTTAAAATAAAAATTAAATATTTCTTTTTTTTAAAAAAAACTATTTAAATACATTGGGAAACATCCCAAAAAAATCAATTTATACGAAGAAGAATTGAGATAGAATTGAACGTTTCATAATAATAAAAAAAGAAAAAGTAGATATACATATACATATAAAAATTTATTTTTTTTGCATGTCCGGGCTCCACTAGCCTCCCATTACCTCCGCCCTGATTGGTGTTTAAGGTTGAGTTTAACCTTTTAACGGTTTTCTTATTTATTTATTTAATTTTTTTTTGAAGAAAGGAGATATTCTAGAGAAGAAAGGAAATCAGGCAAGCTTCATCACTCAGTGCCTTGTTCTTACAAGATCTTTCGTAAACATGTATTGTGATCTATGCTATTACTAGCTTCGCCTAGCAATCTACACTGCATTGTGCTTATGTGTGGACGATCTTCTATGACGTTGGCTTCACTTTCGAATCAAAACAGGTAATTTATTGCATTTCGGCGGCAGTGGTGCTACTGAAAACTGTCTTGACATTACTACCAGTGAATTCTCAAGCAAGAGGCTCAACTAATACTCATGTTCGTTGCAGCGTTCTTGACTTTCATGGTAATCGGCGGATTCCCCTCTTTCGGAGATGATATTAGCGTCGATTTTCTCACTTAATCTCTGATGTTTGCTACGCATATGAAGATTAATGAGACTGATTTTACTTCATCCATATTAGATTATCGGACGAGAAAGATTTAAACACACGCTCTTCCGCTCCTTGCCTGCTCATGATCTCTCTGTAACCCCTCGCGCTATAGCCTTTTATATCGTTGGCCTTCGAAAGATTTTGAACACTTTATCTATGATGCTGGCTGAAAGCTTGATGATGATCGTTGCAAATATTGTGCCAGATTTCTTGATGGGTATTTTAACAGGTGCTCGGACCCAAGGCGTGATGATGATATTTGAAGTTTTTTTCCGGTTGCCAGATCATCTTCCTAAGCCTCTCCGGCGATATGATCCATTGCACTGCACTCCACAAGCACGCAAATCAAGGGTTCTACAAGAAAGATTTTGAAGGGTTGGCATTCCGTAATACTCAAGCTGGAGGGCCACCTGCCATTGCTGGTGAAGAAATTCTGAAAAATACTTGGCATGTAGAGATGGGCTAATTCTAAACGGATTGGTCTTGGTATCATGTTCATCAGGAATGGTGGTTCTTTATCGCCGCAGGTTTTGGGGAACTGTAAAACTTATTGAAAAGGTTAAACCAATCATCAAAGCGGCTATTGCTGTTGCTACAAGACAATCGAGACAAATCTCAGGGAATCCCTCTTCCTCAAATCATAACAATCAGTGAATTTGGTTTAAGATGATGCAGAAAAAAGGCAAAATGGTTCATACAGCTGATGATGAAATTGAAATTTAGGTAAAACTTTAGGGGCTAATTTGACGTTTCTCAAATAACCTTACAATGAAGCGTAAACGACATCTCGTCTGATAAGAGGCAGCTTCACTGCTTCTATTTTCCACCTGTCCTTTACCTCCTCCAGTGTTAAAACCCCGAACATCCTGCTCCGAATAAAAGAAGTTGCCAGTTTCTAGAAGCAAGAAAAAGAAAGAAAAGGTAAGAATATATGGAGGAAGAAGAGCATGAGGTCTATGGTGGAGAGATTCCCGATGTGGAAGGTGATATGGATCCTCATAACGCCGACGTTGACATGTCCGCCGCCGATGATGATGCCGTCAAGGTCCTAAAACCTTTTCTCCATTCAATTTTCAGTATTTATTTATTTTTACTTGTACAGTGAACGGGGACCCTAGAAATTTATGTTGGATCTTCAATTATTTTTAATATTGAATAATCGGTAACTGATTTTATCGTTTATTGGATGATATTGTGATCGTGAAGGAGTTGAATGAGATGAAGAAGAGATTGAAGGAGATGGAAGAGGAAGCGGCTGCTCTTCGTGAGATTCAAGCAAAAGTTGAGAAGGAAATGGGCGCTGTTCAAGGTTAGTTTTTTTAATATATTTACTTCTGGTACTGGATTTGCCAACCCCCCGCGCGCGCTCGCGCTTTCTGAAAAGGAATAGAGATGTACTGGCACATATACTGTTATGATATGATCTGGATTTGGGATTGGACTTGATTGGGTGCTATTTTGTTTATTATTCGGAATATGATTTAAACCTTTCGTTATCTTCAAATTGAGGGTTACTGGGGAATAGAAGTTGAAACTTGCTTGTTTGTTTATTTGCTGATGTGGAAGTTGTTAGAGGATATTCTGATAACATTAAAAGGCAGTTTCTGCTACATCGTGATTTTAGTAAGAAAAAAGAGTAGGTGGGAACTTGGGATTTGTAACTGATGGAATCAGCAAGTAGGACTATGTACTTCTGTAGTTTTTGGGAAGCTTCATTTTGCAAGTGGATTGTAAATTTAGCAGGCATCATTTTGGTACCATGAAATTTGGGGTGCTATTTATTTGTGTTTTACACATTGTTTCAAGAAATACTTTCAAAATTTCTTTTAGGGACGAGGAAAGGTCTGTTTAGAGAGTAATAATAAATTTGTCCAGGTCCATGTTCTGTGAAATGTCCTGACATTCTATCAGATGCACTAGGAATTCCTTATACATTCCTTTGCAGCATGATATCTTACAGGTAGATATATGTTTGTTGTCTCAGTTATGTATGGCCAAAACGTATCATGTGATTAAAGGATTTCAACCATATTGAAGTTTGTAAATCCAATGATGTGGTTAATTTATAGCATATAAGTATTCTATCATTTAATTTTGTTGTTGTTGTTGAAGATTACTGTTTAAGTGGTTGACAAAGGTTCTATTCATATTGGAAGTGTCTTCCTATCTTTATCTGCTCTCATAGGTTCTTATTTTGTTTCCTTTTTTTTGAATTTGAGCTCATATTTTTCATGGCTATAATGTTCCCACAGATCCAGCTAGTGCAGCTGGTAATCAAGCAAACAAAGAGGAAGCAGATTCTCGTTCTGTGTTTGTTGGCAATGTGAGAAATATGATTTCCTTCTGCCTTTACTAGAATGCTTGAATCATTTCATACATGCTGTTTATATTTGTATATGTGTACCTATAGTAAAGGAAGAGGATATTATTTGGAGATATAATGATGACATGTCACAATTTCCTATAGCTGTCCAAAACATCTCACTAAGGCTGCATTTGATAATGTGTGCCTGTGTGGTGCACCTTGTAAACAAACGCTCACTAAGTGTTTAATTACTTCCATATATAATGATGACATGGCACAATTTCCAATTGCTGTCCAAAACGTCCCACTAAGTGTTTAGTTACTTCCTAAGATAGGAATAAACTACGTAGATGAATACACTTGTAAATAGCCCTTTTCGAACCACTGGTGCACTATCAGTTCTGGGCGTCAGACTGCCAAGTGAGGTCAATTTCAATACTTAAAAAATATTGTTTTTATTAATTTCATTGCTTTTGGTGCACTTGGATGTTGTAATTCAGAATCATGGTTTGACTTTATGTCTCACTATGATCGCAGGGTCTTCTTATTCTTCAAGTTCTCTGTATGTATTGCTGGAATAGTAACACTATATTTTGAGGATGGGCCAGAGTCATTTTTATGTCAAACAGGGTTGTTACAAGAGAGATAAAAAATCAATTTTGAAAGAAAAGAAAATAGAGGGAAAACAAAATACTATGAAAATGACAAGAAAGTATGTCCAAATTTACTTGAAAAAAAAGAGAAAAAGAAAAGGAATAAAAGAAACATTTGAGGGGAGAAATGCTAGCAAAAAAGAAACGGAAAAAAGAAAAAAAATAAGAGAAAGAAAAAAGATGAGAAATGAAGAAAGAAAGATGGGGAAAGAAGTGATGTCAAGTATGAAAATTCAAAAAAAGAAAAACAAACTGGTGTATGAATAAAATCTATTTGAAAGAGAAAAATGGAGTGAAGGAACTCAGCAAAAGGCTAAATGGAGGTTGCTGGAATGGGTGCAAGTAGGATGTGAATAATGATGCTTCAACCATGATATTTGAGAAGAAAACTGTTGCTTTCGAGGAGCACGGGCAAGTTGGGACATGCAATCTAATTTGCAGAGCCTCGACCCTGCTGGTGATGGTCTTTGGTGCTTCCAAAATTTGTGATCATGGGGCAGATGGGGAGAAAGGTGTAGATTGCTGTCTTTTGTGGTCAGAATTACTAACTTCTTTTCTTCCCATCGGTTTATCTAAGGTGTTGGAAATGTTTGACAAATATGCACTTTTTCCCTTAAGTGATCTTGCTATGAGTTCTTTGAAGATTGCTAGCTCATTATTTTTTTTTTCAAGATTACTATTAGCACATTTTGATCTGGTTATTTGATGGTATATTTTAAGACAAATCTTAGATCTGGTGTTTCTTTTGAATGAAGGTTAACTCATTTCATTAGTGATTGCTTGTGCATCCTTGTTTTCATTTGCTTTGAGGAAAGAACTTTAAAATCTCAGTTTGAAATACACTGATCAGTTGCTTGATAACCCTGGACAATCTAGCTTGTACAAAGTGTGATATCCAATGTACATTGAGATATTTTCTCTTACACCACCTTTCTTTCAGAATAAAATAAAGATTTAAATATATTAACCAGTAATTTAGAAGCATTATCAGGATTTAAGTACTAAAAATATTGGATATTTTATTTCTATACATGCATTTATCTAAAACCTTATGTTTTCTATTTTTTGCAGTGTAACGAGCTATATTATAATGTTCTGTTTCATGTATCTATCAGTCTTTTTCATTGATTTGAGTTTCAAGATTTATTCTTAAACCATGTTAGTTTACTTGAAACCATCATTTGATCTACACACTCAGAAACACACATGTTTCTTGTCATCTTGGAATGAAGATCTTTTTTCTTAGCTTTGGTTTATGTATGTAATTGGTCTACCTCTCTGCACAGCCTGGTGCATCAAAATCTTACCTTTGTAAGTTGCTCGTGGTCTTATAGTCTTGCTTGTTACCCTAACAAACATTCAGGGTTTTCTACAAATTTTTGAAATTTCAAAGATCTTTTCATTGGACTCTTTGTTTGCTGTTGTGCTTATAGTTGGACAAGGAACATGTAGCGATGTAACACTTGAAAGTCATGTGAAAGAACACGAGGAAAGAAACTGTGTGTATAAACCTTTATCAGAGGATCAAATATATGGATGAAGGCTGAGTGCCAAATAACTCGAGATTAGGGCTTTATTCTAATAGAGCTTGAGATTTTATGTTTGTAGGAAATAGCAGAATATTTGGTCACTGCTTTTTCCTGATATGTAAAAGAGGCATATGAATGACAATTATCTTTTCTGTTGTATTGATTGGGAAAAAAGAAGAAAAAACAAGAAGAAAAGATCAATGTTGTTGATGGTGCTATGAAAAAGCCAAATTAGAAGTAAGCATCCGAAAGACACCATATCAAGCTCTTCATTGGAAAAACAGGATGGTTTTATTGTGTCAGTGGAAGGTTGGTAGTGTGATAGACAATTTGATTTTATGGATGCAGTGATGAGAAGGTAGTGGAATATTTTAAACTGCGAAGAGGTGGCTCAACTGCTGAACATTAGCATTTTCCACAAACCTGGACTATTGCTATGCCAATAAGTGGTGATTTGGAAATTGTTGTGCACTTGGGAAATTGATAGTTTGACTCAAAAAGATCTTGTCAAGTAAAAAATATATATTTAGGAGGCAATTTGTTATGTGGTGAAATTGATGTGCCATTGATAGAATTGGTAAATCATAGTTAAGGAATGCTTTTGAAGGAAAAAAAAAGAAGGAAAAGGAGAGATCATTTCTTTTATTGAATGCAGATTTAGCATTTCCCATCTAACATCATTATTTTTATTTGGCGCACAATTTGCTGTACTTTGTTATGACTTGATTGATTATGTACAGTGCATGAAGAACCCTCTGAAATGCATGGCTCATTATTATATAAAACTGTTGGAATTGAAATAATCTCTTCTGGAAAAGAAAAGTCGAACATGTAGCTATTGTTTCTAGCTGACTCAACTCAAGAATGAAACCTCATGCTGACTCTATTTGCAGGTTGATTATGCATGCACGCCTGAAGAAGTGCAGCAGCATTTTCAATCCTGTGGTACGGTAAATAGGGTTACTATTTTGACAGATAAGTTTGGGCAGCCAAAGGGCTTTGCTTATGTGGAGTTTGTTGGAGTAGAAGCTGTTCAAGAAGCTCTGGCTCTCAATGAATCTGAACTACATGGCCGTCAATTGAAGGTCAGTCATTCTTCTTCTTTTGAAAATATAAAAGCTTGATTTATCGTTATGGAGCTGGACATGAATCTGCCAAGGTAGATTAAACTCGTGATATCTGCTGTTTAGATCATTTTGTTTCTATTATCTGACAATTGATCAACATCTCAGGTTTCTCCCAAAAGGACCAATGTTCCTGGAATGAAGCAATTTCGTCCTAGACCTTTCAATCCTATGGGCAACCGGTTCAGGAGGCCATATGTGCCCCCTTACTTCTACTCTCCTTATGGATACGGGTATGTTTCTTCATGCTCTCGATCGTTGCAAATAACTTTTTGTCACTCACTTTTTCTTAATTTTACCCTCCTAAATGGTGGCAGGAAGGTGCCTAGATTCAGAAGGTCAATGCGATACATGCCTTATTACTAAGATGTTTCCGTCAGACAAAGGAGTTTATATCCAAGAATTTCAGATTTCATCTTCCCTTGACAGGACAGGTAGATGCTTTATGGGTGTCGTGTTTGTGACTACTTTGTATCTGTTTGACATAAAAGATTCCTGTTTTTTAGTCCCATGTTTATGCACAAGCCTACTAGTCTGTGCAGTTCAATGTACCCAATTGATGCACAGTGCTTGCTTTTAACTGGCATGGTTTTCAGAAGTTCTTGGTCCTGGACTTGTTTTTTTTTCTGATTTTATTTTCTATCGACATGCATTGAAGTTAATAAATGAATTTCATACTCAATCCACATGCATTGAAGTTAATAAATGAAATTTCATACTCAATCCACATGCTATTGTTGCTATATTTTATATGAAGGTCCTAGAGGTTTAGGGTCTCGTCTATCCTTTTTTTTATATTCAATCCACGTAAAAATAAAAAAAAATCCAGGAGGTTTAGGGTTTAAGCTCTACTCTTTTACAAAAACTTGGATGAAATGATATGTTAAATGCCGCAGTCTAGTTTATGCAGTTGCTTCCTAAACTCTATGTGCTATTATATGGGCTCTTTGTTTTTTTTATTGATTTTTTTTTTTGTTGACTGCATTCTATGATGTTAAATTTAAAATTGTGGTTGAAAGATAAAAGAAAAAAGAAAATTAAAAGAGAGAATCACAATATATAATATGGAGAAACGATTGAACCAATCTTAAACTCATAAATTTGACTAACATGCTATAAGAATTGGGGCGGGAATCATCATTCATATGAACGAATTCAACAATGAAGCTGGTTCCCAATTCAATCAGTGACTTTTCAAGACCTGGTTTTTTGTTTTTCTAATTATCTTTCTCTCTGTTTTTATCCTTTTTTTTTTTTTCAATTGAGTCTTTTCTGTGATTGAGCTCCATAAAATAAGTTTTAAAATTGTGGTGGAGAGGCAATTAAAATAGAAAAAAAGTACTATAAACCACACAAGAAAAAATGTTATGCAACCTGTCTCCTTTTGTGTTTCCTCTAATTCAATCAATGTAGTTTTTTGAAAATTAAATTTGATCTAAAAGTTTGTTTTATTTATTTTTAGTCTTTTAGTTTGAGACGAGAGAGATAAATTGGCTAGAAAAATAAGCAAATGAGAGACATGATTGATGGTTAGTCAGATTCCAAAAAAAATAATATTGATTTTTAGCATCAATGAAATCCATTCAAAGAGAGTAGTACAATTTACATGTTTTTAGATCTTTATCTAGCTGGAAAAGGAGGACCGGGATTGATTTTGTGTTTTAAAACCAGTTTAAAGGTATTTTGAGTCGAGAAATTGATTTATAAACTTTATAAGGATGTTTATTAAGTTTTGTTTTTGTATAAAATAAGTTGCAAAATAAAATTTTGAGTTCATAAAAACCTCAGCTTGATTTTTAGACTACTACTATAGTAGTCAGAAATAAAAAAAAAAACAAATGACATATTATCTATATTTATTTATTTATTTATTAAATTTCTTTTTTATAAAAACATAAGAATAGTGCAAAAGTATATTGTTTTATAAATTTTATTAAAATAAATAGCTAAAAAGATATTAAAAACACTATTTCTAAGTGTAAAATTGTAGTGTTTTTTTATATAAATTATTGAACAACTTTTTTTTGCAACCCTTCCTGAATTGTCTTTGTTTTGTTTTCTTAAATTTTGTTTTAAGTCTTTTTTGTGCCAAATTTGTTTTTTTATTTATATATATATATATATATATATATATATATATATATATATATATATATATATCCCATTATTACATTAAAAAAAGACTCCAAAAGTTAACAGTATTATTCTTAATTTTTTTTAATAATTTGCAGCATAATAAATCTTGCTTTCACGATTCTATAATTTTGTTTTTGCTAAAAACGTAGATATTTTCACAAACAAATTGACGAAAGTGGAATTATATTCATAGGATGAAGAGTTTTCAATTAAAGAGATGCCTTATAGAATTCACAAATACGTTGACTTTTCAATTCACAATAAATAAATAATTCAACCTAAAACACACATTTGCATTTTTATTAAAAAATAATAAATAAATACAGCGAAACGCCAGTAAGGTATTTGAAAATTTAGTGGTAGGTGAGAATATTGAATTTAGTGGTAGGTGGCCATGGCCAGCTATCCTCCCAGCTTAGTGAATCAAACCTAAGCCTTATAGTTCGATAACCACGTGATCATGTAATCGATGCTAAAACCTAAAGTTCAACTTTTACCAGCAATATAATCTTGTGTATATTTGCTGCTTGCTTGCTTCTTTCTGTCGGGCCTGTTTGAGTCGGCTGTTGCAGTTGTTTTTTAAAGTGTTTTTCATTTAGAAATACATCAAAATGATATTTTTTTTTATTTTTAAAAATTATTTTTAATATCAACACATCAAAATAATTTAAAAACACCATAAAAAAAAATTTATTTAAAATGAAAAAAAAATTATTTTTTTTTGGAAACAGCGATTAAAACGCCGTCCCAAACAGGCACAATACATGCGTTTTGAAACGGTATTGATTTAGCGCACAGAAACCTTGAACAGATGCTGAGATTTTTTGTATTAGATTCTTGCATTTATCATGGACAGAACCTCATATTTTAAAATGTGTTTTCCATGTCGTCAAAGGATGACATGGTTGCTTATCGAACCCTTATTGATCTAGCGGCTACGAGTTTGAATCTCATTATTTTTATTTTATTTGATAAAAATCAAGTAAGATAGTTTAGGTCTATACAAGTTTCAAGCTCATAAAATTTTCACTTGAAAGAATATGTTATAGAATAATTCAAATCATATTTTAGGATTTCATTTAAAAATTTAAATTTTTAGCTGAGATAGTTATTTGATATCTAGTTCATTATTCTTCAAGTCCAAGCACAGACAAAATGAAGACGTTTTTATTTTTTAGTGGTGCAATATTTTCCTCTTAGTGAAGTATATGAGAAGCATTCGAGTTAAGGTTAACGATATAGTTTTTTTATGCGAGCGTAGCAAGACAATGTTCTGAAAAGCCACAAGCACTATCTATCTTAGTTGGACATCGTGTTTTTAAAATTTATTTCCTCGATAAAAGATACAGAAATGCATAAAGTAAAAGTTTATTTAAAAACTAAAACAAACTGACCAAGTTATCTGCCACACCTTGCAAATAGCAGCTTCCACTCAGAGGCCAATGCATCAGCCACAGGAGCAAAAACCCTTTCGTTGTTCAAAACCATCATACCAGTGCGGCAGCAATAAATGGAGGCTACAAAGCAAGTTTTGATAGATGATCCATGGCAAACTTATTGACTAGAAAATATATTTAGTCTACTGACCATACAAAATAACATGGGATTTTGCAGTCGTTTACAGGCCCAGGGAAAGCTGAAGTTGATTTCCTATCCTTCTTTTTCTGAGTCGCTCAGCAATGATAAATGAAAGCTCAAGTGATTGAGAAGCATTGAGCCTTGGGTCACAATGTGTGTGATATCGAGAGCTCAAGTCATCAAAGGTTACTGTCCGAGACCCTCCAATGCATTCAGTCACATTCTGGCCAGTCATCTCAAGATGAATTCCTCCAGGATGGCTTCCTTCTTGCTCATGGACATCAAAGAATGCTCGCGCCTCAGCCTACAAACAAGGAATATATTATCACCAAGAGTTGGAGAAGGAGGGTGACAGAAGCGAAAGAAGATGATTCAGAACGTTATATATTCAGGGAATGTTTTTCTCGGGAGCGTCCCAGGGCAAGAGAGCCGGCACTAAAAGCTACAACGACAAGGATCATAAGAGGTACCCTATTGATATGACATGAAATTCTGAAGACGGTGGATCATAGTTCAACTCTTCTTTGCGGCCAAATTCTTTGGAATGTGGTTGATATTAACTAAGTTTGCTAATATAACAACAGCAAGTGGTTGCTGAGTTAATAATTAAGCAGTTGTTACCTAACAGCAACTTATTTCAGGCATTGATTGGTAACTTAAGGACCGCAAACCAGTTGTTATTGAACCACAACTTATTTCACACACTGATTAGCCATGAGTTCAAATGAATTGCCTAGCAGCCATCAGATATCTACGAATTGTGAATTGGCGTCAATCTATGTTGAACTATGTAATTGTAATTTTAATTCTCAATTCTTTTAGCATCTATTATCTCATGATAAAGAATATGCCTTCACTTAACATGCAATACAAATTGCAATCAAATGCTTCAAGTGACTCAATACTTGGTGATATAATTGTAAGAATGGGAGATAAGTCGTACCAAAATAGCATCAAAGGGGCGTGTCTTGAGTCCACAAGGCGCCTTGATGGTGTTTCCATGCATTGGATCACAGACCCATGTCACAACTTTGTCCTGCTCTACGGACAGCTCTGATCAAGTGGGGAAACTTCACTCTCATATTTTCAGCACCCATTCTAACGATGATTGTGATCCTTCCTGGCTTGTTGCTAGAATTCAAGATTTCAATGAGTTTAACTAGCTCATTTGGATCCATCTTGTTGCTCACCTGCATCACAACTTGCACTTTCAGTCTCTAATTTTCAACATGCAAATACTCAGGCATCACAATGTTACATCAGCACTAGCATAAAAAAAAGAAAAACATTTCATGTTCTCTGAAGAAAAAGTTGTGCCATAACAGCTATTAAAATGAAAACACAAATAGTCATAATATTTTGTCATGAATTGAACAGAAATGATGTTTATCAAGTACAAGCATGGACATATAAGTTAGACAGTGGCAGCAATCAGAGATCATAAAGTTAGAGATGGTGTTCCAGATGGAAATTGCAGTCAAAGTACCTTAATGCCAATAGGGTTGGAAATTCCTCTCAGGAACTCCACGTGGGCACCATCCAGCTGGCGAGTGCGCTCTCCACACCAAAGCATGTGAGCAGAGCAGTCGTAATAGAGGCCAGAAGTTGAATCAAGCCTCGTGAGAGATTGTTCATAAGGAAGATGCAAACACTCATGGGATGTCCAAAACTCAGTAGTTGTCATGATTGGGTGATCCACTGTGAGTCCTGCTGCAGCCATGAATCCCAAGGCCTCATCTACCCGGTTTGCTAGTGCTTGGTACCTGTGGAACAATCCAGTGGCAACCATGTTAAAAATGTGAAATGGCTCAAGAACTTCAACTTTGATCTCCAAAAAAAATTAAAAAAAAATAAAAAAATTCACATATGAACGCATACATTTATTGAAATGTAAATTGGAAAGCAAAGGAAGTCCTCCAATAGGATTCTGCTCCATCTTTCATGAAACTCATAAATCTAAGAAATTACCAATGGATGAGTCCAAGGAAAGTTCAGTTTTGTATACCTATCCCCCTGCTCGCTGTGCTGTGCGAAGTCAAGATTCCACTGTGTAACTCTCTGCATTGCAGCATACCCTCCAGTGGCAAATGCCCTAAGAAGGTTGAGAGTTGCGGCAGACTGGCTATAAGCTCTTATCAATCTCTGTGGGTCTGGGATTCGTGACTTCTTATTAAAAGCATCTCCATTAATATTGTCTCCTTTGTAACTTGGCAGCTTCACTCCATCCTTCTCCTCGAATGGATCTGATCTTGGCTTTGCAAATTGACCTGCCATTCTTCCCACCTAAAAAAAACCAACCCCACAATCCTCAACATCCGAATCCACTAGCCCCTAAATAAAGTTAATAGCAATACTGGAGTATAAAGTAACAAGGCATGGCCTATAACTTCAAAAGTTATCAGAAAACCAGATTCTGTAATTGACCTTAAAAATCTTTGATCTAAATTCTTTCTCAAAAATAGTCAATGGCCTTGAAGCAAAATCATAAGAAACACAAAAGACCCCCAACATAATATCACAAAACTCATCATCCTAAATTCATTCTAGTTTTTTCTTGAAACATTATTAACTAAAATAAACACATAAATTACATCCATTAACAACCATTAGTCCTACTTAAACAACAAGGACAATTAAATCACCAAAAGATATTAAAAACTATAGAATTTTAGATATGGATCTAACCTTAATGATAGGCATTTGACCTCCAAACATTAGCACAACACTCATTTGAAGCATTATTCTAAAAGTATCCCTTATATTATCGGCGCTAAACTCCTTGAAACTCTCAGCACAATCACCACCTTGCAACAAAAAAGCATTCCCCATTGCAGCCTCAGCAAGCCTCTCCTCTAAACTCCTTGCTTCTCCAGCAAAAACTATTGGAGGAAACGCCTCAATAGTCTTCAGAACTGACTGAAGCTCATTAGCATCAGGGTATTCTGGTAGCTGCAATGCTTTCTTCGTTTTCCAACTCTCCAAGGACCATTTTCCAGTCCCTGGGGCAGCAGATTCCTTCACTGCCACTGAGTTCTTGGTGGGCTCGGCGGCGACGGCAGAAATTGAAACGTGGGATTTTGACACGTGGGTTTTGTTTCCAGGGACGAAAGAGAAAGTGGGTGGTTGTTGTTGCTGGTTTTGTTTAAGGAGGTTGTTGGCATTGCTGTAGAGAGATTTGGAAGAGAGAGTTGAAAGAGCCATTTTTTGCTTAAAGTTTAATGCTTTCTTTCCCTCTCTAAACACTTCTTGAAAGTTGAAACAGCTGTTTTTAGAGAGAGAGAGGTAGGGAAGGGAGGGTTTGGATGAGGAGAGGAAGGTGATACTGGGTTTTATAGGGGTTTTGCGAGTCAGACGCCAAGAGGTTTGGTAGACTTGCAAGTTCCGAAGTAGGAACTCTCAAGTTTGTTGGGAAGAGGAGGGGAAGGTGTTTTTGCGAAGAAAAATAGGGATGTACACGTGTTTACCCAGGTGGAGATGGCTTTTCAGTAATTAAGTGCTTAATAGAGGTGTTTTTAGGCAATTGGATTTGTTACCACATTATTTAGTTTCTACCTCTATGACACGCGCTCTTGGTGGTATAATTTTATTTTTCAGTAAGAAATTTTTTTAAAAAATACATCGGTTTTTTAATATGATTTTTGTAATAATTTTTTGAATAAAATAAAAAAATCTTAAACATGTATTTAATCAAATAAATCAAGAATTATTTATGTTAATAAATAAAATAAAAGTTATTAGTTAATTATAAATAAAGACTAAATAAAAAAAATCAAGAGATAGAAGTAGATTAGAATATTTAATCTCAGCATGTATCAAGTTATATCTAATAGCTTTGTTTTTTTTTGAATAAATTTTTTATTTAATCAAACTATTATTTGTGCCAATAAAACAATGTCTAGCCCATAATATTTTTTAAATATAACTAAGTGAACATCTCGTTCTTACATTTAATAAATTAATTTAATTAAAAAATAAATATTTAATAAAAAGATATGAGATAAGATGTTTTGTTTTAAAAATCAGTGAAGAATCCAATAGAAAAAAATAACAAATATTAATTTATCTCAATCTTTAATTAAACAAATGTTGAATGATTAAATTGAAAAAAAAATATTATTTTTTTAAAAAAAAAGCAAACTGGAACAAACCTCCTAAACTTAAATTAATCTATAAAACTCACAACTCATGAAATCTTAGAGCTGGCTCAATCGAGAAGTTTAGTTCATAACTAATTTTATATTGAAGTATAAAAAAAAATCAATTTAAGAAGAATTAAATTATAAAAAAAATATCTTAAATTAAAAAAATAACAATAAACATAAAATATATTAATTGGATATTTTTTCAAGGTAAAAAAATCAATTTGAAAAAACATTTAAAGCACAAAAAATAAACAGTGTAATGTTATAACTCTCTTTGAATTGTTCACCCTTACCTAACACAACTTGGACGGCTCTACTTAAATTCATTAGTCATTACCTACCTTGCCACACATTTTCTTATCAATTAGTAGGTGAGGCAATTTGCAATTTCAGCAGCTCTACTGGCCCAAGGCCATATTTGCCACTGATTTAAAAAATATATATTTTTTAATTATTATTATTATTATTTTGTTAATTATTTTTTGATATTTTAATATTATTTTATATACTGAATGTCAAAAAAGAATTTTTAAAAAAATATCATTTTAATACATTTCTGAATGAAAAATAGTTTTAAAAACAACATCAATCATACTCCTAATCAGGGTTAAAATCCTAATCAGATTAATTTACTATAGTCTTCCATAGTTTTGAAGTTAGAGCAGTTTTTTTATTTTTATTTTTTATATGTAGAGCGAGATGATAACTTTATACATTAGTTTTCATTCCTGCTAATTTATTTTAACCCTTTTATTTAATGAGAATTTAATAGTCTATCTTGGATTTTTTTTTTCCGGAGCTTATACAGCAGGCAGGGTGCGAACGTGGCAAGTTTAGATTGGGTTGATAAATATTATTTTTCCGACTTGATTTAGTGTTTTTAGATCAATTTAGAGGGTGTATTAAGTTGAGAAATTAGTTTTTGAACCTTATAGCAATTTTTGTGAGGGGTTTTCATGAGAGAATATGTAAAGAGAATCTAATTAGTCTTCTGAACGACTTGGCGTCTAATTGTATTTTTTTTAACAAGCAGAGGGCATGTCGTTTACTTTTTGAGCCGGGGATTAGTCTGGCCTTGCAAGCCTTACATGAGTTTATGAAAATATTTTTCATAGGAACTTATGGTTTATTATATTATTCATTCGCTGTTTGTCTTCTTTATATCCTTTGATTTTTTTTCCCATTATTATAAAAGAAAATTCAATTTAATCCTTTCAAAATTACTTGAATTAATATTGGCTTGGTAGTTTGATTTAATTAGGTTAGTATCTCATTATTATGGAATGTTATTATGTATATATATATTTATCTTGTATTTACCTTATATAGGCTTATGATCTTGTGTAGTATACCACATGATAGGTATCATGTACAACCCTACACCTATATATACACAGCAGCCATAATATATTTGAAATCTCTCTTTCTCCTTTAAACTTCAACATGGTATCAGAACTAGTGTTGCAGTCGTTGGGTCTGGTCTGCATAATCTCCAACAACCTTCATCTCATAATCTGCATAAAGATCTGGTGTTTCATCATTTCACAATTTAGTTTTTTTTCTCCAAGTATATTCAAAACATGAAAATCTTTTCTTGACCTTTTACTGTATTTAAAAACTCATTGCTTAGGTTCTTCTTCATTGTTTTAATTTCAATTATTATAAAATTCTTTAGACGAGGGTTTTTATGTTGTGAACAAAGACATCTTTTTATATATCATTTCCACACACAAAAAAAAATTGTTTGATACTTGAGAAATATTCTTTTTTTTTCCCATCATTTTGAAATGTAGAAAAAAATATTATGACATTTTCTATCTTACAATATCCTTAAATTGATCATTTTTATATATATTAAGAACGATTATAGCATTAATAAATTAAAAGAATAGTTACACGAGGTTTTTCTAACCATACAATATCTTTATGTGTGTGTGTGTGTGTATAGATTTCTAAAGTTTTCTAAATTTCTATTTCAATAAAAAAAAACCTCCATATACAGGTCAATTTTTATAACATGTCTCTTTAAAGTTTAAAGTGAAAATAGAATTCATCTTTGTTTTTCTATTTCCATTCACTATGATTTTTTCATTTCATTTATTTTCTCGATATTATTTTTTTTCTTTTAAAAAGAGGTAAGAATAAGGATCTTATTCGATGGGTCCCTCTTGTTTCGATTTAGCCCCCTTCATTACTTTGCTATTAATGAATCGAGACTAGTATCAATCCAACCCATTTCATGAATAAAATATGACCAATTAACTAACCAATAAATCCACTTATTGCAAACAATATTTCATTGTTACATTGAAAAATATAAATATTGACCAATCTAAATTAACATTGAACATCATAAAATATAATGATGTCGTAAAACTCAGTATGTTCAAAGAAACATGTTATTTGATAATTTGATACTAGTTAATCAAATGTTTGTGCCATTAATTTTCTCCGCCTTAGCTTAGAAAGTACATGGTCAACAATAGAAGTCTTAGTATTTTCATACTCAGTCCTTGTTAGTGGAACTTAAAGACTATGAGTGTTTGATCTTATTTTTGGGATATGATTAAGGCACTAAAATATATGAATTTTTAGAGTAGAAAAGGATGTGAACATTTTTATCTAGGTGGTTTACAGGGGTATTTATAACACTCACACCTTATCATCTTAAGAAAAGATGGGAAGATCATTTGTTTTTGTTGGCACTCGCAAGTGAAAAAGATCCTTTATAAATCATTAATGAAGGACAAATATGTATGATATTTCATTAATGATGGATAAATATCTCTTACAAGTCATTAATGATATGAAAATATAGTGGACCTATAAAGAGATTTTTCATACATCAATTAATATATAGAGATAATTATTTTTAACACGAGTAGGTCATGTCACAAGTCTAAGAATTAAAGCTTTATAATTCTCAATTTGTAAGACCAATTGGACCTAAAATATGGCTAAACTTAGATGAAAATGACATAGTTGTTCATCAAAACGCCTAGAGTTTAATTGATGTCTAAACTCAAGTGTGTTGGGTTTAACATCTTACGTTTTCACGTTGACAAGACAAATGAATCTAAGTTTATTGAGTTTGATAACTTGTGTCTCTCATGTTACATTAAGTTCAGTTGCTATCTGAACTCAAATGTATTGAGTTTGACAATTTTTCTAGTCTGTATTATCTTAGATTTAGCTGATGATTGAATCCAAATATATTCAGTCTGATAATTTTTAAAACTTCCTTTGTTACACAAAAACATTGAGTAATTAGAATCAAACTTCTTTACCTTGAGAATGTAGCCCATCGCAAGTGTTTAATATTAAAATGCTATTTTTGATTGTGTGATATTTTGATAATTTATACTCTTTATCAAAATATGTAGAAAAAAATTGATTTGTTAAATAATTTCATTTTTACTAGACCTTATATATAAATTCATTTTTCACTTTAAGTTTTATAAAAGTTAAAATAATTTTTTTTTAATCTATTTTGTGTTAAAAATCTACTGAATATCAATTTTAATTAAATCTACATTTTGTTTTTTAAAAACATTTATAAGTGCGAACAGCCAAACACACCCTTACCCTCTAGCGCGCCAGCTATTGAACACATCGCCAGGCTCTCTCTCTCTCTCAGCAAAACCAAAACAATCTCAATAAAACCAAAAAACGACAGTCACTAAATCAATATACGACACAATAATGTCTCTCACCACCCACCACCACCACCACCACCACCACCTCCTCTTCACGAACTTGCCGCATCGCATCACCCTCCTCTTCACCTCCACCAGCCTCTCACTCAGAAACCTCACACTCTCTCGCCACGTCAACACATCCTTACATTCCAATAATTTCCACTTCAAACCCCGGGCTCCCAAAAGTTCTTTCAATTTCACTCTCAAAGCTTACCAATCGGACCCCACGATCCCAACCCAAGATTCCAACCAATTCAACCTCGATCAATTCCTCTCAGCTGCTGAGTTACTCTGCATCTTCTCGTCGTCTATAATCACAATTAGTTACGCATTGAATTATACGATTTGGAACTCGAAAAGGGGAGTGTTTGGGGTTATAGGGAGTAATACAGGGTTTGCGTGGGGAATGGTGGTGATGGTTAGTGGAGTGGTGATAGGTGCGTGGATTAGAAGGCGGCAGTGGTGGCGGGTTAGTAGGGAGACGGGTAGGGAAGGGAGTAGAGAGAGTTTGAATTTGGTGGGGAGGATTGAGAAACTGGAAGAGGATTTGAGGAGTTCTGCTACCATTATTAGGGTTTTGTCTAGGAAGCTTGAGAAATTGGGGATTCGGTTTCGGGTTACTAGGAAGGCATTAAAAGAGCCCATTGCTGAGGTACCCATTTTCTTTTATGTTCTGTTCTTTTTTAATGTTGTTAATTACTAAAAAAATTAAAAGGGCCCTTAAGTTGTTTACAATAGATGAATTTGAGGATTGGATTGGAGTATTAGCATATTTAATGGAAAGCAATTGTTAGTAGAAGCAATCAAGTTTTGTTATTTGAAGTTCTATGCATGAAATGTGGAAGATTTTGAGAAAAAAGAACAAGGTTTGGAATATTGAAAATTGGAACTTGGTAGAAGAGATTCATGAGAAAAAAAACGAGTCTGTGTTTGGCATTATCTTTTAATTATAGAAAAACTTTGAAATTGATATATACTGCGTCTCTGATGATTTTTATCCTCATAAATTTGTGTCATTCTTGCAGTTTGACTAACAAGTTGACATGAAAGAATTTTTTTTTATGTCAGTTTCCTTGTAAGTTGAATCCAAAGCTAAACATTTTACTTTATGGGGTCTTAGGATCTTGAAGTTTTCTTAGCAGAGTATTTTTCAATTATATACTGAACTAACACTGCAGTTATATGCGTTTACTGCTGTTTAACACTGATTTTGGCATCTTTGAGGATTGACATTTTAACTTTCTAGGTAAATCTAAGTTATGCTAACCTAATCACCAATCATTGTTTGTGTTACTCTCTTCTAGTGTATTATTTGACAACTGTTTTTGTGTAAGATGAAGAAGGGCATTTCGTTAATTCTCCCTTTGGCTTCCTGCTATGTACTTCTAACATTTGTCTATGTTGTAATTGAAGTTAAGAAGAAAAAAAATTGAGCATGTTGGTAGTGAAACAGACAAGGAAACTTTTTGGAGACTAGAAGCCAGTAAATGGTTAGACAATTTGACTCACCTTGGGTTTATGCAAAGGCTCTGACCTAAATTAGCATTCTTGGACAGGATGAGCAGAGTTTGATGTTTTGACCGCAAGCTTGAAGTAATTTTGATAAAGCTGCTACTGCTACTTCAAGATTGAAACTTTGCAGGGCGATTTTTTTATTTTAAGAATGACAATGAAAGGTTTAGCAAGATAGATTCATTTCATGTGTTTTCAGTGGCAAGGGAATCACATAAGTGATGGGTATTTGCATTTGAGAGAGTTATAATCTACCTGTTCTGGTTGTCCATTTTCATTTGTATATTAATAATGAGTTTGGGTATGGGTTTAATGATAAGTGTCTGAATGGTTTGTTACTTTTGCTGCTTAAATTATATTCTTTTAAAAGTTTAGCAAAAGTCTCCTTGATTCTGTTGCTTAGGACTCTGGTATGTGCGCTGCCATCCAAAGAATGGATGATGATAAACGACCATAGTTTAGAGTAGCAAGGTGATCTCTGCATCATTTATATTGCTTCTGTTATTCTTTCAAAGGCTCAACATGCTAAACTAAGCTGCATCGTCCTTGTGGAAGAAAATACTTCCCTTTCCTATTATTTGGTTTTCTTAGAATCTCGAACCTAGGTTGGTATGGTACTTGGTTCTGTATAAACATGGTATGTGGCTTGAAGCCTTGAACAAGAAGATGCTGCTTTATAGTTGTGCAGTGGGTTATTACCTCTGACCTCAAATAGATTCCATAAGTAATGTATATCTGCTGACACTTTTAGAAATTACTACAATTTTTTTTTATAAATAGCTCAAGTTAATTACTCAGCTATTAACTTCTTTCCATCTGTGTCTGAAGACTGCAGCTTTGGCTCAAAAGAATTCTGACGCGACTCGAGCACTAGCAGTGCAAGAAGATATTCTGGAAAAGGAGCTTGGTGAAATTCAGAAGGTCTTGTTGGCAATGCAGGTAAGTTCAGCTGATAAAAAAAATTCTGTATTTTTTAAAATTCATTTTCTTGATATAAACCTAAAACAATTGAGACAGAAAAAAAATTAAATAAAAGAACAGAATTTTTCTCATAATAGATAAATGATACGAGAATTTTTCTTTACTTCTTTTGTTTTTATTAATTTAAATGGGTATAACTCTTATCTTATCCATCAATCCATATTAATTATCTGACAAAGTTTATGCTTTGACATGTAAGAATTTAATTATTTTTTAAAACAAATTCACTCATGGACTAAATTACATAATACAAGGACCAAAAAACTTTTAATTAAGGACTTATTTATATAAAAAGTACAATATAGGGACCAAAATAAAATTTTATTCAAGGGTCCAAAATATACATCAATGAAATACTTGCTGGGAGCATGCATATATGAGTCAATTTTAATGGCGTTAGTAACCAACTAATGGATGTAAAAATGATGAAATATAAAGTACAGGTTAAATAGTAGAGGGATCTTTTAAATACAAAGCAAAGAGTACAAGGATGTGGGGAAGCATTAGCCCCCATCAAAAAAGTAAATGAAACATAATACGAATCTCTACTGACACTACTTAGGTTTATTAAAGAAGTAGCTGATGTATTCATTCTCAATATATTTATTTATTGCAATGTGTTACTTCTTATGTTGTTGCAAAATAAGTAAAATAATTCCTAGGGCTGGTAAAAATATGCCATAGTGGTTCTATGTCTTATGATGAATGGAGGCTATCAAATGCAGTGAGACTAACTTCAATTTGTCATCAAATCTTTGCAGGAGCAGCAGCAAAAACAACTGGAGCTAATTCTTGCAATTGCGAAGAGTGGGAAGTTATGGGATAACAGGCGGCAACCTGTCCAAGAACAAGAATTGACAAAAACATCTGATTTAACCGAGGGGTTGAACCAGTTGCAAACCCATGAAACTCAACCTTTAGTTACAAGCAACGGAGGCAACAATGTCATGCCATAAAAACCTGACCTGGTTTTTCTGTTTCTTCTGCCACCCAAGGTTGACCTCTCTTTTTATATTTTTTTTCCAGCAAGGCAGCTGTGATCTGAGCGAAGCTCGCCGATTCTTGATCTGAATACGCTACTGCTGCGGTGTAAAGAAAAATGAAGGACTAAATATCCTTGTATGATTAGGTACAATTTGTTCAATCGCCGTGCTCATTCCTGTGTAATTCGAGGTTGTACTTGCTGTTCAAGTTTTGTTACTTGGCAATAACAATTTCATTCATAGGGAATGGGAGCTCGAAATATCTGCTCTTCATACAAGAACTGGCATAATTTAAATGCAATGTTAGATAATCAGATATCAAATGAGAAATATGATGTTAGGATCAAATGCTTTTTTCTATTTTTTGCAGTGTAAAAGAACCACCAATTGTTTAAAATTTAAATCTAACTAGATTTGAAATTGAAATAGTATAATTAAAATTATGTAATCCTGTCAAGAAGAAAGTTAAGCTATGAATTCATGCTATTTTCTATTTTCTTTTATATAAAAACAATAATATATGTTTATTCACTTCCTACAAAATACAATTCAAAAATATTATAAACATGCAAAACTAATTAACATTTCAGAGTTCAGACATTTCCATCTACACACAAGAATATGCAAAGACAAGTGATTATTTAGGGAATGTGGTTGAAATTATTTTTAAAAATAATTTTTCATTTAGAAATACTTTAAAATAATATTTTTTTTATTCTTTTAAAAATAATTTTTGATATCAACACACAATTTAAAAGTATCAAGAAAATTTAATTTAAAACAAAAAATAAAAAAAAATCATTTTTTTTTTCAAAAATACTTTTGAAACAGTGTCAAACATACTTACTTAGATGTTTGTCATTACATTTTAAAAATATTTTTTTTATAAAGATAAAATTTTAATTTTATTTTTTTATTTTAAATTAAATTAAATTTTATTAGTGTTTTTAGATCAAATACCAAGAATAATTTTTTTTAAATAAAAAAAATATCTTAATATATTTCTAAATAAAAAAATATTTAAAAATTAACCTCAACAACAATCTCTAGCAACAAGATATCAAACAAGTTATCGTAGAGAAATTGAGAGTGAAACTTGCTTAAGCTTACACCGTCATCGTAGAGAAATTGAGAGGGAAACTTGCTTAAGCTTACACCGTCAATTCTTTCATGTTTATAGGTGGTTTCTAAAGAAAAACAGGGGGGAAAGAGTGAAACTTGCTCGAGCTTCTAAGGAAAAACAACGTCGTTTTGAAACCGTAAGTAGTAGCGTGAACTACTACGGTTTTTGTTTGGCACGGGAGTGTCCATGGGCTATGGCTGCGGAGAAATAGCTTGGCAAAGCGTCAAGGTAACGAGGCCTGGCATTTGCTGCCACGTGTATACTTGTAGCTGGTTCACGCTCAGTCCTACCTTTCCAGACAACACTTTGTCTTCTTCGCCGTGACAGACAGCTGCTAACAACGTACGTACACCATTCAACTTTCATCTCTCGTGTCCATCGAAGCCATTGATCGAGGAGGGACCTTGCTCCGATGTGCACACGGCCCGGGGGCCGTACGTGCTCCGCCACAACTCAGATCAACAGATTGGTAGCATCTTTTCTTTTTATGCGATGAAATATTTAAATTGAGGACTGAAAATTTGAAAAATGTATTCGTTTTATCAATTGATTATCACACGTGTTAATAAAAAAATAAGCTGATCTAAGTAGGGGTAGGAGCAAAATGATTATCCTGTTAAAATTAAGATACAGTTTAAAAAATCCACAGGGATTAGATGTGAAACAATATATTGTTTAAGGATTAGATTGTGAGATAAAATAAAAATTAGAGATTGGAACGGGAAAAAATTAGATTTTACTGTTGATAATGCACTGTTCACTCTCTCCTAGGTCGCTGTAGACTCGAAATAGTTTGATTTTTCTTAATTTCCAATTTGATTTTCAATTTTTTTTCATGCATATTTAAGCTTGTTTGAGCCTAAATTATAAGTTAATAGCATGTTTTTTTTAAGGGATGATTGGATTGAAAATAGATGATCAAAGTGAAAAGGGCAGGTAAAATAGGGAGTCATTTTGAGTTTCACATAAAAAAGTTTATTTTGGTTCCCCATCTTTTTTAATTATAGGTGATTGGGTCTTTTAATTGTCAGAAATTCAATTGTAGTATCAAAGTTATTTTCTCTCATTTTTTATTCTCTTTTTTTATGGGAGGAGAAAGAGAGAGATAGAAAGAGATGATTGTTGAATTTCAATATAGAGAAAGAAAATTATTGCTAATGATGATTTCAACTATCAAGTGCTCGTTGGTTAAGGTTGTTTTTTAAAATACTTTTTCATTCAGTAAATAAATTTAATTTGTTTTTATCTTAATTTTAAATAAAAATATCATTAATTTATGGTTAAAATATATTTTTTAAGATATATTACAAGTGTCTAAACCTTTTTTATGCACATGGTATTCTTTCCCCTACCATGAAGTAGCATGATGCAAAATATATTAAAATAATTTTTTTATTTATTTAAAATTTAATTTTAAAATTACCACAATAAAAAGTAAAAAAAAAAGTTATTTTTTTAAAAAAATTAACAAATGGATTCAAACTGCAGCATGGCTTGATCACGGTAACTTGTACCGATCCTAATTCACCCACAAGCTCATTTTATTCCTTCTTTAGAAAAGGCACAGCGAGAAAGAATTAAGTAAAGGATGGGTTTGGGAGGAGTATTTTTGTTCTTCGGCACTTAAAAAAATCCGAATTAAATAATGCAGTACAATTTGTTTTTTAGAAAATTAGCATATTTTAACCGCAACTCACGGGTCCGTTTGTTTCTGCGGTTCTACCTCTGTTTGCTCAAAATTTGAATTTTTATTTTATTTTAAATGAATTTTTTGGTGTTTTTAAATTATTTTAATGTGTTAATGTTAAAAATTATTTTTAATAAATAAATAAATATTATTTTGATATATTTTTAAATAAAAAAACACTTTAAAAAACAACCGCATCCGTTTTCCCGAAATTGTCAACTCCACTCTCCTATTCTAAAAAGAAGCTCACATAATTTAAAATAAAGAGAGATAAAAAGAAAAAAAGAAAGAAAGAAAAGATAACAAGAATTAGGAGTCAACGCAACTTTGATGACGATACCACCAATATTGCTGAAAATATATCAAGGAGATGAGTTAAATGACATAAAAAATAATAATAAATGATGACCAGAGTGGACCACAAGAGTCATTTAAATATATCATGACTCATTTTAACTTTAGATAAACTGTATAATATACTCTGATCACCGTTGATATTCTACGTTAAGATTTTTAAACGGTATGGATGATATCATTATTAAATTTTTATTTTTAGTGTCTCTCCAAAGTTTTCCTCTTTAGTTTTTTAAAATTATATAATTGTTAATATGATAATTATTGAAGATTTATATAATTATTAATTTCAGAATTTAAAAAATTAGCAATGCACAAATTAATCTGGAATTTTATTACTTTTCTAAATATTTTCGGTAGTGAGTGATTTTATTTTTTTGAAGTTGTAAAGTCAAAAAAGAAAAGAAAATTTTGGTTGCGAGGATATTTTGTCGTGAAAGAAGGAATCTGATACTGCTTCCCATGTGACACAGGTACACTTAGCTGGCTAGCTGCATGATAAGGATTGTCTTGGCAGTGATATCATCACCACCGTTGAAATGTCCATTACATGTGATGTGACCCCTTTACCCGATTCTCGGAATATATTTATATATATAACTCTAAATTGTCTGAGAATGACAACTCCTCATTTCCATTTTAACTTTTTCATTTTGTTATTATTTCATAATTCACAGTTGTGTATTTTGCTTTGCTAAAACGAAGTTGTTTGACACCGCATTTCACCCGCCATGCCGCAGTTTTTTGGTATTTTTTTTTGAATTTAAATGAATATGTGTTGGTGTTTTTAGATCATTTTGATGTGCTGATGTCAAAAATAATTTTAAAAAAAAATAAAAAAACATCATTTTAATGTATTTCGGCATGAAAAGCATTTTAAAAAACTACCGCAACAGCTCTCCCAAAACAGGGCCAACTTGTAATTAATGACTAGAAAAGCGTCCAAGAAAAAGCCATTTTACTCCTTTTGATCTTCAGCGGGAGCTTTTTAATTTCATTATCTGTTTTAGCTTTCTCTGCTCTCTCTCCATTCTGGGAGCGTGTGCGGTCTGCGTTGGTTAACTCACTCGCCACTGTCGCCATCTCTATCCATAAAGTTCTGCTATCGGCAGCAGCTTGACTCTTGCTTCTGTGTTTCTGCAAAATCACAGCAGCAAATCAGGAAAAATATGAAACGAGTCACAGAAACTTTCATGTTTTTTAAAGTATTCTTTATTTAAAAATACTTTAAAATATATTTTTAAAATACAATACCAATTCCTCTCAATTGTATCTTCTTCACGGATTCTTTTTTCAGCATGGCATGTTAGCTACTTTGTACTTCTGCTTAACACTGACAAGATTCACTCTTTTTATTTTATTTTTTCAAGTTTCATGTTCTTAGGTCAGGCAAAAGCTTTTTTTGGAATTCTTGCACCCTTCACCTTTTCATATAAAATCTTAATGCGTGCCTTGTGCGACAGGATGTTTCATTAATGTACATATCTCAGCATAAACCTACAGCAATGATGATTCGTCATGATACATAATATTCTTGAGCATTTCAGCATGTAATGGTGGTGGTAGTTTTTTTCTTGTAATTAAATATTACCATTTAAAGAGGATTATGCTCTTTTGCAGTCCAAAATTCCTCCATATTTCTCAAACCTATAAATGGGATGTCCTCGATTCGACTAAAGACTTCAACTTTGATCCTTTTAGCTTTGCTGATCTTGGATGGATCGACAAATCACGTTGGGAAATGAGCATAGCAAGTTCATTCTTGCATGCGTTGAAGATTTTAGATAATGGATATATGAAACATTTTTACTGCATTACAGCTATGAGTTCTTTTTTTTTGAGTAAATTAACTGTTCGACTAACTTGTGTATATCTTTAATGATATTACAAGTTTTAAAACTTTTAATGACTATTATATTAACAATTATAGAAAAGACAAACCCCTTAACCTCAAATTTTTTATCGCTAAAACACCTATTAGATAGTTATAACTATGAGTTTTAACTTCCCTCGTCGGAGACGTCTTGGTGAGCTCTTAAAGTTGTAAAGACAAATCCCTTGAAGATTTTATACAATTATATATAAATGGTTTAACATTTATTTTTAATTATAAAAAAAGATACTTCTTGTTATTACATTATACAATGTTGTATAGAACAATGTATTCATGTTTATTATTTCAAGGCATAATATTATTAAGATATAAGATAAGATATCTAATCAATGAGATATTTACACGTGAAATAAAAGATGCAAATGGTATGATTTACATCAGCAACAACGTTTTGTCTCCCTAATTAACTCTATATCAATCGATAATCATCAGGAGAGGTAGCTCTCTTGCTAAAAAAGTGAGGTTGGTTTTTATCAGATTAAGGACAAAACACCGTACCATGTTTCAAAGATCCATGAACCCTAATTCTAGACAAGAAAACACCAGCTACGGACAAATAAACGCCGTACATTTTCATGCCTGAGACACAAGAAAGAAAGAAAGCTTCGATTATTACTACTATTCGTAAGTGTAAATCAATCGCAGTCAAAACCCAAATTCTGAGATCTGAAAACAAAACTCACTTTCTGATGTGGATTCTCCCAATATGTTTTCCTCTCCTGTGCTGTTCCTTTCACTCCCTGCCAACACTCTCACAGTAATCACTGTGTACTCTCTCTTTCTCTAACTTCTCCAACCACCACTGAACTTCGCCATTTAATTTATCACCTCCTACCCCTCCACTCTCATTAAAACTAACCAAATCCTCTCCCTCCATTGTTTCTTTGGTTGCTTTTCATTGTAGTATAGGCAGGGAGATCAGTTTCAAGAGACGAAACTGTCAACTGGGTTTCACTACTTTGGCCTTTTCTTATCTTTGCTGGCGATTTTGTTGCCATGGCTGCTGCTTCTTGGCCATGAAAACATGAAAATCCTTATTTCAAGACCATAATGGATTCTTATCACCCATGTTTTCTGTTCAGTGCCACTGTTTTGTTACATTTTCTGCTCTCTACGGTCTTTTGTTTCTCTCAACACGACCTCCAACCTCCAATCGCTTCTCATGAGGTAAGCCTCAACTCAACTCAAATCACAACTCTCTCTCTCTCTCTCTCTCTAGTTTATGGGTTTTGTTTGTTTTGATGGTGCAAGTTAATGAGGTTTTAATTTCTCGAGTAGGGTATAGGATTTGAGGAGAAGGCAAGGCTAGGTTCAACCCCACCAAGCTGCCACAATAAATGCAGTGGCTGCCACCCTTGCATGGCAGTTCAAGTGCCTACTCTACCGAATCAAAACCGACCAGCTCAACCGGTTTCAACCAAAACGAGTAGCATTGATCAGTTTTTTGACCCATATCCTGCAGGTAATAATAGGTACTCAAATTACAAGCCACTTGGCTGGAAATGTCGCTGTGGTGACCATTTTTACAATCCCTTAAGTTAACCAGTCAATATTAGAGATGGATCAAAATGTCGGTCATGATAATCGTAATTTTTCTCCTTAATCTGTTTTGAGATTACTGATTAAAAGGAGCTTCCTGGGATTCTTTAGATGTGACGTTGTCAGCATTAACTGTACATATTGAAACTTCCACACAGTGTAAAAGACTTGTATTACTGAGTCCTTTTGGCTTTATTACTTGGGCGTCCGGCTAGAAGAGTTAACGGTTTTTGCTTTTTTTTCTGAACTCCATTAGGCTTGTATTTTGTATGATGGCCTGCTTTAGTAAGATGATGTTTAGCAAGTGTGTAGAACTGCAAGTAACTTGTTGAAAAGCTCAGGCTTTCTGTTTAACCATTTGAGTTTGCCTTTTTTTTCTTTTGGTTATTCCATTTTTTCTGCATTTGGGTTTGTTTCTTCTGTCAATGGGTATATAATAATATAAATCATATTCTAGAAACTTAATTAAAAACTTAAATTTTTAAACGAGATAATTCAGAGTGTAGCTGCGTTTGACCCCAGGTAGCACATAATGATCTCTCACATCATTTTGTCTCTTACATGGTTGAATTACTAATGAAGAATCTCTTGTCATGGAAGGAAAGGAGTCATTCTTGATAAGAAATTTGTGCATGGCCATTTTCATTTCCAAATCATTTAGCTAGGTCACATTAGGATTGCGAGGACAGTTTCTCTTAACTATGAATTGGTATACTTTTCAAAGAATACTTGGAGAATCTGGTCTCTTCACTTCCCAATAGGGACTGCGATTGAGCCGAAATCACATAACAATGTCAAATAATCCTTTCAACCTTGAAAACTTTCTGCTGTATGAATCGAGATGTTTTTCTGAATTTCCTATACAAATTTTGCTACAAAGAGAACTGTCAGCACTGAGAATCCCCCGCGCGCAAAGAATGTGCCTGGAAGCTGAAAACCATCAAAATATCCATCGAGCTAGTATTCCATCATGGCAAATCAAAACATACAACTTCTGTTCGTGCTTGACTTGAAAAGTTTTGAACTTCACAGATGAAGAACTCTAGTCCTTGAGAAAGTTTAACGTGAAAGAAACTGCCTAAGCACCCATCAGTTCATCAAGCTCCCTGCAATCCGGCCCTGTTATGTTGATTGGGAAAATCTGCCACAGGAAAAAGTATATAGCAAAACTTGGTTTTCCATAGCTTGAAGTTAACTCCCAGTCTGATCGATATACTTCGATTAGATTAAAATATTCTTTATCCCATATAATAAATCCAATTACAGCACTAGAATCTGACAACAAAACCATGTTTCTAAACTCTTTATCCCATATAAGTTGTAATCTAACATAAACAACCCATGATTCAGCAGTAATTGATGAACAAATATCATTATTCCTTGCAAATCTCACTATTCATGAACCCATATTGTCTCGAATTACTCCTCCAGCATCTGTCACACCGCACCTGAATTTCCTTTATTGCACCCATTAACATTGAGCTTGATACAGTCATATGCAGGATAATTCCAGCTGACCTATTGAACTATCTTAATGTGATTCTGTCCCCCAATTACCAATTGAAAATTGTTGATGCATAAATCAGATTTCGTAGGGAAATGATCAGAAGACAGTTCTGTTACATTTTACCAATAATACAGTAGGATCAACTTCTCCTCTTATATGGAGCCGGCCATCCAGGGAGCACTTTCACCCCTTTCGGGTCCAACCGGTGTGAACATGGATTAGTCTGGCCAGCACCCAGGACACCGCGTGGTTTATACCAAAAAAAAAAAAAATAATACAGTAGGAAATTTACCAGCACTCTCCTGTGAAAAGCTAATATTGGTGCTTGCTCAAGCAACAAGCCATGCCCCTGAATCACAAAATTCATGAAAACAAATTCAGACCTTCGAACGCAAACAGTAAGAACAAAACATGCATTGAGCTAGAAATTCTTTTTGTGATTTACCCCGAGAAAGAAAGAAGCTCCGGCAAAGAAAGAGCCTGGAAATATCCCAGTTGCTGAGGTCTTCATGAACGAAAGGCATATTTATTAGTCGCTAAAAGTTGTCTCCCTGAATTAATATTTGCAAGGTTATCAGAGTTGTTCTACCTATCAGATCCAGCAATCTCTTGTTCTACTTAGCAAGCTTTTCCGGTTGTTTTTTATTTTTTAAATTTATTTTTAATATTAACCCATTAAAAATAATTTGAAATTATATAAAAAATAACTTTAAATAAAATCTTTTAAAGTTTTTATATTGGACTGCGTTTCCAAACGCTGGTAAAGGCTTTTTTTTGTTGGGCCAAATTAATTGCGGGCTTGTGGGTCTACAAGCCAGGGTTGACTAAGCCTGACTGTGATGAACCCATCCACATCTGTAGAAAAATGGGTCGGGTTATTCTAGGATGTCTGAGTTCTGACAGCGGAAGAAAAACCTGAAACCACCCCTCTCTCTCATCTTCATAGAGGCTTCCCTTTAGCTTAGCTTTTTAGCACTAATCTCCGTCCTTCAAGGTAATCAACCAATCCTCCAAACTTTTTTGTACCATTTGTATTCCTTTTTTTTTCTTTTTTCTTTTCAAAGCTTTGGTTTGCGAGTATGGTGATCTGGGTTTTCTATGTGATGATTGAAGAAAAGATGACGATTTCGATTTAATAATCCATTCCATTCCATTCATCTCCTTGACGACAAAAGTGCCCCCCCCCCTTTTTTTTTGATATTTTTCTTTCTACATTGTTGTATTGCAATTGGGTTCTCGTTTAAAGTTGATAATTTCTATGCAGGAAATATTTTTGACATGAAATAAAGGGAGTGACGATGGAGTGTGTGGTACAGGGAATTATAGAGACACAGGTATGTGTTCTTTGAGGATCCTTGTTAGTGTGTGTGTGTGTGTTCTAAAAAAAATCCAATGGTTCTTGTTCTGAAAATCTCCCGTGTGCTTATCCGGGTAATTTTGGTGAATACTGAATTTTGTTTTGTAAAAGAGCAGTGGGTTTTGGTGTAAGCCTTATGCTCGCCTTTTGGTTATTGATGATTAAGGTTAGTCACTATAAGTAGTTTTAAACTTGATAAGAAGAGATCTATGTTTGTGAAATCTAGTGATGGAAGCAGTCATTTTTCTCCGGATAATCGAAGCCGAATAAACTGAGCAATATTTCTCTTCTCGGATAATCCAACCGAGGAATCCGATCCTTCACTATTCGTTTGTTTAAATTTATATGCGTTTGATACCAATTGGTTATATGTTTGTGCTTCATCCGTTTTTATTAGCAGGTTTCTTTAACTTTGCTTTGACTGGCTGTGGATTCTGTAATTTAGAGATACAACCATTGGTAGTCTTCTGAAATGATTATTTTCAAATATTACAACCAGGATCTTTTTCATTATTTATTGTCTGTTTAAATTTGTAATGAGTTTCTAATTTTTACTCTTAGGGATAGCTGGTCATGGTTTTGGATATATGTTTGGACCTTCACACCATGCATCAGTAGTTGCAACTTGTAAGTTGTGCTATTTAATATTAAGTAGAGACGCAGACTTAATAAGCATGAGATGGAAATGATGATTATTTCCCTAAATGATCGTTATTGAATAAAACTGAGTGATCTCTCTCTTCAGAGATTACTAGCCAGAAAGCTAATCCATTGTTTTACATCCATTTAATTTGTAAATGTTTATGTGTCTGCTTTTTAATGATAATTGTTTCGTTAATGGCTTCATATGAATGCCTCTGCTATTTATAATTGGTACAAATATTTTTATTTTCTTTACCAAGGTGATGTAGACTCTGAATGCTAGAGATGGAAGTAATGATTATCTCCCCAAATGATTAATGCTGAATGAATAAACTGTGTGATCTTTCTCTTTTCAGACAATACAAGCTATGAATCTGATCCAATTTTTCCCATCTAAGTTCATCAAGTGTCCATGCTGTTTTTTTTTTTTTTTTTTTAAAAAAAAAAAAAACTGAGAAGATACTGTATTCTACATGTTAGATATGGAGATGGTTATTATTTCCCCAAATTGTAGACGCTGAATAAACTAAGTGTTCATTCCTCTGTTTAACTCTGATCCATCATTTCACACCAATTTATATTTTTCTTTCCTCTGTTTGGCAAAAATCTGTTTTCTGTATTTACAGTTGAAATCTGAGCATTACCATGTTACCTGTCTTCAGTGTTTTTACATTGTAGGTTTGGTAGATATTGAATTTGATAAGTGTACATCAATTTAAATTTATCAAGTTTCTCTGTTTGGTTTTCTAAATTTTATTTTTGTAGATTTACATTCTTACTTGAAAATTCAGCACTGTTATGTTGTCTATTAAGCTTTTCCATTTAGATGATTGTTACATATATTTGTTAAAGATTAGTTTTTTTGTTATAAATAGAAGGCACACATGCATAACATTTGATTTATAATTTAAATATTTGAACCCGTTCTTTTTTTTTGATGTTGCAGCATGTAGAGGCCCTTGAGATTCTTCTTCAGGGTCTTTGTGGTGTTCATAAAGAACACCTACGGGTCCATGAATTATGCCTTAAAAGTGGTCCAAACCTTGGTAAGCTCACATTTTTTTGCAGGGGTGGTGCTTACAAATTCTTATGTGTTTGAGCAATGATGTCAAAACCTTTTCCCTCAACATCTATATCTCAAGTTTGCTATATTCATTTCTTTGTGTAGTTCAAATCATCTTTCTATAGTTAGTAGTTAGCTGAAAACTTATCAATAGAAGCTCGTCAACCCAGAAACAGAATTTATATCAAATATCAGGACTTGTATAGGATTTTCTTTTAGTAGATATCTATGGAATCTTCCATGCTAACATGGAAATCTGTGCTCCTTTTCTCAGGGCATGTGGGTTCAGAGGTTCGACTGTTGTGTGATCTTGAGCATCCTGAACCCTGGTAAGATAAGTGATTTTTTTTGGATGGCTGAGATTTGTAGTTGTTTTCACTATGCTTCGAGATGCATGTGTGCTTGTTTTCTGTGTTTATAGTCTCTTTTTTGCCATAGGACGGTCAAACATGTTGGCGGTGCACTGAGGGGTTCTGGTGCCGAGCAACTCTCAGTTATGGTCAGGAATATGGTTGAAAGCAAAGCAAGCAAGAATGTGCTTCGATTGTTTTACGCGCTTGGCTACAAATTAGACCACGAATTGCTAAGAGTTGGATCCGCCTTCCATTTCAAAAGGGGTGCTCGGATAACTGTCACAGTGTCTTCTATTAATAAGATGCTAAAACTACATGCCATTGATGATACTGTACCAGTAACCCTTGGTATACAGGTGGTAGAAGTAACAGCTCCTGCAACGTCTGAAAATTATTCCGAAGTTGCTGCTGCAATGTCGTCTTTCTGTGAATATCTTGCACCGTAAGCTTTATGGAACTCCTTACACTAACATTCTTCATAGTTGGTGAAGACAGGAAGTCTCTTTTGAATTTTGTTGGTGGTGAATTCTAATTCTTCTGAAACGTTTGGTGTTTATTTTGCAGGCTTCTGCACTTGTCAAAACCAGGTGTTTCAACAGGGGTTGTTCCTACTGCCGCCGCAGCTGCCGCATCTCTCATGTCAGATGGTGGAGGCACAACCTTGTAGCAATGTTGTAGAGTTCCATGACTGAGCAAAAGGCTTCTTTTGAACTGACGCAGCACAAACTTTCCACGCTCCATGGAAACAGATTCATGACCTTCGGTCCTGGACCCCTTTCTTTTCCTCTGGTGGAAAATTCTCTTGCAAAGTTGATGAAAAACTGAAGTAGCTGAGTTACAAATAACATTAGGGTTACTGTATTTACTTGTGTTCATTTGCAGGATCATGAGTTTTTAGATTGGTGTTTGGTTAACCACAGTTTATATAACTGTGGTGCCCCTTAGAAACTGAGGTTCAAAAAATTAGTTTAAAGTAAAATTCATGTTTAAAGATGAATTTTTTTTTAAAAATCTAAATTTTAAAAAAAATGTCAAAGAAAAAACAATTCCAACAAAAAATGATGATCAAATAATATTGAAGAAATTTAAAAGGATGGTGACATTATAAAAAAAAACTCAAATCTAAAAAATATTTAAAATAAAATAAATAATAATTATAAAAATAAAATATAACAAATGAAAAATTGAAGAAGAATGGAACTAATAAATAAATATTGAATAATAAAACTAATATATATATATATTTTTAAAAATAAAATAATTTTACATGAATCTTCTAAATTTAAATTAATCCTTCAAATTGTAACTTGTGAAATTATAAACTCCAGTTTAATTATCAACCAATTCAAGAATAAAAAAAAGATCATCAATAAAATTGGAGAATAGGAAACATAAGAAATGAAAAATGAAATCACTTATGGCTTGCAGTAAACAGAAGGGGAAGAGAGGAGGATCATCATCAAAAGCTCAGCCACACGAAAAAAAGACCGCCAATTTCACATCCCAAGAAAACGAACACCCTCCTCCACAGTCCACACACTACGACACAGAGTCGGACCAGCGAGTCATTCACTCACCGCTCATGGCTTCTTCTCTGCTAATCCCTCACTTCAAAATCCTCTCTTTCTCTCAATCCCCTGCTCTCTCCCCTTTCCACCTCAAAACCACCACTAAAAAACGACAGCATTACTCTCCTCCTTCTCGTCCCCTCAACGTCGTATCTTCTTCTGCAGCTTCTGCTTCTCTTGAAGCTCTAATATTTGACTGCGATGGGGTTATTTTAGAGTCTGAACACCTCCATCGCCAAGCTTATAATGACGCTTTCGCTCACTTCAATGTTATCTGCTCCTCTTCTCTCCCTCTCAATTGGTCTCCCGATTTCTATGATGTGCTCCAGAACCGTATCGGTGGTGGCAAACCTAAGATGCGATGGTCATCTTCTCTTTATTTTTTTTCATTATTATTATCAACAAACTCAACAAAATAAATAAATAAATAATTTGGCTTTTGATGATTAGGTATTTTAAGGAGCATGGATGGCCGTCTTCCACCCTATTTGAGAAGCCGCCGGAGGATGATGAGAGCCGTGCTAATCTAATTGATACTCTTCAGGTCTTATTTAACGCTTAGATTACTTTGTTTCAAGTTTCTCTTATTGAAATTTTGTAAAACGTTACAGGATTGGAAAACTGAAAGGTACAAAGAAATAATCAAATCTGGAACTGTAAGGAGCCATTTCTTCTTCTTATTATTTTTTTTGTTGCTGGGATGATGATGATGTTATGGACTGTATTATCCTTTTCATCAGGTGGAGCCTAGACCTGGGGTTTTGAGGTTGATGGATGAGGCTAAGGCTGCTGTAAGTTAACATTTTTTACCATTTTGAGAAATGTAATATCTTGTCATGCTACATGCCCTTTTTCTATCAAATTTCATTGAGTTAACTCATTCGATATGTTTCTCTTCACTCGTAACGAAAATGGGTTCTGATAAGAACATCTCAGTTGTGTTTTGTGAGCTACAGTTTGTTCTATTTGTTTCTCTTTTATGCTTTTATCTTTTTTTTCCCCATCATGATCTTGAGCTCTTTAACTACTTTCTTTTTTAGGGAAAAAAGCTTGCTGTTTGCTCTGCAGCAACTAAAAGTTCAGTTATACTCTGTCTTGAGAACCTTATAGGAATGGTAGGTCCTCTACTATTGTCCAACACCATACAATTTAAAAAGGTGTCCTTGTTTTTATGCTTCAACCACTTCTATTCATGCATTTCTTGTTTCTTCCTTGTTACAGGAGCGGTTTCAAGGCCTTGATTGCTTTCTTGCAGGTACGTCAACAATTGAAAGCTTGAAAATTTGGCATGTCTAAATATCCTTAGCCATAGGATATGCAAGATTTATTGAACATTAGATGGTATCATTTGGTTTAATTTACTGTTATTTCTTTCAAGTTATTATTTATTTATTGTGTTTGGAAACTTTTGGTCAAATTAAACTCCACTTCTTTATGAGATACCTTATGGTGAATTGGTGCATGAGGGATATTTATTAAATAAGTCAATTTTTCAGGTTGTTTCTGTTTTTTCAAGTGTTTACCACTTTCATTTTCTGATCATTTTTTTTTATGATTCTTATAGTTCTCTTTTGTTTTTTTACATACAGGTGATGATGTTAAGGAAAAGAAGCCAGATCCATCAATTTATGTGACAGCTTCCAAGGTAGTTAACATGACATGAATCATAAATCATGGGTACTGAGCAATTTAGCTTATCTATGTAGCCATGTCGTCTTTTAATCTGCTTGGACTCTAGCAGGATCTATTCTGAAACTTTATTCCTCGCAGAGGCTTGGTGTGTTGGAGAGGGATTGTTTGGTAGTGGAGGATAGTGTCATTGGTCTACAGGTAGATATCTGAATTCTAAGATTTTATTGACTTCAAACCAAGATATTTTGATTTGATTCAAAGATAGCTATACATTTTCTTTTTCTTTGGTGGAAAATCGTATTGATTCACAAAAATAATTCAATATTACTGAATTAGTCAAGCAAATGATAGACTGCTTTATCACTGGTTTATGCATATGACATTTGTTTTCTGACATTCTGTTCGACCATTGCTCATTTGAAGCTTAAATAAATACATTAGCATGCAATACTCCTGTTGAAAGAAAAAAAATAAGAAAAATTAAATATAGGAAAATCAAACACCAAAAGAAACTAAAATTTGCATGTTCAGGCGGCAACAAGAGCTGGAATGTCATGTGTTATCACACACACTCCTTCAACAGTTGATCAGGTTAGTTGTTTCCCTCCTCTGTAGCTATCCGGAAAAGGAAACTGAGAAATACTTTGTCACATACATTGCTAATTGCTTGCAATTGATAATTAACATGTCATCTCCTCGTTCATCTCAGGATTTTAAAGATGCTATAGCAATTTACCCTGATTTGAGTAATGTGAGGTATGATGGGTATTTAAATTGTTATTGCATACAGGGGACCTCTATGCACTTTTCTTCTCTTTGATATTGAATCCTGTATTTGGTTCTCATCAACCGTGCAGATTAAAAGACTTGGAGTTGTTGCTTGAAAATGTTGTTGCTGCCGGCTGAGATTATCAGCAGTTTGCTTGATTGAAATATTCAGAACGCGTAGAGTTCATACAGAGCACCAGCAGTATGCCGGAAATCATTATTCAAAATGCTGGTATCAACCATTGTACTGTGTTTTTGTTCAAATCATCCCTTTGATCTATTTCAAATCTAAAACAGTCTATTGCAGGAAAAAAATTCATAACATCGACAAATAGTAGAGTATTTAGTAAAATTATTCATTCCCATCAATTGTAAAGATGAGAGGAAATATGATTACAAGATGTAATAAAGGTCATACTTTTGTCTCTTCTCTTTTCTCTCGCTTTCACAGCCACACAAGAACTATATTGCCGGGGGGATCATTTTCTTCTAAAAATTTCTATAGCATCTGGTAGCGAAGGAAAAGGTATTTTCAATACCATAGAAACTTGTAAAGTCTCCTATTCCGATTCAGTCTTTTAGGAGGTGCTCCACCATAGAAGCAGGAACTAGCTTCTGTAAAATATACAAAGTCATGATATAGAGCGAGACTGGTAAAGAAACCAAAATTATTTTTTTGACCATTAGACTTATCTTCGAGCTCTAAAGGAAGTTGGAAAAAAATGAATTAATTCTAAAAAAAACAAAATACTTTAAAGACAGAACACATCACGCAGATGTGTCAACCCAGACAAGATACTTCTTATTGAAGGGGTATAATGGCATAATTATTGACCCAGAAAAAATATCAATATATTTTCAAAAAAATAATAATCTTTGTTACAATACTAATAAACCAAGTATTACACCTGCGGCAAATCGTTTTCTTATGTCATTATCTTGTATTTGAGTCCCAATTAAAGAGATTTAAGAAGAAAAAACACTTCTGAAGTGCTTTGTCTCGAGGAGTATACAAAACATGAAATACAAAATTATCCATAATCAATCAATCATCATTCTAAGTTGAACATATGGTATATATTTCATGCAGTCTGAGGCTTTCTACAGCAAGTTATCATTACTGACCTTAACCCCTGAATTTATCTCTCTACTCCAAACCGTAAGTTTGTGGAAAACCTCAGGATTTTGCTATTTCACGTTCTTATGGGACAATGAGCAAATCACAAAGAAAAGACACATCAGCTTTATATATATATATATATATATATATATATATATATATATATATATATATATATATAGTGGATGTTCAGATTAACTTGAGCATACCTCAGCTAATTTCATGAATTCTGAAATTAATAATTATACAAATTTCCAATGACCATCATATTAGTAACCACATAGCTTAAACCTAAGACCACTAGGAAAACAAACTTCTTGATTCCAAGTTCTTACCACTAAGTCACCTAATTAAATAGTAGGTGATTGGATTCTTCGTTATAGACTTGGCTTTATCCATCATGGACAGTTCAGCCACAATACAAAACAAAATGAATCCTGAGGTAGTTTTTGACCTCACAACTAGAAATACAAAAACAAAAGGTAACGTTGTTGCACGTATTTTAGCCACTTCTCAAAGAATAATTACTAAGCAAGTAAACTACATGTTCAAAACCAAAACGAGAGAATAAAATTGAAGCAGTAAGTCTTCAATTTTTCATCTGCTCCTTCGTTTGAAGATACAATTTATATCTACCACTACAAACAATCGTTTTACCCCTTCCGAAGTTCATATAATGAACTGCTCAACTCCCTTTTAAAACATCTACCATGGTTCTGAAAATTTTACACCAACAAGAAGGAGAAGCAGGTTTGACGGGGCCAGCAAAATATTGTAAACGGAACGCAGTGTCTTGGCAACTATCTTCTACTGGTTGCTGCTTTGCCCTTGCTTAGATCTGCAAGCTCCTCGATAAGCTCTCTCTCTTCACTGCTCAATCTTTTTGGAATTTCAACTTGTACGCGAACCAGCTGATCACCTCTCATGTTGCTTTTGTTTAGCACAGGGACTCCTTTCTTGGCCATTACAAGAGTGGTGTTTGGCTGAGTTCCAGCTGGGATCTTTAAATCTACCATGCCGTCCACTGTCGGCACCTTAATTGTGGTGCCCAAAATGGCATCTATGTATGACACCTTGCACGTGTACAAGATGTTGGTGTCATCGCGTTTTAGCACAGGGTCTGTCCGGACTTCAATAATAACAAAGAGGTCACCAGGAGACCCACCTCTCCTTCCAGCATTACCTTCGGATCGGACCCTCAAACGGCTACCAGAGTCCACACCAGCCGGAACTTTCAGACTAATACGTTTCGTCCTCCTTACCCGTCCATCCCCAGAACAAGTGTTGCAAGGGCTAAATGTTTCCCCGCTCCCGCCACATGAAGAACATGTCATTACCTGCTGGAAAACACCTAAAGGAGTCCTCGCTGATGTAACAACCTGGCCTTGCCCACCACATGTACTACATTTAGATGGCTTCGTCCCAGGCTTGGCACCTGAACCATCACAAGTTCCACAGCTCTCTAGTCGGGTTATCTCAATTTCTTTTTCAACCCCAAAAACTGCTTCCTTAAAAGTTAAAACAAGATTGTAATATTCATCCTGGCCATCAACTGCTCTATTCCGGGAAGCTCTGCCTCCCATGCCTCCCATGCCACCCATGCCCTCAAATAGTGACTCAAACAAATCGAAAGGATTGCTGAAATCCTGGTATGAGAAAGTAGAGGGTGAGGCAAATATATGGATAGGTTCTAAACTTTAAAACAAATGATTTTTTCATCATTGGCATTAGCATCTTACCCCCATGCCCATACCAGCACCTTTAAGTCCAGCCTCTCCATACCTGTCATATAAAGATCGCTTCTCATCATCTGATAGTACCTGCAAGTCAAATTTATGCTCAGATCAATTACTACAGACCATGGAATACAAAATCATCACTCAAATCATAGGCATTAAAACTGAGCTTTTACCTCATATGCATTGCTAATTTCCTTAAACTTCTGTTCTGCATCAGGTTCTCTGCAGTTCAAAAATGCAATATTATCAAACAGGTCTGGGAATTAAATTTGTTCAGGTTGAGATGAAAGTTAGAATAAATAGTTGTAAGACCCCAAAATTGGTTGCTTTTGCACTAAATAAGGATGGAACAAAACACTATAATGCATCTATTCTTTGCTAACAACATAAAAACAGGATCATAGACAGTAAAGATCCTCTATTCAGAGATTTTAGAATGTTACGATTTTGAAATTAACTTCCATCTTTGATATTAAAATCCTCTAAGCAGGATTGATAGGAAATTGGAATTTGGAGCCATCCTTACAACTAACAAAATCATAATCCTTCCAAGTTCTAGAGCATATTCAATATGAAACACCTATCACCAAAATTCATCCAATGTCATACAAATTCTAGATCCATAAACATTGAGAATTGTTCATATTGACTTCATCGTACAAGGAGAGAACTTAAAAGGCAGCATGAACATGAAATAGGAAAAAGAGAGAGCTGCTGCCTTGAAATGGTACTGAAGGCTCAAATGGGTAAGAGGCTTTCCATATTAATAGCCTACAAATTATAGCTGTCAAACTGAATGCTGATTTTACAAATGATGTAAGGAGGATATAAATAAAAGCCAGTGTTCTAAGTTGAAAAATAAATCATTTGTTCCCTTCATTTCTCAGTATCGAAGGAAACTGAAAACTTGAAGCTATAGCTCCCTTCATGCTGGTGGGGATGCTCGACTTTGCACTGGAGCACAAATGATTTCTCCAGTTTTCAAATGTGTTTGAGCCAATTCTAAAACGTGGCTTGAGCAGTAAGACACTTGTACACATTAAAATTCCTGTATAGACAATTCTTAAAATCCATTAACAATTAGATTCCAAATTGCCACCATCATTTAAATAACCAATTTCAATAATAGCAGACCCATGCAGTCCTTGACTTGGTCCTATGATACCAATGCAAGGTTCTTCTCCTAATCAAGTGGCATGCATGACCCATCAATTGAGCACATCTTAACTCACACATCCTAGGAAGTCTGTCCATGCCTTCTCTAAAGGCTTGCCCATATGAGACAGTCTCTAAAAGAAGGAAAAGGCAACCACCCAAATCTAGTCCAAAAGATTAGCAAGCAGAACATATGGTTCCCATAAACAAAGTCACAAGATAAAGAAAACAAGATGATTGAGCTGAAGGAGGGGGAAGTCATGCTCAAATAAAAGAGAAACTTACTTGTTCACATCTGGATGGTAACTCCTAGCAAGCTTTCGATAAGCTGCAAAGCATCAGGATTTGAAAAAAAAAGTCAGAACTTTATTAATAGAAGATAAATATAACTATGCCAAACATTAATAGCTGTAAACAGTTTGTTGTGGCGAGTAGACAATTTCATTCTCGAAACAACTTGGATCACATAGAATTGCTCTTTCAAGACAACACAGTAACCTTATCAATTAATGTAGATAAAATCAGCCTTTGCAGAAATTCCACAAGTAAATGGTCCTGCTCAAGAAGATAATTAATTTGTGAAGAAGCTTTAGATCAAAATCAGTCCATTACAGTACTTCATACAGATTATTTGTTTTAGGATAACAAACATCTAAGATTCAACCTATTCAGTTACACATGATGGTATATAGCAGTTCCACAAATCATGACAGAAAAGCATTATAGCATACCAACTCCAATTAAGATAACAATAATATCCACCAGAAACAATTCACAGTGTGCACCAAAACACAACTGCAAACTTATTTCATAGGCACCATGGACAGGACAGTGCTTTTAATTGTTCTCTGCATAAGGGCTTTGAGGAAAAGAAAATGAAACATGTAAAATAGAAATTAGAGTACCAAAGATACCTAATGATTTGTTCCTCTAGTGAACAGCTAGGCAATTAAGATTATCAAGTCATTACACTTGTACACAAAACCCTCTAAAAAGCACAATAAACCATCATAAATGACAATGAAAACTCAGTAAAATTCAAGCTTGAAGAGCAAATATGTGTATGATTGCATTACTATGACATAAATTTGAAACTGGATGCTTGCAGCTTAATCTTTTTTGCTTAATGTTGAGCCTTTTGTTTAGATTAACATATCAATTTCAGAAATGAAGAGCATTTTGGTAGTTCAAATTTATAGGACATAGACTATAGTATTGATGCATAAGTTATGTAAGGATTACATCACCAGGACCTAATACTGATGCATAAATTATGTAAGGATTACATTGCCAGGACCTAATATGTGATTGCTCGTATTTTCAGGCTTATATCCCTAAACGCTGTCTTTGTTTCTCAACTATTTCTTGCCAATTTCAACATTGTTCCTTACAATAATTCTGGCCATCCTGCAATTGGCTTGCAGTGCATAGAAACAAGTATTTACGATTGTTGAAGCATTCTTATAACCTACAGGAAAAAAAAAAGATTACTTGTGAAGATCCAATATCCATTGAAAAGCCTAGCTACTGATTTTACTTTCTTGCCCCAGTTATGGCTGCACAAATTTAGACAATATATCTACAGTCAACATGCACAGATGATAAGCTCAGTGCATGGTGCAGTGCTTCTTGCCTTATCACAACCTCCCACTATATTCTTTCTAGAAAGTAAACCAACTGATAACCCCTTTTGGAACAAACCACAATTCATCTAGCCCCAGTTGCCTTATCAGAACCTCCCACTATATTCTTTCTAAAAAGTAAACCACCTAATAACCCCTATTGGAACAACCACAACTCATCTAGCTCCAGCCACTGTACAAAAATTCCTGTACCCAAGTTCTCAATTTGCAACAACAAATCAGTCGCAAGAGCTAGATCTTTTCACACCAATTTGAAGACCTAAATTCCTTCATCCACCTACAAAATTCATAAAATCAGAACCTAGCTCTAGCATTAGCCCACCAATAGACCATATGAAGCAGCAACGTCAAACCTGCTGCCATGCTGTTCTAAATATTGGATGTCAGAAATGAATTTTATGATAAAATACCTAATGCTCTCTTTTAACAGCTTTCATTGACGTGCACAAATACATTTTACCATAATGCAAGGCTTCATAAAGAAGCTCACGGCAGTATTAAGATTATTACTTTTCAGTGTACATCATGTGATCCATAGGTAAAATGGTAGAAAATTCTACAAAATTTATGGGGCTACGGTATTCTCCCTCTTAGAATAGCACTTATACACACACTAAATACCATACCAACATTACTACAACAACAGCAATTCTGTCAAATGCCAGATAGAGAGGAAGGAATTTATCCTCTATCGTGCTTCAATGGGCACAAGAATTAGGATGTTGTACAGACAAACAAGCATATTACTCAAGAGCATAATGAGACAAGTAAAGAGCTAAAAATTGTATGGAAGAGGCAATATCAATAAAAGTTCTGAAGATGGGGCAAGCAAAATATTATCAAAATTGCTTGCCACTTCAAACCTTTTCTGTGCCATTAGGCCTTCTACACAAAAATGACATTGCCAGAATGAGATTAGGCTTCAATTAACAAAGGATAGTAGGTAATCAAGTACATACCACTTTTAATTTCAGATTTAGTCGAATTCTTTGACACCCCAAGTACAGAATAGAAATCCTGCAAATGAGAAATGTTACAAGTTCTAAGTCAAACAAACATTTAAAACCAAATAATCAAATAACGAGACAGTCAATACTGCCTCCATTGTCATCAATGAGAAAAGATTACACTATATTTTACACTCACACTATCCGCTCTGACTACAAACCGTGCTCCCCTACGGCCATTTGAAGTTTGAGAAGTTCTTGTGTAAGATAACACAGGGAAGGAATCCCGTGAAAATAAGCTTGAGCTTGGTGCCGCCAAGTAGCTCATCTTGTTGTTATTACTGCATGGTGATTTAAAATACAGTCAATTATCTATCTATCTATTTATACATTTTAATTATGGGAAGAGTTTTTTTTAGCACATGATCGAATCAAAAGGCAGCATTGCAAAATGCTAATAAATTATAAGGGAACACATGACACAAAAATTATGGTAGCAATAATAATAAATCGCTGAGATACAATGTTATAGCCAAAAATATTAATTGAACTCTTCAACAGCCACATCGCTAATTTTAAAAGAAACTGATCAAGGATAAAAAAAAACTTGATACAGCTTCAGTTATATGGTTCACGACAAGTAGAAAAGCACCTGATGCTTGGACCCATACCAAGTGAAAGAGCATCTAATTTCATCTTTAGATAAATCAAATGTTAACCTCCAGTGTCCTCGGGGAGCACCAAACTTAACTGTGTCAAATTGTCCAGTTGGCATGAGAGCCATCCCTGATAAATTCACTTTATTTGGACATGAATTTTGTTTGCATTTGTGGAAGACTTATGGGTGTAAAGGACCATTCATGATCGTAGATTATCAGGACTCCTCGAGTACCCTCAAATTAAGAAGAGAGCTAAAAATCTTCATCTCATTATCTTATCAGTCCAAAAAGGTAAGAATTTCACAACAGAGCATGACAGCAGAATTTGCTGTCTACAATCATGAACCTGCTATGGCGCTTGCTATTATGCCTGACCACTACCAAACTAGAACACTTAGCATAATTGCTTCCAGTAACATGCATGTATCTCTATAAAACAAGGTGTTCTCTCATTGATTCAAGAGCCAACTTGACCTAGTGTTTTGTGTGTGTGAGCAAGCATGGCTAGTGCCAAGCAGTAAATAACTAGTTGCAGTGGCCCGAAGGGGCCAACAAATATATATAAAGAAAAGAAAAACTGATGTGGTGAGAGAGGGAGAGAGAGAGATAAAATAGATATGCTCACCCATATTGAGATGTCAACATCCTATTTGGCATGTAGGATCTTATCATGAAACTGAGGGCGAATACCCCATTGAGCAATTGATGTACTTCCACAAGGTATGATGGCCATCTAAATAGATTTCGGCAACAGAAAAGACCTCAAGTTCTAGTTTAAGCCCAATGCCCCTATTCAAGCTGAAAAAAATTATAAGATTTTTAGTTTACCATATACAATATAATCCATAGTATATTAATTGTACCATTTACCTACAAATCTACACATTAAATATTTGTTACAAAAGGCTTTTGCTCATATTTTTCCAAAGAACACAGATAGCCAATTAACATAAATAAGGCACAGGCAGTCATTTGCAGAGGTACTAGTAAAAAACACATAATCTCAAACCCATTGCTGGAAGTGAAACCGATACCAAGTCATGGATTTCCATGTCATCAGCATAGAACTTTGCAGAGAACCTATCGACCAATGCTTGAATCAAAAATTTGAATGGAAACCACTAAGACACGCTAGAAAATCACCAGATAAGTTTCACACAACTTGAGGTTGACGCTCCTGCTAAAACTTTAATGTTTAAACAGTTCCATCACAAGCCCACATAAGGGAATGCCATACAATTTCACTAGCAATACAAGACTTCAAGACGATGGCCAATTAGCAAAAGAAAAGATAGCTTTATTTAACACAATTGTTTATGGGGCTCTATTCTATACCTAAAAGTAACTTCTTTTGTGGTTGCCAACATTTGGAAGAGCTTCTCTTTGCTTCTGAAAACCAAGAATGCAACTTGTATCTTTCAAATACAGTTAAAACAATCAAAATGTCAACCAAACAACAAGAAATCACTTATATGACTAGGATTTCAATCCCAAGAATAAACTATCATCCCAAAATTGGAGACCAAAAAAGAAGCAATTCGCAATTGGCATTCATGTAAAATAACAATGTTTCCAGTGACCCAATAACAAAGATGGCCTTATTCAATAGCAAAAAAACACCAAGACGAGAAAACATAACCATGAAAAAATCAAACTTTATATTTCTGATAATATATTGGAAGTACTGCAAAATTAAGGCCGTAAAGGAGAAAGCAAAGTAACCTATATAAAAGGAACCTGCTTTGTGAATTCTTCTTCTTCTCCTCAATTCAAAGTGCAAGAGGCATGCCTGCTAGTTGCCTCTTCCGCAGAGAGAGAGAGGGGAAGAGATAGGTGGTGTTGGTGGTGGCAGGCAAGAGTAGAAGGTAACGAGTGGAAGAAGGATGAGGCTAGAAGTTTCTTATTAGGTGATTCTGCCTCACAGTTGTGTATTTGTAACCTACTTATCTGCCGTTCGATATTGCTCGTTTCATCTTATGCCTTCGATTCTTTTCCTTAATGTTGTCTAAGTTTTAATTTTATTTTATTTTATTTGTCCTGTTTTGTTCTCTTCCAAAATAATAATTCCTAGCGCGGCGAGTCTAATTTTTCATAAAATAAAAAAAATCTTGGAATATTAATTACTAAATTTGATTTTTAATATTATAAAAAAAACAAATATAATAAAAAAACAACAGCAATGACTAATAAAAAAAATAATGTTTGCCAATATTATACCATTTATCTTCTAAATATTTTTAAAAGATTTCAATAATCTTATTTAATAATTAAAAACAACTATAAAGTTTGAATTACTAACTAATCAAATATCAAGAAATATATTGATTTAAAAAAAAAGCCAAAAAAGATCTAACTCTAGTTAGCATGACCAACTTATGGTCTAGTTGTGAGATTAGAATAACCTTGTATAAAATAAATTATAAAAAAACAATGGAGATCAACTCTAAAATGAACTTCATGATAAAACTCAAAACTAAAAATAAAAACTTGGGATATGAGAACGTGATAACTCTATGGAAAAGAAAGCAACAGAAATCACGAAGTTTAAGCTCAATAATGTAAAGTTAAAGAGGAAAAAAACTCAATTTTAAAAATAAAAAAATAAAGTTAGATGATGTTAAACTTAAAAAAACTCAATTTTAGCCTCAAATATGAAACTAAGTTACCTCATAAAAGATAAACTAAGAAAAATTACAAAGCAAAATTCTCAATTATCTAAATTTTTTTAAAAAAAAACAATCAAATGAATGAGTAAAATTTAGTATAAAAAATAAAAGAAAACAATAAGGCATGAAATAGAAAAAAATGAAAAACAAAATGTCCCTCCATTCAATCTAATAATATCAAATTAGTGTAATGTTTTTTCCTTGATATTGTCTAAGTTTTTTTTGTTCATTTGTCCTCTTCCAAAATAATAATAGCTAGTTCGGCGAGGCTAATATTAAAAACTATATTGAATTTTTTTTTATAAAAAAAATGTAACTCTAGTTAACTTGTCAAATTTATAATATGAGATTATAATAATCCTATACAAAATAAATAAACGAAAGTGTGATAAAACTCAAAACTAAAAATAATATTGACCCTCGTATAGAATCATAAAAACTATTCATGATCCCAATATAAATTATTAATAAATAATATCTTTAAATTTGTATATGATGGAAGGAAAAAAGCTAATTAATGTGCTAAAATTATGTTCCAAATTTATTAAGAAAATAAATAAATTATTTTCATTGAATAGTTTCTTTTTCATATTAGATAGAAAAATCACTCAAATACTCAGATATTGTAATAATAGATAGAAAAAAACACTGAGCTATCAAACCAGCAAAGAATCAAAAGCTAAAATAATCTGGTGTATGAGAGCATTTCTTCACACTGTAGCTGTATGATCTTCACCGATCATTTGCAATTTGATTAGTATTCGACGCAAATTTCATCAAATCAAGAAATGCTTGACCTTTTCAATTTGATATATAGAATCAATCAGGTTAGTGAATTCAGTTGCATCATACCCTCAAAACGTAATGCAAACTTCTTTTCTTTTCTTTTCTTTTTTTTCCGTTAAAAAAGTACCCAATTTTTTTTTTATTAAGATTTAAGATAGATGTCCGGACAGCTTGCATGAATCTCAACTAATCTCATGAGCCTTAAATTTAATGACTATGTAAACTTTTATTGGTTGTCATATTAGCAATTATAAAGTTCAAATCTAAGATCATAAAAAAACAAATCTTTTTAATCCTAATTTTTTTACCATTTGAACACTTGTTAATTAATAGCTATGAGATTTTAATTCTATTTTAAAAAGCACATATGAAGGCTTCTAAAAAATAATTCAAAACAATCAAATAAAAAATTATGTCTATTAGTGTCAAGTTGTGCAATTGGAAAATTAAAGCCCAAAATCAACTAAAACATGTCAAACTTTTTGCATAGATCATATCAATTAAAGCCTGAACATTTCTTGTAAAGAGTTTGAAAGTTTGACTTGACCTAAATATCATGAATAAACTGATTTAATGATTTCTTAAGTTTATTGACCCTCGACCTCATAATTAGTCTAATTAGCACCTCTAATTGATTCTTTGATGTAGTTTGCAAGTTAATTAAAAAATTATTGTAGATAATAAAATATTTAAAGATAAAATTAAAAAAAAAGTCTTGAATCAAAACCAAAAATAAGAAAATAAAGAAGGAAACACTGTGTGAATCCTTTTCCATTGTACAGTGAGACACCAAGTAGTTTTAAGTTTTAAAATGTCAATCTTAGTCTATATTTAATAAAGCAAAAGTACTCTAGATTAAGGTTATCAATATCGTTTTGGTCGTCGTTCCGGTTTTTCTAATGGAATGAAATATTTTGGTTTTGGAGCGTTTCGGCGTGCCGTTTCGGGATTGTACTGTTCATATATAATTAATTATATATATGAAAAAAGTTAAAATATTAATTTAATAAGTATAATTTAATTTCAAGATAAATTAACTTTAAATTATACAATACAAACACAAAGTTAAACAAACATAATCTCAAAATTAAAAACATCTCTAAAATTCTAAAATATTATGATAGTAAAATGTTCTAAAATAAAAGAAATATTATGATTTTTGAGCCGGAACGGTACCGAGACAGTTCAGCCGGGATTTAGCCGGAATTTCCAGAACGGGCCGGAATAAAAACCGAGACGAAAACGACGTCGTTTCGTTTTGGTATTTTTTAATGACACGGAACGGAATTAACAAGCCAGCTCTAGATATTGATCCCAGAAAATTCATATATTAAATAAATAAAATTTATATGAATGAAACACACTTTTTTGTGCTTTAGGCATCGATATCCTATCCATATAGCAAAGAACAGAACTTGTAAGGAAAAGTTTATACTCCACCCGGAAATCAAAATGTTCTGGATCAATTATTAACCTCTGAAGTATACACGAACTGCTTATTCCCCTTCCCCTCCCCCTCCCCCATCTGGTTTTTTCCCTCACCGACACATCAAATTATCCATGGAAAATCTTCCATCCTTCAACATCATCATCTTCATCGTTCTCTTCTCTCATGTCACCCAGTTCATACCATGGCAAACACTAGCCAAGGACCTCCCATGCCGCACCACATGTGGCTCCATCCAGGTCAAGTACCCCTTCGGCAGCGGTCACGGCTGCGGCTCGCCCAGGTTCCATCCTTACATAGCATGTTCACCTGAGGGAGACCAGCTCCTCCTCACGACTCACACCGGTTCCTATCCTGTCACTTCCATATCCTACACCACCTCCACCTTAATCATCACCCCGCCGCAGATGTCCACGTGCACCTCCATGCAACAATCCCCCGGCTTAGGCATAGATTGGGCGAGTCCATTCCAGCTTGGCCAGTCAACTTTCCTTCTCCTCTCGTGCACACCCCCAACTTCATCTCTCACCATCAAGGGCTCGCCTGTCTGTGACACCTCCTCTCATCTTTGCGAGTCAATTTACACTTGTCCATCTGTGATTGGCCTCGGGCTGCCTCTTTTTCCACCTACAAACACGTGCTGTGTGTATTCTCCTGCTAATTTTAACAGAAAAGGCGAGCTTGATCTCCAAAAGTTGAAGTGCATGGGGTATGCTTCAGTAGTGTCCCTTCAGGAGTACCCGACCGACCCTTCCCGGTGGCAATATGGGGTGGAGTTGCAGAGCAGAGGTGGAGCTTTGGATGATTATTACACGGATAATAAGTGCAATGCTTGTGAGATTAGTGGTGGATTATGTGGTTATGCTCCTCCTGTCAATTCCTTTGTGTGTTTGTGCAGTGATACGATCAATACCACCATAGATTGCAAAAGCAACAGTCTGCAGAATCAAGCTGAACTCACTTGGAACTCAGTTTCTTTACCCTCCAGTAAGTCTTGATTTCTTCTACTTTTAACCCTTATGTTTCTCCCCTTTCAAGATTTCAGATATTATCAACCTTAGTCGTTAAGTTTTGATCTTTTTCTGTTGCTGAATTATCACGAGTCTATAATCTGCTAAAGTTCTAATGGTGGATTAGTAGAAAATGGTTTTGCAAACCGACTTTCTTCTTTTTTGACTTAATGGAGAGGAATATGCCAGATGTTATTTGTCATGGAGCATAGATGGGGGCATCCCTCCTCGTAGGAAAAAGGACAAATTTGCAAAAGTGAAAGCTCGAGGACAGATTATATTGTAAACCAATAAAAGAAGAACTCGATGTGTTTTACTTTTTCTATCCCAGGTTAAGGACTCGCATAAAAACCCTTGTCTCGGAAAATGGGGAACAGCCAGGTGCTGATTATAAACGCATCTTTTCTGTCAAGGAAAAACTGCAGGCTAGGGTTTATGCAGATTCTTAGTGTGAATCTCAATTTTCTGCCCACTGATTTTGCAGGGAAGCTGTGGATGGAGTTTCTGGGTGGTCTAGTTTTCCTTTGGAGCAGCTTGGTAAAGAAACCAGCTTACACTGTTCTTCTTGCAGTGATCTGATCAGGTCTCATTCTAATCAACAAAGACCTTTGTTTTGGAAATGGAAAGTTGAAAAGTGGTAAAAAGTAGGTCCTATCTGTAAAATTCGAGAGAAATAGTGCAAGAAATAAAGATGGGAAGGCCTGGAATCTTATTCACTTGTGAATATGACACTTTCCATGTTCGTTAGCTACACCTATATGTTCATAGCAATGGCTGCGGTTTCAAAATTCCTCTTCTGGTTGTTTTCATGTACCATGTTTTCTTTCTAATAAAGTTTGGTTTCACTCCCTTTCAACTCACTCAAATTGCAGTTTTACACAATTTCCTCGCCATCCAAACAGCTTCCAAAAGGTTTTGATTTGCAGTCGAGCAAAGGACTGTGAGCTCAACATCCATATTTATGATGGAAGCATGGAACAGGAAAAGGCCACTTCAGCTTTCATTCAATAACTTATCAACAAGCAATACAAGAAGACACATCGATAAAGTTGTCAATTCTGTTTCGGTTGATGAAATATATATATATATATATATATATATATATATGGCTTGCTTGCTTTGATGAAGGAAGATTGTCAATGAAGAAAGAATTTAAATGCTCCAGGATTCAACAAGTTAAATTATAATTTTCACTGGCATCAAATTTTTTTAACAAAACAATCAATAAAAAATTTGGAGTATAATTATGCGTTGACTCACGTGCAGAGAATGAATCAAAGGTTTTCCTCTTATTTTATTTCAAGTTTTATTATATAAACGTCTTATAAAAGTCTCTTTTTTTTCAATGTGAAATGGTAAAATCCTTCTTTGCACTCAAAAGGTTCTTTGCATTTTACAAATGTGGAATAGTTTTTAAAATATCTCTTATAACTTTTATAACACATCCTTTATTATCACTAGCTTGGCATTGTCACCGATATGCCAGCACAGGTAAAAGAAGAAGATGAAGAATCATCATCTTTTTCTTGCATCAGCTCACGCAATTGCTAATTACCAAAATCCCAATTGGTTGATGAAAAGATGAGCATGTCAGGAAGGGTAAGGAGGTACAATAGGTTCCGAGCTTGTTTCAAAAGCAGATGCTTTTATGTTCTTTCCTATTAGAAATGGAAGCTTGAAAAGGACACTGGGCAGAATAAGTTCTTAAGAATTACCTTCCAAGTCTGTGTGCCAATTCCAGTGGGAAAACCTGCTCATGTTCTTTCCAGATTACGAGGGTAGGCTGTGTAAAAAAATATATTTTACCTACAAGTTAATAGGTGAAGTTCTGAAATATGATTTATGTTATTTTTTAATATCTTTCTCAAATGAAAGCCTTTTTGGGACTTGAAATTTGCACAAACTCACACTATCTTGTACTTATTTTTTATCAAATAGAATGAGGATAGTGAGATTTCTGGGTCAACAAAGGTTTTGATACTATATCAAAGAAGCATCTAACCTAAAAGGTTAAATTTTTAAAGTAAGTCCAATGGTAAAAGCTATTTTAGAGAGTCAAATCTCTAAAATGACTTTTTGAATAGCGTAAATATAGTTTTTTTGTTTATATCTACTCCAATAGTAAAAGTCATTTAGAAGAGCTATTTTTTATATATCATTTTAAATATAGTGCAATTATTTTGTATATAATTTAATTATGCAATTAATTATATAATTAATAGGAGTAAGTTATATAATTAAATAATTGCTTTTAAAAAACCCTCCAACAATATAATTATTAATTTTGTATATAATTTTTTTACTCTCTTATTGAGGTATTTTTGAATAAAAACAAAAATACATATTTTTGATATAATTACATCATTTTCAATATATATATCCAAGAAGAACACACACACTACACTACACAGAGACAGGGACACCCATTTTTTAATATTTTTTAACTTTTGGCTTCTCTCTTAATAGCTTCGCTGCTAAAGGAAAGTCATTTTAGCTACCAGGATGACTCTCTCGTTGAAGATCTAGAAAAAAAAAGAAGCTAAAAGAACAAAAATTTAGCTTTGCATATCATGATGCTCTCTGTTGAACTTGCTCTAAAGGTGAGTCTTCATAATAAAATTTATATTATTCTTCAATAGTACTGTATATGGACAAACACAGCTTTTAGAAGGTGCTCAGGGAGATAAAGAAAAGCTAAATCTGACCAGAAAATACATGCACATAATCAGACATCTTTCTGTGCTTGTGTAATGCCTAGACTAGTTCTTTCTTCTCCTGACAGAATTCAGCACACATGACCTGTTCCCAAAGTGAAAATCATATAAAAAGTTTCAACCTTAATAATAATGGACTCCTGGGGATAAAATTGAATGGATTTAAAATAAAAAAATATGTAGAAAACACTAGAAAAGATGAATTACCATGTCAAAATTACTAAAACCTGCAATCACCTCTGCCCGTTCGTTTAAGTTTTAGTCATCCCCAAACACATTTCTTTTCAGAAAATGATATGGTATCTTCCTCTCTTTTCAAGAACTTCATCTTACAGTTTCAGCTTTATGGATGTGCAATTAGTGTCCTGAATAGTTATGGTGTGATGATAAAAGACTTGTGATTTGCATAACAGGTCTCGAATTCGAGTCAGGACGTGCACCCTTTATAAAAGCTGAGAACAACCGAGGTTTTACTTGCTCGTCTAGACCTAAAAAACACGTTTTCAGATGAGGTTTCTCATATTCAAAATAAAAAATGTAATTAGCTATAGAACATAACTCGTTGGTCTTGCATTCAAAGCTGATTCTCTGAACTCCTTTGAAATATGAGTGGGATATTCAAATGGGCATCTCAAAAACACTGCTCATTTTTCAGATTTCCCTTACCAGATACACTAGCTTTCCTCCCACTATTTTTCTTCCTTTTTCCTCTCCATTTTATTCCTGCCATGCAACCACCTCTTGCTCTGAAAACATTCAAATCATCTTCTGCAAGGGACATTCAGACCTGTTTGGGAACTGCGGTTGTATCGCTGTTTCTTCAAAATTTGTTTTCATTGTAAATGATTTTTTTTGGTGTTTTTAAATCATTTTGATGTGCTGATATCAAAAATCATTTTTAAAAAATTAAAAAAAAAATATCATTTTGATGTATTTCTAAATAAAAAACACTTTAAAAAACAACTGCAATCACCCTCCAAACAGGGCTCAATTCTCACATACAGTCAATAGGCAGGGTAGACTAAAATGTGTACGGCAACAGAACTTAATGAAGTAATAACTTCAATCAAAATCTAACAATTATTATTATTAATTAACATAAACAAATTGAGGAGGGGAATTCACTGTTCCCCAGTCACAGTCAATGCTTTATTCTGTTTAGGATTGGTAAGGTTTAAAGGTTTTTTTCCTCTCAAATTCATCTTTTAACCTTTAATGGTTTTGTTTATTCCGGTTTTATATTTCAGATGGCGAGTTACATGAATTAAATGTTTTTAGTTGATTTCCCTCTCAATTTTATACTTTAATTGACTAAGACCTTTTTTGTTTTTTTATCCTAATTTCACTGGCTAGGTCTTTGACATATCAAATTTGTCTCTAAGTTAATTTTTTTATGTCTTTTGTTTAATTGATTTTAAAAAAAAATCATCATTCAACATTAGATTAATTGAGATTGAGTTTAATAATTTATTTTTCTGAAGTTATCGTAGTCACATAAACTGAGCTGTAGGTATAACAGGTTAACCTAGGTTAACTCGAGATGTTTGTATTTTTTTAATTTTTTTTAGTTTCATCATTCAATATTGGGTTGATTGAATTAAGATTCATAATTTATTTTGATTTGTTCTATATAAAAAATCCTTGGTCTCACAATTCAAGTAACGAATTTGACAAGTTACCTTGGGTTGACCTGGATTGATCCAATATAAATTTGTTTCAATATTAATTTTAAAAAAAATAGTCTTAAAAAATATTTTAGTTAAACCATGTTTTTTTTATGTTCATTCGGTTATTTTTGGATCTATCATGTTGATTGGGTATTATTAGGTCAATCCCAACACTATATAATTTCTTTTCTACTAGAAAACATATTAACAACGCCTATCTAAAGTTCTAAACTACAACATAACATATACCAATGATCTAAAGTATTAAAACAATTTTTTTTATTTTCTAGAATTTATTTTCAACACCAACGCGTCAAAACAATTTAAAAATATTTAAAAATAATATTTTTTAAAAGTCATCACACGCACACAAAAATAAAAATAAAATAAAAACTACCAGTATAATCTTATTAAGAAGCAAGCCAACTGTAAGTGTGCAATGAACTCTTGAAACTAACCTCAATAAAATCTTGGAGAAAACATGAAGGCATAGTACGTTTTTGTTTATAAAACGACAACCTCATCATTCAACTATATTGCCCAGGTTTTTCCCTAGGGAAGGTTCGTTTGCTTCTGGAAGTATATTATAGGGCTTCTGGGCTTATGATACATAAGGCCTTGGGCTATTAATTTGAGTAATCAGGGCCCATGTACTCATAAATAGTTATGTTTTCTATGCTATTATGAATTATTTATGATTCAATTACTAGGGAGGCATATGAAAAGGATTTATTTTCAGTATAGTAGTTAGACTTGAAGGATATGTTTGAAAGTGTGGGGTATAATTGTTTTTTTTTAAAGTTTTTTTTTAATTGATATCAAATTAAAATAATTCTTTTAACTTTTTTAAAATTTATTTTTAACATCAACATATCAAATCATTCTCTCTCTCTCTCTCTCTCTCTCTCTATATATATATATATATAAAATCATGTAAATGAAAGATTTTCCTTTTTTTTAATTAAATAACAACGCATCCAACAAATAAAAAAACAAAAAACAAAATAAAACGTATTTCACAAATTTATACTTTAGTGGGTGTTTTAGAGAGAAATAAAAGATTTTTTTATTCATTTTTTTTTTTGCCAATTATCTACTAGTTCATTTTTGTGATATATAATTGTTTTTTCCTTCCTATCGATCACTTTTAGAAGAAATTTTTCATGATAATCATATTTATTTTTATTTTTTAGATTATTGACAAAATCGTTTTTGATAAATATTAAGAAACACCTCACCTCTAAGCAGGATTTTGCCCTCAAATCATGAATTGTTATTAACTTTAAAAAAACAATCAATTGCACTCAAGTAAACATTATTTAGGAATTCATTTGCAAGGAAGAGGAAAACATAATGGAAATGATTGTTTTCTCCTTTTCAGACAACATTATAGGAAAAGGGAAAATAATTTCCCTATCCTTATAATTTCTTATACATGCTCAGTGATTTTCCCCCCCAATTTTGAACATCAATGCTTAAGTAATAATTTTTCCGAGTTTAGGAATGGGATTTTAATGTTTGAAGACAAACAAATTCCATGTTTTTTTAATAAAAGATAGTGATTTTATTGGTCATATATCATTATTATTAATATAATTTATTATATCAAAAGTAAGTTTGACAAAACCCTTTATAATAATGGTCAATGATGGTGTTCCAAGTAGTAATTAGTCTCTTAGGTTGGAAAAAAACATATTGAAAATAATAGCATTGGCCATCAAAGATAAGATTTTTTTTTTGTATATTAAGGTTATTTTTGGCAGTGTATTTTGAAAGTTTTTTTGAAAATATTTGAAATTTTTTATTTTTTTACTTTAAATTATTTTTTTTTGGTATTTTTAGATTATTTTCATGTACTAATGTCAAAAAATATTTTTTTTAAAAAATCATTTTAATATATTTTTTAACACAAAAACACTTCAAAAATAACCGCAATCACACTTTAATACATACACCACTGATTACATAGTCGACCTTTAACGATCACACTACTAGAATTAATTGATAAAAAATTTCAACAATTCAAAATTATTAAAAAGTGTCAATCTTTTCTAATCAATAAGTGACCACCACCGCAACCTAGCAAGGAAGAAAAAAAAGCCTTCTTCTAAGAATTAAATATCCCAACAAGGTAGAAACTTTAGGCATAAAATAAATCTAGACTTGTAAATATTGTCCAATAACCATCGATAAGTGGGTTTATTTGTTTACTTGCAAACATAAAAAGAACATGGTATTTTATGATCATTGTAAATACTACATGAATATATAATTTATATTTAATTGTGTTTAATATCGTTTTTAAAAATTATATTTTCAAATTCTTTTCTTCAAACTTTTCACTATCAAAACTAATATAACTAAGTTTAGGGTTTATAATTTTAAACTACTCATAGTTAAGTCATTGGACTATCATGATAGTTTATTTTAGACTAGGAAAAAACTTGTTTTGGACCATATTTCGACATAAAAATCATAAAACACCCTTAGCACCTCATCGAACATGTTCATGGTCTCTATCAATCTAAAAATGACCTTCAAAATCCATAATCAACCCGAAAACAAAATTTTTTTTTCAGGTTTATATCCAAAATTTCAAACAAGTTTAAGGGGAATATATTGTATAAACTTTACGCATAAGAAAAACTCATTGGCACCAAAATCACTCATTTTATTGGCATTAATCATTCTTAACATAGACTTTTCTCTCTCTATCACCATAATCTAGTCACTCTCTCTCCTCTCGCAAATTATGGACAGCAAAATAAAAATAAAATAAATTTTAGGGATAGAATTGAGCTTTATTAATTATTAGGGACTGAAATCGTATAATATGAAAAGTTCAGTGACTAAAGTGCACGTTAAACAACAGTTTTAGAAAACCCATTTATTATTCCATATATCCTTGATTTGTGGTTCTTATTCAAAGAATTAACAATGGATGGACCGAGCTAATAAAATAAGTTGACTAGAGAAGTATACTAATGCATGCTTCTATGAATCAGTGGACACGTGGTCCACTCGCACGAATGTTAATAATGACGAGCCATTATTAACATATATTTTAGTGAAGAACGGGAAAGTGAGTGGGTTGTTTTAATTATTATTAGCTGAGAGAAGATGCCTTTTTGTTTACCGTTTCTCTCCTGCCGTGGAAAGACAGTAACCACAAACGACACCTATTTTTCACTTAGATATTCCACTGGCGTTCCGGGCTAGTTTTATTTATTTATTTTATGTATATATATAAATAAAAAATAAAAAAATTTATATATACAGGTTTTATAACATGTCTTTTGTAGTTAAAGAGATTAAATAAGAAATAATATATATGTGTGTTATAGATAAAAAAAATGATTACTAATAATAAAAAAAACCAAAATTAAGAGAGAAATATAAATTAAATTTTTTGATCTTGGAAACTACGATATTTATCCAATTGTGTTTGCTAAATCTATTAATTAAAAAATATTTTTTTATTCAAGTAAGTGATAATAGTAATAGATATTTTTTTAATTTTTTTTTTTTAAAATTAGATGACTTGTCATCTGATTTGCACTTTTTTTTGCCAGTAAAAAATCAGAGTTTAAAGTTTTTTTACCCAAAAGCCTATTTTCAACTCCTTTTTATCCTAAAACACCTAATAAATCATTATAAACCTAACATTGACCTCAAAAACCAAAATCAACCCAAAACCAAGAATCAAATGGAGTTCAGGTCTATTTTGTTCTCTCTTTAAAGGTAAAAGAACACCTAATATGAACTCCCCTCACCAAATAAAATTATCTCACATAAAAATTAACTGTTTTGGTGGTCATGATATTTTTCTCTCTTTATTGTTGAAATTTGAAAACCTCTCCCCCTTCTTCTCAATTAAAGATTAAAAAAATAAAAAATTGCATTAAAATTGAATCTGAAAAAAAAATGAAGGAATGAAATTGTATAATTTGTGTTATTTTCAAAGTTAAAGGACTAAAAAAATATATCTTTCTCAAAACTTCTGGCACGTCACTTATGTTTGATGTTTTTTATCTATATTCTTCTAATTTCACCCTTCACTAAGAAATCAGAAGCAATTGACCTTAAAATAGGGTGAAATTGCATATAATAAAGCTTTGAGGACAAAAATAAATTGTTAAAAAACAAAAAGGGTCAACCACAATAATTATGAGGTGGTGAATAGTGTCAAATTGCATGGTGTTCACTCTACGTGTTTTAGTTTTTAAGTTAACCAAATCATTGACTGTTATTATACTGTAGGTCATGTTAACTGAATTTTAAAAACATAAAAAATATCCAAATGTCACTAATTTTGTTTTTATTGAAAAATAAATAAATCACCCCAGTGTTAACCCGATGTACCTCGGTTGAATTTGAATGTTCAAAAGTAACTCACACAAGTTGTAAAACACATAGTTTGAAAAAGTATCAAGACAACATCTTTTCTTTAGTATTAAGATAACAACTTATTATATTGATTTGGGTCAATCAAGACTAACATGTTAAATCCATAACTTGGATCATAAGACTATAATAACCCTATAAAAAATTAAAATAAATTATAAAATCTAATCCCCAATCAACCCAATATTGAAGGATAAAATTAAAAATAATAATTTAAAAAGGATCTAAAAATATGACATGAGTTAACATATCAAACTTGCATATATATCATAAGACTGAGATAGCCCCATAGAAAACAAATTGAAGAAAATAAGAATTTCAATCCCTAATCAGCCTAATATTGAATGATAAATTAAAAAATAATTAATAAAAAAAATAATAACAACCCAAGTCAACCCATCAAATTTAGGACCCAGGTCATTAAGCCAAATAATCTTGTAGAAAAAAAAACATGACTTAACTTGATTTAATTGGAAAGTTTATTTTTTTTTAATTGTAGTTTCTTCCTTATCTTTATAAAAGTGAAAGGGATTTGAACACACACACACTAGCCTTTTCCCCGCGCTTCGCTGCGACCAAAACCATATTTTTTTTAATGCAAAAAAAAATTATTAAGAGTATGAAATATTATGATTGGAAGATTCTTTGTATTATATTATAAATTTAGACAAAATAATTAATTTGTGCAGAATTTCTACGGAGCACAACTTCTAATAAAATATATGAATTTTAAATCGATATAAATTTATCTATTTAACAGATTTCAACAAAATCACCGGTATAAAATTATCATCATTATAAAAAAAGCAAGAAGATTCAATTATCTGAATCATCGAATTCACTGTATTAGAATTATTTCATTTCATAATCTAATAAAACAATAAACACTGTCCAAGAAGGACCAAAAAACCAAATGAATGAATACTAAATAAAAAAAAGAAAATAAGTGACAAAATAAAAAAATAAAATATATAATTAATTCCAATTCAATGACAAAACTACAATAAATCAAAATTTTGGGACCGAAAAACAATAAAGGGATTTTTCAAAACAAAATGCAATGTAATCTATATAAATTAAATTTTTAGGACGGAACTGAATAAAAAAAACTCCAACAAAAAATAAAACGATAATAATTAAAAACAAAAACTAAAAGTGTAAATGCATAAATATGGACAAAAAATAAACATTGTCCAAGAAGGACAAAAAACCCAAAAGAATTAATACCAAATAAAAAATTAAAAGAATAAGTGCCTAAATAAAAAAACAAAATATAAAATTAATTCCAATTGAAGGACAAAAATATAACAAATCAAAACTTTGAGATCGGAAAACTATAAAGGGATTTAAAAAAAATGCAATGTAATTGTTTAAAAAATTAAAGGAATAAGGATAGAAATGAAAAGTAGCATATATGAAATGAAACTTGCAGACTACAAATATTAAAGGAACAAAAAACAAATCAAAAATCAAAAGATTAAGGACTAAAATGAAACGCACCATATATGATCAATTTCAATTGAAAGACATAATTGAAAATAATCAAAATTTTCATTAAAGAAATCAGTAAGAAAAACAAAACCAAAAGCCTAGAGACCGAAGTGAACAAACAAACAATATGAAGGACTATATTGTTCTTTTGGAAAGCATGAAAGAGAAAAAAGGGGGAAGAAACACTGTTTATCAGCGATTCCACGACCACCTCAACATGGCATGCGCTGCACCGGGAGAAACAGGACATGGCAATGCACTGTGTAACACCACGGTCAGATATTTTTCATCACCTAAAGACACGCCATGCGCCACCCGAGTGGTGCGTTCATGTGCAAACACAGATGACATGTCCGTATGATATGTTGTAGTAAATTCAAAAACAAATAATAAAAAATTACAGAATTACCTAAATACCCCTGAACCCAACAATAACCATGAAAAAACCAGGTGTGAAAGTACCACTATGCCCCCGGGCATAGAACTTCCTTCCTTTTTTTTCGAGGGTATGTAAAGTAATTATACTCGTGCAAAAATACATGAAAATTAAAAATAGCCTCCGTCAGCCTTCTTCATTTTGTCAGCTCTAGGGATAAATAGGTAGTTTCACTATGCAATAAAAATAAAAAAGACTAGAATACCCCTAGTATCAGGGACAATTTTTTAGCAATTTCTAGAGATAAAATAATAATTTTACTATTTAAATTCACAAATAAATAAACGGTATACAGGCAAACTTAATGCGTTTTATATATATTGCAGTTGTCGTACAAAAATTGACATGGGCCCATTGATTAAAAATATCGGTTTGTTGTAGCAATTAAAATCGACAATGGTCAACAAATTTGGGGCTGTTAGGCAGCAGACACCAACTTCATACCACAGCCACTAGTTTTTCCTGCGTAAACATAAAAGGATGGACATAAAAGACAGACAGTATTATTAAAAAGAATTAATTTAAGTTCCTGATTAACTTTCACTTTCTAGTTTTTAATTAAATAACCCTCAAATTCAATGGAAAATCTTCTAATCAACAAGCCGTTCATTAAATGTATTTTTTTTCGTTTTTATTTAACATAATTTATTTATTTATAAAACCTTCCTTCTATAATCTTCAAGGCATCAGTGTTTTCATATTTCCACCATTAGAGAAAAAAGAAAATAAGATCTTTACTATTATATACCAAATTATTGACGAAAAAACATAAATTAATATTATAAAAAAAGCATCAAAGACAAAATGAACTATTTATTTTTGTTATTTGTTTATTACAAGTTTTTTCACAATTTATATTTTGTTTGTAATGTTTACTTTAAATTGAATTATAAAATAAATTAATCCTAATATAATGAATTTGGTAATTCAGGTATCCGAATCTTCTTGTTTTTTTAATGATAATGATAATTTTATGGTGGTGATTTTATTGAAACTTACTAAACACTACACAAATTTATTATTTTATCCAAATTTATACTATAATAAAAAAATCTCAAATAATTAATATTTTTTGCATTGAAAAAAATATAATTTTGGTCACAACAATTAACAAGTAAGTGGTTAATGTGTGTGTGTGTGTATATATATATATATATATATATATATATATATATATATATATATATATATATATATATAGTTTCATTGTTTTATTAGTGACTATTTTCATTCGCAAATGGAAGAGCAATATCCGATTTGTTCTCCAATTTCTACCGACACAAAAACATGCAAACAAACATATCCAGACTAGAAGAGACAAAAAGTGAAGAGATTTGAATCTAGATTCTACCTCTCTCTCTCTTCAACACTATCAATTGACTAAATTTCCAAAGATGAAAAATAAATAAATAAAATATATAAAAATAAAATAATAATTATTATTATAATTTAAATTTTAACTTAAAAGTTATTAGGACAAAATAGTAATAATAATTATTATATTTTTAAAACTCAACACAATAATCAACCTAGTGCAAGATCAAGTCATAAATCAAGTTGATTATTGCCCTAGATTAATATATAAATAAAAATAATTATTATTATATTTTTTTTAAAAATTGACTTGAGAATTGACCTGAGATAAGTCTTAAAAAAAAATAATAATTCTTGTTGATTAATTTTTTTTTCCTTATAAAAAAATAAAAAATCAAATAGATTTTTGCAAGAGTTGAGTTTTTGATTGACTTAGGTCAAGTTAATCATTATTTGTTTTCCAGAGATAATTTGCTTCTCAACTGTTTTTACCGAATATTAATTCAAAATTTACTTGAAGCCATAATTAACTTCTAAGGATGTTTGAAAGTATGATTATAGTTGATTTTTCATTTAAAAATATATTAAAATAATATATTTTTTTGTAATTTTTAAAAAATAATTTTTGATATTATTATATCAAAATGATCTAAAAATATCTTTTTTATTTTAAAATATTTTTTTTAAAATTACTTTTAAAGTGTTTTTCTAAATATGTCTGCTTTTTATTTTTTTCTTAAAGGAAAATCTTCACCAAAAATTCTTTTTTTTTATTTTAAAAAAAACTGAATTAAATTCTGTTCAAGTTATAAATGCATCAAGATCAAATGGAACCCAAATCTGAAAGCACAGGGAAGAACATATCCATTTCCCGTCTAAGCCAAGCGTTCGAATGTGCTGGCTGAATAATGATAGTCAAATGTGGTAATAACAAAACAGGAACCCCTCTTTTCTGAGTCGTTACACTTTACAGTATATCTAGAGAGAGAGAGAGAGGGGACGCGCTAATAATTGCTAAAGTTTGCTTGAAGTTAAACTAATGGCAAAATTACACAACTGTAAACAAGATAGCCCACAAAGAGAGAAAAAAGACAACTTTCTGTGTAAATCTTAGTTGTTAAAACAGAAAACAAACATTGTAAGTGGAACAAGCACTCCCAGACGGATATAGACCCACTTTGATAGTCTGGGTAAAAGCAAATTAAGCCAGCTCAATCTCTGAGACTCACAAAAAGCCCCTGCTCTGATTCGCTTTCTCAACCATTAAGCACTTCACCTTTCTTGATACCTCCTTCGATTAAAGTTCGCTTCTTTTTAATCTTAAGGGAGGCCCGTTTCAGTTCTTTCAAATTCATGGTTTATGTGCTCATTTCATGACTCTGGTAAGTTTTCTTTTTTGGGTCTGGGTTCTTTTGTTTAGATTCCTAAGGTTGAAGCTTGAAGCTTTGTTTGGTTTCTGTGAAAATGTTAGGACATAAAGAAATTGTGATTTTGAATTCAATAGAATGTTTATGACTAGTTTGAAAGTTCATGATTCTCCTTTTTTGTGTTTTTATTTCCACTCTTAAATTGTGCTGTATTCAGTGCTAAAAGCCATAAATAGATTTAGAGCTCTATTTGGATGATTCTTTGCATTTTCTTTTGGAATCAGAGGAATTTTTGTTGGGAAATGGAAATGATACTTTGCTTTGTTTTCCTGGAAGTATTTATATTCCATTGGTACTATGTTGTTATGACTGAGAGCAGAATCATTGACTTAACTGCAATCTAGAGTTTTTATGTGAAAAATGAAGTCTTAAATTAGTCAACTCATATTTAGTCTTAAGTAAGTATTATTTGAAGTCATAAGGTCTCTAACCCTGTTTGTGATTGCCTACTTGTTTGTGTTTTGACTCAATCACTCTTCTTCTTCTTCTTCCTCTTCTTCTTATCTGGCAAAATCTCCAAGCAGTCTTGTCTGATAATTAGAATGATCGCATGTAAATTTGCTGCTACATACACTTATGCCCACCTTGGTCATCGAGAGATTGCAAATGACAAAATAATTGAATCAAGCCATTGTCCTTGTTGACTAATTAATCGAGAGAAAAAATCCTGCTAAGATTAGAATAAGAAAGGAATCCATTAAAAGGGAATCTATGGAATCATGCAAATGCCCAGTTTTTGTTGTAGACGAAGCACCAAGGTAGTAGTGCCCATTTACAAAAATTAGAGAAACAACCAATGAAGCTCATTCACTGTTATCTTATGAACTACATCAGTATCTAAAAGACTTCTCCTTGATAGCAAAAAAACTGCCCACGATAGCATGTTTGCTACTTGATCAGCTTAATTGTTTCCTTATTTATGAGTGAACTTTCTCGCCCAGTGCATTCACTATCTCATAATCCAATTATTAATGACTCAAAATGCAGACATTTTTGCACAGATGGGTTTAACTTGTATCTTCATTTGGGTTCACGTGTTTCAATGGATTGAGCAATTGGGATGATGTCATTGAAGATGGAAGTGGTTTTTGCAGCTTTAGTATTGGCTTATTTGCAGTCTTTTGTGTTGTCCAACATGCAAGGTATGTTGTCCTTCTTTGATAAGCTAACTTACTGTTATTACTTGCTGGGCCATTTTTACATCATTAAGAAAATGATAAATGATAAACGAAGCAAACCACAATCTGGTCAATGTTTTTCTTCAAATGGATCTGACACTAACAAACATCCAGACTGGCATCATTCCTGTTATCTGTATTTTTTTGCCTGAGAAATATTTGTTTATGCAGAATGTGTGTGAGAAGGATGAAAAGGCTAAAGTGTATCTGAATATCCATCTGTTGTTGAAAGGGTCCTCAATCCATGACCACGTTGTCTGATAATATGAACTCTCTCTTAGGGTGCATGTGTTCTAGATATAAATAAACATGACCTCGATGAATATAATGAACATATAATGGAAGTTGAGAATGCTTCCATTTATCCTCTTCTTTGATAATTTTTGCACTAAGCTTTTGCAAGTTTCCTTTCCTTTACTGATTGAATAGTCAAGATGGTAACCTGGTTAGATGCTTAATAAGTGTACTTTTGGTTATAGGAGATGCCCTATCTGCATTGAAGCTTTCTATGAATGTTCCAGACAATCAATTGAGAGATTGGAACCCAAATCAAGTTACTCCATGCACTTGGACGAATGTTATCTGTGACAATAACGAAAAAGTCATTTCTGTGTATGTTTTCTTTGATGTGGTTTTACCTCTTCTCTCAGCTGTATACAGATGATAGATTCGTATAAAATAATTTAGACCTGCTTATTTTTTTCTTTGGTTGAATTATATTTATCTTGCACATTGGGTATGCTTATATTTTCACCCATTTGCAGAACGCTGTCTGGCATCAACTGTTCTGGGACCTTGTCTCCTAAGATAGGAGCTCTAAACACTCTTAATACACTGTACGTATTGTGCATGCTGTAACAATCAGCAGATAGTATTTAATTATACAATTTTTTTATGACTTTTTTTCCCAGGACATTTTTTCAATTTTTTTTTAATAAAACATTAGGTGCATTTCATTCTCAAAACCAATTTTATATGTTTTAATACTTGAATCACGCATGAGATGCTGGCCCCCTGTGTGCACGTGTGCAAAAGACAATCCCCAATAATATGGCATTTCTAATGGAGTTACAGAAACTATTCATTAGTACTGCTTAAATTTGTTTTCTTAATAATTTAGGAAATTGTTAGTGTAGAAGATGCAGCCTATCTTTCCCCTCCTCTCCTGAAAACTGTTATGCTAAAAATGGTCACAAAAACCAGTCTTCAATTGTCTCAGCAGATATTACTATGACATGGGGATTTGAACTTGTCTCATAAACAGCTTTGTGACTTTAGTTATCATATTGTTTTCTATTTGAAAGCTGAAACTGGTTTCCTCTATCATATGTGTTGCTATATGTTATCTTTTTTTATCTCTTGTCTTGCAATGTCTGCCCAATTCGTTTGCTATCAACTTCATTCACTGCATATGTACTTGGTGGAAAATAGTCTAAGCTTTGACTTTGCCTCACCAACCAATAAGATTGCTAGAAGGATGAGATGATGCAGTGGGATCATTTTGGAACTGTTGGAAATCTATGGGTAATTGACAAGCTAAGTATATGATAGAAACAACTTAGGTAGTGAGAGGAAAGTTATCAGTGTGGACACTTCTAATTCTATTCGAACATCTTTGATTGGAGAGGATCAACAACTTCAGCAGTAATTGTAGGAAAGAGTTCGTTCAACCGTTCGGACTTTGATGGGCAGCAAATTCTCAATTTGATTGCTTTGGGATGGTGGTAGAGAAATCTTCCAAGTTTAGAATTTCCATCTATGATAATCACTTAATTTGGGTCATGACATTACAGCCACTCTAGGTGTTTTTTCCCCTCTCTCACTCCTGCATTACAATAACCACCTTTGCTTTCTTGACTTTCCCCCCTTTCCTGTTGCATGCTATCACACACGTTGCATATAGATAACCAACATGCATATCCATGCCCATACCATAATAGACTCAGACTTTGATAGATATATACATGTAGATAGCTGCAACTTGAAGTTTCAAATTTTTGCATTAACCTTGCAAAACGTTAAATATATTGTGGAAATGATTTCGAGGTGATATGGTTGACAGAATATTTTTATTTGTGCTTCATAAAGCTTCTAGTTACATCCCTTTGGGTGGACTTTCTGAGTTGTTGAGTTTAAACATTAAGAGTGGATACTAATATATACTAGATTGCATTCATCATGCAGAACATTGAAAGGGAATGGCATAACTGGGGGGATACCAAAAGAGTTTGGAAATTTGACAAGTTTAACCAGCTTAGATTTGGAAAATAATCGTTTAAGTGGTGAAATACCATCTTCTCTGGGCAATCTTAAAAGGCTACAATTTTTGTAAGTGACACCTTCTACTCTTTTTATTCTTCGAGTTATATGAGATATATCTCAGGATTCTTCCAAACGTATTCATGATCAGTAAGATTTTCTTATCATGCAACCAGGACATTGGGTCAAAATAATCTCAGTGGAGCTATCCCTGATTCACTTGCTGGTCTTCATAGCTTGATCAACATGTAAGTAATGATGTCCTGCACATTGCCTAGATGATACAAGATAGCAGAATTGTTTCTATTGAATCCAGATGGGAGTATTCCTAAATTGTTCTTATGGTCCCACATTTTCAATAATTGAATCTCAAATTATATAGCTTTGTAATCTTGGCTTTGTTTCAAGATTTTAATGCATGATTGAAATTTTCTTTGCAGTCTGCTCAATTCAAATAATCTCAGTGGTCAAATTCCCGATCAATTATTCCAAGTTCCTAAATATAAGTATGAACAACATGTACTTAGTGCCTTTTGAACTTCTAATTTTATCATTTAAATTTCTCATTTGTTTCTTTTGTGGGTGTGTGCGTGTGCTTGAGAGACATGTCTTGTAACTGTCAACATTTGACATAATTTGAATTGCGTTCACTTATTTCAGTTTCACAGGAAACCACTTAAACTGTGGTGGGCCAAATTTGCATAGCTGCGAGTCTCATAATAGCGATTCAGGTAATTAACTAATAATTTTTTTGTTATTTATTGGAGATGGTTTTTGAACTACATCCGTTAAAGCTATGTTTTTGTGAAGTTAATTTCTAATCCTTTCATCTGTTATCAGGTGCTTCACATAAGTCAAAGACTGGAATTATAGTTGGAGTTGTGGGAGGATTCACAGTTCTTTTTCTATTGGGAGGCTTGCTATTTTTTATTTACAAGGGTAGACATAAAGGCTACAAACGTGACGTATTTGTAGATGTTGCAGGTTTGAGTTGCATTGAGCACTTAGCAAAATAATTGCATTGCAGCTACTTTCTGCTACATGCATAGAAATAATAGATTTAATAGATCATGTCACAATTTTGGCCAGTCTTGTCTTTTTTGCATTTCTATTCTGATGAGCTCGCTAGACTTGGCTAAGTTTTTGTTGTTGATGTGATACAATTCTTTTCATTCAATTTATGGCTCAACTAAGCTTTCTTTTGTTGCATGAGCATGGAATTTGACATTTAGTTTACACTTCTTTTTGGAAAATATTTGTAAGTTAAATAACAGGCTTTAGAATTTATCTTATGTACCCATGCTCTAGCTAATTTATACAATTTACCGAAGACAACAAACAAGGATTAATGAAAAATACTGTTTAACATCGTTGCATTTTTTTCACGTAACTGAATTTTACTGTTATGTATTGGGAGATAATTTTTACTTGAGTAGTTAATGGTCGATGAGCAGATGCAACATGCATACCTTTTAGCCACTTTTAATGGGTTCTTCATGTTTTTGGCTAATGCAACCTCATTCACGTATCTGAACCAGAGTCACTGAGCATGTTATCAGAAGAAAAGAAATGAGCTTCCTTCTATTTGAATAAAGACTCTTTTATGGTAGTTTTGAAATCTAGCCCAGAAACCTCTGTCAATATGTTGTAACCTGGTTGACTCATTTTTTAACAAATGGACAAATTAGATTGCAATCCAAGGAGAATGAGGTTAGCTGGATTGATTTTTATCGTACGATCGCTTTTTTCCTTGTGTAAATAATCCATATATATCTTATGATGTTGTGATCAATGATACTATATGATGTTTGCTAAAACTTGTATAATTTGATGCATTTATGGGTACCACAGAAACTACTTTTCCATCTGGATGAAATCTAGTAATCAATTTGTGTCCCATCTTGAAGTGAAATCTAGTATTTATAGCACCCTATTGTTGGATTTGAATCACATAATTTCTCAAAGGCTTGAATAATCCAGCACGCTTGAAAATCATTCTAATTATATAAATATTTCTGGCTTTTGGCTAAACATGGAATCGAATTTGTGTTTATTTGTGATTGATTGGTGCACGTTCTATTATCTAGAAGTTGTGAAAGTTTGAGAATGTATACAAACTGAAAAATACTTGCTTGCCTTTTATTATCTTTTATAAGTAGGAATGAAGACTTGAAGTTCACTCAATATATATATATATATATATAATTTTTTTTTTCTGAACCCCTTTCGTACCATTTGTTTAGGTGAAGTGGATCGAAGAATAGCATTTGGTCAGTTAAAACGGTTTTCATGGAGGGAACTACAGCTTGCAACAGATCACTTCAGTGAAAAAAATATCCTTGGACAGGGAGGTTTTGGAAAAGTTTATAAAGGAGTGCTTGCTGATAATACCAAAGTAGCGGTTAAGCGATTAACTGATTTTGAAAGTCCCGGGGGTGATGCAGCATTCCAACGAGAAGTTGAGATGATAAGTGTAGCTGTTCACAGGAACCTATTACGTCTGATAGGGTTTTGTACAACGACTACAGAACGCCTCTTGGTGTATCCATTCATGCAGAATTTAAGTGTGGCCTATTGTCTAAGAGGTATTGATTATCTATGCAGGGTTTTGAGAGCAAGTGTTAATATACTGTTTTCTTCTATCATCTACAGCTGTGGTATTTGTCATTAATCATTTCCTATAGATCAAGATCCTCTCATCTTTGGTCATGTTTGTTAAATCTAAATCACTAAATTCAGAATTAATGCACATTATTTTAGTTTCATGTTAAAAATGGAAAAAAGGAATATGATCACTTTATATTTTTTTTTCCCCTTCACATATCTGAAATTGTTTAAGTCACAATCAATTGTGAAATTCAGAATATGATCCAAACATGAGAGAATCTTAATCCCAATTTTATATGCATGATTCAGGACAAGAAGAAGATAGACCAAAGAAGCTAAAAGTAAACCCATGCAGTTGCTTGGCAGCCTCTTGTTTTTTTTAGAAACACTAGTTTCAAATTCTCAATAATCATTCATCAATAATTAGCTTTGAAATTCCTATATTTGACAAAAAGAAAAAGAAAAAGAGAAAAAAAAGTACATTTTGTAATGATAATTGGCAGCATTGAATTGGTTCTGGTACTAATTAACCAATGAGTGATACCTATGAACATCCAGATAGCATCAGAGTTTATGTATCATGTCTGTTTGATGAATTAATTGTACCTGTTTCTCTTGTAACATCTAATGTCAACTAGTGAAAATATATTTCATAGGCCTATATTATAATCTTAAAATTGTTTTTGCAATACATTTCTATTTTCTAGCGGCATTTGATTTTTGATCTTGACCTGCAGAACGCAAACCTGAGGAGCCTGTTTTAGATTGGACAACCAGAAAAAGAGTGGCCTTAGGTGCAGCACGTGGGCTGGAATACCTTCATGAGCACTGCAACCCTAAAATTATTCATCGTGACGTGAAAGCAGCTAATGTGCTACTCGATGAAGATTTTGAAGCAGTTGTTGGGGATTTTGGCCTTGCAAAGCTGGTGGATGTGAGAAAGACCAACGTGACAACTCAAGTTCGTGGGACAATGGGCCACATAGCACCAGAATACTTGTCCACTGGCAAGTCATCTGAAAGGACTGATGTCTTTGGGTATGGTATCATGCTTCTAGAGCTTGTTACAGGTCAACGGGCAATTGACTTTTCACGTCTGGAAGAAGAGGATGATGTCTTATTGCTTGACCATGTAAGATGATCATAGCTAATTACAGTGCTGCATTATTGCATTGGTTTCTTTGCATGCAAAACTCTCTCGGCCCCACCTAAATTATCTATCTCGTTACATTACTCAAATGTCAAAAATCCAATAAGAAAGTAACTTTAATTTGGATGAATTTATGACATCATTTACAGATGTCTCTGCACTCTACTACGCTTTCTAGCATGGTTTCAATTCACGTTCTGCTACTTTCTGACTTGCTTTTCATTGTACTGGGATATTTGTTTATGAAGGTCAAGAAGCTGGAGAGGGAGAAAAGATTGGATGCTATTGTAGATCGCAACCTAAATAGAAACTACAACATCCAGGAGGTGGAGATGATGATACAAGTCGCCCTGCTCTGTACCCAAGCATCACCGGAGAACCGTCCAGCAATGTCAGAGGTTGTGCGGATGCTGGAAGGAGAGGGGTTAGCCGAGAGGTGGGAAGAATGGCAGCATGTTGAAGTCACACGCATTCAAGAATACGAAAGATTGCAGAGACGATTTGACTGGGGAGAAGATTCAGTTTATAACCAAGATGCTATTGAGTTATCTGGTGGAAGATGAGATTCAAATTCGCCAATGCATTTGAATATGCAATTTCCTTTTACATTAGCTTGATGTTTTCCTCGAATGAAAACAAGAAAAAAAAAAGTGCTTTCATTATTTACATGACAGTTCATATAAGCTCCTCGTTCTTCCTCTGTGTGTTCCCATGTTGTCTAAGATGAAACATTTTTTGATGTTAATATAGTGGACCTGCAAGGTTTCTCACACTACTGATTTAAGTTCGCTAATATTGAGTGTGTACCTGCAGTTTAATTCTCATAGCTCTATTATTTAACCCAAGAAAATGGCAGATGGAATCGGTGCTTCCAGCTTCGGCTTTTGCCAGCCGCTGCGTCCACCGCGATTGCCTGTTTGGGAGAGCTGTTGCGGTAGCTTTTCAAAGTACTTTTCATGCTGAAATACATTAAAATGATGTTTTTTTTTTCTTTTTTGACATTAGCACATCAAAATGATCTAAAAACATCAAAACATATTCATTTAAAATAAATAAAAAAAAATTCTGCGGCATGGCGATTGAAACGCCGTGCCAAACATCATTTCTCTCTTGTTCTTATGAATTTTGCTGTATCAGACTATAGCAGCGATATGTTTTCGAATGTAACAGAAGGTAAAATATAAAGCATTAGAGGGGAGATTTTCTATTTCCATTTCATTCCATCATCTACTGTTGTTCTGTGCCATTGTCGACTGATAATGGCAGCTATAAGCTCCATGGAAAATCGGACGTTGAAATTTTGTGTCTGGAAAAAGCTGCGACGAGATGTTTCAAATTTTTCACTTGAGATCAACCCACTGAATTATTCACTAAACTTTCATAAATTCCCTGCGGGAGCTTGGAAAACACAACATTTATCGAACAAAGAAAGCTATATGCAAGCCGCAAGACATAGAAATGCACCTGCTTCTTCCAGTATGAATCCAAACAAAGAGAGCAGAATATTTGTACATTAGCCCAGAATTTCTTTTCCAATACTCATCGTAAGTACTTTAATTTTGCGTTATTTTAACTGTTAATAATTATTTTTAATGAGTTTAGACACAGAGATGTAGCTAGAAATTCTGGGACTTCACCTAAAAACTCAAGCTTTAGGTGAGATGGTTTTTTAATATGGTATCAGAGCCTTGTTGACCCAATGATCACAAGTTTGCATTTCACCATCCCCATTCTATTTGATAAAAATCAAGCACAAGGTAGTGTAAGCTTTATTGACCTAACGATTACAGTTTGAATTTTATCATCCCCATTCTATTTGATAAAAATCAAGCACAAGGTAGTATGGGCATGTGCAAGTTTCAAGACCATATAGTTTTCATATGAAGAGGTGTGTTAAGGAATATTATAAATTACATTTTAGAGTTTCACCTAATAATTTAAATTTTTAGGTGAGATGATTACTAAGAAGCTCATAAATACTCTGTATCAATGTCTGAACAAATGCTCGTTACCACTCGAATAGAATCCCTGCTAACCGCTCGACCAATTAAATCGACATAATACCTTTCTGATTAAACTAGAATAGCTTATTGTTTAGTTTAATTTCTTATTTGTCTAGAATCATAGATACATAAATAAACTTGTAATTACAAGTAGCAATTCAAACAATGTCCCAGGTAGCTGAAATCTTGCTCATCTAAGATCACATTATTCTTAGTATATATTTTAACACTGAGTTTCAAAATTATTTTTGAAAAAAATTGAAATTTTTTATTTTTTATTTTAAATTAAGATTTTTAGTATTTTTAGATAATTTTGATGTCTGATATCAAAAATAATTTTTTAAAAATATAAAAAATATTTTTTTAATATATTTTTTAAACAAAAAATATTTTAAAAAATAACTGAAATCAGTTTCCAAATATTCAATTATTGTTTTCAATCTAGTCATCCATTCAACATTGTCGGGCAGAAATTGTAGGGGTACTTATGTACTGAACTTTCAGATCACAAGAACATGAAGCTTTTAAGAGCATCGAGTTGAAGTCCAGTCCGTTGACAAGTCCTTCATTTCCACATGACGTCTGCATTGATAAGATATGACGTCTGCATTGACGTCTGTGAGTTGTGAACACGTGATATCAATGAATCTTCCCTTTTTAGTTCCACAGTTACAGCTGTGGCACCACTTTTCAGAAGTGTTTTCTGAAGATTTTAAGTAGTTTCTGGTAGAGAATTGAATATTGCTCACTGGCAATTGTATTAATAAATCGTAGTTTGAATTGTTTGTACAGAACTAATTTATACAATGAAAGAAGAGAGTAGAGTAGCTAACGGTAATAATACCGTTTGGTATTAATTACAATTACTGTACAATTACTGTATGTGCACAGCTTTAATTAAATGCTGTAATAAAGCTGTAATATCTTCAACACTCCCCCTCAAGCTGGATCAAGGGGGTTGATGGATCCAAGCTTGCACAGAAGACGATGAAACTGGGAAGAAGGCACGGCTTTGGTAAACACATCGGCAAGTTGATCACCGGTCCGCACATAATGCGTAGTGATGTTGTTTGATTGAACTTGCTGACGAATAAAATGACAATCAACTTCATTGTGTTTGGTTCTTTCGTGAAACACGGGGTTCTTGGCAATATGCATGGCAGCTTGATTATCGCAAAAAGACTCATTGGAGTGATTGATACACATCCCATATCCGTGAGAAGGCTCGAAAGCCACACAAGTTCACAAAAGCTGCAGTCGCCATTGCACGATATTCGGCTCGACCTTTGGAGCGAGCTACGACATGTTGTTTCTTGCTCTTCCATGACACAAGATTACCTCCAACAAACATGCAATATCCGAGTAGTCGGCATCGGTCAAGTTGATTTCCAGTCAATCCGAGTCGGTATATCCCATTATGTTGGTATGGTTGTTTTCGGTCATGACAATTCAGCGACCGATAGTGCCTTTCGGTATCGCGAGTATGCGCTTGACCATGCTGAAAATGATGAACGGTTGGAGCATGCATGAACTGGCTGACCGGGATCGATCGCATAAGTAATATCCGGACGCGTAATCGTCAGATAAATAAGTTTACCCACAAGCTGTTGATAGTACTTAGGCGATGTAAGGGCCGTACCTGCAAAAGATAATTTTAGTTTGCTATCAACAGGAGTAGGAGAAGGTTTAGTTGAAAGCATACCTGCATCTTGAAGGACATCAAGAGTGTATTTACGTTGATTAAGAAAAAATCCTTTCTTGGATGAAGCCATTTCAATCCCAAGAAAATATTTTAAGGCACCAAGATCTTTAATAGGAAATAAGTGTTGAAGAGTTTTCTTCAATTTAGCAATGGAGTCAATATTATTTCCTGATATAATTAAATCATCAACATAAATTAAAACCATCAATTTATCATCATTTTGGAACCGGATATATAGAGATGAATCAGCAGAACTTTTGCTAAAACCTAATGTAGCAAGGGCACCACTAAGCTTCGCATGCCAAGCACGGGGACTTTGCTTTAACCCATAAATAGATTTATGAAGTTTACATACCAAAATTAGGAGTGGTACTCAAGGAATGGCTCGGAGGAAGCTTCATAAACACTTCTTCTTCCAGATCTCCGTGTAAAAAAGCATTTTTTACGTCCATTTGGGATAAAAACCATCCATTATTGACGGAAACGGATAAAAGAACCCTTACAGTGGTCATTTTTGCAACAGGAGCAAATGTCTCCTTGTAATCAACACCGAATTCTTGAGTATAACCTTGAGCCACCAGGCGAGCTTTGTGTCGATTAACGGATCCATCGAGTTGAACTTGGTTTTGTATATCCATCGACTACCGATGGCATGTTTACCTTTTGGAAGAGGAACTAGACTCCAAGTATTATTATCGGCTAGGGCGGTCAATTCCTCCTCCATGGCTTTTCTCCACACCGGTTGAGATTGAGCTTCAGTGAAATTTCTAGGTTCATGATCATTGGATATAGGTCGACAAAAAAAAGCGAGTGCGAGGGTGAGAGTTTTGAGTAATCCAAATAATTTGAGACAGTGGTACCGATCTGTATAAAGCCACATAGTCTTGAAATTTGGAAGGGCACGGCGTGGTCGAGAAGGATTGCGTCTTGGAGTGGCGCTCTTCGATAAAAGTTGGAGACACAGATTCGAGTTGGCATGATCGCGGATGAAAGGCTTCGTCAACCGGGATAATCTCATTTGGAGTATTTGGACTAGTCACGTCGAGGGCTGCAGATTGCGCTCTAGGAAGAGGAACTAGATCCTCCAAGGACTCCCCCGATTGGGAGTAGTGAAATAAGAGTTGGTTTCGATAAATCGAACATCCCTGGCGACATAAAGCTTCGACGCACGCGAGTCATAACATTTGTACCCTTTTTTGGTGTGAGAATACCCTAGGAAAATACATTTGGAAGCTCGAGGGTCAAGTTTGTCACGTTGATTGGGATGCAGGTGAACAAAGCATTGGCACCCAAAGATCTTTAAGTGCGAAATATTAGGAGGTTGACCCTGCAAAATTTCAAGAGGACACTGAAAATCCAGTACTTGACTGGGTAGCGGTTAATAATATAGGTAGCAGTAAGAATTCCATAGGACCAGAATTTTTTTGGAACATTCATTTGAAGCATTATAGCTCTAGTTTTTTCTAATAAATCTCGATTTTTACGTTCAGCAACTCCATTTTGTTGAGGAGTATTAACACAACTAGTTTGATGAATTATGCCATTAGAAATTAAATAATTTTCCATATCATGGGATGTAAATTCAGATCCGTTGTCAGATCGGAATATTTTTAATGTGTGTGGAAAATTGAGTAGAAACTAGTTTGTGAAAAGTCTTTAAAACAATTAAAAACCTCATTTTTTTGCTTTTAGCAAATAAATCCGAGTAACTCTTGAAAAAATCATCAATAAAAGTGACAAAATATTTGAAACCATCAATTGACATTGAAAAGGGGTCCCCATACATCCGAATGAATCGGGTTCAAAAACTTGAGACACTTTGGACATAGATAATTTAAAAGGAAGTCTGCTTGATTTGGAAAAATGACACGTATCACAATCATAATTTCTCTTGGACAGATTAGGTTTTATTTTTGAGATGACATAGTCGGAAGCATGAGCCAGACGAAAGTGCCACAATTGATGATCATTGATCGGAGAATAAATAGCTTGTAGTCCTTTTGGAACTTCGGAATCACAGAAAAAATAGAGACCATTTAAATAAAATCCTTCACCAATCTTCTGTTTGGTGTAATGGTCCTGAAAAAACACCTTAAACGGAGTAAATATAACATCACAATTAAGAGAAATAGTTAACCTTCGAACTGATAATAACTGAAATGGAAATGAAGGCACATATAAAATATCAGAATTAATATTCTTTGACGCAATTTTAATTTTTCCCTTGCCTTTTACTGCTGCAGTAGATCCATTTGCAATTGAGACAAAAGATGGTATCGGGAACGGGGTAAAATCATGAATTTTGTTTAAATTATGTGTCATGTGATCACTAGCACCTGAATCCACAACCCATAAATTATGAAATTTACTTAACTCTAAAGCAGTTAAAAGAGCAATATAAAGACCTTCAAATTTTGCCGCATCCTCACGGTTTAAAGTATCAGTAAAATCACGGGTGGATAACCCACCAAAATTGCTCAAGAAGGCTGCACTTCCACGGGCTGCATTTCCATGTGTTGAAGACCCAGCCATGTCAGCCGCCACACCAGCAGCCACACCAGCAGCAGCCTTGCCACGTGGCAAATGACCAGCCACGTCACGGGGTAAAAACCCGTTGAAATTGCTTAACAGAGCATTTGCATTTGCATTTGCATTTGCTCTTTCATCTTCAGCCGAAGCCGAAGACCAATCTCTTCCCAGCCTTCTCCCGTTTTCGGACAAATTTCCTTTTTCTTGCAAAAAACTTGCAAATTCGTTTAGCAAATTCATAGGACTAGAATGGTTTAGTTCATGCGTAGCAACATGAGCCCTAGATTTAACAAATTTCTTTTGGTTTCCACTTTGCCGATTACCCAAATTTCTGGGTTTCAATTCCGGGTGAAGAATCCAACAACGATCCATGTTGTGTCCCATTGAATTACAGTAAGTACACTTTAGGTTAGGGCGATTACCTTTGAATTGAGCTCTTTACGCAATTTTGAAGTTGCCCTCGTTTCTCCCGATTTTCATGGCGACGAAATGCACGGGTTTCTGCCATTTTTAATGGGTTTTCTCGGGTCATGACTTGTCTTCTAATTTCTTCTCTTTGGATCGTTGCACGCACTACTCTTCAATGGGGAAGCTTCGTCGTTCATCAAGATATGGCTGCGAAGGTCTTCATAGTCCCGATCCTAAGCTAGCGATGAGCTGAAAAAATTTGATCTTCCTCCTTGCGTCTGCGAAGAACAACCGGGTCTACTCGAGTGTGGTCGGTAAACGCCTAATTGGTTCCACGGACTCTTGAATTTGCTTAATAAGTTGACGAAGGGCTGCCCAGATTGTTGAATTTCTGCAATTTCTTGTTGAATTTGAAAAATTCGGGCTGAATTGTTTTGGTTACCATACATGTCCTTCACTGCCTCCCATAGTTCCAATGAAGACTGGTAGTAGCTGAACATCTCAGCTAGGTTGCGTTCCATGGAGTTCAAAATCCAGGACATCACCATCTGGTCCTTGGCCAACCAATTGTCGAATTCCGGGGAGCTACTGTCGGGAGCTACTTCTTTCCCGTTGATAAACCCCAGCCGAGACCTACCACCAAGTGCAATGGTCACTGCTCTTGACCAAGGTAAGTAATTGAACTCATTTAGCAGCACTGTGGTTATTTTTTGGGAGGAATTTGCATCACTGTCGATGCTTGAAGAAGTAGTAATTCTTTTAGAATTACTTCCAGACTCTTGACTGTCCATGACTGTCAATAGTTAACAATCGAGAGGAAGAATAAAAAAAATTGCAGAGTTGATGAGCAGGATCACTGCTCTGATACCATGAAGATTTTAAGTAGTTTCTGGTAGAGAATTGAATATTGCTCACTGGCAATTGTATTAATAAATCGTAGTTTGAATTGTTTGTACAGAACTAATTTATACAATGAAAGAAGAGAGTAGAGTAGCTAACGGTAATAATACCGTTTGGTATTAATTACAATTACTGTACAATTACTGTATGTGCACAGCTTTAATTAAATGTTGTAATAAAGCTGTAATAAAGCTGTAATTTCTGTTTTCTATTTTAAGGATGCATGCATGAGAGAAAAATGGAGAAAACACAATACATCTTTTAGTGTACATTTTAGATATGGATTCACCTTTACCGTGCGTGCCAAATATCTAGTTACGAGAAATAAATTTTTAATAAGTATATAATCGACCAGCTATATAAGTATATAATAGACAACGCTGATATGCAGCTATGTGATTGTTTGAAAGTGTGATTGTGATTGTTTTTAAAGTTTTTTTTTTCAGAAATGCATCGAAATTATATTTTTTTTATTCATTAAAAATTATTTTTGACATCAACAAATAAAAATGATCTAAAAACATAAAAAAAAAATAATTTAAAATAAAATAAAAAAATGTTGAATTTTTTTCAAAAACATTTTTAAAACGAAGTGTCAAATACCCATTTATCTCCTTGTCGATAGAATTCAAGTCATAATCCCATAGTTTTTCCTATCTATGGCTCGTGTTGTTCATCCTAACCGTGTCCAAGAAAAATGGTAATTAAACTCTCAAATCTATTTCCTGGTTCAGAAAGATATCCATTTTAGAAGTTGGTCATAAACCAGAGTTTATATGATAAACCATGAGGATGAAGACATGCCGCAAGCTTGATGGCTATCGCCAATGCATCTGTCGTGGAGCTGTGTTCTTAATACCTTGATAATTATTGTGATTAGAAACCTTCATAGTCCTTTGAATAACCTATATAATTATGAATGAAGCAGATTATGCAGAGTAGTTACTGATATTTTAAGCACTTTCAAAATCTGATTAGCTTCCATAATTATGCGTGACTGGGAGTGATGATTCGATGATTTCAATGGAATATCTTATGGATCTGAATCGATTTTGATGATAGTGCATGCATGCATGTTCTCTAACAGGTCCATTTTTCTACGTACTCTTGGGATCTTAGCAGTGAATACCATGAAACCAAGCCTCGAAGAAGCTCTTGTCATCAGCAGATGTATTTAGCGGTACTCGGAAAGTTTTGTTGGAATTGGGTGATCACGAGCGATGCGCGTTTGTAGCGATTCTTGTTTGGATCAAATTCGGGAAATGCAAAATGTGCGAGGAATGAAGATTCAAAAAATGGAATCGGAAATTCATTCAATTTTATTCAACTTCGAAAATGCCTATAAATAGGCTTACAAAGCAATTGAATCAAAAGCCACAAATCTCTCAACAATCTTGAGAGATTTGGATAAATACTGAGTTTTGAAATTCAAAACCCTGTTTCAAATTCAAACACTTAGGCAATCAAATCAGAAATCCTACAGCTAATACAAAATCCATATCCTACAGCTAATACAAAATCCTTCTTATCCTAAGCTGAACTCACTCCAAATCTAACACTCCTCCTTGAGTTTAGCTTTGGACATCCCATCTTCATCTTCAAGAATTCCAATCTTGCTGGAGGAATTCCCTTCTACCAAAACATTATCATGTAACATCATCAATGAATTTAAATTATGATGCCTAAAACTCTTGTGCCAAATAACACTCTTATCAATTTGGGCAGTAAAAGCATGTCCTTCACCTGCATCCAGCTTCACGTAGAAGCTGTTCCCATTCATTTTCAGCCTTGCTATTTCCAATCCATGTGTATCAGAAATAAGACATGAGTTGTCTTTGAAACGAATTTCATAACCATTCTTCATCATTTGTGCAACACTAAGTAAGTTTTGATCTAACTCTGGGATGTACAAAACATGTCTTAAAATTTTTGTACCTCTCTTAGTGTTCACAGCAATGGTGCCTCTCCCTTTTGCTTGAACAATATCACCATTCCCAAGCTTGACTTTTGGTTGTATTGTGACATCAATGGATGAGAAAATCTCCAGATGTTTAGTCATATGACTAGTACATCCCATCGTCAATAAACCAAACATTAAAATCATGTGAGTTTGAAATCAGTGAAACCATGAACGGATGCTCATCCTCCTCCTTTTCGCCTCTATTACGAGGGCTTGTTGCTTTGAGTTGTCTCCCTCGAGGTGATTTCTTCTTGGCTCTACAAAATTTCTCACTGTGACCCAAGAAATTGCAGAAGGTGCACTTGATGGCGGGTTTGTTTTTATACCCAGCGAGTCCCTCTCGCATGATTTGTTCTCCCTACGAGTGAGAGCAAGGTAAGAAGGCTTGCCCTTTTTTCTTCCATATCCGATTTACTTTACGTAATTCGAAGGCCTTCTAATCTGCATATTCGAAGGCATTTTCCCCTTATCTTTAGCATAAAAAGCACCTTCAATTTCTTCTTCATCCCTCATCTGGGTTCTTTGTTCTTGAACAAGTAGTTTACTTGTTAATTCTGCAATTGTGAGACTGCTCAAGTCACAGGACTCCTCTATTGCTGAGATTTTTGCTTCAAATTTCTGTGGTAAAGAAACCATGATCTTTTCCACCACCTCAACATCCCCTCCAAGTAGCCTCATTTGATTGACAACATCCATTAGCCTGCCAGAATAACTCTTGACAGTTTCGGCTTCCTTCATTTTCATCAACTCAAATTCTCTTTTGAAAGCAAGGAGTCTAACTGTTTTCACTCTATTGCTCCCTTGAAATTCTCCTTGTAGCTTGTCCCATATAAGCTTGGGCGATTCCAGATCCATGATTTTTGTAAAAACATGATCAGCAAGACCTGCGTGCAGACAAGTAATTGTCTTATCCTTCTTCAGTTTATCTTCTTCAAATGTTCTGATTTGCGCAAGTGTTGGATCTGGTTCAAGTGGAGATGGATCATCATTGTTTGCCACAACATTCCATAGCCCTTTAGATCTTAAATAAAATCTCATTTTAACAGCCCAGATATGATAATTTTCTCCAGAAAATAGCGGAATGGCAAAAGCTTGATTGCTCGATGCAGACATGATTTTTGAAATCAATTGACTCACTTGTGTTTTGCACTCACCCTCTCTGTGTTTCACTCAAAAAAAGCCTCACAATTCACTCGAAAATACCTCACAGTCCCGAAGGAACAAAGAGCTCTGATACCACTGTTGGAATTGGGTGATATAATCAGTAACTGTTTGTAACAGTTACTGTTTGGATCAAATTCTGGAAATGCAAAATGTGCAGGAATGAAGATTCAAAAATGGAATCGGAAATTCATTCAATTTTATTCAACTCGAAAATGCCTATAAATAGGCTTACAAAGCAATTGAATCAAAAGCCACAAATCTCTCAACAATCTTGAGAGATTTGGATAAATACAGGTTTTGAAATTCAAAACCTGTTTCAAATTCAAACACTTAGGCAATCAAATCAGAAATCCTACAGCTAATACAAAATCCATATCCTACAGCTAATACAAAATCCTTCTTATCCTAAGCTGAACTCACTCCAAATCTAACAAGTTTACAGCTCCTGAACACGTAGAACACCCGCAACATATTTTACTAATTTACCAGGAACTTTAACACATCAACTTTTCCGGCCTTCTAAATTCCAACAAAATACAGTAAATAAATTCAAATATGAATCCATTAAGAGCTAAATATATAGCAAAACCTGAATCAAGAATGTATATTTCTATCTACTATCCATTCCTGCAATTATCAACAGCATTGTAAAGGCCTTCACGATCACTATTATAGAACTCGACAGTTTTGACCTCCTCTTGACCAGTTTTCCCTCTGATCTTGGACGAGAATGGCTGGTGATTTTATCACTAGCATCACCGCCATCGCAACAATCTTCTAGAGGGTGACATGGAAAAGTGATGTAGGTGACCGGAAAACCACGCTTATAATCCCAAACTTCTTCCACCAGTAAGTGACGTGGAGGCAGCTCCAAGTCATCATCCCCCCGTTCTTCAGCATCCATGGCCCGTTCAAGAAAATTAGCTCCTGCCATTGCTAGGGTTTCTAGTGAAGATGGCATGAAATATGCACACTAATATCAAGACTTGTTATGTATTCTTCTACTCAGATGTATAGTATCTGAATAGAACGTACATCAATGTTTGTCCGGAACAAGATATTTATAGCAGAAACCACTGCATGAAAATTTTGATCGATGCCAAAAGAGGAAGACTGCTTTAATTTTGCCTTCAAAATCACGGGTTAGCGTTCAAAAGAAATCAGAAGGTTCTGTTCAAATTTGAAGGGAGTTGGAGAGGGGTATTTATGTATGATTAAAACGCAATTAATGCTCTCGTGATCATTTTATTGACTGCCTTTCTTCTTCTTCGTACGATCCCTCCAATTCTTATGAACCTCTCTAGCCATTGTTGATTATTCGACAAGTCTTTCTTATCATTGCAAATTGCCGTACAGAAAACGTACTTCAATAACATGTGATTCATGTTCAGGTTGTGAACAGAACAAATTCGTTGTCTTTTGAATGATGAGTTGTAGAGATATGAGTGACAACGAATCATGGAAAAGTCTTGGGAGTTGGGACAGTATCCTAAAACTTGGGGGGATTAACCAGGGAGAGTTTGGAAAATGTGTTTTTTAAGTTTTGATTGCTGGAGGAAGGAAATTGAAGGAAAAATTGAAGATTTTCTGTAAAAAAAAGTGGTTATAAACAAATAACAAAATGGGAGAGATCGTAACCAAAATTAAAAAAAGAAATAAAACCAGGAAAAAATCATCACATAAGCCCATGATTTTAGTTCTATTATTGACATCTTGTCGGTGTTCGTTCTTTGTTGTTCTTGTCCAGAGATATTGGGATACGATGTTCAGGGGGTTAAAATGTTCAGTTTTTATTTTGAGATGACAATTTAATTCTATTATGATAATTATTAATTTGAATAAGTGGGTTTTTTTAATAATTATTCATAATTCTATTATCTATTAAACAATAAATATAGTGGAAATTCAAATATTGAATATTCGTTTTCATTTATATTTTTATTGCATTCAAAATATGATATATATCACAGTGAATTTGCATTTGTTTTTACACATCATGCACGTAGTCATGCTGATGTGAACGCTTTTTTTTTTATTTTTTATCTAATATATTGATGTATGGCAATTTATTAGACTTTCTCACCATACTCTTTTAAATAACAAAAAGCTAAAAAAAGAGAGAGAAAACATGTCTATTATATATTACTACACTGTAATTATGTATTTAATTATTTTTCCAAAAAATCAATCAACTTCTTCTTGGTTTTTGCATATAATTCATTAAGTCTTATTAAATTGTTTGAGAATAACACGATGTTTTTCTATTTTTTATATATTTAAATTACAAAACTACTCCTAGAATGAAAAATATATTAAGATGTTTATGTCCTTGTGAAGATAAAACTGATAAATTATTGCCAAGAGGTTATTTATTTTTTCACTATGGTTTTCTTTTGTTATATTTACGTTATTTTAGAGGTAATTTTTTTTTTCTAAATATAAAATATTAATTTTTTTTATAGATGCATGCATGCTTTACCACCTTTGGGCAACACGTGCAAATTATTATCGTAATCAACAACTTGTTTTTTTTTATGTGGTTAGAGTCTTCTTGGCAGCCCCTCCCTTCCACGGCAGTGCATGTGACATTCTGACCTTTTATTTTTTTTCTCTTGTTGGTTTGTACGAGTGTGATTGAAATTATTTTTTAAAGTATTTTTTATTTATAAAAGTATTAGAATGATATTTTTTATTTTTTAAAAATTATTTTTGAAATCAGCACATTAAAATAATATAAAAACATAAAAAAAACCTTAAGTTAAAATATGTTTTTTTCAAAAATACTTTTAAAATACAATACTAAATAGAAATCCACCCGTGCCAACGCATAATTTCAAACCATCCGGAAGAGCTTTGCATAATCATACTCAAAAGTTTTTTTTTGTTTTTTTGCTGTTGACAGGAAGACGATAGTGCGAGCAACCAAGAGGACCTGTTCACCTAGGGAATTATATTGGTGCCATTAATAACTGGATTGTTCTCCAGGTTCTTTTTTTTTTTTTTTCTTTTTGACGCAGTTTCTAGACATGATTTGATTAAAAAAAAAATTAATCTAGTTTTAATATATATAATTTATTGTTTTGTAGTATGGTTTTTATTTTTTAGTTTAGTTTTGATCCCTTGATTTTTTTGATCCTTCTAAGATAGTTTTTAATTTTTTGTTTGTATCTATACACCTCTACTCTTAGTTTAGATTTTTAATTTTTATTGTTATTTTTATTTGTAGTAAATGCAGTTTGCGTTAAAAACATAGTAAGTTTAGCTTTGGTAGTGTAAAATGAGACTGAAACTCTCTCTTATGCATGTATAGTTAAACATGAAATGTTTGAAACTCTCTGCAGGTAACTCTTCTGTTTTATCTTATTTTAGACTACAAAACTTATTTTACAGTGCACTAAAAATGTGAAATCACCGGGACACCCCCAATGACAATTTTTTATTTTTGTCTTAGATACATTAATAAACTTGTAATTACAAGTATAATAGATAGAAAACATAAAACAAAAACACTTCGCTCCAGAATTTCTTATTGCTCTTTAGTTTTGTATATAGCATTACACTTCCAGTTGGATCATTGTATTCTTTCTTACAAGAACTCTTCCAAACTCTCATTTGGTATTTATTCTAGCTATTGAACTGCAACACAAACACATATATTTCGAAGCAATGCAAGATCGGGAAGTTGGAACATGTGTTCCCAGCAATTCAAACAATGTCCCAGGTAGCTGAAATCTTGCTCACCTAAGATCACATTATTCTTAATACATATTTTAACACTGCGTTTCAAAATTATTTTTGAAAAAAAATTAATTTATTTTTAAATAAAAAATATTTTAAAAAATAACCGCAATTACTTTCCAAGTATTCAATTATTCTTCGTCAATCTAGTCATCCATTCAACATTGTCGGGCAGAAATTGTAGGGCTACTTGTGTACTGAACTTTCAGATCACAAGAACATGAAGCTTTTAAGAGCATCGAGTTGAAGTCCAGTCCGTTGACAAGTCCTTCATTTCCACATGACGTCTGCATTGATAAGATATGACGTCTGCATTGACGTCTGTGAGTTGTGAACACGTGGTGATATTCAATGAATCTTCCCTTTTTAGTTCCACAGTTACAGCTGTGGCACCACTTTTCAGAAGTGTTTTCTGTTTTCTATTTTAAGGATGTATGCATAAGAGAAAAATGGAAAACAAATAAATAATACTATAACCTTAACTGAAGCGGCATACGTCATTCCATTAAGTGAAGGTTTGAACATTTGATTAATATTGTTTTGAAATTTCAGAAATATATTAAAATAATATTTTTTAAAATAAAATTATTTTTAATATTAGTATATAAAAATAATCTAAAAATACTAAATTTTTTTAATTTAAAATAAAAAATAAAAAACTAAAATATTTTTTAAAAAATATTTTTAAAACACAGCGACAAACAAACAGAATATAGAATATAAGACTACTTGTTTTTTGTTTGAATCTTTGTAGGCAACGGGACACAAACATTTTTTTTGTTCAAATCTCATTGAAATTTTTTCCAAACATAAAGAAATTTTTTCCTCTTAAATTATCAAAAAAGTAGACCGAGTGGTTATGAGTGTCAAGTAGTGTGATTGAGATTATTTTTGAAAGTGTTTTTTATTTTAAAATATATCAAAATAATTTTTTTTTAAATTATTTTTAATATCAGCACATCAAATAATCTAAAAATACCAAAAAAAATTAATTTAAAATAAAAAATAAAAATAATTTTTTGAATTTTTTTTAAAATATTTTTAAAATACAAATGACAAAAGACCCAGTTATTACCCATCATCTTCAATGTGGTAGGCCATTTCCTGGAACTCAGTTTTGATGGTCCAACTTCACCAAACTGATGGGTAAAGAAGTAATGAATATTTAGAGAGCTTTGGATTTAAGACTTCTATCAATCTTAGTCCCCAAGGAAAGGTTTTGCACATTTTCGTAGTTGTATTTAGAATGCAGGGCACAGTATTTAGAATAAAGATAAGTTTCATAACATAAATAAAGTTTACATACTGAATTATAAAGTTGATATAATTTTAAGGTTTTTATTGCATTAAAACATTGTTTTTAAATGTTCACCGTAAATATTTAATTGAATACTAATTAAAGTTATTGTGACATGTACGTATTATGTTTGTTCTTTTATGAAAGGAAACACTTGTTCTTATAAGCTTGGGTGTAAGAAATATATAGAACTAATATGCAGGTGCTTGTTAGATGACATGTACGCTAAATAAATCTGTATGAGAATTCCATACAGTGACATCATCTATGTTTAAGAAAAAACTCGTATGACAGTAATGTAATTAATTTTAAACTTGAGATCATTAAATTATCTTCTTTGTGGAGTGTTATGCGTTGATCTTGATTATGTGTTGTCCTAATCAAGGTTAACAAATGAACGAAAATAGGGTATAACATAAAGTAATATGAAGGTATTTGAGTAGTCTAGAGATGATTCAACATCCTAATGAATTATAAAAATGTTTTATATATATATATATTCTAAAATAGTATCTATATTGGCTAAGGTAGAACATGATTTGAGTTTCAAATCTTATTTAAAGATTTAATGACTATAGTGTTGAAAATCATTGGTTAGAAATTAAAATTAGATGATTAATTACGTATGACTTGATTGCAAATAAGTTTTAGAAAATTAGATGATTGAATAAATTCTTAAAATTATGTTGAGATAATATAATTGATATTATTTAAGAAAAAAAATAATATTTATCATTTATAAGACTTTTAGGCTCTCAATAATAGAATGTTATTCATCTTATTTTCTATTATATAAATAGTTAAAATACAAAAGAAAAGATCTAATACTCAAAAGTATAACAATTTTTTTCTTAAAAGAGTTTAATATATATGATTTTCAAGTATTTTTCATAGGAATCCTAAACAATTCCAAGTCTATAGAATAAGATTTATGGGACTAACAAAAATATTTTAAATATAATATTTTTATTTTATATATATGTATTTTGAAAAAGACAATACATCTTTTAGTGTACATTTTAGATATGGATTCACCTTTACCGTGCGTGCCAAATATCTAGTCACGAGAAATAAATATTTAATAAGCATATAATCCACAACGCTGATAATCAGCTGTGTGATTGTGGTTGTTTTTAAAATATTTTTTGTTCAGAAATGCATTGAAATAATATATTTTTTTTCATTAAAAAATATTTTGACATCAACAAATAAAAATGATCTAAAAACATACAAAAAAAATTTAATTTAAAATAAAAATAAAAAATATTCATAATCCATGAGGATGAAGACATGCCGCAAGCTTGATGACTATCGCCAATGCATCTGTCGTGGAGCTGTGTTCTTAATACCTTGATAATTACTGTGATTAGAGACCTTCATAGTCCTATGAATAACCTATATAATTATGAATGAAGCAGATTATGCAGAGTAGTTACTGATATTTTAAGCACTTTCAAAATCTGATTAGCTTCCATAATTATGCGTGACTGGGAGTGATGATTCGATGATTTCAATGGAATATCTTATGGATCTGAATCGATTTTGATGATAGTGCATGCATGCATGTTCTCTAACATGTCCATTTTCTACGTACTCTTGGGATCTTAGCAGTGAATACCATGAAACCAAGCCAAGAAGAAGCTCTTGTCATCTGCAGACGTATTTAACTGGTACTGGAAAGTTTACAGCTCATGAACACGTAGAACACCCGCAACATATTTTACTAATTTACCAGGAACTTTAACATATCAACTTTCCCGGCCTTCTAAATTCCAACAAAATCCAGTAAATACAGTAAATAAATTCAAATATGAATCCATTAAAAGCTAAATATATAGCAAAACCTGAATCAAGAATGTATATTTCTATCTCCTATCCATTCCTGCAATTATCAACAGCATTGTAAGGCCGGCCTTCACGATCACTATTATAGAACTCGACAGTTTTGACCTCCTCTTGACCAGTTTTCCCTCTGATCTTGGACGAGAATGGCTGGTGATTTTATCACTAGCATCACCGCCATCGCAACAATCTTCTAGAGGGTGACATGGAAAAGTGATGTAGGTGACCGGAAAACCACGCTTATAATCCCGAACTTCTTCCACCAGTAAGTGACGTGGAGGCAGCTCCAAGTCATCACCCCCCCCTTCTTCAGCATCCATGGCCCGTTCAAGAAAATTAGCTCCTGCCATTGCTAGGGTTTCTAGTGAAGATGGCATGAAATATGCACACTAATATCAAGACTTGTTATGTATTCTTCTACTCAGATGTATAGTATCTGAATAGAACGTACATCAATGTTTGTCCGGAACAAGATATTTATAGCAGAAACCACTGCGCATGAAAATTTTGATCGATGCCAAAAGAGGAAGGCTTCTTTAATTTTGCCTTCAAAATCACGGGTTAGCGTTCAAAAGGAATCAGAAGAGTGTGTTCAAATTTGAAGGGAGTTGGAGCTCGTGATCATTTTATTGACTGGATTTCTTCATCATCTTCTTCTTCGTACGATCGATCCCTCCAATTCGTATGAACCTCTCTAGCCATTGTTGATTATTCGACAAGTCTTTCTTATCATTGCAAATTGCCGCACAGAAAACGTACTTCAATAACATGTGATTCATGTTCAGGTTGTGAACAGAACAAATTCGTCGTCGTTTGAATGATGAGTTCTAGAGATACGAGTGACAACGAATCATGGAAAAGTCTAGGGACAGTATCCTAAAACTTTGGGGGATTAACCAGGGAGAGTTTGGAAAATGTGTTTTGTCACGTGGCCATCTGAGAGCTGGCAGATGAGAGCTAACGGGAAGCCAATCCAGCCGTCCACGTAGCTGTGCTGTGAGCCAATCCTGCCGTCCACGTGGCTGTCTTGATAAGCTTGGCAGTGAGGGTCTTATCGTGGTCTGTCATGCCAGAGAAGTGTCAATTCGGCAGCTAACTTAATGGTTGGAATTGGGCAGTGTAGTTGGGTATTTAGTTGAAATAATAAGTCTAGTTACTAGTTAATTTATTTCGTTTATTTCAGGGTATTATTATTGAGTCATTGGTTACGTGTCATTGTGACCAGTTTGAATAAGTCTGACTAGTTTGAATAAGTCAAATAAGGATCAGTAGCTGAGAAGAGTTGTGTGCTGAGGGGCCTTGGTACTCGGCAATCAGTTGTTCTATTTATTATTTAAAGTCCAGAGTCTTTCATAAATGTATTGAATAAATTTCCTTAATTAAATTCATTGGAGGTTTTGGATTCCTCGAAAATCCATTTTTATTGTTCTTGAATTTACTGGAAATGTGACATGTTTTTTAAGTTCTGATTGCCGAGGAAGGAAATTAAAGGAAAAATTGAAGATTTTCTGTAAAAAAAAGTGGTTATAAACAAATAACAAAATGGGAGAGATCGTAACCAAAATTAAAAAAAGAAATAAAACCAGGAAAAAATCATCACATAAGCCCATGATTTTAGTTCTATTATTGACATCTTGTCGGTGTTCGTTCTTTGTTGTTCTTGTCCAGAGATATTGGGATACGATGTTCAGGGGTTAAAAAGTTCATTTGTATTTTTTGCATTCACAATATGACATATATCATAGTGAATTTGCATTTGTTTTTACACATCATGCACGTAGTCATGCTGATGTGAACGCTTTTTTTTTTTTTTTTTATCTAATATATTGATGTATGACAATTTATTAGATTTTCTCACCATACTCTTTTAAATAAAAAAAAGCTAAAAAACAGAGAAAAAAAACATGTGTTTATAGACATAGTTTATTATATATTACTATACTGTAATTATGTATTTAATTATTTTTCCAAAAAATCAATCAACTTCTTCTTGTTTTTTGCATATAATTCATTAGTTCTTATTAAATTGTTTTTCTATTTTTTATATATTTAAATTACAAAACTACTCTTGGAATGAAAAAAATATTTAAGTTGTAAAAAAAGGTTATTTTCATCCTTTTTCTTTTTATTTGAACAGTGAAAAGGTGTTTATGTCCTTAAGAAGATAAAACTGATAAATTATTGCCAAGAGGTTATTTATTTTTTCACTATGGTTTTCTTTTGTTATATTTACGTTATTTTAGAGGCAATTTATTTTTTTCTTAAATATAAAATATTTTTTTTTTATTGATGCATGCATGCTTTACCACCTTTGGGCAACACATGCAAATTATTATCTTAATCAGCAAAAGTTTTTTTTGATGTGCTTAGAGTCTTCTTGGCAGCCCCTCCCTTCCACGGCAGTGCATGTGACATTCTGACCTTTTGATTTTGATATATTTTATAAATCCTATATATGATTTTGAGTTGTTTTTAAAATATTTTTTATTTATAAAAGTAATAGAATAATATATTTTTTTTTTTATTTTTTAAAAATTATTTTTGAAATCAGTTCATCAAAATAATTTAAAAATATATAAAAAAAAATTAATTTAAAATAAAAAAAAATTATTTTTTTTTTAAAAAAAAGACTTTTAAAATAGAAACCTTCATCTAGATTTCCACCCGTGCCAACGCATAATTTCAAACCATCCGGAAGAGCTTTGCATAATCATACTCAAAAGTTTTTTTAATTTTTGATGTTGACAGGAAGACGATAGTTCCTGGAGAGCAACCAAGGGACCTGTTCATCTAGGGAATTATTTTGGTGCCATTAATAACTGGATTGTTATCCAGGTTCTTTTTATTATTATTTTAAAAAAAATAAAAAAAAAAAGTTGACGCAGTTTCTAGACATGATTTGGTATAAATGTTGCAGAATGCAATCGTAGACCTCCACGGTGTATGTAGTTTCCAAACTTCATCATATTCAGAGTAATTTTAGATTTCATTACAGGAATAATTTTTAAGCTCTTTTGGTTGATGTGTTAAAAAGTTAGGAAAATCTGCGTAACATTGCTTTAGTCCTATGTGTTTATCATTTAGGTAATCTCTTGTATATGGAAGGTGTTTCCTAATTGTTTTCAAATATAAATGATTTATGTTAACTTAATCATTTGATTTGTGTAGTTGGCTAGGAAAAAGTTAATGGGGTGTTATATGAACATGATCGCTACTAGTTTTTCTAGTGACACCTCTATCAATTATTGGCATGTTTGGGAGGGACGGTTGCGGTAGCTTTTCAAAGTGATTTTCGTGCCGAAATACATCAAAATGATATTTTTTTATTTTTTCAAAAATCATTTTTGACATCAGCACGTCAAAATGATCTAAAAACACCAAAACATATTCATTTAAAATGAAAAAAAAAATTGAATTTCTGCGGCACGACGATTGAAACGTCCGTGCCAAACAGCTTCTATGAGTCATTATGCACTAGTAAAAAAATAAAGAACATTTAATAATTTTTGAAAAACTAATTTCAATTAACAAATGCAATTTCAGTTTAGAAATGTTAAATTATACCATATAGGTTGTCTAATTCTTGGTACAAGACAAAAAAAAAGAAGCAAAAGAAAGATGTGAGCTTCCATACTTGAAGGACATGAAAGTTTGGAAGGATTTTAAAATTTCATACATCTTGGAGGTTGTATGGATAAAATATATAAAACATATGACATCTAAGTATTTTTTGAAATGGTCACAATCCGGTGCGGAGAATCCAAATCAACATATTTATGGTTCCATTACCATGCACAATAGAAGATCTATTCTATTTTGTTGATTTGAAGCCTTTTTTATTATATCCATTCTTATAAATTTTGTGTTTATAAAAGGAAGATTGATCCTTTTAGGATAATCATTGACACTAAATGTTATTATTAGTAAGATAAATAAATAAAGAACTAATGAAAGATCGTCTCAAATTGATCTGCAAGACAGATGATTTTCAAGAAATAAATGGGTCACAATGAACACTACAAGAGTTAGTGGTGTAAAATTATAAATACTCTTAAAAAGAACTTATATAAGCCAACTCAAGTGAAATAGAAGCCAAATGACTGCGATGCAGATTTTGGGAGTATAACTAAGTTTACTTTGTTCAGAAAAGTATTATAATAATATATTTTTTATTTTTAAAAAATTATCTTTGACATCAGCACATCAAAATAATCTAAAAATACAATAAAAATAAAAATATTTTTTTTTTTAAACACATTTGAAACTCAATGCCAAACACAAGTAAGATGACTCAAATAAGAAATAACAAACCTTATCAATCAGGTTGTGAAGAAAGAGGGATTATTTTTCAAACTCGGTAAAGATGCATTCATGTCATCCAACTACTAACCATTGAACTATGGTTTCTACAGAAAATTCATAACAAGAATCTTTGATGGAGTCCATCAAAAGCTAGAAATGGCTAAATTTCAAAATACTGAGATTTAATAAACAACGATGCTTAATTTTTTACAAACACAAACTCATAAGACTAAATTGAAAAGAAAATTTATTTGAAGGATTGAAAAGAAAAGAAAAGAAAATCACTTCCCGAATCCACACTTGTAAGAAGACAAGCAGTAAATGCTGGGATTTTTTAGATTTCTTCTTAATCTCAAACTAAGGATTAACAAGAACATGTTTAACCCCTTGCTTTTGAAACTTTTAATGCTCTAATTTAAAGCTAGCCTGTTTAACCCAATTTACCCGATCAATACTAGGAATTTGGGAGTTCAAAATTTGTGACCAGGAGCTACAAAGGGAACTGAGAGCATTGTTTTTGCAGTAGCTGCTCCCATTAATGAGATCAACAACTATTGAAGCTCAAGGGATAGAAAATTTGAAGAACCATAACTCTATTCAACAAATCCTGTTAATACTAGCCCCATTCTTCCCTCTAGAAAGGAGTAATTTCTTTCAAGGGAGGTAGCATCCATACCCGCACGTAAGAATCAAGAAGTAGACTATTTGCATTAATAACTCTTTTAATGAACTGAACACCTTCTGAAACTGTGTTTTCCAATCAACAATCTAGAACTTTGGTTTGATTTAACCTTCCAAAAGCTGAAATATTAGAACTTTGGTTTGATTCTAATAAATTGAAAACACTTCCCTCTGAATTCATCAAAACTGGATGGCCACAGAACTTTAAAACAACTAACAATGATCGATAAGCACTTTTTTTCACCCTCATAGTAGAGTTGAACCTCTAATGATACAGGCATACAGCACAATTAACAATAGCCAATGTAATCTAGAGCTAAAACAGTCAATGTAAGTGAAATAGAGTAAGAGTTCACCGGAGGAAACTTTTATTGGAAATGATAAGTGATAAAGAAAATCATAGCTACAGCAAAAAAAAATACAGTATGTTACTATGTTCTCAACGACAAGACTGATAATGTGCTTATTGTTACAAAGAATACAAAACATACATACAGACACAATGACCAACATAAAAAAAACAGAGAGAATATACCTGATCAATCAATGCCTGAAACCACAAAACTCCTCAATTCCACTAAAAGGAGACCCCAATACATCCTGCAAGCTATACCCCTCCATGGAACCAAACCCATCAAGCAATCCCTCAAAAACCTCATTATCATTACAATCCCCACCCAAATTATCTCCCTTTACAACCAATTCTTCTTCTTCATCCTCCTCCATAGCCAACGCGCCGCCAACTCTCACCTCCTTGGCCTTACTCTCCTCTTCTTCAACAACAACAGCAGGCATGTGTCCTTCAAACAAAGCCATATGGCCAAACAACTTATCCTTCCTCGAAAAACTAGTCCCACAAGAACACTTCCATCTCGATTCCCCACAATGTTTCAAATGACTCTTCAGATCCGTAACAACCGAAAAACTCTTCTTGTTACACCGATTACAAGAAAACATCTTCGGACAATGACTCCTCTTAAAATGATTTCTTACACAAATCACCGACTTCAAAGGCTTGAACTTGCTATGTTTCTTATTCCTATTACAACCTTCAAAAGGGCAAGAAAACTTTGTCTTCCCCGCCAAGGAAGCTGATATCGTTTCATTACCCTTGTCAGGCTTAGCTAGTGCCTCGAGGGTTTTGAACTGATTCCCATGCGCACGCATATGCATACGCAAATTCGCATCTCTTTTAAACCCTTTCCCGCAAATATCACAGAAATGAACATGTTCGGCGAGCAATTCTACCGCATCAAGTTCTACGAGTTCACTATCCTTTTCGTTTTCTTCTTTATTTTCTACTTTCAAAACTTGGGCCTTTTTCATTGCCGAACTTTCCACTGGCGGCAGAGGCGTCAAGGGTTGTGAGCTGCTGCTGCTGCTGCTACAAGAGAGAAGAGCAGCAGCGTTGATAATGATTTCATGTATGGCTGAGGAGATCTCAGAAGAGATCATGTCCATCTGATCTTTTCTGATTAAAGTGTTGAAGTTGACCGATTCTGATAGGAATTGCTGAAGGGAATCCATTCTCGTACGGACAGATGAGAGGTTCCGTAGTGGGACTCGAGGGTCTGTGTTACTCGCTGGGACGGAAAATCCCGTCGGAGTTCGGGTAGATTCGCCGGGATTTGACATGGATTAAAAGAGAGAGAGAGGGAGTTGGGTCTATTTTGGCTTCCCCAGGGAAACAGGATCGGTTTTGATAAACTCCTCTTTTTTCTGATTTTTTCCCGGCTAAAGTCAATTTACCCCTCGTAAGTATACCTATTTTCTCAGTAAGCCCCCAAAAATAAATTGTTTTAACAATGACCCCTTTATGTTTCAGCCTTACCTCAACCACCCAAAATGGTGTTTTTCATGAAAATTACCTCCTAAAATTCAAAGATTCAAAGATTTTCAAAATATCAAACATCACCTTAACATTAGTCGTTGTAAATTATGGCTTTAAACATCTCTTACTTTTAAGAAAACAAAAAAATTATTTATATACAAAAACTTAAAATTATTTATATACAAAAACTTAAATGTACATTCTCTCTAATATTGTGGAATCATTACCTATTTTTCACTTATAATTTTGTTTGATGGGTAAAATGATATATTATTAAATTTTTAGTTGTCTAGAACTTTTTACTTTTTAGTTAATATTAAAATAATTCAATTACTCTTAAAAACTAAATTAATTAAATTGTAGGATTAAGGGCTTTGCAAACATTTAAAAAAAAATGAACAAAAAGATACACAATTATCCTTTCAATTAAAGTTTCTTAAAGTGAAGGTCAATGGTGTTTCTATCATTCATATTTTTGTAGTTGGTAAGTTGACATAGAGGAATTTAAGTCTTTTAATTAAAAATATAATATTATTTAAAAAAAGTTGTTGACACATGCATTGCACACGACAACAAATGAGAGACTTTCGCTTCCTTTAAATGAAGTGTGTGGCACCTCCAAGCAACTGACCATCACTTTCCAAAATATCATTAAACACATGCAATGAAGAGCTCAATGTATGTTTTTATAGACATCACATGATAGTTTAGAGAAGGTTTATGCCTTTAAAACTTCAATCAATGGTTATCATCCTTTTTACTTTATTTTAAAAAAACTCGCCTCCATAAATTTCTATTGTTTCAAAGCTAAGAAAAATCTCATTGTAGGTTAATGAGCTTTACTATTAGGATCTCTTTTTTAATATTTGTATCTTTTTTATTTCTCTTTTTTTTCTTTCTCATGCTCTGATTTTTCGAGAGGTATTTATAGAGTTTTTAAGTTTGGATTTTGATCAAAGCTTGATCATAATTGATCGATGCTTGATCCTTCGATCAAAATGAGAGGGATCAAGGCAAATTTTAATACTGGAAGCTCTGTACTTTGTTGGTTTCAATGATAATTTTTTAAACAAACTTGGTTTTAGAGATTTTGATGGTATTCTTTCAAGATTAAACAAACTTGGAAAGATTGAAGACAATCAATTATTGATTATTCAGAATATAAGAGATTACTAGATGACCCGTGATATAAAATAAGGGTTGGAAGACGCACATCTCAATTCATCGTTCTTAAGGGTACCTTATATAAATGTTCATTTGATGGAATCCTCTTTAGATTTTTAAGTGAGATGAAGCAACACGTGTTGTAATTGTTGTTCATTTAGGAATTTTTATGGTGCATATTTGTCTAGTAAATTAATCTTACCTTATAAACATAACAATTCAAAATAATTTATTCAAGTATAATCCAAGTTTTTCATACCTTCTTATAAATTTTCATTTGCTCTCTCTAATGAACTTTTCTCTCCTATTTCCTTTAAATTCTTCTGCTTTCCTATGGATTTTAGCTAGAAATTACTAAAATCCTTCTTTTTTCGAAGTTTTCTCTCTAATTTTCAATTAATTCAAGCTTTTATCATCGAATTTTTTACTAGAAAATAAGAGAAACAACCCCTTCTCTTTATACAACTACTTTTGCTTCTTGTTTAATAATAAAAAGAGATGAATATTTTGCCTCATTTATTAAAATACTCTTATAATGTTTTTGTGAAATATACTTGATTGCTGAACATTATCATATGACCTTCTTAAACTATGATTGACCTAAACTTTTAAGCTAATTTAGAATAAGTTGTTAGAAGACTCCTCGTATACTTTCAACATGATCTAACAATCATTTTGAAAGTTATACATGATAATGTATAACTAGTCAATAAGTGATTTTACATCAAAAATCCAAATTTTTTTTGTGCAATCCTTCCTTAAATCATATAAATTACTTCATTGGTTCCTTGGAAACATTATCTCATTTCCCCTTTTATCATTTATTTCATTTACAGACTAACTATTTTTTTCACAATATATTTATATTTAAAATAATTTTTATAAAATAAACTAATATCGAACAAGAAATTACTTACAAAATCAAAACATGCACTAAATAGTAAATACAACCGCCATTTAAGCTAAACTGATTTAAGAAACAAAGAAATAAAAGAAAAGTTATAAGAGCATCTTCAGTGGCGGGAGCCATTTTGGAGAGCCAAATCTTTAAAATAGCTTCCTGAATAGTAAATATATGACTTTTTTTATTGATGTGTACTTTAATGGTAAAAATCATTTTGGAGAGCTATTTTTTTTAATATTATTTTAAATAAAATTCAATTATTTTGTATATAATTTAATTATACAATTAATAAGAGTAAATTATATAATTAAATAATTGTTTTTGAAAAACCCTACAACAATAAAATTATTATTGTTTATTTATATTTAAATAAAAAAAAATAAAAAAAATGAATTTAATTATAATTAAAAAATGAATTTTATAATAATTATTAATAATAATTAATATAAAACCCCACCCACCCACCCAAACCCTACATTCCTTTCACATTTTCCCAATTGTGCCGCCCCCACTCCCTCGCCAGCCCTCCTCCCTCGCCAGCCCCCTCCCTCGCCAGCTCTCCAGCCTCCCTCGCCAGCCAGCCTCCCTCGCGGGAAAACCTCCTGCAAAAAGGAAATGGTTCGCAGCATAAAAAATCCAAAGAAGGCAAAGAGAAAGAACAAGGTTTCCCTCAGTTTTTTCTCTTAATCAATTCCCCCCTCTCCATTGTCATAAAACTCTCCTTGCTGATTGTGACATATTTACACCAAGAACAATATTTTCCCAAATATAAAAAACAAATCAAAACAATTTCTTAAACTCAAAATAATAAACTATCAAATAATAAAAAATGAGCAAAATTAAAAATCAATATATTGAAATAAATAGTGTAAATCCCAAAGAAAAAATAGTGATACAAGTGTTTCATGAGATAGTCCACAATTAAAATGACACGATTGTTTTTTAATTTAATTTACTCGTAATAAAGAGGTATGTTGACACTAAATGTGTTTTTGCAAAGATAATTTTTTATATAAATATATTAAAAATGATATTTTTAGATTTTTCTATTTTTAGATATGACACATTAAAATTATTAAAAAAAATATAAAAAAAATTATTTTTGTATTTTTTAATATCAAAATAATTTAAAAGCATTTGAACTACATAAACAAAAACATATTAATTGCTTGTTTACAAGTGTAGTAGAGATTGGTTTATTTCATTTAAAAATGAGTCAAAATAATATTTTTGTTATTTTTAAAATTAAGCATATTACATCTAAACAGTTTAAAAATATATAAATTATATTTTTTTTTTCAAAAACAACTGACACTGTGTTCCAAAAATATTTTTAAAAATATTTTATTTTTTATTTATTTTAAATTAATTATTTTTAATATTTTAAAATTATTTTAATATATTTATATTTAAAATAATTTTTATAAAATAAACTAATATCGAACAAAAATTACTTACAAAATCAAAACATGCACTAAATAGTAAATACAGCCGCCATTTAAGCTAAACTGATATAAGAAACAAAGAAATAAAAGAAAAGTTATAAGAGCATCTCCAGTAGCGGGAGCCATTTTGGAGAGCCAAATCTTTAAAATAGCTTCCTGAATAGTAAATATATGACTTTTTTTATTGATGTGTACTTTAATGGTAAAAATTATTTTGGAGAGCTATTTTTTTAATATTATTTTAAATAAAATTCAATTATTTTGTATATAATTTAATTATACAATTAATAAGAGTAAATTATATAATTAAATAATTATTTTTGAAAAACCCTACAACAATAAAATTATTATTGTTTATTTATATTTAAATAAAAAAAATAAAAAAAATGAATTTAATTATAATTAAAAAATGAATTTTATAATAATTATTAATAATAATTAATATAAAACCCCACCCACCCAAACCCTACATTCCTTTCACAATTTCCCAATTGTGCCGCCCCCACTCCCTCGCCAGCCCTCCTCCCTCTCCATCCTTCCTCGCCAGCCGCCTCCCTCTCCAGTCCCCCTCTCTCGCCAGCCCTCCTCCCTCTCCATCCTCCCTCGCCAGCCGCCTCCCTCTCCATCCTCCCTCGCCAGCCCTCCTCCCTCTCCATCCTCCCTCGCCAGCCGCCTCCCTCTCCAGCCCCCTCCCTCGCCAGCAAAAAGGAAATGGTTCGCAGCATAAAAAATCCAAAGAAGGCAAAGAGAAAGAACAAGGTTTCCCTCAGTTTTTTCTCTTAATCAATTCCCTCCTCCATTCATTCTTTTTGAACTGGTTTTCCTTTTATTTTTCTCATGTTCAACAAAATTCTCTTGCCTTTTCCTGTTTTACTAATATATTTATACTTAAATAACTCACAGAAAGGAGATGGGTCATCTGCTTCTTCATCAGTACCATCCATGCCAACAAAGGTTTGGCAACCCGGAGTTGACAACCTTGAAGAAGGTGAAGAACTTGAGTGTGACCCCACTGCTTACAATTGTCTTCACGCCTTTCACATTGGCTGGCCCTGCTTAAGGTTAATCCAATTTTTTTTTTTTAGTTTTTGAAAGTTGGCTTGATTGTAACGAGTTGTATATGTAATTAAAGTTTGTAAAGAAAATACTTGAACTTGAAGAGTAGGTATTTCTGGGATAATAAGAAAAAGACAGAATTTTTTTAGAGTTAATTAATTTAAGATTTTTAATGTTTATTCTTATGAGTTATGTGATTGATTTGCTTTTGCAGTTTTGATGTTGTACGCGATTCACTTGGTTTGCTCCGGACTGATTTTCCACACACTGTGTACTTTGTTGCTGGGACTCAGGTGATAAATAAATTTTTTCTTACTGTTATGCATAATCATTGTATAAAAAATGATTTATTTTTAACCTGAAGGATTTATTTTTGTTTATGTTTGAACTGAAGGTTGTGTTGCTTAGTAAAATAGTGAACTTTTGCTTGTGTATAGGTACCATCAACAATTATAAATAAGAGAGAAACTTATATAAGGGGCAAACTTTAGGTATTATAGTAATTGAATGAAAAGGAGCAAACTTTAGGTATTATAGTAATTGAATGAAAAGGAGCAAACTTTAAAAGATATTTTTGGCGAATCATGTTTCTAAGAGGCATAAATTGTGTTTTTCTGGCCTTTTATTTTATGCTTTTATTGTATTTATATGTTTAGTGTTAATATCATTGATGCAGGCAGAGAATCCTGATTGGAACTCAATTGGAATATTTAAAGTATCTAATGTTTCTGGAAAAAGACGTGAATTGGTGCCCACTAAAGCTACAACCAGTGACTCTGACATGGATGCAGATAATAGTAATAGTGATAGTGATGAAGATAGTGAAGATGAAGAAGAGGGGGGATCTGCAGCACCGATTTTGCAGGTAACATCTTGCCCCGCCGTGTTTGTTATTTGTCTAGTAAAATCATGCTCTCTCTCTCTCTCTCTATGTTTTTCCCCCTTTTCAGAATGCATTTTCATTTTTGGATTTTTCTTTCACAGTTGCGCAAGGTTGCTCATAGTGGATGTGTTAATCGTATTCGTGCAATGACACAAAATCCCCATATATGTGCTTCTTGGTCAGATGCTGGTTATGTGCAGGTTAGACTTCTATGCTCACTATCTGAAGAAGTTCTGTAAGATTCTCAATCTTTCTTGTTTCTGTATTCCCATCTCAAAGACTTGTTTGATTCTCAATTCTGAACTTAACATGTTATAGAATGGTGATAATGGAGATGTGAACACATCAGATTAATGAGAAAAAAATAGATTATGGGCTTCTGGCTCCTCTTACATATGTTTTAAATCAAAAACTTATATGCAGATATGGGACTTCAGCACTCATCTGAATGCCTTGGCAGAGTCAGAAACAGAAGTTCCCCGGGGAGGTTCTTCAGTTTTTAATCAAGCTCCAATATTTAACTTCAAAGGGCATAAAGATGAAGGCTATGCTATAGATTGGAGTCCTCGTGTCACTGGAAGGCTGGTAACTGGTACCGTGTACCATTACTTTCTTTTATTCAATAGCCTCCCACTCAAGGATCATTAATGCTCTGCTGCATATTATGTAAAGTTTTCTAATGTTCTCAAAATCTTTTAAATATATGAAGGTGATTGCAAGAGCTGTATTCGCTTATGGGAGCCCACATCTGGTGCAACATGGAATGTTGATGCTACTCCATTTACTGGACATACTGCGAGCGTAGAAGATCTACAAGTACATAATTCACTTCTAAATCCAATAAATCTTACACTTCTGAGCTTTTCAATCTTGTAAACATTCTGATTCCAACTTCAATTTATGCAGTGGAGTCCTACAGAAGATCACGTGTTTGCCTCTTGTTCTGTGGATGGGCATATTGCAATATGGGATGCACGTCTGGGGAAGTCACCAGCTATTTCTTTCAAGGCACATAATGCAGATGTGAACGTGCTCTCATGGAACAGGTGTTTGAATCATTTGGACACCTCACTCATCTTCCATAGCACCACCCTTCTGATTTTCTTTTATATCACTGATCTACCTCTTGCATTAATTGTGACAGGCTGGCTAGTGTCATGCTGGCATCTGGAAGTGATGATGGAACATTTTCCATTCGTGATCTTAGATTGTTATCAACAAAATCGGTATGTTGTGTCTAATGTAAAGTGTCACAACATTTTGCTTAAAGAATTTGAATTCTCGTAGCATATTTTCAGACCATGAAATAATCTTTGTTCTGCTTAGTGCTCTCAATTTCCATTAGTATTTCAAGTGGTCCAGATCTGATATCTTTGGTCAATCTCTATTATTAGGTCTTTTCCTGGTATCAGTGTTTTGTTCTCCTGTATGATATTTGCTACCAATTTTCTAATTGTGTTAGGATTTTGTACTTTCATATGCCATTTGCTTTTAGATTTCTCTAGTTGTAATCTTATCAGCATATGTTTTATGCTGGCAGGAAGAGGATAAATCTTTAGTGGCACATTTTGACTACCATAAACACCCTATCACATCCATTGAGTGGAGTCCACATGAAGCCTCCACATTGGCAGTTTCATCATCTGACAATCAATTAACGTAAGTAATTCTCCACGCATAGAGCAACAGATGGAAGCCAGTAAATAAGATGGCCAATCCAAACATCAATGCTTTTTGGCTCTTTTATCCAGAAACTGATTCTTTTATTTCCTTTAAATTACTAGAATATGGGATCTTTCTCTGGAAAAAGACGAGGAAGAGGAAGCAGAGTTCAAAGCTAAAAACAAAAGAGCAAGTTAATGCCCCAGCAGATTTGCCCCCGCAACTTCTGTTTGTTCATCAGGTATGTTTCGTGAAACTCCCCTCATTACTCCAAAATGCTGCCCACTTCAGACCCTTGACTTGTTCTTACACCATGAGCAGGGACAAAAAGACTTGAAAGAACTTCACTGGGACGCTCAGATTCCAGGGATGATCGTGTCTACTGCCTCAGATGGTTTTAACATCTTGATGCCTTCAAACATACAGAGTACTCTCCCCTCTGAAGGTGCTTGAAAGTAAATTTTGACAGAAGAAATCTGAGTTGGATGAACAGCTTGTGTTTGAATGCCATGGATGTCACAGAGAGTGGTTTGTCTCCCACCTTGTTTTCCCCTCTCAATTTGCTTTCCTTCTGCCATTTCATGACACTCTGATGTCGTGAAACGTGAAGGGCTTCAATTTTGTGTTTTATTTATTTTTTTATGAAGTTTATTAGGGTGAGTTTCACTTTACTTGCTTGGGAAAGAAAAAGTGCGTCTTCTTGTAATTCCCATGAACGATATTTGTTTCCCAAAACCAAATTAAAGAAAGGAGTCATCATATATTTTCCAGTCTGTTGAGTTGATTTTTAATGAAGCATGCAGTAGTAGAACTAATCTTGATATTTGGAAAGAACATTGTCAGGCAGCCAAGACGGCATCTTCCGATCAGCACTGAATGAATGTTTCATGGCTAGATCGGAAGATGATCCCAAATGGGCAAGTTACACTGGTTGTCTCTGTACATTTAACTGTTTTTATTTCTGTGAATAAACTTATAATCCATTGAACATAAAAAAGTAATAAATGAATAAACTCAACAATAAAAATCTTATATGAATTAAGGATATTTGTTTTTGTTTTTATAAAATTAATTCAGAAAGCCCATGGGCCTATCGTAAAATAGCCCAGAGGGCTAGACGAACGTGAACCGGTGTTTGATGGGCTCTGAGTTATTCTATTGGGCCAAGGTCTTAAGACCATAGTTTTTAATGCATTTGGTTACTGTTGTAGTAACCATCGTAATTTAAATTTCCACCTAAAGAGCTATGGGCCGTGGCCTATTAGTAATAGTTTCAATATAAAACCCTTTAAAGGGGCGTTCCTTTAAGTGTAGGGATGATAATAGATATTTGTCAATTATTTTTTTTATTCATTTGATATAAAATTTAAACATTTATAAATTATTAATGTGGTTTCAGGTATTTACATAAGTATTGATTATCAACTATTTTTTATCACTCACAAATTTATAAATATTTACATGGGTATTTACATATGAATTGATATACATATCTAGAATAACCCACATTCATAATTATTCTAATTTAATTATATCATTTAGTTAATAACTAGACTTGTATTAGGATTAATTTAGATGAAGTTTGCCAAACATTTTATTTTTATTTTTCTGGCTAGCCACTAACTAATGTTTACTTAAGTATTGATTATCAACTATTTTTTATCATTCATTAAAAAATAAAATTACACACACACACACAAACATACATACATATATATATAAACCCACATTCATGATTGTTGTAATTTAATTATATCATTTAGTTAATAACTAGACTTGGATTACGATTAATTTAGAACCCACATTCAGAATTATTCTAATTTAATCATATCATTTAGTTAATAACTAAACTTAGATTTAGATGACGTTTGCCAAACATTTTTATTTTTTCTGTTAATTATCTTAGATTTAGATTTAGTATGATTTGACCCTAAATTGCTCGTGGCACAATACCAAGTGATCGTATCTCTCGTACTCAACATGTTGTATTTAATTTTTGCTGTTATAGATGGACTTTAGTGTATCTACTTCACCAGAAGAAAGATTTTGGAGCTTGAGTAACGTAAGAAAAGGTTCAAAAGTCTTCAAAAACTCTACCGTTTCGGTCCCATGTCTTCTCTAAAATCATAAATAATATAATTTCATATTCTGGGATTTTATCTAATAGTTTAAGTATTTAGATGAGATAGTTCATTGACATGATATCAGAGTCTTATTGACCCAATAATCATAAGTTCGAATCTCACCACTCTCAATCTATTTGATAAAAAATCACGCACAAGATAGTATAAATCAGTGTAAGTTTCAAACTCAAAAAAAGCTTTCATTTAAGAAGGATGTGTTAGAGAATAATATAGATCATATTCTAGGATCTCACCTAATAGTTTAAACTTTTAGATTTGATGGTTCTTATCAATAATTCATCTCTCTCTCTCTATACTCTCTCTCTATTCTCTAGATATACTATATATATATATATATATATCAACCTGGAGAGCAAAGATGACAAGATGACAAGATGAGGATTATTTCTGTAAATCATTCCTCATACCCCTTTATTCTAGAAACTATATATATATATATATATATATATATATATCAACTGGAGAGCAAAGATAACAAGATGAGGATTATATCTGTAATCCTTCATCGATCAAGAAAGAAAGAGTGTGAGAATTCCCAACGAAACTAATCAAAGCCATCAGCAAGAATTCAAATTGCAATCATGATTTCCCTTCTCTTTTTGACCATATTTAGCTTACAAGTCTTGGGATTTATAAATTAAATCATTAGCCCTTTTGAATTAAGCTGTTATTTTAGTGTGCAAGTCTCAGAATATGCAAGGAATGATCATTAACCTTCTTGAATTAAGCTGACAACTCTCCAATGGCGGCTCTCTTATCGCCATCTTTCTTCAGCTGAGAACGATTCAAGGTCTATCGCAGTCTACATGCCAAGCCCATACGTAAAAGCGCGCCAAACAAGAAACAATTACCCGTTTTATTTCACCGGTATCTCTCTCCATGAAGATGACATATCATTGACAAAAAAAACCCATTTATATTTTCATTCAGTGACTTTTTTCTAGCATTTTTTATGGAATTAAACTGTCGGTGATTAAATAGTAATAATGTCATTTTCGATAATTCTTTTTTAACTCTCTAGAATTTACAAACAAACTTCATCCGTTGATAAGAGCATCAATAATTTTAGTAAAATATATTTTAATATAGAAATATAATAAGACGAGTAGTAAATAATTAAAATATTTTTCTTGACTTGATCTAGTTGTTAAAGAATTTTCCTTTTACCTATTTTCTTTTTATCAAGTTGTTTATATATATATATATATATATATAAACTTGGATTAGGATATATTCAATGTTTGGAGAAAACTTAATTTTAATCCATCTATCCAGACTAATTAAGAAAAGATTATTGATAGTGCGTTCTAATTTAACACGAAGGTTTTGTTATTTTTCGGATAATATGAATATGCTATTTTTCCAGGCGAGCCCTAACTAAAAATCATTTTATATCGCAAAAAAATCATTAATAATCTATATCAAAGTTGTTTTCATCTGAAAATTTAATTTTGATATACATTATAAACCGTGATGTGCGGTTAAAACTATATTTTTATTTTAACTATAATTTGTAAATTTTTTGGTTAATTAAATCCATATCATAATTTTATTTAGACATTCAAAAAATTCTCTTTTAAAACTTTAGTTAAAAAAACTATAATCTATAATATTTTTAAAACTTATTTTTTATATATAAAAATTATACAATATATTACAAGTAAATATTCTTCCTGTTACATTTTATATTTGAAGATGATTGATATGAAAGATGCACTCATAAGTGGAAAATAAAAATAAAATACTCTGTGCTAATGTATTAAAGAAGTCCTCGGACTTCATCATTCAACCATAGAAAGTAGTAAAACTCTTGGATTATTTTTTAGTTTGTGACTTTTGTGAACAAACAAAATTTTTCATACATCATATGGTTATGAATTCTCACATCAAGTGTGGCTACATTGACTTTAGCTGTTTCCATTAGTGATTGTATGAAAGTATAGCTAATATTGTTTTTAAGAGTATTTTTTGTATCAGAAAAAAATTTATTTTTGATATAAAGCACATGAAAATAATCTAAGAACATCAAAAATTATTTAATTTAAAAACATAAAATTTTATTTTTTTTAAAAAATACTTTTGAAATGCAGTTACAACAATCCGTTACAGCAAGCTTTTAATCTTTTCTACAACAACTCGAAGATTAACTTTCTCAGAACGTCTCACGATCCGTATCCAAGTGGCACTTGTCAATTTCTATTTATATAATTAATATGGCAATAAGTCTCTTATTTATTATTATTACCATTTTCTTAATGTTTTGATTAATGAAGTTAAAAGGTCTGTTAAGGACAAGATGCATCCCAGTCAATCCCTTGTTAGAAAAGCAAGAAAGTCCACCTACTCATTAGAGAAATAGAGAGCTTGGGGGGTTAAATTTCGAACTTGCTCGACTTGATTATGTTTTTTTCTTCTTCTTCTTCTTCTTCTTCTTCTTCTTCTTCTTTATAAATCTAATTAAAAACATTATTTAAATTGTAGCATGCTAATCTGTCTTGACACATGTTTTGGACGACTCATACTTTACTCTTCTGTTAAATCATTTTTCTTGGATTAGATCAACCTATCCATCAAACAAGCAGGAGACATCACAAGTCACAGCTACAACTTTTCGTTATAACTTTGAGTGTAGGAAGATATAAAGAATGGTAACCTAAGAAGTTGACCCCCAATAACAGCATGGCAGGATTGTGTCCAAACAATTTAATGGCGTCCATGAATTCATCATCTGTCTCAACCTACTACGGCCGGTCTCAGCCCGACCAAAGGCTAGGAAATGTCCCTTTTGATGAATCATTTTACCTTAATATTTAAATTGTTCGGTGAAGTTTCAGAATATGATTTAGATTATTTTATAATAAATTCTTTCAAGTAAAAACTTTTTAGGGTTTGAAACTTATACATATGCCACACAAACTTGTCTTGACTTGCACTTATGAGATTCAAGTCCGTAACTGCAGGATCAATAAGGTTCTGATACCATATTAAAAAACTTTCACTTAAAATTTAAATTGATAAATAAATTTTCAAAATATAATTTATATTATTCTCTAACCGTTATTCCATTATTCCATGCATATGATTATGTGTCCATTTATTTCTTAAGAAAACTTGCAAGATGAAGCTTGCTTGGGTTCTACGACTTGATCACGTTGACCCAACAACAAAGTATACCTCTTCTGACGGTAAGACCCTACAATTACAATATTTTCTGTCTGCAATAGAAGAATTTCCGTCGATCTATCATGCTCTTTACTTACTATTAAAATAATTGATAGACATATGTTTTCTATGTGATAATTTTGTCTAAATTTGAGATATTAGTGGAATTGGATTGAATAATAAGATTTAAATTAATTATTTCTATGATTAATTAAAGTTGTTTGATTCCCTTGTAATGTGTATATATGATTGTTTGTACATTTTTTTTTTAAAAAAACACCAAAACATTTTTGATCGACTTTTTAATGGAATGATAACTTGTTTTTTTCGGAAGCAAGGAAATCTCACCCACTGAAAAAATATATTTTGTGAGTCTAGGAGAGCGAATAAAACATTGACTGTCTTAGGCTCTTACAAAGAGATGTGCATGTCCTAACTTGAACTTAAAACCTGATATGCAGATCGTAAATCCTCTGTCATCACGCCATGCTTCTTAGAAATATAATCAGAACTTGTTGCTAAACGAGATATCCAAGTGTAAGGTATTGATGATAAATAACACTTTTGAGATAAAGAAAGAAGGGGGCGAGCTTGGAGTGAGGTCGATGGTGATTCGGTGAAGGTAGATTCTTCATAATTTATATTTCCTTTTTCAATTGTGATTCTGTACATCGAAAAAGTATTTAACTTGAAAAAAACACTAAATTAATTTTTTTTTATATAATTTTAATATACCGATATTAAAAATAAAAAAATTATTTTAATATATTTATAAAAAAACACCATACACTACAATATCAAACACACACTAAAAATAATTGTTATTCTTCACTTTGGTTAGAATTTCTAGCCCTTGTATTGAAATGTTCTTTTAATTAGACCTCTCAAAAGGATTACAACAACAACACACTTCATAATAATATGTAAGTGATTATATATCATGTCATTTTCCTTAGCACAATTAAGCATTATATAAATGCATTTCTTAGTTTTTAATGCTTTCAGATAAATAAATAAAAGTTCAATATTCAAAAGAAATATAATTATACTAATTAAATATATTATATGAGCCATTTTTTTATATAGAGCTTATTTTTAGTGTTTAAAACAAATTATTTTCGGCAATAGGAAAGTACAAATGATTTTAAGTTTTAAATGATGCTTAGCATAAATCCAAGGAGATTGGTTAGCTGGATCCTTTAAGAAAATAAATACAACATATGAAAACATTAATGAAATATTATTAGTATTTATATGGTTGTTGATTTATTTTATGATTTAGTTTTAAATGGATCTTTCAAGAAGAGATAAATACACTTTTAGAGTAATAAAGTTTCTTTCAAGAGCAAGAGAATCTTAATCCCTAAAATACTTAAGAAAAAAACAAGTATGACCATACGGATAATAAATGACTGGTTTTAATAAATTAATTGCAATTTCTTTCTAATTTGTAAAGAATTTACTTTCAATAATGTTTTTCCTAGTACTTAAAAAGGTTATTTATTTATTTATTTTTTATGCAGGCATAGTTTTGGACTCTACCTATAGGTGAACAATCACTCTCATTTGTCAAACTAGAGGGAGAGTATTAGAAAATTATTTATAGTTATAAGATAACAACTATGTTGGTCTTTCCTTTTAATCCCACTTATTTAGTCTTTAAATTTGTAATGACTATATCATTGTACAATCCTTATAAAAATAGTTTTACTAATGAAAAAAATACAGGTTCAACTATATTTTTTATGATACCAGAGCCATTTTCCTTTAACAAGAATTTTTATTATGGCCATAACTCTTGAATTTGTCATTGTTAACACTAATCTTATAAATAATGGCGACACTAAATTTATTGCCCTCAATGCCAGCTCTCGACTTCTTTTGGAACTAACCTCCTCTAATTTTCCTTTTTAGCATGCTCAGTTGATTTCTTTCTCATAGATTATGATCTCCAAAGATATCTTAATGGTACCATAGTTTGTCCCATCACAAACACTGTTTTATCTATTCATTGGATCGTCTTTACATATTGATTTAAATATGGTCTTTTGACATTGTTTTTGTCAAGATAATTTGCAATTCTTGCCATAATCTCTAAATAAATTTTTGCCATTTATGGCAACTTCCTATGCTCCTCTCAATACATGGTTAAAATGGAAACTCTTAATAATTCAGGGGAAACAAAAACAAAAGAGAAAAGGTCTGACTTCTCTCTATAAACTAAAGTTACGATCGAAGAATACCTTTTGCATTAACTTCATGGCTAACAAAAATCAACATGAACATTTTTCACACAACCAAAACACCCGAATCCACATCACCCTTAACCATAAGTCTTATTTAGAGATATATCCAAGTTACCTTTCCTACCATGATATTGATAATAAATGAATGGTTTTAATAAATTAATTGTGATTTCTTTCTAATTTGTAAAGAATTTGCTTTCAATAACTTTTTTCCTAGTACTTTAAGAGGTTCATTTGTTTTTTTTATGCAAACATAGTTTTGGACACTACCTATAGGTTAACAACCACTCTCATTTGTTAAACTAGTGGGAGAGTATTAAATATTATTTATAGTTTATAAGATAACAACTATATTGATCGTATCTCTTATAGATTTATTCTTAAGTCCAAAATCACAAAACATATATGGTTGAACAATTGTTTGCTAGCATATATATCTGCAGGTGCAGACTACAAAAAGATTCATGGTTACCTTATTAGTTTTGGTATTCAATCAATATGAAAAAGTTTTCTTGGTGCTTCATAGGTTCTACTCCTCTCTGAAGACTATCCTTTCATAATGCATGCTTTTGAGGTTGACTTACCCTATATGGACCAATATCTTGATGATATAAGGCTATAGATTTATACAAACTATATTGTTGATAGGTTAACAGGGATCTTGATACAAAGATTGTCAATAGTTGGATGAAACATAACCTATCTAACAACTTTACTCAGCTTTACTTGAGATATTATTAGTTTTGATTATTTAGCCCTCAGACACTCAACCCTTATATCCTTATAATTATTGCTTGGTATAATAAATGATAAAGATATAAAAAAGACACTCATCTTATATATTTATAGGGGAATATCATGTTATTTGTATTGATGAAATTGATAGTCATTATTACCCCATGATTGACGCAATTTGCTACTTTACGGAAACCTTTCTTAGTAATATAGATTTGGAAGATGGGTACATAAATTATGACTCTTAATCTAGTTATGATAGAATTATAAAAAATGTTCCAATTGAAACTGCTTATGATGTGAGGCTTCCCGTTAAACAACAACTAGCTAGTGATTCAACTCATAAGAAGGCTATCTATTTGGCTTAAACTAGGCTATAAGACCATAACTCTTTTGTCATTATATATGCACTTTAACAACTAGGGAACAAGTCTATTTACCAATAATATTTACATACCTTTTGTCTAAAAATTCAGGATATACTCAAAACTTAAACAATCACATTAACATTACTAACAACAATGTTATAAATGTAAGTAGTGTGCAAGGTTCTAATGTCTAAGCTCATTTGGTGGACCTTGACAACAATGTCATATTGATTCGAGCCTCCCTTTATGTTAGAAGCCTAATTTAGTTTGGGTACCTATTGCTCTAACTTCTTTTTATATCTTTTTTTTTCTCTTCAATCTTGACTTGGCATATGAGCCAATTCATGATACGTAGCCCTAAATTGAAAAAGCAAGTCAACTGTTAAAGTTGTGTTCTACCAAGTATATCAATTCTAGAGCTCTTACTCAACAATACAACAGTCGAGTGAAGTTCTACTTAAGATAAATAAAGATAAATCTTTTAACAATTTATGGCATTTTACATGGACATACATATTATATAGAAAAATCTACAAATGACTCGAATGTTCACAAAGGGGATATATACTTTTTTTAAAAAATGTTAGGGACTCTTAGAAATAACTTTATATATCAAGATCCATACAATTAGGATATGAAAAAGTTATTATGAGTTTTGCAGACCAAGAAATCCAAGGTATGGTCTAGATTGGGGAAGTTTTGCTTATTAGGGATAGTTCCAAACTTTATGTTTTTAAAAGAGATATTCAGAAATAGCTTCAACAAAACAAGATCGACTAGAGAACTATCCAATAAGTCTTTTGTTCCTTTATTTTGGTTAGAAACTTCTTGTTTTTTTATGAATGTATTTTCTTGAAACTTATTTGAAATGGGATAGGGATATGAAATTATAGGTTATGGGTAGTCTTATTGATACTTATAATAGTGATGTGTGTTTCTTTTAAAAATAAAAATTAAGATTTGCATAAATTTTAACATTTTTCATATTTGGAATAATAACAATAGTAATTAGGCTTGTAACAAGGCAAAAGGAAAGTAGATGGGATATGATTGCTTTTTAGAATGATATAAAATCTCAAGTTTCATCTATTGAATATGGTTGTAGGTGGATTGGTTTGTATGGTCAACATATGCAAAATGGTTTTATTTGTGTCAATGTAGGTTTATATCCCTTGTTCTCTACAAGATAAATGGGATATTTGGAACAATATGTATCCCTAAACATGTATTTTCTGTATCATGGTTGATTGTAGGACATGTTAATAAGATTTGGAGTTTATGGGTTTTGAGGAATGAAGTTATCTTCAATTATAATATCATGATCTTCAAAGATAACTTCCCCTTGATTCTATATTGTTTCTCAAATTGGCTCAAGTTTGCAAATAAGTTCTTCATGGTTACTGGAACTAATTTACTTATGGGACCTAAAGGTATTATAGATTGGTCTTATAATATTAAGTGAAGGCTTTATGTGTGGCACATCAACTCCATCAATTTTGATTATTTTTTTTTCTAATTTGTATTTGTTGCCTTTTTATTTTTCATTGTCTTCTTTTTGTTTTTATCTTCTTCTTCTTTCTACTTTGTTTTTGTTTTTCCTTGTCTCTACTTTTGTCTACCTTCTGGTTAGCCCCTTTGATATATTAATTTTTTTCCAAAAAAACATTCTTAATCATGGACTTTTACTTATTACCGAAAACAATCTTAATCTTCATAGATACTTAGATGCTGATAAAGATATTCAAACTTGTCTTATCTTATATTTTTTGGCAATTGTCCAATATCATAAAGCACAAAGAAATAACATTTCTTCAACAAAAATCAAATATAAGGCCTTTGCTTCTATTACTTTAGAAATCATGTGGATTAGTTCTTTAATTGATGGATTGGGAATTCAAATGTCTAAGCATCCAAGTTTATACTGTGAAAAAATTGGTGCCTCTCAATTAAGTCTTAATCCAACCATGCATTCATAAATGAAACACATTGTCATTAAACTTCATTTTGTTTGTGATCCATGATCAACTTGTAGATCTTCGAATTAACAATCTTCTGCATGTTAAATTTCATACATTAATCAACATTATTCTTATCTAATCAATTATTAATCTCAATTATCTAGTCTTTGAATTTGTAACAACTGCATCATTTTAAATCCTTATAAAGAAAGTTTTACTAATGAAAGAAATATAAGTTTAATTAGCAATATTCTTTAGAGAACCCACTAACTAGAAATCCACTAATGATCATATATTTATGTATAGATTGTAGTGCACAATAAATCTCAAGGTCACCATCATACTATTTTGTTTTTAACTGAATTTAAACTTTAAGATTAGCACTCAAAATAATTAATCTCTTAAACACACATGTCATTGTACAATATATATATATATATATTTCAAAAGATAACAGTCGTCTGTAGATTTATTCTTATCTTATCACTTATTAATCTTACTCATCTAGTCTTTTAATTTGTACAACTACATCATTTTACAATCTTTATTAAAAAGAATTTTACTATTGTAAAAAATATAAGTTTAGTAATATTATTAGATAGAAGTAACTTGAAATTCATCAGTGATCATATATTTGTGGAAAGGTTATGGTGCACTATGATTCTCAAGAGGTCATTCATCCTACACTTTATTTTTTAACTTTCTGAATTTAAACTTTAAAATCCAGAGCAATTTAATCTCTTAAACACATCATATCATTGTAGAAAAGTGGGGTTTAAACACACCATTGTCAAAAAAAAAGATTGTTAGAAGGAATTTTTATCAATTAAACTAGAAGTGTCTTGTTCTAATTTTATCAATCATCTAGGATAGGAATGCCCATACATTATTAGCCTCCCATTAACGGCAATATATAGTTCTTGCTTCAATATCTACCTGATCTCCATAAAAGGAAAACTTGACTATTGACATTAATCTCCAAGGCAAGCAACAACCATGAAAGGGTGATGCTATCCAGGTAAGATTTTGAAAGCTGAAAAAACACTCGATCATGGTTTCTTGGGTTCGATTAGTCGTAGCACCAACCAGTACATTGTCATTTCTGCTCACAAATTCTTGCCTTTTTATGTTTCCCACCCACCTGGGGGTCCCTCCTTATCATTGAAGGATCGTTGTACGTCATTTATTTGACATCGAGGCTTTGGTCAACTCTCTATCCCTCTCTCTCTCTTAAGAAAATTTTTATGAACACAAATCTCAAGCTGTATCTTCCTCTGATATATATATAACAAAAAAAAAAAGGCATTTTAAAGAGGAACAAGATAGTGATCGACATGGATTTTGTATCTACTTCCTTTAGAGTGGTTGGCAGGTTTGGTCAATCATCTGATCTAAATATATTTAAGAAACATTGATTAACAAAAAGAACTGCAGATCAAAAAAGGTTTTCTCATGTGTGAACATCATGACTTCTGATCAGTGAAGCTGGGCTGCAACTTATTATATAGAAGAACGTACTTGTTTTCTAGGTTTTCTGTTATTTTCGTAAGACTTCTGTCAGTTACAGAATACAAAACACAAATATGAGAAATGGAGAGTTGAAAATTTTGGTAAAGTTAGTTTTCTTCATACAATATTATATGTGTATGCTTAAGCTTCTAGATTCCAAGAGTTTTCTAAAATGAGAAAGAAGAAGTTAAGGAAATTATTAATTTGATACATATGTAATAGATATGTCAACACGTTTCAGGACACAAAGAAAAACATCTTCGTTAATTGATAAGACAAAGCAATGTAGAATCTAATATTTTAAGTAATTAATCTTTAATTAATATTAGATGCATGAAATAATTAATTTCCATGACCTACCTGCCATGAAGATCACTGGTCATTCATGCAACATTATTGCTAGATGTTAGCTAGCTTTGTGAAAGCTATGGAAACTTGTTCGCTGAGAAAAATGGCAATTAAATCAGATGATCAGATCTTTCAGTAAAATCAGCCTCTCGACTGCATATAATTATCTGGCAACACTACATGATGAAAAAAACAGCCTCAACTTAAATTATAAAACATGCAAGCAAATCTATGTACCATGATGAGTGCAATGTCCTAAAGTATACAGATAGCTATAGACAGTATATATGTTTTGTGATATTACACAGTGAAGTTTACTGAAACTCCAAACCTTTTTCACATATATGGAAATTTAAGCTAAGCGATATCGTGAAACATGGGGTCTTCAAGGAGGTCATGCCAAACTGAAGGAGCTTCTTCTCCATAGCTTGAAGGACTAGAGGCATCTCCCAAGCTGTTGACCATGCTAGATATCTGTGTTACAGGAGGAGCTACAGAAGGAGGAAATGGAGTTGAGGATGAAGCAAACTGAAATGGAGAAATGGGTGAGTTCCCCCCTTGACTGAACACTGTGAACTCAGAAGCTTGAGCCATGCCCTTGGTTGGTGGTGGTTGATAGTTGCAGGGGATTTGTAAGTCGGGCAAACGGGAGAAGGGGATTGAATCATTTGATCCCTTGAAGAGAGGAAGCCGATAAATCCAACTGGGATAAACTTGAAACTGATGGGCTATCCTTGAGTGAAGCGAGTGAATTCAAGAGATTAAAAGCTTCCATGTCACTAAAAGCACCGATATTGTTTATCTGATTCGAGCCTGTTGCAATATTAGAAGATGCAGGAGGTTGGGGTGGAAAGAGATATTGCAAATATTGAAGTTTTGCCATCTGTGCAGCCTCTGTTTGTAGTCTGAGTGCATGTTCTTCCAATGAGTGGTGATCTATTAGCTCCTTCAGGTTAGCTAGGGCTATAAGATTAGGCAAGCTTGAGAAGATATCTGTGCGAGGCCTGTGAGTCATGGGATCGAAACCCATTTGGATGAGCTTCTTCTTCAGGTGGGTGTTCCAGAAATTCTTGATTTCATTATCGGTCCGACCCGGTAGGTGGCTGGCGATCGCAGACCATCTTCAAAACAACCAGTAAAAGAATATGCAAATAAGTATAACATGATCAACAATCCAGTAAAGAAGATCAGAGAAAAAAGAAGGTGATTGTTTAACTAGTCACTTACTTGTTTCCAAGGACGGAATGGAGATTTAGAATTGTCTGTTCTTCTTCTTCAGAAAACTTCCCTCTTTTGATATCTGGCCTCAAATAGTTAGTCCATCTTAACCTGCAACTTTTCCCACATCTATTCAGACCTGCAAAACCAAACTACTTGTTAGAGACAGAGTACTGAGAGATGGTGATGGAGCTGTGCTATATATATATATATATATATATAGAAAGATAGATAAAAACACGCACCAGCAAGTTTCGGAAGGGCTCTCCAGCTTCCATGGCCATGTTTCTGGATATATTTGACAAGTTTTTGATCTTCTTCAGGGGTCCAGGGACCTTTCTTGAGGCCAGTCTCGTCACAGCAAGGAGACCTTCCCATCTTCAAGATCAGTATAAGAAGAAAGTGCTGAATCTTATGTTTTTCACCTCAAGATTTGGCCGCCTCCCTCTATCTAACCATTCACTGCAGGCTTGCTATTTATATGCGTTCCATGTTTCATGCCACCCTGATTCAGAGCCCGAAAACAGGCAGGCTGATGATGTGGTAGCTTCCCATTTGCTGACCAAAACAACAATGACCTTTTTCTTCTTGAAATGTCAACTATGCCCTCTGTCTCCTCCTCTAAGGTGATTGATTAATTAATTACTTGATTAATCAAAATCGGCCATCATATTTCAAGCAGCCTTTACCCTATTAAAATAGGGTTCAATAATCAAGACAGCTTGCTCGTGGTAGGGCACCGTGTTTTTGGATTCCAAACATGCCATCCGAAATTCGTCCCTAACCTCATCAGAAGAACTGTAGCAGTATCGTGGTGCAGATTTTCTATATTTTGGGAGCACGAAATAGCCTGTCTTCCATTCCAAGGAAACCTTGTGTTTTGTAGCTTAAGATTTTCAAGGTTGCCCGTAGATCTTTTAACATTTTAATTTTCATTGACCATTTAATAGCTAATTAATGAAAATCCCATGTACTTTGTTTTTTTTAAGAAAAAAATCGAGTTTTTAGGTGTTTTTAATACATCATATATGTATGAGAATTTGAAAGAAAAAGATGGTTAAGAGAAAATAAGCTTAGTTCCCATAATTAGGTTTTGCTAGCTATCTACTTAACAATTAAATAAGGATAACATTGAGAAATTTTTGAATCTACAAATATAAGATAATACATATATATAGCTGTATATCTATCTACAAGAAGAAAATAGAAAAATCTGCAGGGGCAAAATGAAGAAATAAACTAATTGATTTCAATATTGCTGATGAAAATCTTAACAAGTGTCTAGTCGATAAACCCTAAACAGTGTAGCCAGGCTGCTCCCCAGAGGCAAGGGTTCTATAGTTAAACTTCAGAAATGCGAGGGCAGTTTCGGGATCCACAAAAAGATGAAACGAAAATGACCTAATTAAGGATGGTCAAAAAAGAAGTTAATGCTGAGAAACCCTAAAACAAAGAAAGAGGTCAGCATCAGGGAGCAGATGGCACGTCTTCGATGGTCAGAGAATAGAAGCTCATTCCATGCACGCAACAGATCAAGCTGCCTATTTCGTCACCATCGCCATTGCCATCTCTAAGTTACTGTAGATTTTTTTTCACATAATGTTTTTATGATCATAAATCAGATGGGGCCTCACCAGCTTCTGAAATTTCTGGCCATCTTACGCTTTTTTCAACTCTTTACTGCCCGTGTAGACCTCCCTCAAACCGGAGGAAATTTATTGTCGGTTTGAAAGGGTGTTTATGCTTGTTTTTTAAATATTTTATTTGTTTACGAGTATATTAAAATGATATTTTTTTTATTTTTAAAAATTATTATTGATACCAACACGTAAAAAATAATCTTAAAGCAAGAAATATTTTTAATAAAAATAAATAATTTTTAAAAAAATCAATTTTGAAACAAAACATGACAATGTCAATACGTAATTTTCATTATAACCACATAGTAAAGCAACAATTACGTTTGTGACGACAGCTAGAATTTTCATTATGTCGTCTGTTTTTTTTCTCCAGGTAATTTCATGCTTACTTCTCCCAATATAAGATTACGTGTAAGAACATCACGTCACCAGGGCCACCTTATTTTTCGATTCGTTCACTGGCAGTTATATAGTCCCTAGGAGTTTACCGTTATAAACTGTAGAGTAAAAAACTAAGCTCACAATCCTTAGTATATATATATATATAAAGTCTTTTAAATACAATGAAAAAATCCCAATTAGTAAAATCCTAATTTGATTAAAAGTTAAGAGCTAAAAAAAACAAGAAAGTATCTTCCAAGTCTAATTGAAGCTAGAATTATTAGGATATTGCATGTTGTATAATTGTATTAATATATATGAAATGTATCTTTAAAAATGTTTGTGTTATGTGTGTGTGTGCATATGAATATCATTTGGATAAGGTGCATTGATGTGCATGTGCAAATAATGTATTTGATGATTTCACATGAGGCATATAGATGATTTATTTAGTGTGTTTGACTATCATATGTTTTTAAAATATTGTACCAATTATATATTTTCATGTTAGATTGTATATAAATATATGATATAGGTTTTGTAATTACTATGGATTAAGTTTATGTTAAGATGTTTGAACAGAATTATGGATAATCTGTAAGATTTCACGTGTGCATGTGTAATTGATGTGATTATGTTGTTTCATTTATTTCAACCTTTTTTTTGTTTAGGAAATGTTCTAGTTTGACGTATTTAAGGCTTAATATGATCAAAGTAGTTCTAATATACTTCAGACCACGTGTGAGTCACGTGTTTATGCAAATTGGCAAAAACATATAGCATCTAGTATATGCGATTAGGGTTTTTTGTAATACTTCTTGAGCCCTCAAAGTTCCCTAAATGACCTTATCTTCTATATCACAGAATACTTTTTGCCAATAACTTAATGATTCATATAGCATGAATATGCTTCCTCAATTCCTAAAGTTTTACGTTACTAAAATGTAAGAGGAATTAACTAGAGCTCTCAAGCCTAAGGTTACAACCCTTAATTATAGAGAAAATTGTATAGAAAACTCATGTATATTTTAAAAGATATAATTAAAACATACTAATTAGTAAAATCCTAATTAAGTTAAAAATCATGATCTAAATAGCAAAAAGATTCTAATGACATCAAGAAAATAAAAAAAAAAATCTTAAATAGCATCTTTTAGGCCTAATTTGGGCCTCAAAATAAAAATAGCCAACAAGATAATTTCTCTTATATAATTAGAATTTTTAGAATAATCAAGAAAAAATTCAAATGGTCGGATCAAAATCTATGTTTATAATTGCCAAAATTACCCATTAGACTTATTTGAAAGTCCTTGAGATCTTTAAAATATTAAAAATCCATATAGTAAAAACAATTATGTAAAAAAAAACAATAAAGAAAGGGTCGCACATGGAAAAGATTTGGGCATAAAAAAAACGGTGGAAAAAAACAAATGCAAATCCTAACTACCAACTAGTTGGTAGTCACTTTCTTCCTCCATATTTTCATTAAAATAAAGACAAATACAACAACTTTCCTGTAATAAACTCAAAAAAAAACAAAAAAACAAAGAAGTTACTTTCTCACAAATACACATTCACATCTAGTTTATAGTAATTTATATTTTATTTTGTGAATTTAATGGAAACTTTGAAACTCAATTGCAGGGAAGATTCTCAAAAACATTACATCCATCTCGTCATGAAAAGACTGCAATTGAAGATGACTTATTAGAAAATCAATTCACAAATCAAACAACTCCAAAATGCGAACTCTTCACATATGACGAAATGAAAGAAAGGATCACAAGCTATACATGTTGAAGCAAACATTATTTATATATTCGTACAGTATAGTTATTTATTTAGTGCTGTTTGTGTTTAAGAGTGTAATTGTCGTTGTTTTTTAAAGTATTTTTTGTTCAAAAATACATTAAAATAATATTTTTTTTTAATTTATTTTTTATATCAGCATATCAAAATAATCTAAAAACACTATTTTTTAAAAAAAAAAACATTTTCTAAAAACACTCCCTTGGTTTCAAACTGTACAACTCCAGCCGTCCTCGCGAGGAAAGCTGGGGAAGTCTTTTGTGAGAAGAATGCAATCTAACTTTCTTTCTTTTTTTCTTGGTGTGAACTAAACGCGGTAATGTATAAACCTACCTAGCTAATGCATTCTTAATCCGTAATCATGCATAAATTTGAAGTATTTTTCTAAACTTTTTTGAAGTTTAACTTTGTTAATTTTGATAGAGAATAATATAAATTATATTCTGGGATATTAACTAACAGTTTAAATTTTTAGGTGAGATATTGTTCCTTGACATGGTATCAGAGCTTTACTAACTCAATGGTCACGAGTTCGAATCCCATCGTCCCTCATTCTATTTGATAAAAATCAAATACAAAATAGTATGAAACTATGCAAGTTTCAAGCCCAAAAAGGTTTACGTTTGAGGGTGTGTGTTAAAGAATAATATAAATCATATTCGAGACCTCACCTAACAGCTTAAACTTTCAGGTGAGATGATTCCTTAACAGGTTTATGTACATTATCATTTGGAATTCGATATGCATGAAAGAAAGTAATAAAATCTTGTGCATTATTGCAATCCAGAGAATAATTTAAAACTCAAAATTAAGAGGGATTCAGTCTCCATTAGTCTAAGAAATTTTATCACAAACCCAGAAAACTAAAGCTAGGTTGGAGATCAAAAGATAAAACGAAATGTAGCCCTGCTGAATGGTGAAGTTGTGTGTATAATGATCTATAAATTAATCACACATTCGTGTTAGTGGATGGATTATAATAACATCCAAGTATTGTTTGCTTCCTCCAAGTAATTGGAACCTCTATCATGTCATTCGTGTATGAGCACAAAACAAGTTTATATATTAATTTATTGCCTGATGCAATGTAGGGCACAAGATCATTAGCTAGATAGTACTGTTCTTCATTACCTTATATATATATTTTGAATTGAGTGCTGGATTGGATCTCGTTCCAGCTTTCCACGTGTGCTTGATGATTTTTGCTTTCAGACCAACCACAGTTCTGATAGGCCACCTATCTCTCTCCCCCCCAGTTGATTTATAATCGTCAAACTCTCTCTGCTGCAAGTGGGATTCGGGATTTCCATGCATGATTATACTTTACAAAATGATTTCGAAAAGAAGAATATAAACGTGTGTGCGTCAATGCAGATAGAAACATAAATATATAGCATACAATCACGCGTTATTCATATTTTTTGCTGTATTTAAACCATTGAGGGTTTATAGCTGAGTGCGTAATTTGTTTTTTATATTATTATTTACAGTTTAAATTGTAAGAAAATAGATATTTATATATGCGCGCTAATTCTTCAGAGAGAAGGGCTTGAGCTTGTTACTAGAAAGCTGATAACCAAAATAGCCTTCCCTCTCTTAGAAATATAAAGAAAAACATTTGTGTAATTATATATATATATTTAAACGTCGATATGTAATTAAATTTACCTCTAATTTTCCATAGTATATAACGTAGCAAAGATTGAGGAATCATCTCACCTAAATGCTAAAATTGTTAAGTGAGACTTCAGAATATAATTTATATTATTCTCTAACACACCTCCTCAAGTGAAAATTTTTTGGGCTTGAAACTTGCACAGATCCAAGTTATCTTGTGCTTGATTTTTATCAAATAGAATGAGGATGGTGAGATTAAAACTCGTGACCACTGGATCAACAAGGTTCTGATATTATGTCAATGAATCATCTCATCTAAAAGCTAAAGTTATTAGATAAAGTCTCGAAATATGATTTATATTATATTCCAACTGCAAAGAAATTAACACGTGATGTGAACAAGAAAAGAATTAACACGTCGTTGCAAGATTGTATTGTGGAACCCTTTTTTCTAGTTTCTACAAGAAAGTAAACGTTTCAACCATTAATAACATGATTAATCACCAAATGTTTTCAGCAGGATGGCATTAAACGGTTGTCAAAATACTCAAGTTTAATCATAAAACTTTGTCTCGGAGATAGTAACATGGTTATGAAAAGGACATTACCCATTTGGCCATTGAGGTAGCTGGTTAGAGGAGAAGTTGGTGCAGCAAACTCTGAATTTCTACCATCTTTGAAACCTGAAATTATAAGTGCTCCTTTAAGTTTAAACCTGATCATCATTTTTAAATGAAAATGCGTCATTTGTCGATGCCGTCGTCCTTTTCTTCATTCTCCTGTATCATAAACTGAGAGATTTTACCCAAATTTCCTTCTTGAAGGTGGAAAATTAAGGATTTCTTATACATCGTGTCAAAAAATAAATATAATAAAATGCTTAAAACAGAAAAAATACGTCCTCACAATATGCGCAGTTTCATGCAACACCACCCTCGCCCTCTCCGCGGGCTTTTCTTCTCGGGATAAAGTGCGGATAATCTTGTTCTTACGGATATGTTAATGGAATAAATTTATTATTTATAATTATCACCATTGTTATTTGGTAAAAAAAAAAGTGTGAAAATTAAAACCAATACATGAAGGGGGGTAAATCCACTTGTATTGGGATCTTACAATTTCCCTTTCCTGTGATGGTTTTGCATTTCTTGTTAGGAATATTGTCAGCTAATTATGATTAAATTCTTAAGTGAGAAAACAAATCCATCATAGGAAAGGTTATTGAGCTTATTGCATCTAAGATTGTTCTCAAAGAAGAAATGTCTGTACGAATATTATTAGTTTCATAAGTAAGTTCGTTCTTTTAACCTAAACACGCTGTCTTTAAATAAATAGGAAAAGAAAAGCTAAACATGCTCAGAAGTATATCAAATCAATGGTCACAAAGAGTCAAAGCAGCACGACGAGAACTGTGAATTCATTAAATTTGCTTCTTCCCTTTATTTGCCTCGTATGTATTTCTGTCGGCACAAGTTTTACTGCTAAGGAAATAAAAAAATAAAATAATAATAATCATAATAATAATAACTCCATCTTTGGTTTCGAGTGAGAGAATTAAAGAAACCTATTATCACCTTCTTCACGAAACCTAGTTAAGAAGATTTTTTTCGAAGAGAGAGGTTGCTTCTTCAACTAGGGTTCCTTGTCGGATGGACCACCCTCCTCTCATTGAAAAGAAGCTAGCAGGTTTAATAAAGAATTTAGAGGGCAAATGATGTCACCTAAAGTTAGTAGTTATTTTAATTTAATGATTAGAAAATATCATAGTTGTGTCAGCTAAACAACTAAATTGCTTCTTCGGTTAAGTTTCTACCCAATACATCTAAACTCGGACTTTCCATGCTTCCCCCATGCCACGTATAGGGTTTGGTGCTGCTCCATTTCCATGCACAAGGGTAGAAACCCTACTGTACATACACAAGATTCAACGTATTATATACGTAGAGTCACGAATAGAATATGAAGGAGGCCTTATTATTTGTTCTTGATTGGAACAGTCGAGAGAGATCGAATCAGAGAAATACGATCGTCATTGTTTATTTTAATTTCCTTGAACAATTCAAGCACGCATTATCTTTGGAGATTTATATATACTAAACAGTAGTGTAAGATTCTGTGCTCGTGATAATACATGTTGTTTTAGAACTCCATCCAATTGACTCGAATCGAATATTGGATAACAAAACGCCACTTGCAGCTCAAATAAATTTTGGATTTGATAAGGTCTATCTAGCCCCCTCAAATCAAATATTGTATTGGCTTTGATATATATATATATATATATGTTAGAGAATAATATAAATAATATTATGGGGTCTCACCTTACAACTTAAATTTTTAGAGGAGATGATTCTTTAACATGATATCAGAACTTTGTTAACCCAACGGTCACGAGTTCAAATTTCACTATCCCCATTTTATTTGATAAAAATCAAGCATAGGATAATATGAGTCTGTGCAAGTTTCAAGCCCAAAAAGCTTTCACTTGAGATGATGTATTACAGAATAATATAAATTATATTCTGGGATCTCACCTAATAGCTTAACCTTTTAGGTGAGAAAATTATTTAGATGTATGTATGTATGTATGTATGTATGTATGTATGTATGTATGTATGTATGTATGTATGTATGTATAGGTAGATTGACTGGCAAAGCCACTTGCAGTTTCCATCAAGAACCATGCATCATCAGTAAGGGTCCAGTATTTTCAATCTAATAATGCATGTGGCTTGATCCTCGTATAACACACAGACTAAAACAGTCATATGTATTGGGCTAGAGGGGGAAATAAATTGATATATATAATTAAAGTATATTTACCAAATGTCTCTAACCCTAAATAAAAAAAGGTAAGATATTATGTGTTGGCTTGGACTGTTGAGGTTATTTCTTCGACTGTGGACGATGACAGTTTCTTCGAGCATCATTAAGCACTTGATTAAAGTAAAACAGGCAGACAGGACAGAAAAAAACAAGTTGTAATATACAAGAAAACGTGAATAGTATTGTGGACATGCATCAAACTCAAAACTTATTCAACTCTTTTTAACTGTTCATGGCCCAACAACCCTAATTGCCTCAAAAACATAAACAATCGATGTGGGGCATGAAAAATCTATGCTAATTTCATCGTATCTTTACTATTTCAATGATAATTACACGTGAACTCAAGGTATTTACCCCATTAAACAAAGTCCCATGTATAAACTAATTTAAGGTTAAGATTATATATATATAAATCCTGACATGACACTAAGACTTAGGGCCATTGACTGAGTTTATAATCAAATCTTCTTACTCACATCTTCCTGTATATAGTATTACTATCATGTAGCATCTAGCTACTCGTTTTCTCAACCGTTATGGCCAGCATTAGGGGTTAGGAATATGATATATGAATTGATTAATAAGCAATCATCCACAAAAATATAATTTAATTCGAAGATTATTTTTGTTTTGGGAAATATATTTTAATGAAGAAATTTTGTGATATGCTAGCTTTATCATTGTTTTGAGCCCATCAACTACCATCAACTCCAATAAACAATGACATCACATGAACAGCTAAGGACAGTGAAAGACAATGAGACTGATAGTTTGGTTAATTACCACCTAAATTTATAGGACTTGGAAAAACATCTCATCTGATTTAGCTGCTGTCAAGCTAGCTACATAGCCTGGTTAATTGTTTGCTTCCTTCAACTACTTACAGGAAGAAAATAAGGGTCAGGGACCAATAAAAATTATTCTCACCAACTCAAGGACCCGACCTTTATAACTTGGGTAGCTTTAGGAAAAGTAACTCAAATGTTGTTACCCTTTTTTATGAGTTATTGTTTATATATTTTTTATTGTTGTTTTTTTGATATGCTGCGTCAAAAATAATATTTAATATATATTATTTTAATGTATTTTCAAAAATAGATTTTTTTTCATTATATATGATATTAAATAGAAAACATAGGTGATCCGTCAACTAATTATCCATTAAAGCTATGTAAGATACATGATACACACACACACTATACTACTATTTATATGATCCGTGATCCACCACGAGTTAGATATTTTTATCTCCAAAAAAAAAATCTTATATGCATATTGTTACAATGTATTCTTGTAGCTAAAAAATGTTTATGCATATATGTAATAAAATAAATTGAGAACTATGTGTGCTAATAACTTAAGAAAAAAACAAGAAACCAGTATAGATCCAGATATTTAATCTCGTAAGATGAGATATTTTGTTCTTTAGAATTCTTTTTTTAATCATACAATAATAGAAATAAATACACATATTAAATTTTTTTTAATAAAATAAAAGGAAAAAATAAATTATGGACATTAATTGAGATATAAATTTAAAAATTATTTAAAAAAGACATTGAAAAAAGATATCAAGAAAAAAATCTAAATAAAAAAACAAATAATAGTCGGGGTGTTATGTACCCAAACAGGGCTAAATATACTTGGGTCATTACAAGGAAAAAAACTAGATGTGTGGGTGGGCCTTCAAGCCTATCATCATGTGCTTTGGCTTGATTTTTTGTTTTTATTTTCTAAAGAGACTACAATCCCTTTTAAAAAAGTACACATGCAACAAGTTATCTACTATAAGCTTAATTTTTTGCCACCAAAATGGTGGTTGGAATGTGAGGGTGGTGTTGCTTTCAATAAAAACATTTTTTGAGTAATTTCAATTCAAAAGTACCTCGCTAACATCCTTGTAATACCTATAAATCAATTTATCAACTCAAAACACTCAAATAAAGTCTAAGCAGACAATCAAATGTGTGAGATTATACCAAACAACAATTTTTTTTTTTGGAAAATAAATGTTGGGGTGGTGTGCATCCATTAAAAAAAATAAAAGTTTAAATTTTTTAAAGGCATGATTAAAAAAGAAAAAAGAACAAAAATTCTTTTAAAAACATACAAATGATGAAATATAAGGGTTTCAAAATACCTTAACTTTCAAATAAATAAATAAATAAATAAACCAAATACAAAATCAAATAATACTCTAATTAGATTTTTACCATAAAAAAACTCAACGAGCCAAAAAATAAGAGAGAGAAAGAACATTGCTTAAGCCAATATGAGTCAGCAAGGAACATGGGTCATGAGGTTGGGTTATCTTCACATAAAACAAATTAAAAACAATCTTCTATAAAAACATTGTTTGCATGATAAGAAAATTAAAAGATTGATGCCCATCTAAGTTAGCATCTCACGCTTGTGATTTGGGTTGTGAGATTGAGATCATCACACCTAAAAATATTATGATCCAAACTAATGAAATATTGATTGAAGAACCCAAGAAAGAAATTTAATAAGAAAAGGGATGAAAAGAGAAAGAAAATGAATAATTAAAAGTATAAAAACAAAGTTCAACATAAAAATAGATCAAATGACGATGGATGAAATTACAAAGCAAATATCAAATAGAAAGTTAATATAAAAAATAAAAATTAAGAGAATGAGAACCAGATACGATATAAAAACTAAATAAAATAAAATATCAGGGGATGAAATTAAAAAAGAAAAAAAATAATAATTAAAAGAACATTGGCTGATTTGATAAAAACTATAAATATATAAAATTTCAAGGGCTAAAAATTGAAAAGAAAGAGATAACAACTAAGAGAAAATAAGAGCTAAATATAATATAAAAAAACAAACAAATCTTTATCTAAAAGGATGAAATTGAAAAGATAAATTAAAAAAAATCTTAAACAACCATAGATTAATAAAAAGAATAATAACTATAACTAGAATGGGAGGACACATTTCTTTTTCTGCTTGGGAGGTGCGCATATCGAGGCCATAAAAAAGAAAAGAAGGGATGAAAGAACTCGTCTGCCTGCTGTAACACTTTTGGTAACTTTATATATATATATATAGGAATACTCTAATTACTTTGTAATTTGTAAGAGGATAAACTTTTTTTTTCAATTAACATAAATGAGAAGAATATAGAAAAATAAAACAAAGATCAATTTCCTATTACTAGCATGCATTGTCAATTAATTTGGTGGAGGTAGGTAACTAACAAAATGTACAAATAATCACTGCAATTAGGTGAGAAATTACTTCCCGATAATATTTAGCAGATAGTTTTCCCCCATTAATCATGGGAATAAAACATTATAAAAAGTAGTTTTAATTTCCACCATATTGAATTAAACAGACACTAAGACTACTACAGCTTAAGAATTCACGAGGAAAAAAAATCATCAACGACCATGCTAGCTAGATTCATCATAGAAGCAAAAAACAAATGGAAATGTACGAAACAAGCAATATTTAAACAATAAAAGGAAATTGAAAGAAAAAAAAGAACCTTCTGTGCTTCAAAATTCAACGGGTTATTAAACAAAAGAGCATATAATAAAGTAGAGTTGAAAAAGAATACTGTCCATTTAATTCTTAAAGATTGACGTAAAAAGAAAACAAGAGGAGTCTTCAGGATAGCAAAGCAACCTTTCACTCACCAAATCACGGCGAGCCAATAAAAATCACTGACGTGTTTGTTCACGAGAAACAAATTAAGTCATTATACGCAACAATTTATATGAGACTCATCATCTTCTGGGTCCCTAGCTAGACCCTAACCCTAACCCTAGCTCCCTCTGAGGTGTTTTATTCATGCAAGTTGATATGAAATGAAAATCATGAGCTTATGGCATGCAGAATATTGCAATGTGGCATTTAAATATTTAACCTAAAGTATTTTATGCTATGCATCATCCGTGAACCTTGTCTTCTTCTGCTTGTTGTGATTCACGATTCAAACTTTGACAGTACTGCATGTTCCTCCCGTTTAATTGGATGCTCATATCTTACTTAATGTAACCTGGATTTAATATTGAATATACCTACAATCTCTCTCTCTCTCTCTCTCTCATATATATAATCAATAGCATCAGATAGAATAATTACCGTGATTAGCAACTGGGGTGCAGAAAAATCAGCTCTAATTTGAATATACCTAGAATCTCTCTCTCTCTCTCTTCATATATATATATATATATATATATATATAAACAATAGCATCGGATAACATAATTACTGTGATTAGCAACTGGGGTGCAGAAAAATCAGCTATGATTTGAATATATGCAACATGCAAACATATATAACCTGCTGATCAGCAAATCCATCAAGTTTGATATGTATCTACACGGGCATCCTAGACCTAGCTAGGTCAAGTTCAATTTTATATGTTTTTGGAGTATATATAATGAATATTGAGCTAACACAGTGAGCCCTAACTCTCTCTCTCTCTCTCATCTCTCTGGTCCTGCTAGACTGAGTGAGATTAGTGCTATGATAATTTAGGGATAACACTAATTATGATCTTCGCTAACAGATTATCATTTAAACATGAGAGTATGTAAACGTTAGCTAGTTTATTTGGTAGAGTCAGACAGCTTCTTGATATATAGTTTTTTGTTTTTGAAATTAAAAAGAAGATGAAAACCTAGAGAGAAACTAAGAATACATTAAAAGAAAGAAGAAGAAGAAGAAGAAAGCAGAAACTTCTTAATGGTATACAGAGCCAACCCACCACGAAATCAAGTCAGGTATGTGTCACCTCATGCTCGTCGCAATTCAACTAGCTAGCTAGGATCTCCTATTAGGGCATCCAAAGAATTCAATGGTGTAATATCGAAACAGGGAGAAGCTCGTGGGTTAGTAAGATCGTAGCCGTCCATAGTCTTACGGGCTAGTGGTGAGTCCTGGCCCGCTAAATGGTTCCAAAAGTGCCCGACTCACCTAGATTTGACCTATAAACACAACTCATTTTGTCTCATTTTTAGCAGTAAGTTTAATTCAATATTTAAAAACAATCAGCAGCAAGGAGAAGAACAAGGACACGGGATTTGAAAAATGGTTCGGAAAAAAAAATGGAAAAACAAAGCTATATGAATTCTATGATTCCAAAAAAACTGTATGGATAAAATTGATATTAATATAGTTTTGATAATTTAATTATATTACTAAAAAAACTCTATGAATTTTATTTTTATAACAAAAAAAACCATATAATTATTTTAAGATGTGGCAAGCCCTATGATGCAAGGAATAATGGACTTACATCACAATATCATACAACTAATTTATATAAATATAAGAGAAGAATTTAGACAAATTAAACTAATCTCTTTGCCACATTATAAAACTAAAAAAAAACATAAATAGATGAATCGTTATTTTAAAATAATAAAGCTAAACAAAAAAACAAATTAAACAATAAGAGAGAGGCATTAAACAAATATTTAAATAAAAAAAATCAAATAGCAAAGAAAGAAATTAGGCCCACATGTCAAGTCTCTAAGAAAAAAGCCTAAGCCCACATTTAGATTTTTTTTCTCTCTCTAAAAAATAGATGATATGTTTTTTGCTCTATTTTTTTTTAAAAAAAATTATAATTAGACAACATGACACCAGTTAGGGCTAGGTGGACAATATGCTTGTTGGTCATCTTTCTAGTCACCAAGAATTAGAGTCCAAACTTTTGGAACTCAAAAGTCTAATTTTTAGTTTATTTTCCCTAAATCACCACAACATCACTCTAAAAAAATAAAATGAGTAACAAAAACTAAACAAACTTGATCTATATTTTTCAGCATGTTCATAGAGAAACATTACCTTCATTGACTTCTATCAAGAATACAAACTCATTGACATAAATCTTAACTTTTATGGTGGCCAAAATATAGTCATTCAATCATTCTCTCTCCTTAGGTTTTTTTTAGTGTGTTCTAACTTGGACTAAAATTTGCACACAAGTACTAGGAAACATGTATAATTTGAAGGTAGAACGGTCAATTATATATATATAAGAGTAAAAGTGAGATTTTCATTAGATGGATAGCTTCTAGTGTGCTATAATGACTTTTGATGAGTGGACTCTTAGATTCCAACTAGTTTATTGGCACACACTACACTATAGGTAAGAGTCAAAAACACTTTAAACACAAAACAAAACATTCAAGCATGTGATATGTGTCTTCTAATAAATAAATAAATTTTAACTATAAATAAAACAAAAAAAATACAATATTGAGATGGAAAAATATCTAATCTATATATGTTAACATGAGTTAACTTGTGAAATAATTCATGAGGATAGTCTTGAAAAAACAATTTGAAAAGTTCAATCTTGAATTAAATCAATGTTAAATGATGAAATCAATAAAAATAGTATTTACTAAAAAACAAAACTAGTGAGCTCGAGTTAACCAAGTAAACTCACAACACAAGTCATGAGCGTCATTAAATTCAATAAAAAAAAATTTATCTCTGACATTATTTCACATTTAATTGTAAAACAATAAAAGCTCATTATATTTTTTGTACAAAACATTTAGAAACAAATCATGATAGGGATGTGGTGCCGATATAGTAAAAGTACATAATTGATAATAAAATGTGAAATTGTATTCTTTTTTGTTTGAGTTAAATAAGAAAAAAGAAACATTGATAACAAATAATAAAATTATATTATTAAAATTAAATGGTAGAAAAGGGCCCTTAAAAATACATAATAATAGCTTAGATGATGCAAATTAAGTTGTTAAACCTTTGACTCAACTCATGTACGCAATTAGGTTCAATAAAAAAAAATATCAATTTATTTTAACCAAATACGAGAATAAAAAAATTCAGACATGTGGGCCTTCCAACCCAACCTGTAGGCCCAAGTGAATCTTTATTTTATTTTTCTTAAAAGGGCCCTAATTTTTATTAAAAAAAAACAGAAAATAAAAAACTATCTATTTTCTCCAAAATCTAGCAACCAAAAGTCGTTGAAAAAACAAGGTTTTAGTTTTAAGAGCTTATTTTGATCCAAAATATACAAAAAACACCCTTAACACCTTTTACAAAAAATATTCATGGCCTCGAAAAAATCAAAATCAACTTGAATCCAAAAAATATTCTTGTGGACAAATTTGCCTCCTTGGACAATGAGAAGAAAACAAAACACCTAAGTAAAATTACCATTATAAAATAAAACTCATTAATATTAATTTCAACTTTTTTGATGGCTAGAATCATCATCAAAACCCACATTCTCTCTCTACATCGGAATATGACATTTTCTCTCTCTCCACTGAAAAATATATTGAAAAATATGGGAGATGAACTTTGATACCAAAATTAATTTTCTTTTGACAATTAAAGGGATTGGTCATCTATAAACCAAAAATGATGAGGATCAAAATAAAGTTTTTGTATGAAAATTCAAAGTCATCACTTATTTTACTTATCATTTTGACTTCAATCTCATGACTTTCAATCCAACTCCTCTTATTCCTCTGACTCGTCAATCCAACCTTTTCTTCTAAAGAAATATATATGTTAATTTGGGCTTAAAAAAAGATCAATTGTGCTAAAAAAAAATTATTAAGACCAAATTGATTTTTTTTTAAAAAACTGACTACTCCAGTCCACGCATGAGAATGAACAGTAGTTTTTGTTACTATGTCAAACCTCTGGCTCTGGATGCTATTCCTACGAACTGCATGAAATTAGATGATACCAACCTGTACCTAACTCTCTTTGACTCTCTCGAGCTACAAACACCAGATGGGCCGACAAGCTTAATTGGACTCATTCAAGCCCACCTCTTAAGTAGACAACCCTTCCTAAAAGTCATTAGTTTTTGTAAGGTAGCAGTAAAATTCATACGTAACTGGTCAAATTAGGATCCACAAAGTCCCCAAGGATACCTCGATTAGAATGGCGTTTTAAAAATATTTTGAAAAGAATTAAAATATTATTTTTTATTATTTAAATTAAAAAGAATTAATATTTTTAGATTATTTTAATATATTAATATCAAAAATAATTTTTAGAAAATAAAAAAAAATAATGAAAGTTCTAAACGATCACTTCACCAGTGAAGAGAGAGATGGGATGGGGTTTTAGGAATGGAAGGCAGCTGGTCTACGTGTTGTGTTGTCAAAAACTAGATGACCTCTTGTTGAAGCAAGTAAAAAGCTAGCGTCCACTTTCATGGGTTGCACAAAATTCAACGCCACTTGACTTTCCAAGAACCCTAAACGTGTTCCGCTAATCATGTAATCACAGCATGCGAAAACAGCACTACCCGAGCTTACTTTCAGCTACCATCGATCAATCATAAGACAAATGTATGCATGCGTTGTGATTCTAAAGCAGAAGCCAATCAAGGTGTTTCTAAATATACACGCAAACTGACCCGAACATTCACGTTAATCCAATAAAAAAATAACATGCTGCACTCCTCAAGAAATCACATGAACCAAGAGGAACTGAAATTACATAGACCATAAAAGAAGGTTTCCAGGAAACTGAAACAGAGATCCAAATGCATTTGATTGGAGTCCATAAGAAAAAATCCAATTAACTATTACAAGCAAATAAAACAAACATACCTTGAGAATCGTATCAACTTGTGGAGGCTTGATCATCCGCACAGCACCAGGCTGCACCACTCGGTTTGCAGATAAGAACGCATCAAGAACTTTAAAACCTGAAAATAAACCAGAACCGGGAGAGAGAGAGAGAGAAGAAGGGAGAGAGAGAGTTGTCGAGGGTTGCTGGTGGATATCTTAAGCTGCTGGATTCAGAATACGATAGAATCAAGTGACAGGCTGATCAGATAATGGTGCATGCAGAGTTAGGTCACATGGCTGTGGTTCAGAACTGAACGACGAATTAGATCATCAAGATCTATATCCATGAGCATAAAAGATGATTGGACCTGATGAGAGAATCAAGTCAAAGCTTGAAAAAGAAAATCCCATGCCCACAACTAAAGATCACACAGCAGGAGTTGGTAGCAAGAGAATAATAGAATATAGAAAGCAGTAGAATACCAATAAAGGATGGCGTGAGCTACCACTTGAGCATCCTTAAATATATACTTTAATTTGCACACTGGTCACTTAAATTCATTATTGAAGTTTCTTTTTATATAAATCATATTCTGGAACTTACCTAGCAGTTTAAATTTTTCGGTGAGATAATTTCTTGATATGTATCAAAATCTTGTTTACCCAGCGATTACGGGTTCAAATATCACCATCCTCATTCTATTTGATAAAAATTAAATATAAGATAGTATAGGCTTGTGCAAGTTTCAAGTCTAAAAAGTTTTCACTTAGATAAACATGTTAAAAAATAATATAAATATTCAAGAATCTCATCTAACTATTTAAATTTTTAAATTAGATAATTCATTAAGCACCACTTATTGATCCTAAATGTGAAAGCAATCTGTAGCAAGGATTTGACAGTAAAAGAAATACCTACCACATTCAACTGAACCATATTTTTACGGAACATCTAGGTGGAAACTGCCCTTAACGTGACCACAGTCCAAGAGAGCAACTATTAAACTGCTGGAAAGTTGAAAATTCTACCATGTTTCCCTGGTATGACTTCGATAGATGCTCGACAGGAGAAAGTGGAAGAATTTCGCCAGGTCGGAGTTGCAGAGCAGGTTACTGCTGCCAACCCAAACTTTGACAAAGCTGCAGAACATTTGACAAAACCCACATCAAACAACTCCCATCAGACACCGAAATCAAGCACCCAGAGGAATCTTTGAGTGGGTCTGGCAAACAGATCCATGTTTGCCTGTTAATTAAGCTCTGGAAAGCACGTAGCACAGGTTTTTAATTGGAATAATTATGGTAAAACTGGCAGGATCCCATATATAAAGCCAGCCAGATGCCATCAATGAGGTCAGAGCATGAAGTCAAAACAGGTGCAGTTGTCAAAGGTGGTCCAAATAATTGCCCATGTAAAATACAGATAAGATTATTCAGCTTGCTTCTGAATCTTAAGCGCAGTCAACAGCCAGCAGAACTGTGAAAGAGGAAAAAATAAGCAGTAGAGACACATGAGCTCATGAACAGCCATAATGTCTTTAAAATAAATCTCACAGGGAGTGATTCATACGTCTAAATCAGTCTGCCAACTCATGACTGCAAAGAGGGATTCTATTAGCAAGAGCGCAAAACGAAAAAAATCATTACATAAACCATCTCGGAGAATCCCATGTTATGGTCTTATTAACAAAAACTCGGGAAAGAGAAGCAAGATTTACCGAATGGCTTCAACTAAGGGTTTGTTTAGTATTGTGTTTGTTGTTGTGGTTGAGATTTAAAATTTCATGAAAAGTATTTTTAGCTACGGTTCATAATTGAAATTGAAGTGTTTGGTTAAAACTATGAACGAGTTTGAGGTTTAATGAAAAGTAGTTTCGTGTGTTTGGTTATCATGTTTTTTATATTGTTGTCAACTTGTGAAATTACTTTAAAAGACACATATATATTTTTTAAAATATTATAGATTTAATATTCATAATTATAAAATGTAATTAATAATTCAAGTAAATTAGACACTTGTTTTTATTCTTACATCAAAGAACTTGCAATTTCCATCAACTTTCTTATCCATAATCAATCGAAAAGCAATAGGGTTGCTGAATGAAATGAAAGTCACGCATCTTTCCCTTTCATCAGGTTGATCTCTATCTATATTTTTTTTTATTTTCTTTTAAATATGATTTTTATATTTTTTTTAAGAAAAAAAACAATCGGGATTAAGTCTGACCCAACTACATGGGGTGGCCCAACTCTGCTGGACTTAGGTTAGGTCGGTCGCAGGTCCAGCCCAAGAGATAAAAAATAGTGAAATGGTGTGTTGCACTGTTCATGCAAGACGTGAACAGTGTAGAGTGAATTAATTCACTCTTACACTATTCACGTAACATGTGAATAGTAACATAACCGACGATGACGAGAGACTCAACTATTGTTGTCGTCGGATAGAGGAGGCCAAAGTGGTTGTTCTTGTGGTGGTGGTGTCAGAAATGGTCGTCTGTAATGGTTGTTGTTGTTGTTGTTGTTGCTGCTTCTACGTCGAGGCTTGTTGTTGTTGCTAGAGGTCATAACGGAGCTTTCTAGTGTCTAGGAGAAGCTTCCGGTGTTGAGGGGGATGATAATGGTGCTCTTTGAGAGCTGTCGTTGACTATGGAAAGATAGTTGCATGTGGAGAGAGAGAGAGAGAGACCGTCGTCGTCTTCCTCGTGAGAATCCTTGTCTAATGCTACTGCCATGATGCATATGCATCTGGTCTACTATAAAGACCACTCCGTTAATTTTTCTCTTCATATATTCCAACAAACCAACTCTCCAGTAGAAAGTCAAATATAGAAGGCAACGGTAATGGTATAACTCAGTGCCAAGGTCTATTATCAATCAAAGTCTTTACGTGATGGACATGAAAAAACAGTAGAATTATCAGCTCATGTTTATGTGAGAATTATCCGCTCGTGATCCACTGTGTAGATGTTTTTCATGTTGCGGTTGAGGTCAAAAAACATCTCTGTGATGCTTTTCAAAAACTGAGTTTGAAACTCAGTTTTCATGCGAGACCCATAACTATAACCCTACGGTACAAATGTTTTACCAAACTATTTTAGACTCTGCGGTAAGCCTCAACCACATAGGCAAACATCCCTACTAAAACAATAGAACAATAAAAGTGTAAGTTAACACACCCATCACACAACAATCTTTTATGGGACTCCAACTAAAACAATAGAGCAATAAAAGCGTAAGTTGACCCACCCAACAGCATCATATATGCAATAAAATCTCATCTGCAGAACATAGCAACACTTAAATCATCAGTGGACTCCATAACATCAGAAATCTAAGAGCATACTCGCCCAGCCAGCAGGTCATGACAGCAACTCACTTTCAGCAGACATTCCAAGGATTTAATCTTTCAACAACAACCTCATCCTTGAAACTTCCCATGATAGCAGCAAACTTGAACAAAATCCAGAAAACATATGACAGGGTAATAATCTTCAATGGTAGAAAAAAGGGCTAACATCAAATTTCATAACAGTCGATATGGATTAAGAGAATAGTTCCATTATATCACAAAAAGCATCTTTTAATTTCACCCCTTTGAAGCTTGATTCTGATAGACTTCAGATGTGACTCACCAAGACATTTCTAATGGTTTCCTTCTAGTTTCAGATTTGTTTCAGCGTAGAAGAATTAAAGCAATCTTTGAAGAATTGTTGCAAATTTTAAATATCCACAGATGCTTGGATGCATGCAAACTTCTTTACAAAGCATCCACGACAAACCTCCTTTTCACACGAACTTCTCATAAAACCACCAGCTGTTGAGGATGAGGGTTGTGACAGTTCCGGATGACATGTCATTTATTGTTTTTCAAAAAGTTAGGATGAAGGACATGTCATCCACCCTGTTAATAATTAAGGCTCATGCGCGTAGGCCTAACCTTACAGGTTCACTTGTGGATCTCTTGATGAATAAAACACTCAGTCATGATCTCATTATTTTTTTTCTCTTTTGATTTTTTTAATTAATAATTTTTTTCTTTATTTTTTAAAATAATTTCTCAATTAATACCCATTATATGTTATTTCGTTTTGGCTTATTTGGCATTTTTTTAAATAGTGATTATTTTTTTATTATAGTGTGTGTGTTTAATATTTTTAAAAAAGTTAGTATGATTCATCTATAATTTCATATATATATATATATATATATATATATATATATATATAGAGAGAGAGAGAGAGAGAGAGTTTATTTTTTAAAAAAATCTTTATTTATTATAATGTTTTTATTATGTGCAATTTTGTATATTATTATTATTTTCTTTTGTTTTATTATCTTTTTATAATATCATCATTCAATATTGTTTTTTTTAAGAAAAAAAACTGATTTTCTTCAAATTTTTTTGTATCAAATAATCTCAACATCATGATCTAGTACTTTGAGTTTCTCAAGTTAATTTGAAGCTCAAACTGGCTCACACAATATTATTTTTATTTTTATCATATTTCACCCTTGTTTAATTGACTAAAAATTAAACAAATTAGTTAGTAAACGTAGAGAGGAAGGAGGCGTTGGAGACAGTTTTTCGTTGGGATTGGTGGCATTTTGACATGGGGTCAAGCACTGCTTGGTGCTTTTTTTTATGGAGTGCATGGTCCATGGGACTGGTTGGATTCGGACTTTGAGAGATCTGACGGCAGCGGCCACGGCCATTCTTCTTCCATGGATGCTCGTGGTGGTTGGAGGTGAAGAGAATGACACTGAGCAGGAGGTGTGAACAAAAAAAAAGGAATATGAAACTGCAGCGTCTAGGAATAAAACAATACAGCAGGTCTTAAATTTAAATCAGGACGTGCGTCTCTTATAAGAGCCTGGGACAACCGGAGTTTTACTCGCTCACCTGGATCCACATTAGTATGTTTTCCGAAAGAGCTGGTTTCCTCACATCCTAAAAAATACACAAAAAAAAATAGCAATATCCAAGCGACTAATCAGTAGTTTGCTAATGAAAAGGCGAAGTATAAGGCAAAGGGAAGAATAAGGGACCAGGAGGAGGAAAGAAATTATGCAATCAGTGAAGGAGGATACTACTCCTGAAAATACATCATATTCATTCAGGAATAATACAGTTCGATTGGGTCAAGCAGATTTTTCAGCTTCTTCAGCTGCCTCTTCTTCTTGCAATTTCTTCAAGGATGGAGGTGGTCTAACAACAATGCTTCTCTTCCATTGCCTGTCCAGCTTTCTTGACAGCCTCTTGCCAACCCCCTCCTCAACCTCTCTTTCCCGCTTAACAGTAAGCATGCGAGCAATCTGTAATCAATAAAACACACTCAGTCAATACTGAATTAAGAGGTAAGAGGGAGGGTACTACTTCTAGCGTTGAAGCATCGGCAGCAAACTTGACGGTAAGAAGTCACATCTTTCTTCGCAGTAAAATGGTTCAAAATGCTAAATGAGCTTCAGTATTAATAAAATATGTGATCAACACGCAGTAAACGCATGAAAGTGAAAATGTGGAAAATGGGAACCTACAGAATACTTAAACACAGCAGCCATTTCACCACATCTGAGTGACAAGTAAAGGTGACATCTAGTCATATCCCTATCTGGCTTGCTGCTTGACTACACAAACTAGTACTTAATAAGGCGAACAGCACATAACATGTCTCCAGCCACAGGAAGAAAGAATAGTCTCTAAAACAATTTCATAAGTAATTATATCTCCAGCAAATTTGACTGCATGATTTAGATGGGATTTATTGAATGCCATGGTGTCATGACCATTATAGGTACAGCTCCAACTTTATGTTAAATATTAAATACACAAGATTGCCCATCAAAACTATTGAGTTGAAATGCAAACTTAGAGGCATCATTTTGCCATTGGCCAGTCCTCTTACCCCCCCCCACTCAGTTATTCCAAGGAGCATAATGAAGTTACTGCAGCCTTATGCCAGCCATTTGCTGACAGATAGACCCATTTCACCTTTCTGCACTAGTCAGGGATATACCATATGGGTCATTTATATTTCAGTAGGCATGCAACCAATGGCACTTGGTAGAAGAATAGCTACACAAATTGCAGAGTCATTTTCACTCCATATTGTATTGTAGCATGTCATGGCCTTAAACTATTTCTTAAACTGTATGCCCAAAATCCCATAATACATCCAGGAGCCTCATTGTATTCAACTTCATGTCATGGACATGAAATAAATGGTACTGCGAGTTTCTGCCTGTTAATCTGACACATATTACATGGACTTATGCTAGTGACCATTTAGATTTCCATCCACGTGCCAGACTGTCAAATCTCTAGAACCATTCGGCTTTTTAAAGAGTACATGTAAAATACACTGGTAGTTTATGCTGATTTGCAGAAAAAACTGACTCGTTACCTTGATAATGCATTCGAATATTACTATTCTCATTGTTTCAAGAAGATCCCTGATTACTAGATGGCAGACAGTGCAAGAATAAAACAACATTTACATTACCATTTTTCAAGGTAACAACAATATACTACCAAATCCAGCAATCCAGCAACCCCAAAGACTTAAAACAAAAATGGACTTTGATGATAATGGAACAAAATGAAACCACACTCTCCAACTTAATCATTTACATACTGATGAGGACTTAGAACGCCATGACATTAGGTCATACATACAAGCAGGAAATGAGTTTTAAGAAAGTACACCTGGCTATTTAACAGACAAGAAAAGTGTGCAAGAAAAACAACAAGTGCTCATATTTCATGCATCTACCAAAGCTTCATGTTTTTTTATTTATCAAATACAGAAGGAAATGTGGGAAGGTGTTATGAAAAACAAAAGGCACAAATTCCACATTGTCATGGCTAGACATTAAAACGTAACAGAATTCCTCTCTTTCATAATGCTGAGCCAAGAACATCAGCGAGTAAAATAAAGTTGATGATATTCAAATTGGAAATATGCTTCATTGATAGCTCCAACTAAATTTATCTTCCGGTTACCCTTGACGTGATAACTAGACAGCTAAAATCCATCATAGAAATCACACTCATGACATCTATTGGCATTTCTACAGAATAAAGATTGAAGCATAGAGGTAGCACCTCAAAAACCAAGCTTTCACCTCTATTATAAATCCCTTACTTCCCTTTTTCAGGAAATTTTGTGTTTATTGAATTGTAAGAAGTATCCACAACATCAGTTCCCACATAAATTATTCAGGCATAACACTTACAAATTACAACCATGCAATACAGTGATGTATTCTAGTCCTTCACGAAGAAAAACCTAAAATGTCCCAAAAAAATTGTATCCCCTTCTGCTTAAGCATTCCTGTTGCCATTAGCGATTCAGATACCCAAGACACTCTTTCCAATTATTGAAGAAACAAATTTGAACTAAAGAGCAAATGCAAAAAACATATTAAACAATGACAAGTTGGGAGTTGTATAAAATAAAAGCAGGAGCCTCATGTTTTACGTGTCTACCAGAACTTTTGAGCTTTATCATCTATTAAAATATGGAAAAGCATGCAGGGAAGATCTACACATAAATGAATAAACGGAACCCATTCCACACTTTCTGGCTCCACAGTAAGGTGTATCCTCTTTCATAAATGGAGAGCCATAAACACCAGAAAGTAGAGATGAAGTTATCTCATTCCATCATATGATCTCATTAACTACTCAACTATTGTTTAGGGCTTAAAACTCAAGCAACGAAGTCACAAGGCTTCATATCAATCTCCTACTAGTAATTAAATAGCAACGAGCAGCCAAAAACACTACAGTCCTAGCTAATCACAATGCAATGTGGCCCGGGAGCCCACTCCCCCTGAACACACTTGTTCTATCAGTATTTCCAATTCACTCAGACCTTATATAACAAGCAACTAAGAAACCAACATAGTAATCAAAAGAAACAAAATTTCAAGCGTTCCATGGAAATTTAAAGCAAAACCAGAAGAAAGTATTTCAAAATTTGAACTAACAAGCAAGAAGAAGGATATAAAACGATGGATAAGGGAGAAAGCGAGATACCCTTTTGCGCATACGGCGAAACTCACTAGACTTGAACTCATTACGAGTAGATTTCTGAAGACGAAGCATCAAGAGTTCACCTTTAAGTTCAACAACCTCTTCGTTAATTTCCTCAGTTGTCTTGGCCCTTATTTCCTTCAATTCTTCTTCTTTCTTAGCCATCGTTATTACAGAAGACCGTGTCATTTTGATGGAGGGTAGGACAACTGAAATGGGACATTTTTGGCGGATTTGGATACCGGAGAAGCTTGTTTTTGGGATTATAGATAAGGGCTTTGGGGGGAAAGTAAGTGTGGGAAGGCTCAGCATTGCTCTGTCTTTTTTGGGTTCGCCTGCGAGACTCTGTCCTTGCTCATGGTCTTCCACTTCCAGGGTATTGTAGATAAGGCGTTTTCTTTGGCAAGCTAGTCACTCGATCATAAAAGTATTTTTATTTTAGTATTCAAATGAATCTATTTTTTCTACTCAGATCCTAATAGTTTCAGATCATTTCAATCGAGTCCCTCCATGGGTGTATCAAGTAACTTTTCATCTAAATTTCACGTGTTAAACACTATGAATCCCCAACTACATCGTGTTTCTAGTTGAGTCTCTGCCGGATTATTTTATACTAGTCTTATAATATACAAAGAAGTTTGGGTGTTTTTAATATAAAAAAAAACTTATATGTATTGTGAACATATTATTGAATATTATTTTTAATAAAAAAAATGAAAAGATATTGGTTTATGCCTAATAAAATAAATTAATATATATGCCTAATAAAATAAATTTATTTTATTAGGCATAAACCAATATCTTTTCATTTTTTTATTAAAGATAATATTCAATAATAAATTAATATATATATATACACACACTAACCAAAAAATGTTTTTTGTTAACATTACATAAATACTAATGTGGAGAGTTAATCTTTCTTGGGAAAAAAAATAGATATAGATGTGAATGTTTTACCTTGACTGTTTTTTTTTATTTGATATGTTTTCATTTAAAAATATATGTCTATGTTATGAATGTATTTTCGAGTATCATGAATCTTTTTAATTAGAAAAAACAAAAAAGATATTGGTTTATACCTAATAAATTAAATTAAAAGAATATATTAATTGATAAATTATAAGAAAAATATTAATACTACTTAAATATTAAAATGGATTATATTCACCCTTCTTTTTATTTTCTTTATTTTAGTTTTAAAGGTTATTTTTGGTTGCTAAGAATAAGTAATTTTTGTTTTATGAAAATACATCTTTATTTATATAAATATATAAGAAAGCAATTATAGATGAATTATAATAATATTTTTACAGTATTATAAAATTAAAAGATAAAACAAGTAAGAAGATTGGTTAAACCAAAAAAATCTACAAAATAGAGAAAGTATTAATTAAGAGTTTAACTAAAAACATAGTGAAAAGTCAAGAAAAAAAAATATGCAAAGGCAGTGCCTAGGCCTGCAAGGCGAGCCTCGTGCAATTGGTTTATTATATATTTTATTAATAATAAATACCATGTTATTTTGTTTAAAAAAAATATAATTTTGATCATGAAAATTGGGGTTTGAGTTCTTTTTAACCTAAAAATCCATCTTACACTTGTTTTTTTTAACATGAAAAGCATCTTAGAAATCTCAATAAATTTATTTTTCAATCCTAAATCACCATTTAGTCACTCTATAAACAAAATTTAATTGAATCAAAATAAAGTTTTGACAATCATTAATATATATCTTTTTTAGCATATTTGAAAGGTAATGCCTCAACGTTATTGTGTGAGGAAATCTTTATTTATAGAATATGTACAATCATAGAAATGAAAAGCAAATATACACATTAAATGCAAATATACACAATAAATGAATAGCTATAATTAAGGAGTATCAGTGATCTCTTGGTCACAATTAGAGGATCCGAATTTGTCTCTAATACCCCCCTTCAATGTTGTCGTGGTGAAAGAAAGAAAACACACAACTTGCCACGATCCAATAAATGATGTAATTTGGCCACCCCCTTGGGGAAGACATCAGCTCACGAAAGAGTTGAAGTATCCAGGAAATTTCAGCAACGACAGTGGCTAAAACACGATATTCTACTTTGGCACTTGAGCGAGCAACAGTGGTTTGCTTTTTAGAACACCATGAGACGAGACTTTGGCCAAAGCAAACAACATAGCCTGTGGTAGAGCGTCTGGTAATAGGACAACCAGCCCAGTCTGCATTGGAATAGCCAATCAAACTGGAAGAAGAATGGTTTTGAAAGTTGTAAGCCATAATGATAGGTGCCTTTGACATAGCATAAAATACGCTTTAAAACACATAGTGTTCAATTGTAGGAGCATGCATATATTGACATATAGAATTGACACTATATGACAAATTAGGTCGGGTAAGAGTTAAGTATTGCAAAGCTCCTACGAGTGATCGAAATTGAGTAGCATCAGAGTGAGGAGTGCCAGTTTCTGTGAGATGAGACCCAACTACAAAAAGGAGTGGAAATTGGTTTGCAATCCACCATGGCAGCACGAGTTAGGAGATGAAGAGCATATTTGGCTTGACTCAGAAAAATTCCTTTGTCATTTCAAATGACCTCGATACCCAAAAAATAGTGTAAGTCACCAAGATCCTTCATGGAAAATTCTTGGGCTAGACGATTAATGAGTGTACGAAGCATAAGTGGATTACTACCGATGATGATCATATCGTCTACATATAAGAGAAGATAAATAACACCCTTGAGGACCATGATAAACAAATACTAAAGAATCAGCACGACTTACAAGAAAACCAAGGTCAAGCAAAAAATGACTGAAACGTTGGAACCATGCTCGGGGAGCTTGTAAGAGCCCGTTATAAGCAACAAACATGAGAGGGAAACTCAGGATCGATATATCCAGGAGATTGTTCCATGAAGACTTTCTCTTGAAGGAAACCATGCAGGAAGGCATTTTTAACATCAAATTGATGAAGTGCCCAATTATGCATAGCAACAAGTGTTGAAAATAATTCTAACAATAGCAAGACGAACAACAGGGTTGAATGTTTCATCAAAATCAATGCCATGTGTTTTTGAGAGAACCCCTGGGTCACAAGAAGAGCTTTGTGACGTTCTACAGAAACCATCTCGCCTTAATCTTTATTTTAAAGATCCATCGACAACCAACAACATTATGATTATGTGGACGAGGAACTAAACGTCAGGTGTTATTTTGCCTAAGAGCAATAATTTCATCATCCATAGCAGAAAACCATTCAGGATGCTTGATAGTTGACTTTAAAGCCTCGAGGTTCTTTAATTGAAAGATGTGCCTGAAACCAAGGTGGAGAAGACAAAGCAAATAATGAATGAATAGTGCAAGACTTAACAATATTGTTCTTAGCACAAGTGACCATATGGGTGATTTGTAGGGTGGTGATGGATGAGATGAAGAAGAAGAGGAAGAAGGTATGATGTCCGAGGTTGTCACTAAAGAGGGCGGCAAGGAAGCTTCTAGAGGTGGTGAAGGAATGTGTGAATCAACACAAGGCACACAGGAGGTAGAAGCAATATGATGATTTGAAATTACACCTGAAGTCGAATTATCACTAGACAAAGAAGGGATCAGAAAGAATCATCAAAGGTAATATAATCAATGCCACCTAAAAAAAAGGAAGAGGGGAGGAAGCAGAAGCATAGGGAAAATAGTCTTTCAAAAAATTGAACATGACGAGCAACGTATACCGATTAGTTTTCTTATCCAAGCAATGAAAACCTTTGTTAAGGTGACTATAACCAATGAAAACACACGGTAGTGACCTAAAGAGACAATTTATGAGGCATATAATCATGAAAAAAAAAGGAAAGTAGAGGCAACTAAAGGTACGAAGCATGGAATACGAGGAGGGTGAGCATATAAAGTTTCATAAGAAGACTTACCATCAAGAATTGGTGATGGGAGGCGATTGATGAGATAACAAGCCGTGAAAAAGAGTCAACCCATAAATATAGAGGCATATTAGAATGAAACATAAGGGTAAGACCAGTTTCAGTAATATGGCGATGCTTTCTTTCAGCAATACCATTCTGATTTTGTGTATAAGGACAAACAATATGTTGTATGATACCATTCACACGAAAGAAAAGAGGTAAAACAATGATTTGTAAACTCAATACCACCATCACATTGAAAGGATTTGATTGGAATAGCAAATTGAGTTTGAACATATTTATGAAAATGAACAAATATGTCAAAGATAATAGACTTAAGTTTTAATGGATAAAACCAACTAAAACTTGAAAATTCATCAATTAAGACACAGTAGTTCTTATAACCTGAGGGAGAAGTAATCGGGGAAGGTCCCCATAAATGACAATGTATCCTTTCAAATAAAGAATTACATCGTTGTTCTAAGTTAGAGAATGGTAAACAATGACTTTTTGCCTAGTTGACAACCAAAACAAGGTTTAGAATTAATCGATCGATTATTAGAAACTGAAATAGCACCATGTTTATTTAAAGAGGAAACAACACGAAAGGAGGGATGCCCTAATTGTGCATGCCAAATAATGGATGAAGCATGAAGATTACATGTAGAAAGACTAGATAAAAAATTTGCATGGCCACGATCAAGAACATAAAGCCCGTTCTCACATCGACCTATTCCCATCACCTTTCTTGTTGCTAGGTCTTGTATGAAAAAAACCAGAAGAAGAAAAAAATGACTAAGCAATTGTTCTCTCGGGTAAATTTACTAATGGACAAGAGATTTTTAGTAATGCTAGGCACAAGAAGAACATCAGATAAAGGCAAAGGGTGAGAAGCAACAATTGAATTGATTTTGCCAATGCAAGAAATAGACATGGAATTACCATTACCAACATACACCCTTTGATTACCAGTGTAAGGAACAGAAATTGTCAAGTGCATTAACATCATTTTGTCATATGTGAAGTAACACTAGTATCAGTATACCAGTCAGAGGTAGTAGATGGGATCAATGGAGGTAGCAGCAAAAAGCTTCAATTAAGTTGTCGCCTTTGGCCTTTTTTAATAACCTGATAAGTTTGTGACACTTCTTAGCAGTATGTCTCTCTTTGTTACACCACTGACAGATAACAGCCAAAGATCTAGGAAAATTTCTAGAAACGGATGAAGAGATGACAGATTTAGGATGACCAGAAGCAGCATTGAAAGAAGAGCCTCGATGTGCAACAAAAGCTGATGGGGATGATAAATCACCATGAAGAGACCGAGAGAAAAGCTCATAACTGAGAGCTTGTGGTATCAAGTTGGCAAAGGAAGGCATCGACAACTATGATAATATTAAAGTTGAAAAAAATTTGTAATCTGATCCAAGACCACGAAGAAACCAATGTACCTAATCGGTGTCATCAACAGGTTTGCCAATAACACTAAGTTGATCATAAAGAGAGCGAAAAGAATGAGCATATTCAATGACAATACGAGAGCCTCATTGCATCAGCTGAAGTTCATCTTTCAATTGAATTTCTCTAGTCTTAGAACTGTGAGAAAAATAAGCTTCAAGAGCTAGACAAGCAGCGCGAGAGGAAGAGCAGTCCACTACTTCAACCATACATTCCTCAGTGAGAGAGGCATAAAGAAGGTTGAGTATAAGACGATCTTGTGTGTGCCATTTTTTATAGGAAGGATTTGGTACATGCTCGGTACCTTGATGAATTTGAGCTGCAGGTGCTGGGAAAGACCCATCCAGATAACCCAATAAATCTTGACTTTCAAGTAAGGGTACAAATTGACGACGCCACAAGAGGTAATTTGTGGGAGTGACTTTAATGGTCACCATATGAACCATCGTATTGAGTGGAAGCTGATTGGTAGAGGTTTCAGCCATGGCAAGTTAGCAGATTTGCAAGAATTTTAGACTTGCATTGAAAAAGAGAAACTTACAGAGAGAGTGGAGAATGATCCTATCTGCTCTTATACCATGAAAGGTAATGCCTCAACGTTATTGTGTGAGAAAATCTTTATTTATAGAATCTTTACAATCATAGAAATGGAAAGTAAATATACACATTAAATGCAAATATACACAGTAAATGAATAGCTATAATTAAGGAGTATCACTGATCTCATGGTTACAATTAAAGGGGATTCGGATTTGTCTCTAATAATAATTAAAGAAACATACTATTTTCATTGATTTTTTTTACTTCACAAAAAATATTTAGGTTGATTATTTTGGCCAAATATATAGTATTATAAAAAAAAATTACACTCTTTAAGATTTTTTTTACATTTTAAAAAAATATTTATGACGAAACGCCGAATGACTCATTATTTTTAGATGACTATATTTTCTTAATTGAACAATAGTCAATAAGCAATCTTAGGATGTTATAATCATAAACACCAGATATTTTTGAGCCAAGGCAAACGTGTTTTGTTTTGTAATGTATAGATTTTATGGTCAAGGTGGTGGTTTTTTTTTAAAAAAGAAAAAAAAGAAACGGTATGAAAGAGAGCACAGGATTACTTGCTTCCTAAGAGGATTCATTACTTGTTTGGAAAGCATGAATATATTATTTTAATAGTCTTTGTTTCTCTTAGAAAAATAATAGACATGAAGTTTATTTTTTTAAAGAAAAAAAAAACAGTTCCTTCTAGAAGTAACATGAAGAAAAGAACATTCATACATAAAAATCTTTAGATTTTGTTTTTAAAAAAATATAAAAATCAAGGTTTTAAATGGATAATTTCAATAGTTGGTGGCACGTATCACACTTTTTATAAATAATTAAAATATAGATTGTAAATGAAATTAAAAAATAATAAGAATATATGCCACGTGCCAATTTCGCAATGAATTACTTCCTTCTTGTGCTCTGAACTTATCTGCGCATACACAAGGAATGGCTTCATAAAATTAAATTACTTAGCTGACTTGCTGAAGTTATGAAAAAGGTTTTCTTAGACAATGTCTTCCTTCGTCGACCATAAGCATATTCAAATGTATGAAAATAATAAAGTTAAACATTTATTTATTAGGTGACTCGGTGGTAAAAAAAAATTTAGGATTAAAAAGTTTGTTCCTCCTACAATCTCATATTCGAGTCATATGGTTGCTAATATAATGGTCAATAGAGACTTACATGATCGTTAACTTTAAAATTCATGAAATTAATTAAGATATACACAGGTTGATCCCGAACATCCACATTAATAAAAAAATAATAAGATTTATTATTCTTAAAGCATCGATTACTTCCATAAATATTATCCTAAGGTCCCAAAAAATAAACTATGAGGCTCATTGCTAGCTTATGATAGCATAAACCATCGATTGATAGTTGAATTGATCAAGAGTCAAGGACTATATGGTATTTATTTGGAATATCTCTAACCATTAATATCGGACCACAAAACTTGACTTGGTATTAAAAACTTTGTTTCAGAGAGAGGAGACTTAGAACATAATTTGAAGTGTCTTTAAAGTTGTTTTTTAAAATATTTTTTGTTCAGAAATACATTAAAATAATATTTTTTTTAATTAAAATGATATCAAAATATCAAAAACTAATTTAAATAACAAAAAAAATCAAGATTTTTTAAAATCAGTTTTGAAATGTAATGTAAAACAAATAATTAGTAGGTGTGTATAAATTGATGCGTGTAAAAGCACTTTATATCCAAAAATCAACTAATTAAAAAACATTGTTCAAAAAGGTCTTCATTTATAAAATACTAGATAAATTACATGTTACGCCGCAAGCGAGGTCAATTTTTTTTTAATATAAAAAAACAAATACTCAGTAGATGATAATATTTTTTTTAAAAATAAGAAAAATCTGGTACTTGAATTATTTTTTAAAAATAAAAAAAATTAGTTGACATTGAAATTGTTTTTGAAAATATTTTTTTATTTATAAATATATTAAAATAATATTTTTTTATTTTTTTTTAAAATTATTTTTAACATTAACACATGAAAATAATACAGAGACACCCTTTTTTGTTAATTTAAAGTAAAAAGTAAAAATTAAAAAAAAATTAAAATATTTTTGAAAGGATTAACAGGCGTTTTATGTTTGTCGTCCGGTTAGCCTGTCCACCCTGGCAGTTTGAGGGACACGTGACCTGGAGTGCTAACAGCAGAAGGTTATTCGCCATGGGTACTAATATTTCCTTACTGGCAAACCCCATAGTAATCCCTCAACTATGTACTAGCTCTCAATTAGATTCCTAATCTTTTAATGTTTTAATTATATGTTTCTCAAATGAGAAGACTGATGGTTCAGAGGCTATTTGTTATCTATTTGGATTATAACTTAGCACTTATAGTTCGTTAAAATAATTATTTTTTTATTTTTGTTAGCTATGTAACTTGATCCCTCTGACCTTTTTAGGATAATTAACTATACAAAATGAAACGAAAGGCAAGTTATAAATAAATTTTAAAAAGAAGATTGAGTATATAGTTTTCAACTAATTTATTAATTTTGTTAAACTACAAGGACTAATGTGTAATAATTAACTTGACTCTTACATCTCAATCTCAGCTCTAATATTTTTCATCTCTATCTCATTTAAAGGGGAGAAAAATTTAAATAAGTATTATATTTCTCTCTTGCTTTCCTCCCCCACACAAAACCATACCAGACAACAGAAACCCTCGTTCCGTTCCTTTCCTTTCCTTTCCTTCCATTTCCAACAAAATCATAAAACAGAATTCTTATTTCCCAAACAAACCCTAACTAACAATCAAAACAACAGAGGCAGAGAAACTTGGTCGTTGATGAGGATGGTGGGATTAGTGAGTTGAATCGGGATCTGAGTTGACTCAATTGATGCAGTAATGGGTGCAGCAGGTTCTAAACTCGAGAAAGCTTTAGGCGACCAGTTTCCTGAAGGCGAACGATACTTCGGCCTCGAGAATTTCGGCAACACCTGTTACTGTAATAGCGTCTTGCAGGTCTTATCTTCTCTCTTCAATTTCAATTGTCTCTCGATTTAATCGTTTTCTACCGTACCTTATTTTAATTAGTTTCTCTTTTCTTGTGCTTTGATTAGTTGACTCTCTTTTTTTCCGTCTTTGAATTTAATTATTTGATTTGTAATTCAGTGATTTAGTTAGGCTAGACGCGAAGCATATATGTTTTAGCCTTAAATTTTACAATTAAATTAGGTTCTTTTTAAGGCTTGGAAAAGAAAATTTAGATGCAGAATTTTTGTATGCCTGGTCATCAAAATGATATTTTGTATACTTTCTAGTGCAAGCAGCCGCATGTTGTGTTGAAAACTTTTAACTTGTTGATGATAATTAATGCTTTGTTAGTTAGTCTCTTTTGAGAATCATGGCCACATTTTCTCGTAATTCATGAAGGTATTTTTGATTGAATGTGATTTTAAGTCATTGTATTTGGTTTATACTGATAGCGAAACAGGATGCACTGCTCATAATTCATGCAGGTCTTTTTGATTGGATGTGATTTTATGTCATTTTATATGGTTTATACTGATAGTAAAACAGGATGTACGGTTTTGAAAGCAGTGTTTTTTCCTCTGTGATGCAGGCGCTTTACTTTTGTGCACCATTTCGAGAACAGTTGTTAGAATATTATGCTAATAGTAAAAATACCGGGGATGCTGAAGAAAATCTCTTGACTTGCTTGGCAGACTTATTTACTCAGGTAATAATAATAACTCCATGGATGGTGTTTGAATCCTATTTATGTTAATACTTTGTGCTCTCCTTTTCTATGTCAGTTTATGTTTCTCTTTTTTATGTTTCATTTTGGTGCTTGTTCTCCTCATGACCATCACTTTTATGTTGAGTTTTCATGTCAAAAAGAGAGGGATAATTGAAGCCCATTTAGATGCAAATCTTTCTCTAATGCTCTTTACTTGATTTGCCCATAAGGGAAAAAATCTGATTCGGTCGGTATGCTTTATTGGGATTCTTGATATCTGCATCTTCTAATCAATGTTTCCTCTGTTCATGCAATTCATGTAGTTGAAGGTAGAAGATTCTTTGTTTGGCATGCATTTCTGAAGGTCTATTACCTGCTTATATCAAATCAGTGGATTAGGAACTTAGTTAGAACTTGACTCAGTGGATTCTGAATCTATTTTCTTATGTTAGAAGTAGTTTCCTTTATCATTATTTTCATCTCATCTCCTTCAAGAGTCAAGACACAGAACAAGTCAGACCTAAGCGTCATTATTATTTTTTACTTGTTTTGCTGTCAATAGCTTCGATAGCATCCATATAAACAAGGCACTTTGTGGCACACTTTCTGCATGCTTGTTTACTGCGCGCATTTCACTAAATTAATGAGAAAGTAGGGGGAGAAAGAGTTTCCTGTTCACAGAACATATATTCATTACTTATTTAGTAGCTCAGCCATGGTGCTGGAGCTAACTGTTGATATTTCTTTGCGTAGATAAGTTCACAGAAGAAGAAAACAGGTGTTATTGCTCCAAAGCGTTTTGTACAGAGATTGAAAAAACAAAATGAGCTTTTCCGAAGCTATATGCACCAGGTATGTGTTCATTTTATCTGATTACAAGTCTGGGTATTGATCAGATACAAAATGTAATGTAATATAGTAAACAGCACAGAGGAATGAACACTCTCGCTGTTTTTCATGTAGGATGCACATGAATTTTTGAATTTTTTGCTTAATGAACTGGTTGACATTTTGGAGAAAGAAGCCCAAGCTGTTAAAAGTGAACCTGAAACTTCTTCCCCACCTGAAAAAACTGCAAATGGACCAAAGCATGCTCAGGCAAATGGCGTTTCAAAGGAGCCTTTGGTTACCTGGGTGCACAAAAATTTTCAGGTGACTTTGCCTAGCCAATACTGGCATTCTAAATTCGTCATCTTGCATGCTGTGAATTTTAATGTAGTTCATTGAGCTTAATATGAATCTGTATTCTAGTTCCTCCATGTGCATTGTTTTATGGAGATGGGATTTGCCTTTCCTTTTCTCGTTACTTCTATCATCCCTCCTTAAGGTTAGGGATAGAGCTCTCATCATCTCTTACATGTTTGTTTATTCAGGGAATACTTACCAATGAGACAAGGTGCTTGCAATGTGAGACCGTGACAGCAAGAGATGAAACATTTTTTGACTTGAGCCTTGATATTGAACAAAACAGTTCCATAACAAGCTGCTTGAAGAATTTTAGTTCCACAGAGACTTTGAATGCAGAGGATAAGTTTTTCTGTGACAAGTGCTGCAGGTAGGCCCGTTTTACTTAATTATCATTTGTCATTGACTTGTATCCGTTCTGGATAGCCACTGTTATATTTATTGAAAATTTGAAATGAGCTTTCTGTTGTAGTATTTGTTTATGAGTTGTGTATGCGGTACAGTTTGGCCGCAGTTCTTATGGAATTATTATACAGGATGAGATTTCACTCACCTGGACAACTATTCACTGTTCAGAACCTGGCTGAGAGATTACAGTGGATTTAAAGCATTCAAAATTCACTTGAATTAACATTTAATTATATTTTATTTTAATGCCAGGGATGTTGATGAATGATTTATTTTTGTTGTTTTTAGCTTAAAGGCTTTGTTTTCCCCTCTCATAAGTAAAACAAGATGTGGAAATATAGAGTAGATTGAGTCTGGCAGCTTGGTTTGTTTTCCTGAATGGTTTCTAAATTACTATTTACATATTTCATATGTATAAGGAAAGTGAATAACATATCAAGTTCTGTGCATAAAAGGCAAATGAACCATATACTCCTTGAATTGAATTTACCCTATATATATGCATAGGAATACTAAAGCTAAACTTTTCTGGCATGAAACCCAAGCGTATACATGAAGGATTTTGTTGAAGAGATGATAAACCTTTTGAACTCTATTAACAGAAGGGCAATGGGTTTTGAATACTGAATAATTGAGTGTAAGATGGCTTATGTTAGTAAATGGTTAAATGCTGTTTGTTAGTGTTGTGCTGAATAAAATGTAATTTGACAAGGCAAATCATGATAGCTTTTCCAGCTGAAGTTTTGGTGTCTTTTTCACTAGAACAGGACAATTATATTATGTTTTTTACTTTACATATCACTCATTTTAGCTAGCAGTACAGAGTTTTTCTGACTCTTCTTGAACTTCTAATGAGGTGTATGAACTTTCTACTGTTGATTTGGATGGTGGCGCTCTACCTCTGGTGTTTTGGATTCAAGTGATTGAACATTTCTACTCTAGTAATTGTGCTGTAAATCCTATTTTTTTCTTCTTTCCTGTTCAGTTTGCAGGAAGCACAGAAGAGGATGAAGATAAAGAAGCCTCCTCACATATTGGTCATCCATTTGAAGAGGTTTAAATACATTGAACAGCTTGGTCGGTACAAGAAGCTGTCCTACCGAGTTGTCTTCCCACTTGAGCTGAAGCTGAGCAATACTGTGGAAGATGCAGATATAGAATACTCTCTATTTGCTGTTGTTGTCCATGTGGGAAGTGGACCTAACCACGGGCACTATGTGAGCCTTGTGAAAAGCCACAACCACTGGTTATTTTTCGATGACGAAAATGTTGAGATGATTGACGAGTCTGCTGTGCAGACATTTTTTGGGTCAACTCAGGAATATTCGAGTAATACGGATCATGGGTATATCTTATTTTATGAGAGCATCGGTGCTAGTAACAACAAGAGTTGAGAGGAGGGGGCATTTGGTTTTACAAGTAGGTATTTAAATCATTTGGACTGTACTTACTTTTGTTTAATCTGTTATTATTGTTTTTTCTTTTCCCTTTTGTCCCTCAAACAATGGGAAGGGCTCTCAAAAATCCACATTTGAGATGATGATGATGATGATGATGATGATTGTGACAAATGTATACTTGGGTTATTTCCATGTACAGCGGATGGTGAAGCTCACCATCCTTGTGTTTTTTCCAGAATAAGAAGGATAAAAGAGCAGTGTATATGGTTTGAAAATTTCCTCAAACAGCTTGTATTGTTCTTGGTTGAGAATGTTCCAACAGAAGAAATACAATCCAGTTGGAAATTGGTCGGAGCAATCCTCGTATTACTGAATTTGTTCTAACCTCTTAGTATTTCTTATTGATCATTAATCATCATGTATGCCACAGGATGATTCTCTACAGGCTCTTAACTCCAACGTAGAAGGCAATTTACCAATCATATCCTTTATGAGTGCACTGGGTTCGAAATCTTTTGGAGTCACGCTCAGCTCTGAAATGAAGAATCCCTTCCTCTTGATTAATTTAATTTCGTTTGATTGCTCATTGGTTTGGAAAAATGCACCACGACGTGGTTTGTTAATCTCTCTACCTGGTTTCCTCTTCTATCCAGACCTTGTTATACGCGCTCACAAAAACTGATTAATTATTCGAATTCAGTATCAGTGCGAGTTTCAATATTGTCGCATGGAATAGTCGCGGGGGGGCTTGCAATGATCTTTGCTACTCCTTGAATCCTGATACCCTGTTCCTCTTGATAGGATATGGTCTCGTTGATATGGAAAAGCTTGGGTTTTGATGCTTGTGAGAACATGTTATATGGGTGCTTTGGAAACCTAGGAAAGTGGGTATTGTCAGAGAATAATATAAATCATATTATGAGGTCTCACCTAATGGTTTAAGCTTATATGTGAGATGATTCATTGACATGGTATTATAACTTTGTTGACCCAGCGGTCACAAGTTCAGATCTCACCACCTATTCTTTGATAAAAATCAAGCACAATGTGGTATGAGTTTGTACAAGTTTCAAGTCCCAAAGAACTTTCACTTGAGGAGATGTGGTAGAGAATAATATAAATTATATCTTGGGGACCTTATCTATCAGCTTAACATTTAGATGAGATGGTTCTTTGATATGTCCTTAACATAGTATTAGAGTCTTGTAAATTCTACGATCACGAGTTTGATCTTTACTATTCTCATTTTATTTGATAAAAATTCAGCACAAGGTAGTTTGAACGTAGAGTCATAAACTTTCTCTGAGATGACTACATTACTAATACACTTAAAATTTTAGATTTTTGTATGATTTTAGTTTGAAGCGAATGAATCTCTCTATTGTCTCTACAGTGTTGCCGCAGTGCATTACTTTTTAGAGTTCAGCTTCCCGATTCTCCTCCTTGGTTGTGCTCGAGAAGTCATCCTATCTCTCTCTCGTTTTTTTTTGCTGATGATGAACTTTCTGTTCACAAAATCTACTATGAATCAGGCTCGGGTTATTTGGATGACTCTTAATGAATTCTACCGTATGAAAGCTAATGAACAGAAGTCGAAAATGTATGCTGCCCCCGTTGTGAGCCATCGTTCGAAAGGAGCCAGTTCGGTTTATTAGCAATTTTCCCTTCACCAGTGACCTGGGTAGGTACCATGGGGATTCGTTTGCTGCACACTCGAGCTTCTAAAAAGTATGATGCTTGAAAAAGTGTAAGAAAAATCTCTGATCTCAAAACTAGTTTAGGGATTTTACTCTCTAATGCCAAAAACAGAGTAGAAGGCGAGTAAGATGTTCTTTCTGTCTTGGTGTAGAGAGAGTCCTCTCCTCTTTTGCTAAAATTTGATGTTTTATATATGAAAAAATCTATATAATATCTAGAAAAAATCATTCAATTCCTCTTCAAGACACCTATATTCCTCTATTATCATCATCATTTTTTTATGTAGTTGTAATAGACCGGTAACTTGTAATATTAAAAAAAAAAAAATTAAGAGGAGGAGATAGGGATGAGAGAGAAAAGGAAAAGTTCAACCCCACTTTTTTAGCTCTAATACTCCCACAAAAAGATTAAAGATTACATATAAAAAAAAACAAAGAAGGTTTTAATTTTAGTATTTTTGTGTAAGTGTGTCATGATTATAGAAAGAGACTAGAAAGAGAAATCATGTTTGGAAGAGAGAGAAATTTGAGTTCAGATGAAAATTAGATATATTCACATTAGATAGATTTATATTCATCATATACAAGGGCAAACATATCTTTTCTTCTACTTTTTAAACCATAATTTCTCAAACTTATTCGTTATATTAAAAACGAAAATCAAACCCAAAGTTTAGAGGGTTTTTTTTGTAATTAAGGGATAATTACAAAACAATTGATGCATTATATAGTGGAATAGAAAAAACTAAGGAATAAAAGAATTTTACTATGTTGAAAAACAAAGAAATTTACTTTCCTGAACAATTTGCATGTAATAAATTAACTACGAATTGCAAATCCATTAGTGCATGGACTCTCACTGCTACACGGTTAAAGGGGTAACAAGATTGTAAGTAGATAAAAATAAAAAAAAATAAAAATTTGCACCCTAAAAAGGAAATACCAAAAAAACAGGCCAATTCTTCCTACTAGCATATTTTGCCACCGAAGCCTGGAGATTGCGACAAGAAGAGTAATCTACAAAGGTTGTGGAATGCAGGATTTCTATCAAAGATGCCAGCTTTAAAATTTATTTGAAAAAAAAACCCTGCTAACCTCAATTTGTTTATTGAAGAAAAAGCTTCAATGCAAATGCTAGATCCCCGTGAACGCCAACCACTTGCTAACTAAGAAACTTTTTCAAGTTTGTTCATCATATACCATTTCTATCTTTTATTCAGTGTTCTTATTACAGCTCAATACTACACGTTATTACTCTCATAAAGATTGATACCAAGACAATATAGCACTACTGCTTCCATCTGGTACATTCCTAATCTACTTCAGTTAATAATTAGGAGACTCGAAAGAAACGACATTTACAAACAAATTTCAGCATCTAATCAAATAGGATAACCTGGGGGTTGGCTCAAGAGTTTGTAGGCATGAAAGAGTCCCCGTCCATTAATGTTCCAAGATCAACCAGGTCACCAAACTCAGCCATCACTTCAGGATTGTTAGCCCAATCGCACACAGCCTGTAAGAATTACAGATCATAAAATCAATCAAATTAACAAAACAGTGTTTGCTGCATCTCTTCGAGAGCTAATGGTTGTCAGTGAAACCACCAATTCTGAAAATCAGGAAAACATTTTCCCACTGGTTTACATGTCCACACAGTTCATGTGAATCTTATTCTGCAATATAAAAGTGAGGAGATTTGAAAATTCATATCAAATCCATTGGTTTCAAACCTAGTCCACTGATCGCTTTCTAGATAAAAATAAAAACCTGGTCTGCTTATCATAAACTGTATAGTTCCAACTATGTTCTACCAAAGTACGAGCAAAAGCCTGACTTGCATAGCATACTGGAGAGGACTGTACATCCCCCAGCAGCTATAATAATGAATAGTAGTTAGCCTGGGCTAACAGGAGGTACCATGTTAGTAAAGCCTTTGATACTTTATTACTAATCAATTAGAAAGTTCTCGTGTGATGACAACCCTTCACTGTTTTCTCCAATGCAAACAACTGTCAAGGAAAAAGAATAAAAATAATAATCTGTTACCTTGGCCTCCTGGATCTCAGCAACAACATTGCGCAGCCTGCGATATTGTTCTCTTGCCTCTGGATGCTGATGCATGGATTTCACCCTTGCAAGGGCTATTTGTGATCTTTCTTCTGTTTGCCTTCTGCCTTCTTTAAGGAAATCATCATCGTCATCCTTAGATGGGACAATTTGCATGCTGGAACCATCAGTAAGTGCTTCAGATTTGAAGCCACGCAAACCACTTCTTTTCCGTCTCCAACGTAAGATAATCTTATCCAGAAGGCCTACAGACCAAATTATCTTCCTGTAGTTTTTCCTGACCTGGTGGCCTCTTACATGGGCCTTCACCAGAAAAACCTCATGGTTAGATTTCAAGAGTTCTATGCTTTGTAAAAGGAAAAAACTAGTCAGAAAGTTACTTGGGTGAGTGATACAAAAAAAAAAAAATAATAAGAGCAGAAAACCAAGAGAGAGAACAATATATGCACCTGAATTTTAACAATTCGCTGCCGGATTATCAAAAATTCTTTTCTACCCTTCCAACCACGGAACTTGTTCTGAATTCGTATTGCAGCATGAACAGGCTCATCACATTGCCCTGCCTTCTGTGACTTGACTGCAATAAGCGAAAGAGCACGCTCATGTGACATTCCTGATTTATCATCACCATACTCTTTTAACTGCTTTTTTTGGAAGGATTGAACTCTGAAGACTTGGTGAATACGAGCAGCAGCTTGAGTGGCATTACAAACAGCAGCTAATGAATCCTTCAGGGACTGTCCACTTGGTAAGTCAGCATCATTGACTGAAGTTTTATCACAGCCTGGTACTGTCTGTAATACTTTTGTCCCAGAACTTTCTGCAGCCTCGCCAGCCTGTTTTTCCAAATTCAGAGAAGAAAGGTGGGCACTCAAAGCAGATTCTGCAAGAAAGCCGGAAATTCCTTTGTGCCCATTAGCAGAAGCTAGGTCAGCAGGTGTTCTGCTGGTGGGATATTTGGGAGTTGGATCTGTTAATGCTCCAGGAGCGGCACCTAGATTGATGAGGAAAGCAACTGTTCGCTCTCTGATATTCGAGCAAAATCAAGAAAAGTGCTAAAATTTAATAAGTGTTCTGTAAAAAGAAACAAGAAATTAAGAGCCACATATTGCTTGAGTAATTTGATCCCAGCTAGGATTAAAGCTTGATTTGATGTCACTTCTGTATAATTGATATGATAAAGCAGATTAAGAGCATAGCATGCTATCATTTGCAACATGGTATTAGATGATATCCTAACATCACTAATAAGATTCCCCACTATTCTATGAGATTAGCAGCCCAGTTTCTAGATGACAGCAGCTTGCACCCTAGTTAACATTTTTCAGTAGCTTATTTGGTTTCAGCAGCTTGCAATATGAAGTGCTTTGCACTAAAGGAAGACAAGAAAGGAAATACTACTATACTGGAAGCAAGGTTTGCTCCATAAAAAATAAAAATAAAAAGCAAATAAAAGAAAACACATTTCTCTCACCTGCCATAAGATGCTGCCCAGTGAAGTGCAGTCCATCCATTAACATCACGAAAATTGACACTTACACCAGCAACTATAGTAGGTTCTAGGGCCCAATCATAGCCGAGGGCTGCTGCAAAATGTAGCACCCCTTGCCCACCCTCATCTAATACACTAGGGCCTTTTCCACCTTCAGCTGCCTTCTGCAAAAGCCATACATGTAATTGTTCTTTGAGTAGCTTTTGAACAAGCAGTTCCTTTACTTTTTCTGAGGAAAACCCCTCCTCTGAAGTAAGCTCAAACATTTGGTCCCATGTTTCATTGTCCTCATTCAGCAATGAGTTGATTTTACTGCTCATAATCTCATCCACAGTGCTGGAGTCATATTTTGAAGGGGAGACAGAGCTCAGAGACAGTAGTTTTCCAAATCGCATATTAAGTTCTTCAGTAACACTGTCACTATAGTTATAGGTAATATCTTGGGTATGGCTGAGTCGATATTCAAATCCACACACCTCACTACAAGCTATAGTATTTGAACATGTAACATAAAAAGGAACCCTGCCAGCCTTATGCGAGGGAGTATTGCAACGAAGAACACCATCAGCTATAACCTCTGCAGGAACTTCAGCTTCTCCGAACATAATTGACCATTTGCATTTTTCTGCTGCTTCTCGACCCTTCAAGAATCTTCCCATGATTAGGACCTGTATACATTTATAATAAATGAGAACAGAACATTATAATATCAAAATGAAGCATTATATGATACCCCATAAATAAGTGGTAGCTCAGCTCAGAAACTCAATCCGGCCTATAAGGAGAGGCTGACACATTCAATAACTTAGATGGTAATGCACAATCTAGCACACAAGAAATACTAATATTTGTACTGTACCTTGATCTCTGTGCCTGCATATGCCCAGTTGGGTGAGAAATCAATAATGCTAAAGAGTTGCTCCTGGGAGGGAGAAGAAGAAGGCAAATATGTTTCCAGGTGTCCTTGAGAAGGATTTCTGGAGTCATCAACCCCATTTTCACCTTCTGTAGTAACCCAATAGGCCCCATAACTGGACTGCACCTGTGGCTCTACATCTCCAAGTTCTTTACTCATCCATCGGGTGAAACTATCAAGCTTCTTCAAACCTTCTGTCCCTGAACCATCCAAAATATGATGTTTCACAGAAGAAGAGTACATCGATTTTCCCTCTAGGGTCATAACATGATCTACATCTGCAGGCTGTATTTGAATGTCATTTTGGATATGGAGATTGCTATCATGATAGAAAGGCTCAAGAGTACTGATTAAGTCACCACTGTCAAGTTGTTGATCAGGAAACCTAGCAGTGAGATCGTATCCTGAGTCCAGAAGCAACTTTTGATCCATGGACCTCTTTGATGGATGTGAAGAAGCATCCTCCATAGACTGTTTAGAAGGCAAGTTCAAGCCCTAAAACAGGTAAGTGAATTGGAAGAATAAAAGATAACACATCTATAATTAACATATAATGAGACATTTGCTGTAATTTGAAAATGTAATGAATTTAACTATAGGAGGCAGTAATCCACCACTTGACTGAACTCAATCCCAACTTAGTTAAGATTGACAAAATGGATGATGAATCTGCCTCCTTCATTCAGTTCTATTATGGGATAAAATTTCTATAAACTATTGTAACACTGGATAACCCTTTATCAATTCACCCCACACCATTTCTGGTCAATCTCCCCTGATTTCTCCTAATACTTCATCGTGTTACTTTTTCTCCCTAGTGTATCAACAAGTTGAAGTTAGAAATGGCCAAAAGAAACCACTATCTCTCAACTTATCTTCATTTGTGTCATCTCAACCTTCCCACAGATGTACTTGTATGACTCATCCTACCCAAGTCTTGTCTTGTGTTACAGCTCATCAATCTTAACATTCTTATCCTAGCCATACTGTTTTATGATAGCACATATATTATAGATATCTATTGCTCATGTATATATTATAATCAATTGCATGAAAAGCAATTATGGGAATAAGACCTATATAACCACCATCAATTTCACTCATGAAGCATATGAACCAAAAAAGGCACCACCATCCTTCCATCCTTGAAAATTATTGCAAAGAAGAGTTTGGCATTCAAAAACTACCCTTTAATTTGAATTAGGCATGTGATGCAAGAATTTATAACATACATAAAGGATCACACCATACCTGCCATGCTTCCTGATCAAGTATATGACTCCCAATATCCTCCCTTTTATCAGAGCTATTGGTTAAAAGTTTCTCCAGTATTTCATCTTCTTGTTTAGGGATGATTCCTACTGTATCAACTTGTGACAAAAAAGTCTGGAAAGGCCCCAATTCAATTCCACGAACACAATTTTCAAATACATCCTCCCACGATGGCAAGTCATTGACTTTCTGAGGCTCACATGCTGATTCAGTACCAAATGTGTCTTTAGTTTTATCCACTTGGGCAAGTGAGATTAAGTCCATCCCAGGAACAACTGACAATTTGTCTTGATAATCACCTATTTAAAGTTACAAGGATTATTGAGTAAGTTATTGTGTATTGCATACAAACTTTTGGGACAATTACTCTAGAAAGATTAAAAAAATCAGAACCAATTTACTTGAAAATGTCATGTGATCATTAGGAACATATGAGCCTGTATCAATTCTCTCCATTGCAGGCTTCTGCACCTCAAGAAAAGAATGAAATCTGGAACTAGCTTGGTTATTATATACTGCAATAAACACCATTTCCACATGTAAGAATATGAAAAGGCCAAAGCATTCATCATACAGAAAGTTATACTACATCTTCTAATGAAATTGACACAGAAATTCTTGTTAAGAGAAACTGATGCACAAAAAATGAATAAAAAAGGCACCTGATTCAGCATCCTCATATTCTGATGCCTGAGCGCTATTCATGCTTGTCGTATCTGTAGTTCTTGTAGGCACTTGGTAACCATTAGGTCGGAAACCAGAAGAAACAGAAGTATCCATCTCTGAACTGGGTATTGTGTCTTCAATTTCTTGAGAGAAAGGAATGTGTTCTTCATACTCTTTAATGCGGTTAAAATTTGTCCTGGTTCCCTGCTGAAATATGAAAATTAAAGCAGCTCAAACCCAATATCAAGATTGCTTAGTTGATAGATGATACACTCAAGCTGAATGGAGAAACTCTAAGGCCAACCATTTTCCTCTTCTAGACTAAGAGATACTCCATTCATGATAGCCATCTTAGGTTAGAGTAGCAAAAAACTAAATAGCATGAATATAATAACTGAATCGCGATTTTAAGCAGCAAAGACAAGAATAAGTACACATAGATTCTCCTGTCAGAACATAGGCTCGGATAGATTCTCATGAGCAATTTTCAGCCTGACATTCAACAGTATTTTAATCCATTTAAGACAGCAAAACTTCAATCCCATGCTGAAGGTATCTTATTAAATAAATTCGTTTTACTAATCCTACTTAAAAGTCTAAAACACATCTAGTTACATTAATATATGGCAAAAGTAGATAAATTTCAGGTTTAGATTCCACCTGCAGAAGTGTTATACAGGTCTCATCATTTTCATTGTATCAAAAATGCATGATAATTTTTTGTTGTTTTTATCCAATTACTGCCACTTATTCTGGTTCACAAATACACGCACAAATCATCTTTTTTTCACAAAACTGCTTTAAGGCTGTAGTCTAAACATAGATTTATAGTTTTGCATGTGCAGCATTCATCTAATAGCTTTTGCACCAAAAATACATGATGGATTTAATCCCCAGATAAATAACTTCTAATTTCATTGTGTTGACAAAAAGGACATCCATGCATTGTTAAATTCTATAATATGACAAAAAATCACAGCACACCAATTTAATCAAATGACAATCACAATCCAATGATCAAGGCATCATTTTCCCCAAATGGATCAAACCCACAGCCCATTCATGTGTACTAGTCATCATTATATTCCTATTCCTAACTTAAAAATTGTCATATGTTGGAGCATCAGAGGTGTGGACAACACGTGCACTATTATCCAATACATCTCCACATTCAAAATTTTGGAGACAGATTTGTTTCCTTTTTCCCTTAATGTTTTCATTCCCTTTTTTTTTCCTGGTGTGGGAGGGGTTCCAAGTATTGGTATAGTAAAATTATTATTTGGAAAATACATATGCTAACTCACAGAAGAAAAAAAGATATTAGATTCTATTGTGCTTAGCACAGCCAAATAAATATTTGAGAAAAAATAAAGGCAGCAAAAAGTAGACTAGTCCAACAAAGCTGAACTTTTTTGAACACAGTGAAAAACTAAGATAGCTAAAAAGGGCATAAGAGATAGGAGTGATGGATAAAATGTCACCTTTACTTCCCGATAGTGGACAAGTACAATGTGTGAAAGTTCCCTGCAGTAGAGGACAGCTATGTAAGAAAATGATGGTCATCTGTCTAAGAAATAGAATGTAGAAGAAAGAAACCAGCTGTTATTTCAAGAAGGCAATTTAAACCAACAATATAAGCTACGAGGAGCACGTGATGGCCAAAACTGCCAATTTCTTTAGCTAATTAACACTTCACATGAAATGGAACACAAAAAAAGATTTTAAGCATCAAAGCAATAATTGTACTGTATATGTGTGCTTACAGACATAATCCAAGGTTTTTTAGAAAGTTTGTGACCATGCCTATAATTTTTGAAAAACAGAAAAAAAAACACATTTGAAGGAATTCGTTACCATGGAACTCACGTAGGTCAATAATTTCCTCAATTACACAACTTGAAGCCTTGGTTGTTTGTTATGCTTCTAATTAATTGAAACCCAAAAGCAGAAAGTGAAATAACCTAAAAATCATACTTGCATAAAATAAAATGAAGTGAAATGAAATGAAAGCTATTAATTCAATGTGAAATACACATTTATCAGCAGGTTAGAACCAATCCAATCTCTTAAATATTGCCAGTTATTCCACTTCGTAAACCATGGTCGTATGAGGCCACATAGTCCGAAATGCAAGTATTTAGATCCAAACCAAGATATCGGAATGATAAAAAATGAAAAGATTCAAGGACTCACTCTTCAAGCAACCAATAACTGCGTCTTTGAAAATTTTCATTATCTTCTCCATGTGCATAATAGCAATGCAGCACATCAATGCTTCCAGACTGAAAGAACGCACTTTTTTTTCAGTTACTATGATTTGAAAAAACACATAAATCTTAAATATAAACACTGCCTCAGCAGCGGAGTAAAATACAATAGCTAGAAGACAATAGCTAGAAGACAAAGACATTGGCTCAAAGATGCTTGATTCCAATACCCTAATATGCTTACACTTTTTTTGGGTTACTATGATTTGAATAAACACATGAATCTTAAATATAAACAATTCCTCTGCAGTGGAGTAAACTACATCAGCTAGAAGACAAAGGCATTGACTCAAAGATGCCTGATTCAAGTACCCCAGTATGCTTACCTTGAGCCTCTCATGAGCTTCTTTCACAGTTTTCCCATCCTTTTTCTTCCTCCAGTTATGGCCATCTTTTCTGAAGTATCTGAGCACTTTGCGATCAAAGAGGAACAGTGAACCACCTGAAATTGGAGCCAAGATATGTTTAAGATTGTACCTTAACAATAGGAACATAATCAAATGGAGGCCCATGCATCCATAGTGGAGAAGATAACGCTCTTGATGTACACAAACACTAATAAGACAGAAGCACTCACGCTACACATTATATAGCTATCTATGAGCTTCTCCTAACCTAAAATGCAACTTTTGGCCCTTTAGTAATCAGAAAAGAAATGAGGAGTCCTAATGCAGGAGCCTTTCCCTAGATAGAAGAAAACACTGAAACTTGGAATTCAAACAATACAATTGTATTTGATAAGTGACTGGAGGTGAAAAAAATAATATTTTATTGGATAGTGAGCTTAAACAAGCAGTTCTGTCATTTGCTTTAAAGTTTAATAAAATGACAAAACAAAACAAAAATCAAGACCAAATCATTGTGTTAGAATAAATGTGATTGCAATTTTATGCTTCAGCTGCTGTAAACTTGTGAGAATGATGTCCAATTTGAAACCTGACAGAAGGGTTCAAACAAAAAAGAAAAAACAGGTGAACACTTGATTAATGATCTGAAATCATTGCAATCTTAAGAACATAAAACTATGCAGATTCTATGGTCTTTCACCCACACTTACACCATTTTTCTCGGGCTTTATCCACAAGAGATAAGTTTGCAATATTGCAAAACATAATTCTTGACTCAAAAAGCAGTTAGGAGTTTAAGGGAATCTTGCCACATGGATCAGATGCAAAACAAATTTCATAGTAGATTCTCACGAAAGAGAAGAAAATAACTAGAATGAACTAGATAGAAACAAAAAGATCTCTTATTATCCACTTGGAAGTTTATGAAAGGCAACTGCAGGGAAAGGTTCATTGAACAATTAGTCAACAAAAGCAATGCTGAAAAAATCTTACTTGGAGGCATATGTGCAGGTTCTGGGGCAATACAAAATTTCTGATAATTGCTTAGAATTTCACAAATTTCAGCAGGTCGTAGCCACCGATGCTGCGCTTCTACCAGTATTTGCTGAATATCTGCATTCCAGCAGATGACAATTTTTTTTTAAAAAAGCACATCATCGATAACTTCACAACATTACATGTAAAACAAAGACAAGAGGAGAATATTAAGCATGATAGTTAATGCCACCATTGCAAAACCACCTTCAAGACTGCATAAGAGAAGAAATTAGGGACTGATACAGCATGGAAATCTATCCCCTTAACAATAAAACATAAATCTTAATTCAGCGTATCGTTGTTTTGAAATCCAGATATCAATTAATGATAAAATCTGGAGCAAAAATTCTCCTCGAAAGCTCAGACCCTCCCGAAAAGAACACCAAAATTATCATTAGATTTCTTTGCTGAACTGTTGCACTGGCAAATAAGTGGTAATGCTTAAGAAGCTATCCCTTTGTTCTACAAGTAAAAACCCACCCATAAAAACCCCAACTTTAAGACCCAGACCAGAACCTCAGTCTTTCTAACATCTTCCTCTGCTAAAATATATACAAGCCAGCCATCAAAAACAAAAAAGAAAACCTACAACAGTACAAATTCCAAAAATCACAATTCTATAATACACTGTACACACGAATAGTCCAAAAACAAAGAGGAAAAAAAAAGATAAATAAAAAATAGTTGAAACTCTCTTACCTAGCTGGTTACCAAGAGGATAACGTTTAGTGTCAGCCATGATTGATCAACTCCTCCTCCTTTTTAGTCTCTCTATGCCTCTGTATATGTGATGTCAAATCTTGAAAAAAAGGACATAAATTACCGTGCAAAATATATAAGTATGAAGTGTAAATACGTAGCTCTGTGTTTTGATCTCACACAGCGAAGAAATCTAAAGGAAAGGATTTGGAGGGATTAAGACAAGAAAATCAAACTGAAAGGGGAGTACAGAAAAGGGGGGAGGGGAGAAGGTATTTTGGGTAGCAGCAGCCAAAATGGACTTTGGACAAGAGGAGGAGGAGGAGGAGGAGAGTACTGAGTGAAGGTCGAGTCAACCTACTGAGTGAAGGTGCTTTTTTTTTATCTTGATAATTAAGAAATGTATGGGAGTGTGGTTAACTTGTTTTTTAATTGTGTGCTTATTTATAAAATAAATATTAAAAATAATTTTGTTTAGAATTTTGGTATATTAATATTAAAAAAAGAATTTTGTATCTCAATATTAAATATGCACAAAATAACACCTATCACCACATTTCCACTATCTTTTCACTCTTCTTTTCAATAAATTAATAAATTTACCCATAAAAATATTTGAATCATATTTTTATTTGATATAACGAAAGTTAAAATTTTGCTTTATATATATATAAAAAAAAATTAATACCATTTTATTCGAAGATGGATAAAAGAACTATTTAAAATTGTGTTCTATATACGACTCCTCTCTAAATTTTGAAAAACAAATTGCTTAAAATTAATATTTTTACTGTTTATTAAACATATGTTAATATCAAATTCTTTAAGAATAAAAATATTTTTAAAAATAATTATTATATTTTTAAACATATATAAAAATGCATCATCAATCACGACCACCCATAAATGTTCATAACAACAATAATGGTGAGCATCGAGTACATTAATGAGAAACATATATATATATATATATATATATATTTATATATAGCTCCATCCCTTAAGAAATGGAAAAGAAAAGGTCAAATAGTTGAAACGTGTGGTGGAGATTGTGCTCTAAAATATCAACATAATCAATCATTCTTATTTTTGATAAAATGTTTCCGGGTACTTATGAGTGTGGTTATATTAATGGGGAGCATAGATAAAATCCTTTCTAGCATGAGAGTCTATTTGAAATTACCATCAATGTTTTTTTCAAAAATGTATTTGAAAATATATTAAAATAATATTTTTTAAAAATTTTAAAATTTCATTTTATATGGTCATATTAAAACGATATAAAAATACAAAAAACAATTTAATTTGAAGATAAAAAAATATATTTTAAAATAATATTTTTAAAATATTGTTTTATATTATCATATTAAAAAGATTTAAAAATACAGTAACCGATTTAATTTGAAGATAAAAAAAAATAGATATTTTTTCAAAAATACAGCTAGACCGCGATTTCAAACGAAGGATAATAATTATAATAGTTAGACCGCTAGAAAAAGAAAATTATTAAAAACAAATCGAATAAAAAAAATATAAATTCCCGTATTTCTAGTCATAACAAAATAAAAATAAAGTTAGAGGGACCAAGATTTCTATTTTACCATAAAAGAAGTTTTTTTTCAACTATTTTGAGTCGCAGCTGTTTCCCAATTGCCTGCCTACAATACTCCCTGGTTTTAATGTATATAAATTAACAATAATTATTATTTAAACTACAAAATATACTTCATTTCAAAAGGTTGACTTGTCGGGGATGAATTCTCCGGCCTCCTCTTGATATTATATTTTTATTAATCATTATCAATATTCTCCTTGACTTAATCAAATTAATTATTTTTTTCAATCCCTTCACTTTTGAGATACAAACAAATAAAATCCTCTTAGATTAATTTAAAGAGATCAAATTTCCATTTTAATTAAAAAAGGCTAAAATACTATCACATCTATCATTTATGTTTTACTATGTGATTAAAGATTAAAAAAAAAATTAAATATATTAAAAAAAGGAAATGAAATAATTAAAAAAATAGAAACAGCAGGAAAAATTAAAAATTAAAAAGCTAATAGACATCATCTTTAAAAAAAATATTATATACTATTACAAGTGTTTAGTCATCAAGTAACAAGCCAACAATTTATTCAGTAAAATCAATTATTGTTGACACTGAAAATTGTGATGTAGCGCTTGGCTCATCAAATTAAAAGATTCATTTTCTTTCTTTCTTTATGTTGATGAGCTTTGTCTTGTAAACTCTCTTTGCACATAATTTATTATCTTTATATATATTCTACCATTTTTTAATATTTTTCAATTTGTATTTTTAAGATATAAATGGTCATCTAGAAAGATTATAATTCCATTGCATCACATTCAAAAGTTTAGGGCCCAAAAACTTTTTGGTTAAAAATCTCGATAGTGTTTGACATTATCTTCTAACAGTAGAATTGACAGCAATTGAAGCGTCGAATGGTATCTTGCCATGTCTTGTTTGAGCAGTAGAACTGACAGTCTCAAAAATGTTTTGAGATTAGATGAATTATTTTTATTGGAAAAGTCAACTGAAATGCATTCAACTCTCTGCTTTTCAATAGAGGGTTTCAGCTTTCAATTCTGGTGATTGCAACTGACAATCCATGAAAAGTCAGCTCTCCCATTTTCTTTTTAAACAAAACTCGGATTTTCTCCTTGTAAAAATGCCAGGGAATGGCTGGAGACCAATGGAGGGTTATTTTCCCTCAGTTCTGTTGGGGGAAAAAACAGTACAGTGTATATTAGAATCGTCTCCCAGAAAACACCATCTTCTCAGATGAACTTCTGAAACATCAGCCACCTCCATGGCTGAGTCTATGTTGACTCGACTTTGAGCACTATCTTCATGAACTCGTATACAAAGTAGCTTATTGCAGCTGATGGTAAAACCTGCAGGTTCAGGAAAAACATGGGGTGGAAAGGGTTCAGAACAAATAGATTTCGATATGAATTATGGAGAGATCCAACGAGCCAGGAATGTGATAAAGATGGGAACAAGTAGCAGGTCACAGATTCATTTAATATGAGAATATTTCATCAACGTTTCAAAATTAAGCTAATTAAGTGAGATTTATTTCAACTTTTTAATATTGGAACCAGCTAGTTCCGGCAACTAAAGGTGCCAAGTCCAAAACAAAATATCTTGGCACAACGCAGTTACGTGTCCTAGATTCTGATTTATCATTGTTTAAAAACTGTTTTGTTCATGGACATTTACGAGTTCGAAACAGACCAGAACCTCTGAATAGTAGCCGGAAAGGTGGGGCTAAAAAGCAGTTGACAGTAAGCAATATACACTTCTCCTCCTAAGAAGACGACATGAAAATGATCTATGATTGGACAAATCAGAGGTTCCTAAGGTACATGATTGTGAAAGTGGGGTTGTAGTAGAGGGAAAAAACCAAAGGGACTTGCTATTTTCTACCATTATTCAGTAACTTTCCTTTCAATGGCCCTTGAAGATGATTTAATTGTCGAGGTCACGGTAGAAAACATCATGGCTCTTGTATATGACTTGAACAATAAAGGTAAACTATCTGCCTTGACCTACAGGAGCTATATTAAGGTCTAATTCGAGGAGCTATGCAGTACAAAACATGGTGCCTTCACCTAGAGGGGTTATATTAAGGTCTAATTCGATGAGCTATGCAGTACAAAACAAGGTGCCTTCACCTTTATATTAAGGTCTAATTCGATGAGCTATGCAGCACAAAACATGGTGCCTTCACCTAGAGGTGTTATATTAAGGTCCAATTCGATGAGCTATGCAGTACAAAAATGGTGGGGCAGATCCACCACCAGTCAAAACAAAGCAGTTTTCAGGCTTATTAAAAGCTGCAACTGCTTTATGGTTTGAAAACTGCACTCAGTTGTAACATCTAAAGCTAGAAACTTCATTAAATAAAGGAACAGTTCATGTCCACAGAAGTTATGCATCATCATACCTGCAATAAGCTGGGAATTAAACCTGCATAAAGAGCAGGAATGCCTCCTTGCTCAACTATCTTTATGCAAGTTGCCAACGCACTCATCTTTGTTGCTCGGACTTGCATTTGAAGCTGTCTCCGCACAACTTCAAATGGATACGTAGCAGCTTCAGAGCAACAACCAGCAATTGCCCCATAAAGCAATGTTCTCTTGGTACCCAACTCCAGCTGTTCCAATGCATTCAGTTCCTCGCCTTCTTGTTTGATGTTCTGAAGTCTCTTCCTTCCTTCCGGTGAATGAAGATAAGCTGATTTTAGCATATCATAAACACCATAGTAAACAGCACCTGAAGGAGCCATTGCCACTAACGAGGGTAGTAAACCCTTGTAGAGAGAAAAGAAACCTTCTGTCTGGATCATGTGGCGGAAAGTGCCAATTACACCACCCAAAACTTCCCCACCAGGTGCAACCATCTTCGTTCTTATCTGTAAAATTTGATGTTTTTTAGCATCAATTACAAATCATTTACATTAAAAACCCACCATGACATGATAAAGCTGAGAATGTAAAATAATTATGAAGAATGAGAATAAAATGCAGTGCATCCATTAATGTGTTGCTTCTTTTATGTTAACCAACTAAAGGAAAGAAAATCAACCAACATAGGAAGCAGCAGTTGCAGCTCTAAGGATGGAAACTAGAGGTCGTAGACCTACGTATAATTTGTGGCCTTGCAGGTGACTGGATGGATGTCACAACTTCTATAAAATCAATGAGGGAATCAACTTAATGCATGACCACAACAAGTAAACTATGTGAAAAAAATTCAGTAATGGCTAAGGAGGCATTAGCAAACCACATGAATATGCAGCAGATTTTATTGTGACAATATGAGCAGGCTTGGGCAGGACCTGGGTCTGGTAACATGCAACAGATTCAAATCTAAGATCCCCAGGTGCCCTCCTTGAAATTATGCATCAATGTTGATTGTTCCCGGGGGAACTGGACTTAGTAAGATGTGAACATTAGGCTGTTTTAGTTTGGGAATGAAAGGAAAAACTCACCAGATTTCAACCCATTTGGTTACCCAAAGGGAGGAAAAGTTTCACCTTTGGGACGGTTTAAAATTTCACCTCTTATCATAGATAGTATTGTCTTTCCCTGATTATTTTTTTTTATCTGTTCTCTCTCTACAGCTGGCCCAACTAGAGCAGAATGAGAATTAGCTGGGTGGAGTTTTTTTTCTCACCCCCTCATCTGTTGTCCACCTATCTTTTTTTATACAATTTTCTAAATTTATATTTCTCATCAGCATCAATTCTTTTATTTTTCTCTTCTCATCCACTAATAATTGTTTACCATTGCTATATGTACAAAAAGCTCTTTTCTTGAGCTACTAACAGCCCCCCTCTGTGTCACAAACACAACAAAGACACCTGATAACAACTTTTACACCCTAATGAATGGTCCCTGAACATTCTAACTCAAAATTTTCACTTCAAACTTAGGTTCAGAAATCAGTGCGTTAGTCAAGCATGGTACTTCCAGTCCTATGGTGACTGATAAAATAATCGACCACTTCTATTGGTAGTAAAACTAAGATGTAACAAACATAATAATCAACCACAGAACATGAAACGATTCATGTCAAAATAATTGAAGAAGCTCATGGCAGTAAATCATGAAGCGAAAGTTGAAGTCTAAGTTAACTACTTACAGTGTCCATCGGCAAGCAAAGCAAAGTAGCAGTAATTCCGGCAGCAGCGCCAGAAAGGAACCTCTCAAAATTTGTGGTTTCCTCGTTCCCAGACAATTTTAGAAGTTGACTTCTGTAAGTATCATAAGCATAGAAATTGATTGACTTAAATGGAGCAGTGCGAAGAATATTGACAAAGTTTCCCTTCCAAAACCCTTTCAACCCTTGTGTCGCTGCAATCACCTTGATGACCTCAAAAAGATTCTTCTGTTCAGCCACGAACTATATACTCCAGCTTCAGCCTCTCAAGAGGTGCTACAAAAGTCCTGTTTCAGAACAAATGTGATTCAAAAGAAATATTTAATTCATTAATTAGAACAAAAAAGAGCTAATAAATTAATACATATACATGGATCATTACCCAGAGCATGAGATACAGTGCAAGGGACTTGAAAGTTAAATTAATAACCCGTTTGCACACAGCTCAAATCACATAGCTAAAGGCTTTTAAAACATTTAGAGAAACCACAAACAAATCCCATTAAAAAAACTATACGTTCTAAGAAAGTTGAACAATTATCATAGAGAACTCTTAATAAAGATTTGGTGCCAAACTCTTAATAAAAATTCGGAGCCTGAAATGTTCTCAATTTTGATTTCTTTCTGCAATTCAACATTCATGATTCCAAAACAGACAATCATCAGAGAAGTTTATCTAGTATAAAAAAAAACTTAAGTAGTTTTCTGCTTGTACAATTAAGCAGAACACAGACACAAAAAGATATGCATAGATCAAATCAGTGCTCTATTTAAAATCCTTTTAGTGAACAAAAACTCATATCTATATATGAAAAAAAAATATTATCTCTATATGCAGTAAATAAAACCTCTTTATTAAACCGTCTTTAAGGAATATAATTACTATCAATCTAGAAATACTCTTCTACTACCATGTATTTCAATACAAATATTGCTACATTCTTAACTTATTAAAAAAAATTCACAAAACTATGTTAAAAGTAGCAATAATCAATAAAAGCAAGCAAGACAAGACCTTGAAACCATAGCAGCAAACGTGATCTCCTAATAAAGTAGCAGCAACCATTATAAAATAATTAAGATTCAGGGCAAAAACTGCTCCTAGTTTCCATTTCCTATTTTATTTCAGCAATGCATGATTTTGAAATAAACAATCATCAATTTTTCTCTTAGAAAAAACAAAAAGGAATTGAAATAGGTACCTTAAACCATAGACACCCTATTCAGAATTAATCGCTAAGGAGATTTTAACGAAGTCAGTGAACAAAAATCTATGAATTCACAAACCAGAAACCCTCTTTAAGTAACTCTTGCTTACAGAATATAATCCAATCACGAAACAATCTTCATTTCCATTACCGCTAAATTCGATGAAAATATATGATGCTACAATTATAACTAACTTAAAAGATTCATAAATCAAGAAGCAATAAAAAGAAAGAAAAAAGACCTTGAAACCATAGCAGCCAAAACACCAGCCCATAGATGTTTAGTTGTATTCAAAGCTGCCGAAGTACCTGATCTCTTCACTTCAACCTCCTTCTCCTCCACCACCTCGACATTTTTCTCAAACCCATTTTGCCCCAAACTCTCAATTGACTCCCCAACATTCCCTTCATCTCCATCTTCTTCTCTCCCCTTTATTGACAAACTAACAGACAAAAACACCCCACCTTTCCTACCTCGCCGCCGCATATTCTCAAACCTTAACAAGGTTCTTTTCGACAAATAAGAATGATTTTCCTTGTTCCCATTCTTCTTTGAATAAACTATAGAAACAAAGGAAGGAGGACAGACGGTTTTATGATCTAGGAACAGTCCTCCAAGAATGAAGGGTTGGTGATCCGACAGTTCAATTTCTTTGTCTTTGAATAAAGAGGCAAAGAAATGATGATCTTGGCCGTACATTATTATGGGATTTGAAGGAGGAAAGACTGGAGAGAGATTTAGCAAGAAGAAGAAGAAGAATGAAACTAACACCACGAGAAATGGTTTATAAGGATTAAGGAATGAAGAGAAGCTTGAAGAGGAAGAGAGAATAGTATCAGATTTGCTGCTGCTGTTCTTGTTGGATAAGTGAAAGTGACAAGGGGAATAAGTTAGGAGACGATGCTCAGCTGTGTGTGGGCGGGGTTTGGCTTGAACTGCCACAGTTACATAGGTTGCATCGGTTTTGTTTTGTTCCTGTTGGCCAGGTGTGGACTTCTGACGATGATGGGTTTGGTTCCTCTTGTCTTTGGCTTGGGACAAACAAAGTTTGATTTGGAGACAAGGACGTGGTTTTTACGAGGGAATAGAACAGAAAATAGAGTTCTTTGGCAGCAAACATATAATAGAAGTCGAAGAGACCATATTTTTCTTGTCTTTTCAACGAATTTTTGAGGTTTTTTCTACTGGGGAAGTGAATCCTGTTTCTGTAAATTTATTTTCCCACTGTCTTCGATCGATCTGTAAAGTTTACGATAAGTTTTGTTAGGAGAAAATGGAATTCACAGGCAGCAGCAATCGCATAATAGAATATTTCTGGAGCTATTTGGTTTGCTGGAAAGTGAAAGATGAACTCTTTCTTCTATTATTGTAAGAAACAGAATCTCAGATCTCCATTCAGATAAGAACCCAGAGTTATGTTTGATGCGCCGCACCAACTTGTTTCGCGACGAATTCTAAACCTAAACACGATACCACAGCTGCGAAAAATCAAATTCCATTTCAAGTTTTGTAGTTGGTTGCTTTATAATATTTTTTACTTATAAATATATTATAATAATATATTTTTTATTTTAAAGATATGTTTAACATCATCGTATAAAAAAATATTTTTAAAATTATTGTTTAATAAATTTCAAGGTATAGCAAGTGGAGATGATGATGATTATAGCCAAATCAATTTATCAATATACTTGGGAGTTGATTGACCCTGGTCAAATCTTGATTTAATTTTTTATTTTTTAAAAAATAAGATTGATGTTGATTTAACATTGTTCTTACAAGATAAAATAGTGAAAAAAATATTTTGTATTAATTTTATATAAAAGCCTAACTATCTTATCTAAATAGCATCTCTAACCCTCTAGTCATTCGAGGAGTCAAAGTTATTTTTAGCTATTTTAATCAAAGTTGTCAATACCGTTCGGTTGTCGTTCCGGTTTTTCGATTGGAACGGAACGTTTCGGTTTTGGATCGTTCCGGCATGCCGTTTCAGTGTCGTACTGTTCATATATAATTAATTATATATATATATATATATATATGAAAAAATAAAATATTAATTTAACAAGCATAATTAAAATTCAAGAAAAATTAACTTTAAATTATATAATACAAACACAAAGTCAAACAAACATAAATAAATATAATTTTTATTTTTTATAACAAGTACAAAATGATAACTCTAAACTTATGTATGATAATTTATATTGTTTTACCCACATAAAAAGACGTGGGTTGTTTTTATTAAACATATTAATTTCTAATTTAACTCATATTATTTTTATATAAAAAATTACACTTGAACGAGACTCGTAATCTCGAACAAAGTTTGAAGGACTGGTTTTGTAAACGAGTGAGTGTATGGTGATCCAAGCCACGACCTCACTATTTTTATCTCCTGTTGCTTGGCAATTGCCATGTGTCCCTCTCACCAACCCACCTGCTCGCACGCTGGGAGGGAATGGGATGAAACAAAAACCGGACTGCGGTGGCCTAAACCCTAAACAGGTGCGACTATCATTTAGCGGTTCTGGGAGGCTGTCTCTCCGTCGCCATTTACTGCAATTACAGAAGACTGGAGATCTGGGTCATGAAGGAATACAAAATAAGGATTGTTCGAGCTCTGCGCGTCTTGAAAAATGGTGAAATTCTGCTGGAGTACAAGAACAGAGTTTGTCCTGTGAATCTCTTCGTCTACTTCCCTATTTTCATTTGGTTTTTGACTTTTTTTTTTTATGAACCCAGAATGGAACCGAATCGTTCCGGCCGGAATTTGACCGGAATCAAAACCGGGACAAAAACGACGCTGTTTTATCCCGGTTCTATGAACGGAATGGATTTAACAACTATGATTGTAATCACTTTTTGCTTTTCCTACTCAATAGTTCTATCAATAACTAAAATGACTCTTTGTTCTTTGAAATGTCATTTTTATATGTTCTTGTAGAAAAGCTAAATATTTTAAAAAATATATAATATTGTTTAAGACTAAGAGAAATAGTTGATAAACAAACATATGATTTGTGACAATAATAATTATTTGATTTGCTCAATTATATATAAAACATTATTTGATTTGCTAAATAGTATTTGTTTTTACATGTAATCTTATATAAACTAGAATATTATATTTTATTTATTTATTAAGATAATTTATTTATTTATATTTAAGAATTCATGAGATTTTTCAACAAGATATATATATATATATATATATATATATATATATATATATATATATATATATATATATATATATATATATTTAAAAACTATAATTTAAAATTATATAAAATTATCACATAGCATTTTAAATAATATAAAAAAGCAATGAAAAAATTATAGTATTATTTGTTCTGTAAAATTTATTTTATATTATTGGTTGTTATATATTAAAATATATTTGGTTATTCTAAATGATTTTTACCATTGGAATACATATATACAAAAAAAAATTATATTTGCACTATTCAACAAGCTATTTTATCAATATAGTTTCTCAAAATAGTATTTTGCATTGGAGTTGCTCTAACTTGTGATCTAGGTCATATATCTAACCAAGTTTAAAAACCTTAATTTCTAAAATTTATTTTTTTATTTAATCATGTAATAATAAAAATAGATATTTGCATGAAAAATGATGATTAAAATTATGCACAAGAAATATATTTTTTTCCATTCCAATTATCTTTTTATAATTCATGTTTTATTTTGAAAACAAAATGTTTTTTTATTTGGAACATAGTTCATTGAGTAAAAAATAACAACAATTAAAAAAAATCTAAGAAAAATATAATAATTTGAAATAAGAAGGAAAAGACATATAATCTTAATAAAGAAACATAATTTTCTTATTCATTCATTTCTTATTTTTTTATACATTTTTTTCTTAAAGAAATAAATTAACATAATTGTGAAAGAAAATTTCAATTAAAAAATCATAAATGAATCATCTCTCCACAGCTATATAAAAAATATAAGTTGAGAAAAGTATGTAAAAATATTTACAATTAAAAATTAAGAAAAAAAATTCTATTCTTATTCAATATTAGTGAGCAAATTATTCCAAGAATTATAGATATTAGGCCAATACATAATGATGTATAAAATATCAATAACATCATCATAAAAAAAAAACTTTAATCTTCTTAAAACAATAACATAATTTTTATGTACAGCCATTGTTTTTAAATAAAAAGTAGCCAAAATGAAAATAAACTTTTATTAAAAAATGAAACCATTAATTTTGGAAAATATTTATCCTCAATCTAAACTTTATTTTTTTATTAATGCATTTATTCAATTATTTTAATAAAAACATGTTTCTTAATAATAAGTATTGCAGTTTTTTTTAAAAACAAATACTAATTGAAATAATATCTCAAATCTTATATGTGATTGAAGGGAAAAATTAATTAAAGTGATAAAATTATATAAAAAAAAATTAATATTTAGTTTTTATTAAATATTTATGAGCTATTTGTTTTTGCATATTAGGACTATAATAATTAAAAACAGTATTAACATTTTCATAAATATATAATATTATTTAAAAACTATGATACAATTGAATAATAATTTAAACATAAAGTTTATTATTTTATATTTATATTACATTTCGGTAAAAACTTTTTTAAAAAAAAAATAACAACCATAAAAGCAAGACTAGGGAATTGGATAGAAGAGAACAGGTATAGCTGGGCCAACCATGGACCCGTAAAGCCGAGCCTCTACGCCTAAGATTTTATATTTTTTATTCATGTTTTAGGACATGATGACCATTGTTGTTAAAATCGTGAGTTGACTCACAAAATTATTTGATTTTGCGAGTCAACTCATCAAATTTTGTTAATTCGGATAGAAAAATCAATTTTGATCAAACTCGGTTAAACTCGATCAAAATTGGTCAAACTCGTAAAATCATACCAGATCGGTTTGATTTTACGATTTTACCAAATTTTCCGCCGCCCAAAATTTTAAAGCAGCCCCATGCAGCCCTGGCCCCCCTCTAATATTTTTAAATAATTTTAATATGTGATATAAAAATTAAAATTTTAAAAAATAAATTATTTAAATACATTTTCATATAAAAAGTATTTTAAAAAACATGGGAACTCTCGGTGGTTGCACAACTTGGTTATGGAATAAGGTATATGTGCCCCTTTTGACATCATCATGGCCTGGAAACAAGTTTTAAAAACTTGTTTGAACCATCCAAAACTCAGGAAAACAAAGAAAATAAACAATGCATCAACTTTACACACATAACTTAAAATGTACATTTTTTTTACTTTAATAATGTTACATCAAACTAAATATGTTTTCAATTAAACCACATATGAATATAGTTTGCTAAAAACCAACAACATATCTACAAAAAAAAAACATTCGATAGTCATCATTTTAGGAGGTATTTGGCACTGCGTTTCAAAAATATTTTTGAAAAAAAATGAATTTATTTTTATTTTTTACTTTAAATTAATTTTTTAGTGTTTTTAAATGATTTTGATATGCTAATATCAAAAATATTTTTTAAAAAATAAAAAATATCATTTTGATACATTTCTAAACGAAAAATATTTCAAAAACAACCTCGACCACAATCCCAAACAAACACTTAATAAGTCATATGCAATCAAATTCAAATCCAAATGATTAAACTAAACTTTAAAATATCATTGATAATATCTAAACAACCACCTAACATGATATATAACAATTATAATAACATCATACATGCATTCAAAATATGTAAACCTCTACATAAAAGTAGGACCAAATGTAATATATATTTTAGAATTCTTAGTTTTTTAAAGAATTAAGTGGTGACTCCATGTTTCATATTTCCCTTTAATCTTGGAGTTCCGATTTTCATGTTAGGTACTACATTAACAAATCATTATGTTTCAATAAAATTTAAATTAACAATCCTCTCACCGAAAAAAAAATTAACTCTCATAGAATTAATTAAATATTTTAAAATAATTTCTTAATCAATATCAAATATCTTAATTTATATTTATTTTACTCGATTTTTAGTTATCATTAACAAAAAAAAATCTTAACATTTATTAATAGATTTACTCCTTGATTTGTTAAGGCGCATCACATTCCGAGTTCACAACAGAAGTTTTCCTCGCCGGTAGAAAAGATGCTTACAGCTGCATGTTAATTTTTTTTCCGACGAGCAAATTAGCTTAGTCGTGTCTATTCAGGGGAAATTCTCGGTGAAAATATCATCTTGATAACAATAATCTAAAATCGTCCCTGAAAGAAAGCACAAGATGCAGATAGACCCATTGCAAAATCCAAGCAAGCAAACTTCTAGAAGATCAGGGCCACACCATCCCAATATCTTGTGACCATACCAGGCTTTAAAGCCCAACCCAGCATCTCGAGTTGTTTATCATCAACCCTTACCATTCAAAACCCTAATTACAGGCCAGCAAGGAAAAACTCTTCATTGGATGTGCTCTCATGGCAGCAATATGGTGACAAGGGCCGCACAGTTGGTCAAATCCCAGAAAACAAACAAAGTTTGTCACAAGCCAAAGGTAGGTCACAGCTCCTGATCTGTCCTCATCTGGACTCGTAATAGTTAAACATCCCGTGAGTCTTGAATTGAAATTCTTCCTCGGAATCATCTTCGTCAGTCCTCAGCTCGTCAGAGTCAGACTCATCTTCCTCAATCCTCACCTCAGCAACGCAGTCTCAGACTCCTCAGTCCTCACTCCTCAGGTCAGTACCTTTTCTTCTGATTTTCTATTTACTTTCTGTTCATTCAAACACCCCGTTAATTTATAAACTCTCTTCCAAATCGATTGATTTGCAACCATTTTGCTGAAGTTAGCTCTGTTTAAAACTGAGATTTTGGCTACTGTGGTAGTGCACACTGCCTTCAAAAATCACTTGTGAATCACGTAAGCAACAACGCGAATCGAATAATCATTTTATTTGTGTTTCAATGATTAAAAAAATGATAAAGAGGTGGACAGAATTACTCTGATAACTGCAGGACAGGGGGTGGATACTGTGTAGTGCGTAGAGAGGGCATGATACAAATACAGATGCATTTAGTTTTATGTTTTGGAATTTTGCCAGATCTTGACAGTTTTGCAGATTGAAAAACAAAGTAGAGAAAACTGTACGTTATGTTCTGTGTTTTTGTCGGGTTTCTTTAATTTGTCACATGGGTGCGAAAGAAATTGGATTGTATGTGAAAAAGTCTTCCTGCAAGATTTCAAAACCTGCTTATGATCCAAGTGACTGGATACAAAAACCAAACCATTCATCAATATTTTTTATAAGAAAAACTACTTAACTTCAGATTCAGCTTTTTGGAACAAGAATCCCGAAATAAAACATTAAAAGTTCAATAAAAACTAGAAAGTGAACATGAACAAAATTAAATATATATATTTTTTTGCTTAAAAAGACCTTTATATAAGTGATGACATTGCACGTTGTTGTGATCAATTGTTGAGAGATTGGGGAAGAATTAGGAGCAAGAATAAGTAATGGATTCTTTTCATTTTGTCATAAAGTCAAAGAACCCAGTCCAAAGGTAACTAATATATATATATATATATATATATATATATATATATATATATATATATATATATAGTCCAAAAAAGATACCAGTAATGCTAAAAGGGGTATCCCAAATAGGTGACCAATCAAGTGTAGACAAGATCCATTGATGTTTCACTAAAAATATAAAAATTCTATTATAGGCTAAACTAGTGCTTAAACTCAACAATCTCCATGTTTATAACTAACAAATCAAAATAGAATAGAATTGAACCTAGCCATGAACTCGATCGTGTGTTGTGTTGCCGCATATGAGGTGATTTTCGAAACTTATGTTTATTTAATTATTCGATAATGAAATTATTTTTAAGAATTAAAATGATTGATCTTATTGATCATTGTGAACTTATGAATTGTATATTGTCAGCTTCTTTGAACATAATTTATTGTATTGATTGTGTAAGTATTTTATATGCTTTTCTTAATATTTATTTCCCTATATTTTTAGGTTTTGTTATCAGAAAACTACACTTTCATGTTATGGATAGTAAAATAATTAATGCAGTATGCATGGGAGCAGCTGTAACTGTGATAGCTGCAGGGGTAATTATTATTGAAGAAGAAAGAAATGGAATTTATATACCAAGAGAACCACGTATAAATGCAATTGCTCAACAGATTGAAGAGGTAGCATTTGCAATTCAAAGTCTCAGCAAAAATCAACTTGATGTTAATGCGTTGTATGCGGAAGTGATGAAAGTTGAAGGCTTTGATGAGATAACTCTTGCGGATGCATTTGATCATTTGGTCCAAAATGAAATGTTGGCAAAAGCATTTATGGTAAAAAATGCTAATTTGAGGAAATTTTGGGTTCAAAACTTTGTGACCCAACACTACTACAGGCCTGCTTGCTAAGATGGTTTGAATATGTTCAAAATTTGGGTTCAGACTATGTTTGTTATTTGACAAGTATGTTTACTTGTTCAATTCGGTCTAGCATATTTATGTTTGTAATTTAAACTAATATGTATGTATATGACATCGAAACGTAATATTTATGCATGACTATGTTTGATGTTAGGTATAAATATTTATTTCTTGATGTTTATTTGATAGATATTAAAGGGATAATTGTCTTTACCCATAAAAAAAAAATATTTATCCAAAATACCCATCAAAATATTTTTGTATCTATTTATCTTTTAAAAAATACTTCATACCAAAAAAAAAACCTAAATATATAACTCTTAACATAAACTAATTTGACTTTTTTCATATGAAAAAAAAAACTTATTTTAAGCTTTTAAAATTGAAAAAAATATATATTAATAAGTATTACTTAAAAAATATTTTACAAGCTTATTTCTCTATAATATGATATGACATATATTGTTATATTTTATAAAATAAGCTATGTATGAATATAGGATATAATAAAAAAATTCATCATTATACTTTTTAGATTTTATTTTTTTATTTTAAGTGATTAAATATTTTATATATATTAGATAAACTTGAAAAAAAAATTAATTTATTAATAAATTATTTTCCAGTTCATTTTTCATAACACAAACAAACACTGGAAAGTGTTTTCCAGTTCATTTTCCATAACACTGTCAAACATCGGAATTCACTTTCCAGGAATTCACTTTCCTCGGAATTCACTTCCCAAAAGAAAACCATTTTCCTGCAAACAAACGGAGCCTAAATTAATAAATTTAAAATGAATGGATATCTAAATATCTTTGGGCAAGATTTATATTTTAGATAATTGATTAATCTTTTTGTTTAAATAATTTGGTTCATTCCCTCTGGCCAGAGGTAATCGATGACTGATGACTTGTGCATAATACTTGTAAAAGGTTCCTGATCGTGAATTCCTTGATGTTTCAGTAAGTATCTTTTTTAGAGAGGGATTGAAAATAAATATGCAATGGAGAATCAAGTTTTTGAACCTTTTTATTTAAAGATTGTTGATGTATTTATAGCTCAATCATTATTTTATGGAGATGAGGTGTTAAAGTATACATAAAATATGTATAACTTATCAGAGTAATTAGAGAGCCTAATATTTTTTGAAGCTAAAAGAGAATAGGGTCAACGGTTGACTAAGTATCAGATTTGCTGCTGCTGTTCTTGTTGGATAAGTGAAAGTGACAAGGGGAATAAGTTAGGAGGAGACGATGCTCAGCTGTGTGTGGGCGGGGTTTGGCTTGAACTGCCACAGTTACATAGGTTGCATCGGTTTTGTTTTGTTCCTGTTGGCCAGGTGTGGACTTCTAATGATGACGGGTTTGGTTCCTCTTGTCTTTGGCTTGGGACAAACAAAGGTTGATTTGGAGACAAGAACGTGGTTTTTACGAGGGAATAGAACAGAAAGTAGAGTTCTTTGGCAGCAATCATATAATAGAAGTCGAAGAGACCATATTTTTCTTGTCTTTTCAACGAATTTTGAGGTTTTTTCTACTGGGAAGTGAATCCTGATTCTGTAAATTTATTTTCCCACCCTGTCTTCGATCGATCTGTAAAGTTTACGATAAGTTTTGTTAGGAGAAAATGGAATTCACAGGCAGCAGCAATCGCATAATAGAATATTTCTGGAGCTATTTGGTTTGCTGGAAAGTGAAAGATGAACTCTTTCTTCTATTATTGTAAGAAACAGAATCTCAGATCTCCATTCAGATAAGAACCCAGAGTTATGTTTGATGCGCCGCACCAACTTGTTTCGCGACGAATTCTAAACCTAAACACGATACCACAGCTGCGAAAAATCAAATTCTGTTTCAAAGTTTTGTAGTTCGTTGCTTTATAATATTTTTTACTTATAAATATATTATAATAATATATTTTTTATTTTAAAGATATGTTTAACATCATCATATAAAAAATTATATTTTAAAATCATTGTTTGATAAATTTTAAGGTATAGCAAGCATAGTTGTTAATTCCGTTTCGTTCCGGCCGGAACGTACTGTCCCGTTCAAAAAACCGAGACAAAACAACGTCATTTTCGTCTCGGTTTTAATTTCGGTCCGTTTCGAAAATTCCGGTCAAATTCCGGCCAGAACACCTCGGAATCATTCCGAGCATTCCGTTTCGGCCAAAAAATTCTTCTCAAGAATTTTAATTATTTTTATTAAATTAATATTTTAATTTTTTTATTTATACATAAAATTCACTGAGCCTAAGAACAGACACAGTGAGCATGTATATTGACTTCCTAATTTATATTTATAGAGAAAACCCTTTGCCTGAAATCCTATTTAGCCGATGTGGGATAGATTTGAAAATTTTAAGCAACAGACTCTAAAGCTATCCCACAATCTAGCGATGTGGGATAGAATTGATCTGTCCAGCTGGACAAATCAAATAATCAATTGTAACTTTAACGTTACAACTTGTAACTGTAAGCTTTTATATATATATATAAAAAAAAATTATTGCGTCAACTTTGATTTTATAAAAAATAAAAATTATATTTTGTTTTTTTGTTTTTTTATTTTCACACACACACACACACACACACACACACACACACACACACACACACACACATATATATATATATATATATATAACCCCGAAACAGCACACCGGAACGCTCTGAAACCAGAATGTTCTGTGCCAATAGAAAAACCAAAACAACGACCGGAACGGTATTGACAAATATGATAGCAAGTGGAAATGAGATGATATAGCCAAATCAATTTATCAATATACTTGTGAGTTGATTGACCTGGTCAAATCTTGATTTAATTTTTTATTTTTAAAAAAATAAGATTGATGTTGATTTAACATTGTTCTTACAAGATAAAATAGTGAAAAAAATATTTTGTATTGATTTTATATCGAAACCTGAATAACTTATCTAAAAGCATCTCTAACTCTCTAGTTATACTAGGAGTCATAGTTATTTTTAGCTATTGTAATAACCTTTTGCTTTTCTAACTCAATAGCTTTATCAATAGCTAAAATGGCTTTTTGTTCTTTGAAATGTCATTTTTATATGTTCTTATAGAAAAGCTAAATATTTTAAAAAATATATAATATTGTTTGAGATTAGGAGAAATAGTTGATAAACAAACATATGATTTTTGACAATAATAATTATTTGATTTGCTCAATTATATATAAAACATTATTTGATTTGCTAAATAGTATTTGTTTTTACATGTAATCTTATATAAACTAGAATATTATATTTTATTTATTTATTAAGATAATTTATTTATTTATTTATATTTAAGAATTCATGAGATTTTTCAACAAGATATATATTTTTTTTAAAACTGTAATTTAAACTTATATAATATTATCACGTAGCATTTTAAATAATATAAAAAAACAATGAAAAAATTATAGTATTATTTGTCCCGTAAAATTTGTTTTATATTATTGGTTGGTATATATTAAAATATATTTGGTTATTCTAAATGGTTTTTACCATTGGAATACATATATACAAAAAAAAACTATATTTACACTATTCAACAAGCTATTTTATTAATTTAGTTTCTCAAAATAGTATTTTGCATTGGAGTTGCTCTAACTTGTGATATAGGTCATATATCTAACCAAGTTTAAAAACCTTAATTTCTAAAATTTATTTTTTATTTAATCATGTAATAATAAAAATAGATATTTGCATGAAAAATGATGACTAAAATATGTACAAGAAATATATTTTTTTCCTTTCAAATTATCTTTTATAATTCAAGTTTTATTTTGAAAACAAAATGTTTTTTTTTATTTGGAACATAGTTCATTGAGTAAAAAATAAAAACAATAACAAAAAATCTAAGAAAATTATAATAATTTGAAATAAGAAGGAAAAGACATATAATTTTAATAAGGAAACATAATTTTCTTATTCATTCATTTCTTAATTTTTTTGTAATACATTTTTTTTCTTAAAGAAACAAATTAACATAATTGTGAAAGAAAATTTCAATTAAAAAATCACAAATGAATCATCTCTCCACAGCTATATAAAAAATATAAGTTGAGAAAAGTATGTAAAATATTTACAATTAAAAATTAAGAAAAAAAAATTATATTCTTATTCAATGTTAGTGAGCAAATTATTCCAAGAATTATAGATATTAGGCTAATACATAATGATGTATAAAATATCAATAACATCATCATAAAAAAAATATCTTTAATCTTCTTAAAAACAATAACATAATTTATATGTACAGCCATTGTTTTTAAATAAAAAGTAGCCAAAATGAAAATAAACTTTTATTAAAAACTGCAACCATTAAATTTGGAGAATATTTCTCTTCAATCGAAACTTTTTTTTTATTAATGCATTTATTCAATTATTTTAATAAAAACATGTTTCTTAATAGTAAGTATTGCAGTTTTAACAAAAACAAATAATTGAAATAATATCTCAAATCTTATATGTGATTGAAGGTAAAAATTAATTAATGTGATAAAATTATATATAAAAAAAATTAATATTTATTTTTTATTAAATACTTATGAGCTATTTGTTTTTGCATATTAGGACTATAATAATTAAAAATCAGTATTAACATTTTCATAAATATATAATATTATTTAACAACTATGATACAATTGAATAATAGTTTAAACATAATGTTTATTATTTTATTTATATTACATTTCGGTAAAAACCTTTTTTTTTTTAAAAAAATAACCATAAGAGCAAGACTAGAGAGTTGGATAGAAGAGAACAAGTATAGCTGGGCCCAACCATGGACCGGTAAAGCCGGGCCTATACGCCTCATATTTTATATTTTTATTCATATTTTAGGATATGATGACTGTTATATTTATTTAAAAAAAAAATCAAATTACGTTTCATTTCTTGATACATATTTAAGTTATAAATATGTGGCGGGGAAGTTGGAAGAAGTTTTTTTTTACTAAAAAAATAAATAATTTTCAACCTATACGAAGTTTGAGTGTTGTTTTTTCGTTTTAAAAATGTTTTTTTAAAACAATATTTTTATTTTATTTTAAAATAATTTTTAAATTATTTTAATATGTGATATAAAAATAAAATTTTAAAAAAATAAATTATTTAAATATATTTTCATATAAAAAGTATTTTAAAAAACATGGGAACTCTCGGTGGTTGCACAACTTGGTTATGGAATAAGGTATATGTGCCCTTTTGACCAGGGTTATTGATCCCGTTCGTTCAGTAGAACGGCCGAACAACTCGTTCCATCTGAAAAAATCCCGGGAACAAAACGGCTGAAGTTTTTGTTCCGATAAAAATTCCGATCGATCCGGCCATTCCAGCCGAATTCCGAAGCATGCTGATTTTATTCAGGGCGTTCGTTCCGGACTAAGAGAGACTCAAGTTACTCGAACTGAAGTGTGTATTTAATGGAGAAAAAGTTGAGATTAAAGTTATGTTTAATCGATGTGGGACAAGGACTAAGGAGAGTAGAGTGGAGAGTGGAGTGGAGAGTGTTTATAAAGGAGATGTGGGGAGATTGAGTGAATTTGTCCCGATGTGGGACTCCCACATCGGACAAATTCAAAGCTCCCAAACATTCGGACAAATTCAAATTGAATTTGTCAGAATCTTCGAACAAATATATATATATATATATATATATATATATATATATATATAAATAATTTTTTTTAATATATATATTAAAAAAATTATAAAAAATATATATTATAAAAAAATAAAATTGTTGTGTTGATTTTATAAAAAAAATAACAATTATATATATATATATATATATCATGGAATCACTCTTGAAAATCGAGTAATTGTTTTGTTTTTTTATTTTTAAATTATTTTTGTAATGTATTTTTTAAATTATTTTTGAATTATATATGAACCTTAACTAATGAATTTTTTATAGTCATAATTATGTTGTATTGTATTTAGAAATATTTTACTTACGATTTTACTGATTTTTTTTATTTATATCATATTGTGTTCGAATTTTACTTATTTTTTTTTCAAAATCTGTTTTTTTTCTTTTTCTTTTTTGAACATGTGATTTTCAGTACTATTCTCTTTGTAATTATCTTACTATGGTATTTACTATTTTTTTTTGGGATGCATAATAAGAAATTATAATATTTTTTTATATTAATGATGTAGAAGATGTTTGATGTATTTTTTCTTTTATTTTAGAACATTTTACTTTCATAATATTTTGGAATTTTAAAGATGTTTCTAATTTTGAGATTATGTTTGTATTGTATAATTTAAAGTTCATTTATCTTGAATTTAAATTATACTTGTGAAATTAATATTTTATTTTTTTCATATATATAATTAAATAAAAATGAACGATACAAAACCGGAGCGGATTCTAACGGTGCATCGAAACCGAACGTTCGTTCCAAACACAAAACCGGAACGGCACCCGGGACGGGATCAATAACCCTGCTTTTGACATCATCATGGCCTGGAAACAAGTTTTAAAAGCTTGTTTGAACCATCCAAAACTCAGGAAAACAAAGAAAATAAACAATGCATCCAATTAAATCAACTTTACACACATAACTTCAAAATGTATATTTTTCTGACTTTAATAATGTTACATCAAACTAAATATGTTTTCAGTAACCACATATGAATATAGTTTGCAAAAAACCAACAACATATCTAGAAAAAACATATGATAGTCATCATTTTAGGGGGTATTTGGCACTGCCTTTCAAAAATATTTTTGAAAAAAAATGAATTTATTTTTAGTGTTTTTAAATCATTTTGATATGTTAATATCAAAAATAATATTTTAGAAATAAAAAAAAATCATTTTGATGCATTTATAAACAAAAAACATTTCAAAAGCAACCTCGACCACAATTCCAAACAAGTACTTAATAAGTCTTATGCAATCAAATTCAAATCCAAATGATTAAACTAAACTTTAAAATATCATTGATAGTATCTAAACAACCAACTAACATGATATATAACAATTATAATAACATCATACATGCATTCAAAACATGTAAACCTCTCCATAAAAGTAGGACCAAATCTAATAAGATTTTGATGAGTAATGAAAGCTCGTGATGAAAAAAGAGAGAATAAACAATGAAAATAAAAATTATTGTGATGTGAAATGAAGAGAATGACCTCTACAAATAAATATAAAGGTATTGTTGATGTTGAATTAAAGATTATGAATCTTAGTTTAAAATTCATAACCTTAGCAAAAACAATAACGAGTTTTGATGGAAAAATAAAATAAAGAAGATTCAAATAAATATATCTTAAGGTTGAGAAAATGATTTTGAGGAATTACTATAGTATTCAGGAATAAAAGTTAAGAAAGTATTGTATGAAAAAGTCTTAGTGTAAGCTACAATTGAGAATTGGTAATAATGTAATGGAGCAATGGCTAGTTAGTAAAGAAAATAATGTTAAAGACAATGAAATAAATGAATTTTTTTTTAAAATGCACTTATTTAAAAAAAAATGCATTTAATACCCCTTAACTTGGATCTCTAAAATTAATATATATTTTAGAATTCTTATTTTTTTAAAAATAATTAGGTGGTGACTCCATGTTTCATATTTCCCTTTAATCTTGGAGTTCCGATTTTCATGTTAGGTACTACATTAACAAATCATTATGTTTCAATAAAATTTAAATTAACAATCCTCTCACCAAAAAAAAAAATTAACTCTCATAGAATTAATTAAATATTTTAAAAGAATTTCTTAATTAATATCAAATATCTTAATTTATATTTATTTTACTCGATTTTTAGTTAGCTTTAATAAAAAAAAAATCTTTATTCCTTGATTTGTTAAGGCGCATCACATTCCGAGTTCACAACAGAAGTTTTCCTCGCCGGTAGAAAATATGCTTACAGCTGCATGTTAATTTTTTTTTCCGACGTCTATTCAGGGGAAATTCTCGGCGAAAATATCATCTTTGATAACAATAATCTAAAATCGTCCCTGAAAGAAAGTACAAGATGCAGATAGACCCATTGCAAAATCCAAGCAAGCAAACTTCTAGAAGATCAGGTCAGGGCCACACCATCCCAATATCTGGTGTCCATACCAGGCTTTAAAGCCCAACCCAGCATCTCGAGTTGTTTATCATCAACCCTGACCATTCAAAACCCTAATTACAGGCCAGCAAGGAAAAGCTCTTCATTGGATGTGCTCTCATGGCAGCAATATGGTGACAAGGGCCGCACAGTTGGTCAAATCCCAGAAAACAAACAAAGTTTGTCACAAGCCAAAGGTAGGTCACAGCTCCTGATCTGTCCTCATCTGGACTCGTAATAGTTAAGCATCCCGTGAGTCTTGAATTGAAATTCGATGGATCTTCCCAAGCTAATTTCTTCTTCTTGTCTGTTGTCAAACTTCTCCTTTTTTTGATTTTTAGCTTCACATGCTCAGATTAGGGAAACAACTCGACAAAATCTCGTATCTATCAGCAACCCCACCCATGATTCACCTTTCCTTCTTACCTTCCCCTCTTCTTTAATCAGCATACCCAGTCTGCATTTTCCTAATCAATCGATTCCTTTTCGTATTTTGTTTTTTTCCCAAACTTAAAATAGATTTTTCGTTTCCTGACAAAGATCCCACATCCCTTACCGTCAGAAAAATAGAGAGTGTCACCCTTCGTTTTAATTGTATGAAATAATTGGCCCTTGGTGTTCACCCACTAGCTTATGCTGAAACAATGCACGGGGTTAATTGTGTCTCATATTAATTGTATTCCCTAACTTTTTAAATGACTAAATTAATAAATTTAAAATGAATGGATATTGATGTTGTCCAAAAAAATCTAAATATCTTTGGGCAACATTTATATCTTAGATAATTGATTAATCTTTTTGTTCAAATAATTTGGTTCTTTCCCTCTAGCCGAGGTAATCGATGACTGATGACTTGTGCATAATACTTGTAAAAGGTTCCTGATCGTGAATTTGAGGATTCCTTGATGTTTAGAAAGAGATTGAAAATAAATATGCAATGAAAAATCAAGATTTTGAACCTTATTATTTGAACGATTGCTGGTGTATTTATAGCTCAATCATTATTTTATGGAGATGAGGTGTTAAAGTATATATAAAATACGTGTATGACGTATTAGAGTAATTATAGAGTCTAAGATTTTTTGAAGCTAAAAAAGAATAGGGCCACGCTTCACTAAGTCTATAAATGACGAGTCTGACAGCTCGTCAAATTCATTTTTGTTTAGGCTTAATGTTTGACAAAGCCTAAAAACTAGGTTGATCTCACAGTTTGCTAAACTCATATATGTTTTAACTTTACAATTGACAAAAACTAGAAAAGGGTGAGTTTAGTAGCTCATCAGACTCATACATGTCTCACTTAGTGTTTAACTAAGCCTAAAGGTGTTGAATTGTTATCTTATCTTTGGTTATTACTTTAAAATAGAGGGTCCATGTAAAATAAATAAATATTGGTCCATTAGTAGGCCCCCCAAATCTATGTATATCATATGCAAATATTTTAAAAGTCTTTGTCAACAATAAATAACGTTTTTTTTTAGTTTATCTATAAGATTTTGCATCTTTCACACATGACTATAAAGATTTTAAGTCCAGGTGATTGCCTTCACTAGAAGGAGGTATCCCTTGAGAAATAAAATGATGACTAGCTTTTAATGCAAAAAAATGAGTGGATGTTTTAGATTTATGAGGACATGAAATGATTTTCATTTGATGGTGAGAATGAAATTTTTATTTTCTTTGAAACCTTAGTCATTCTTACTTGTGGTTTTTCTTTTACTTTCACTCTTTGTGATTTTTGAAAATTTGTTTCTATAATAAGACCCTAAGAGGAGAAAAACCTACTTCAAACATTTCTTTTATTAGAAATTTTCCTTTTCTTTCTTTTAAGCGAAACAAATAGATTATAGACATTAGGTTTATTTATATAAAATGTTCTTGTCCCTTAAAAGAAGTTTAGGTTTCAATCGAGCTTGAAAGAAATAGTGAGGGACAAGGGTTCATCAGACTATATCCTAAAACAAGAGAGGTTGTCACATTGGCATTCTTCTTTATTTAAGATGTGAGAAAACCTTCTCATATAAATTCTTTTATTTCATTTACTAAAGATATCCAAGAGGTAGGGTTTTATAGGAGTTTTTCTTCTGCTCTTGATAGAAACACTTGAGAGAAAATGAGGTTGCCCTAGATTCCTCGGGATGACATTCCCAACAACATAAATGTTGAGGGTGTAAAAATTATAGCTTGCCACCAACCTGGAAAGTACATGGCTTGGATGACTAAACCTGTTGAGCATATCAATAAGTAGACCTTAGTCTTCACCTAGGGTTATTTTAAAATTATCACCCCTATCTATATGTATATAATGAGGGCATTACCTCTCTTTTTATAGGTTTATAAGGGAGGTTGCAATTACTACCGATTGGGTTTAGGCTAATTGTATCATAATATATGAACAATTTTGTCATTCTTTGAAAGTTTTATAGGATCATCGGGTTAGAGCATATAATCAATATGGTGGTTCTTCACCTTTTTTTTAACATAAACAATGGTGTCATAAAGAGCATGTTTGTTGGGAAGCCAATACATGTCAAGAAATAAAGAAAGAGATGGTTAATTATAAGATTTATAGGGACAATCAATCCTAAAGAATAATTGTAACCAATCTGGGGTTATTCCCCACTACTAGAGGATCCCTCATGAGGTAAAAAAAGAAGCCTAATTTGAGTTTAAATAAAAAAGAATTGTGTTATATTAGCCTCAACTTCAATTGAATATAAAATCAATGAGATGTCCAAAAGATATTACCGGACCAACCATTTTACAAAGTATGTTGTTTCCTTACCTTGCTTCTCACCTTTTTTCATTGTTTGCCTTTAACCTTTACTTTGTTTTTATCTTTGCTAGACTGATAGCTGAAATAGAAAGAGAAGTTTCAGCAACACCTATTAAAGAAAGGTTGTCTCATGAGTTTTTTTTTATCTTGCTTCTCACCTTGCTTCTCACCTTTTTTCATTGTTTGCCTTTAACCTTTACTTTGTTTTTATCTTTGCTAGACTGATAGCTGAAATAAAAAGAGAAGTTTCAGCAACACCTATTAAAGAAAGGTTGTCTCATGAGTTTTTTTTTTATCTCATGCAATCGATAAAGGTAAAGATGTAAAGATGATGAAAGAACCCTCCATTATTGTTGGTGAACTTTGTATTTTTAAGGATTTTTTCTTTGAAAAGACAATGATAGGGACCATACCCCTTATATAAGTCAACGGTAGTGATATTTTCCAGTCCAGATAGAAAGTAAACTTGTCTCTCCATAAAATTATGGGTGTTGTCGCCTATTTTTAAAAGAGAAAGTTTGTACCTAGTGGAAGCTCATGTTCTTACCCTATCAAGAGAGGTTCCTATGAATGGGACTGCTTTAGCTTCTTGCTTTGTTAGTTATGAAAGCAATATTTAGTACTTCACCAGGGATAAAACTGAGGAATTAAAGGATTTTTTTTATTAATTTGTTGTATGTCTTTTGATTTCCCAAACTTGACAGATAAAAAGAGGTAACTTATAAAAATTGTTAGTGGCAAATGTTAGGCCTTGAAAAGACTAGCCTTGAGGTGGTGAAAGTGCTAGAGAAAATCTTAGTCTTATGTGATGAAAGTTTTCACTGCTATTTAACTTTGATTGATTATATAGCTTTTAACATAAAGAATTATTATTTTTTGTTTGGTTTTATAATTACCATTTTTAACATTTACCCTTAGCATATTTTCATAATATGAGCCCATACTTGGAAGCACTAAGTGGCTGAAAAAAGGCATGAGATAAAGGTTATGGCCATAAACATGACAAATCAATATCTTAGAATAATGAGATAAAGGTTATGGCCATAAACATGACAAATCAATATCTTAGAATAACAACATGAGATAGAAAATACTATAAAGGTGAAGATAATAAAGCTTAAAATGGCTTATTGCATATTAAAAGACCAAACATAAAGTTTTGTTCTTGAGGTGGGATCCATTGAAAAATCACTATAAGCTGCCAATAATCAAGTGTTCCCCTAAGACAAAAACTTTTTGAAGCGAAGACCTTCTAATCTAGTTTACGAGTAGAGCTTGTTATTGCACAAGTTGAGTTTGTTATTGCCTAAAAAGAAGCGTAATGTTCCTAAGATAACTTTAAAGCTTTAAGAAACTCTTTTAGAGAGTTCCAATAGGTTAGTAAAAGGTCAATAATTTGACCAAGACGTTGGGAAACAAAATATTTCTTACCATCTCTAACTTGTATTTCTTGAATCTTTCAAAAGGAATGCAAATGGATTCCAATGCATCCTTTCATCTCATCCTAATTCATAATTTTATAGAATTATTCCTAGTTAAAGACATTACTGCCTATTTGGATAATACCTTGCTAAGAAGTTTGGGTTAGATTATTAAACCTTTCTTTGTGTTTGTGTGTGTATCTTTTTATAAAAAACATTTATACCCTGGCCATTAAAGGTTAACTATTGTAACATACTTTATTTAATATAAACTTTATTTTATAGAGTTCAATTATCTTAATGTTTGCATGGATCTAGAGCTCTTGTGTAAAACGTTCTATCTAAGTTCAATGCTTATTCTTAGTTGAAAATTTCTAGATCCAACACCTATATTTAGTTGAATATTTTTGGGTTTAAAGACAATACTTAATTTAATATTTCTCATTTTAAGCTTTGAGATTTCTAACCTTAATGTGTATAAAGAGGGTTCTACCTCCTTTCTATAATTGAGAAAAGGTATTTCTTATAGATGTTTTCTTGTTAGTCTAGATATTTGTGTAGTAAATTATTAAAAAGTTTTGTTTATCCCGTCTTTGGAGAGATTAAATGTACTAATGAATAAAGTTTATTCGTGTTGCTATGACGGCGTCCATCCTAAATAATAAAAATTTCATACACAAAAATATATTTAGTCACTAAATTTTATATTAAAAAAACATGATCCCAAGAAAATATAGTCGCTAAAAATCATTAAACCTTAAGAGAAATATACTTTTAAGTTTAAAATTTCTATCACCAGTCAAACCTGTTTGTTCTGTTTTATGCATTTGTTTTAAAAAGTGATTTTCGTTCAAAATTATATTAAAATAATAATTCCAGATGAGATCATCAAAATTCATGAGCAAGATCAAAAGAAATTTGAAAAGAATTGGCCCGATATAAAATGATAAAAAAATGGGTTGACTCATGACCTGATCAACCTGGGACAAACCTAGTCAAGATAGGGTAAAAAATCATAGAATATTTTCCTTTATTTTTTTTATACATATATTTTATAAAAAGTAGAGAAATACTAAATCACCCTAACCCAACTTTATAAAAATGATGAAAATAAATAAAATCTTCATGGATGCAAAACTTTTAGAATATAAGTTTAGGATCGATTTAGTAATTTTATTAATTAAAATAATAAAAATATTTCTCAAAGTATTTAAAAGGAAATAAATTTAAATAATTTTATTGTACGATTTAATTATGAGATTATTATAATAACTCTAATAAGTTAAACAATTATATTTGAACTCTAGTGAAATGAATTTTAAAGATAAATATTGATTATGAAAGGTAGAAAGAATTCATCTGTCATCATTTTTGAAAAATAGCAAAATTTAAGATTCTGCCACGACTCATTCGATTTTGGAGACGTGTAGGATTGGCATTATTGGGGGATCTAACACTCTCATATTCCTAATCTCACCATTAATTTTAGGGCAAAAGATATTCCTAATCTCAACCAGTAATGCAATTCCCAACTAGATCCCCACATTCCTGACTTTTTCCCAATAAATCCCCTCCAATGTTTTATCACTTGTTATGTTTTTTTTTTTAAACCGGTTATCAAGATGTTTGGAGCAAATTCTTGAATTTTTGTATATGTGCTCATAAAAAAATTTCATACACAAAAATATATTTAGTCACTAAATTTTATATTAAAAAACATGATCCCAAGAAAATATAGTCACCGAAAATCATTAAACCTTAAGAGAAACATACTTTTAAGTTTAAAATTTCTACCACCAGTCAAACCTGCTTGTTTTGTTTTATGAAGTTGATTTTTAAAAATGATTTTCGTTAAAATATATATTGAAATAATATTTTTTATTTTTATAAAAATATTTTTGATATCAACACATGAAAATAATCTAAAAACATTATAAAATTAAAAAATAATTTATTTTTTTTCAAAATCAATTTTGAAACACAATTCTTCAAACTTTAGAGATTAAAAAAAAACATTTTAGCTGAAATGTGCAAACACGTCAACTCCTTGTCACCATGAAAACCATGAAAATTCCCAATCATTTCATATCAATGCCAAAAAGAGTTAGGTTCAGACAATCTTGCGCCAAAATATATAAACGCATGCAATCGTTGATTTTCTTGGCACATTTCCCATGATTGGATCCAAGTATTTTGATTTTATTATCAGAATGTATAATATTTCTGTTTAGAATTAATATTATTTGGTAAGTGATGCAGTAAAATGAAATGACTTTTTATTAATATGACTGTTAAAATCAGTTTACGTTTACTTTAATTAATTTTTCAAGTCCAGAAGTTAATAAATATATAAGTCTCCAGTGACTATTATATTAGTAACTACAAGGCTCAAATATGAGACCGCAATGAGAGCAAACCACTTAGTCCTAAGATCATTCCACCAGAAGTTTTCAAAGGGCATGATATGATGACATTGCGATCTGTATAGAACGTTTCGAGTTCGAGTTAAGATGCGTATCTCTCGTAAAAATCTGAGACAACTAGAATTTTACTTGCTCACCTGAGCCTATAAAATACACTTTTTATGAGATGAGATTTCCTCGTAAAAAAATAATAATAACATTGGAACATCTACTAGATGTTTATAATTTACTATATGGTTATAATTTTCTATATTTGAAGAAGGTAATTGGTCCAATGTCGGTGCAGTGCCCCCATGCCAGCAGGAGTGGTGAGGGAGGTAATGGCTAGAAACGGAAGTTGGTCCAAATGCAGCCTGACAACCCAACAATTTTACTCTCCCAAGGTACGTTTGGCATGCCTCTTATGAAAGGTTGCTGTCTTGTTAGATGCTTCCCTCTCTGCTGTTTGCTGGGATAAAAAATGCAACACTAATTTTGATTACCAAATCTCATTCTCGTGAAAGAACAAATAAATTCGCACATTGAAATGAATCAATGTGTTGGTAATTATTATGAATTTAATAGCTCAGTTTTTGTTTTAAATCACATGGTAAAACCTATTTTTAACATTTTTTTTGGATGCGAAAAAATTTCACCTCCTAGAAATTACATTTTATGAGTCTAGGTAAGTGAGTAAAACCTCGACTGTTTTAATTTTTTATTATAAAAAGTACATGTTCTGACTCGAATTTAAAATCTATTTTGCATATCGTAAATTTTCTATCATCACAATACACTATGTGGGATATAATAAATCATTCCATTTAAGAATTCGACTTATTATTTATTTATTCTTAAAGTCCTTCGGGAACTAAAAGTAGCTATTTCGTTGTGAGAATGCTAAGGAATTGTTTTTAGGATTTCACAACAAGAGCATATTATATCGTGGGGAAATAACTGCCTTTTCTTCGAATTAGAAAAAATAACAATCTTGTAAGACGAAAGTAAATAATAGAGAAGAAAATACAATTTTATTAAAAAATAAATAAAAACATATATTTTTTCTAAATATTTAAATTATTTTAATATATTGATACTAAAAATAAATAAATATTATTTTAATATATTTACAAACAAAAATATATGATCGCAACACAAACCATAGAAGAAAATCATCAATCTTGCATAGAGGTTGAACGGCCAGATCAGAATCCCAAGAAAATGGAAAATTAATTGATTTTATAAAACTCGAATACTTAATAATAATAATAAAAAAGTGCTTTTATATAAATAGCACATGGTAATTTGGTATATTAAGAAAAAAAGAAAACAATCATAATAGTAATAAAAAGATTTGGGAGGGGCAATATAGTCATGTAAGAAAAAGAGAAGGGATGCTTGTCTTCCTCGTTAAAGTCGCCATCAATAGACATCAGTACACGGAGTCTTTTATGTCTTCATTTTCATCTACAAAAACCCGTGCCACTTCCTCATAAAGAAAGTAGCCACTCCTTCCTCTCCGATCCTCTTCTCTCCTCTCAATGTAACTAACTCTGTTCTCTACTTCTCGCTCCTTCCTTTCTGTTTAGTTTGCTTATTTATTCACGCACACATGTGAAGTTGCCTTTTCTCTGCTCTTTCTCTCTGCAAACTGCAATGGCTACTGATTCCTTCACTAAGGTCAGAATCTAGATCTCCGCGCTTCTTTTTCTGCTTCAGAAGCTCCATTTTCTCAGTTTTGTTTTTTTTGTTGATAATTTGGCTGCGACGATTTCCATTTTTGCTGCATTTTAGTTTTAGCTGGTTAATCACGCTCTTATTTTTTGCTTTATTTTGATGGTTTCTACTTCTTTTGATTTATCTTTTTTTTTCTCTCTCAGTAACCAAGCAGATCTTCCCTGACGTTAGTTAATTTGTTTGTTTTTTCTTCACATGAAGGTAAGCGAGTACTTTCCGGCTGCGAATTTTGATGGAAGTTGCGATTTGCCTGTTGGAGACTCGTATTTCCAGTCACTAAAGCCGAGTTTTGACGAGGACAACCAGCATTGTTCCGTTGGTAATGGTGTTTTTAGTGAGCTACTAATTGATTAATTGCTTTAAATATACGTAGCAAGCTGATGGAAGCTTTTTGGTGTTGGAATATTAGATGTCTTGCCTATAATCATCGATGAGGCGTCTTTTCCGGTTGAAGAAAAATCTGCCTTTCGCAATTCACATGTAAGCTCGTGTTTGCTAAGATAGTAATTGGTATTGTCTGGCCTCTTAAGTTTTTCCTATGATGGCTTGCCAACAGGAACTCTATTATGATTAATCAGTGTTACCTGCCGATCATTAATCCTTGTGCTCAGAAATCCACCTCTATTGCTAACTAATTCAAAACTTCTAGCAAGATAACAATTGATGTTCAATAGGATGGCCAAACGTGGGATGTTGCTTCGATTTGCTCTAGCTAACACATTTTCTTTCTTAGTATTGGTAGAATGTCATTGATGGCGGAGAAAAACATGCTATTATAGTAATTCTTTCTATAAAAAGTTGTTCTAATGCCTAGTAGTTGATGCTAGAGAACTGGATATAATTTTCTTCTTTCTATATATGCATTTTATAGACAAATTCATATCTATGCTTTTGGAACAATGCTCGAGTGATTCCTTGGTGATCTTTTCAACATTACTTAGAAAAGTCCTGTATAGTAAATGATCTAGCATTCTGCAGTGTGGTGTCTATTTCGCATGTTGATTGAAATACATACATACAGATATGCAGACAAAGAGTCCGAGGATTGCAACCCATATACTGCACAATATGGTGAATTTAGAAATTCTATAACAGGGAGAATCAAGGAAACATTGATCCCTATTCTTAAATGAATAGATCTTAACTTATCGATAGATCAAGACAACTGAATGTTACTTAATGTTTGTTCTATTATGTTGCTGTATGAAGACTTGATTGAGGCTAGACTCCCTACATATTATTTTGGACGACTCCTAATCCTTAGACCTTTGTCTTAGAGGGTGATTCCTCCAAGAAAGTTTTGCTCTTTAGATTGTTAAGTCCTGTTAGATTTGAACTAATGAATACTATGAAGATGATTAGGATCATCATATGTATTGATGATATGGCATAAACATGTCTAATTAAGTTTGTTTAGATTGCAATCTTTGGCATGTTAAACTAATTGATGAAGAGGCCTTTGTATGATATATATGGTCACACAAAGTTTTACACTTGGCCAATAAGGAATTTGAAGACAATAAAGGGAGTGCTAACTCAAGCAGGTAAGGTTAGGATCACGGTATTATTGTTTAGAGAGTACTTGGATTTGGAAATGACAGAAGGAGTCACTATTAGCAAAAAATTATGTAAATTTCCTGTGATTTACACAAAGTCTTGCTAATAGTGACTCTTTTTTGTCATTTCCAAAATCCAAGTACTCTCCAAACAATAATACTGTGATCCCAACCTTACCTGCTTGAGTTAGCACTCCCTTTTTGCTCGTTCACGAAGAATATTGTGCCTATTGGAACTTTCATTTCTTTTTCATGAGATGGTCAATAATGTTCATTTAGCAGCCAGATCTGGGGCATTACATTTGAACTTTTTCACCTTTGTCCAGGGCCAAGATGTCTTTGATTTTTCGATGATGTCCGAGGAAAGCAAGACCACTTCACAATGTACACCTCAGCTAGCCTTTCTAAGCTTTGTAGAGCTTCCTTTACCACCGAAGAAGCAGATGTGCTTAGATGCTCAATTCAGTTGCCATAACTTCATTGATTTACAGATGGAAAGTGAAGATTCTTATTCACCATGCATTTTGGATATAGATATTGAGATGGAAACTATTGCAAAACCCAAATCTGGTGATATGACTGTTGGAAGTATAGAAAACAAAGATCCAGTAATTGTAAGTTCCATGGATGGTCTGCAATGTTTTGTTCTATTTCAAGTGCTTGCTTGTTCAGCCACAATGTGAGATTTGTCAATCTTTCTCTAATTTTGGTATTTGTTTGCTTACATCATTATGCAGGGGGTGGTGCAGAGACAGGCAAACCTGAAAACATGTGGTAGATTCATGCAACTTTTTACAAATCATGGCTCATCATTGCTGAAGTTAATTTCTAAAGGCATGTAAGCATGTTCCATTACATCATTGCTGTCCATCTAATCCAATTGGATATGTTCATGATAGTCTAGTAGAGGAAGTTCTTTTCAAAGACTGCTAGCTACCTGAGCTGGTATTCACATATGATTTGTCACTATCATTCTCTTGAAGAGATGTCCCACTAGTTTGGGATTGGTGCTTTGTTATCATGCTATTCTTTTAAGAAATGCATATTGTTTATCACACCTACTCCTACTCGTGGCATCTTGTCCCCTTGATTTTGCATGCGCCTCTTTTCATATCTAGTATTAATCCAGCAGAATATGCTTGCAACACTAAATGAGAATTTACTTGTGATATAATTCCTTTCATTTAACAGAAAAGTCATTCGGTGAGAGAGTTCATGAGACACCAAACAACAGGTGGAGAAGATATAAGCGTACATCTTCATTTGATTCAAGAAAAATCGTTCTCCTATTCTCAATCATGTAAGCTCTAAATTCAAAAGCAAATTATACAGCAAGGTTTTAGTTGTTGCTTTTTCTTTGCTCCACCTAAGTGCTTCATTAATTTTACTAAGTTTTCCGGTGCATCCCATAGTTGTATATGCATTGCCAACATGCATCTAGTAAGGTGATGGACTGAAAATGTGATAGACAGTAATTAACTTCTAACTCTTTTTGCACTCATCATCATTTACTGAGCATGTTCTACAATTAGTAACGTTCAAGATGGATATTTCTGTGGAAATCAACATGAAAGTAGGGATGCAATCCTAATTGGACTAAGTGGAGATACACTTGTTTAAGGATAAAATTAGACTGTAATATCACCTGTCCAATGGAGGGTCATCAGTCGTCAAGAATTGAAAAGTTTGTGACGTGAAGATTGTTTGCAATGACCATTGATTACCATGGTTTTAAATAATGGTCAGTACATTATGTGATGGTTTAACAATAATTAGCCTTATCCCTTATTTCCTTGCGCACCATTATATTATGTGTAACAACATTTCATTCTGAATGGCAATAACAGCATTTTATAACTGTAAAGTCTTGTCCTTGTCTAAAAGGAGGTCAACTTTAAAAGGCAGAAAAAAACATGTTTTGCTTCGTTCTTCTGAGTTTTTTATTTTTGGATAACTAGCACAATGCCCAGGTTTTTTCTGGGGATATAGCACAATAGAAAACTTATTTGGGGAAATAACACAGTTAGTCATTGGCGACCAGTTTAAATTTTAAGGCTTTAAATTTGAAAAGAAGTTTAAAGGTTGTGGCAGTGTCATTATCACAATCTTTAAACTTAAAAAAATAACACCTGTACTTTGTATTAATAAAGAAGTTTTTCCTATGTACCTCACAAATGTTGTTTCTTGCCTGGACCATGTCAATAGAATGAAATGCCATTTTGGTTATGCATGGTTATCTGTGATTTCTATGCACTTCAACAATGAAATTTATCATTATGGTTATGTATGCACAGGAACAAAAGATGATTGTTCCATACATTCACAAAATGATATTTCATTCTGTTCAAATGGTCCAGGCAAGAAACGAAATAAAATAGCTTTTGTGAAGTGCATGGGACAGTCATCTTTTATTAATGTAAAGAAAAATTTATTTATTTAAATTTAAAGGATTTAAAATTCAATTTGGTCATGCCAATGACGTTGTCGCAGCTCAATGAACTGTGTTATATCTCCAAATAAGTTTCCTACCATGCTATTTCAACCAAAAATTTTTGGCCACTACTAGTTCTCCAAAATAAAAAAAAATTCTCCAGTCTTCAATTCTTTCGTCTTTCTCACCCCCCTCGCATGCAAAATTCATAAAAAACAATTCTTATCATGCTTTGCTATTGATACTATAAACCCATCAAATCATTTAAAACTCGCAGATTTTATGCCCTTTTACCTCATATTTGATTGGCATGCACATTATACACTCTCACATCTCTCTCAGCATGTTTCTTTTCGTTGAATAAAGTTGGGTTAGCGATCTACCTAGTTGATAGGTTGCCTAGACCAGTTGCTCTTACCTCGACCAGTTGATAGGTTACCGATACTCAAAAGCTGTTCATGTCTATCAGGGAAGATGTCATCCATCTCTCCTTTCCAAGAACACTCCCCCCTCTCTCTTCCCTTTCATAGTAATGTTCATAAAACAGGAACTGGAAATTTTCCTTTAATTTTTGATAGTAGACTAACCATTTTTTTCTTCTTTTCTTTAATCCAGGTCAAGTTTGGGTTCATTGATATTGATATATCTAACACTGAGAGTGAGGCAGACGGTTGATGGGTATGTCAATGTATAATGGTTTTACGCCCCTATGCTTCTGGTTCATGCTTGAACTTGCCATTTTAAGTTATATCTCGATAATAACTGGTGCTGTAGTTCTCTTTTGTGCCTTTTTTTTTTCTTTTTTTCTTGTAATGTTATTGTTCCAACCGTTTTTAGGGTGTCCCTGTAAATAAGTAGTGATTATATTCCAATTTAGTTGATTTACGGTCTACTGCATCTTTACGACCAAATGGGAGCAGCTCTGACTGCCTATAATATTTTGTTGCCTTCCACACTTTTGAACTCAGTAGTGTTCATAAGATACCATGGAAGCAGCAACCCTCTTTTTGGCTACCTCCCTCAGATACAAGGCAGCCACCTATTTTGGGGTGTAGAAATTATTTATTTATTCAACCTAATTTAACTAAATTAAATGGAAAATATATTGTCTTTACATATTTTTTGGCTAATGGAAAATTAATATATGTGATGAGATATTTGAGATATTTTATCATAAGTAAATAAAAATCAATTGATCTGTAAAAGATCTGGACAAAAAAATAAAAGATCTTTTGGCACATACCCTGGGAGAAATCTTAGAGATATAATTATTTTTTCAAGATAAGCTCTTCAATCAAGAAAGTTAAAAGAAAGCTCTCTATGATATATGCTTGGAGGCTACAAGCAATGAAATTCTACTGGATCAAAAGCTTAAACATTTAATAAGAGTTTTTAACTACAAGTTAAACACAAATCAAAGAAACTTTTCAAAGTGTCACAATCAAATCTTGCTTTTCAAATACGTTTAAATTTGATTTCTTGCGAGACATAAATCTTGATTTGATTTTACAAACAAATAAAGTTATTATAAATCAAATTCAAGAAAAAAAAATCAGATGACTACTTAGCTTTTGGAAGAATATTTTAAATAGAGATTGTACACATTCATATATTTTTTTAATAATAATAATATATTTGTACATGTGTTTGCTTTGTTTTAGGTACTTAAATTCATGTTTATAAATTTCTAACAGCTTCAATAGACATTTCTACCTCTCATCTCCTCTCTTCAAGCAAAAATTTCCAGCCACCTCTCAATTACAACTAAAAAGAATATAATTATTGTTATTGCCTTTAAAGGAAACAAGATTGCTGAGTTAGGTTCCCCACATTTCATTAAAGATTCTTCAACTCTACCGTCTAAAACAAAATCCATCGTTGAGTTGTATGTGCAAACCAAGCCAAATGCACAAGGGTCAAGAGAATTCACTTCTCCAAGACTGAAACTATAAGAAAAGTCAAATGGAGTTTGTGGCATTTCCATCGACATTTGAGGTGGCTACTTCAGCAATTAGCCGTTGGAGACTTCTTCATACCAAGTAACATCACCAAGTAGTGTTTCAGGTTTTGAAATCATGTTAGTGATGATGGCTACGACCATGTTTTTGGAGGATCAAGTGGGTAATTTGACAGCTCTCGTTGAGGGGGTTTTAGCTTCGCTTAAGGCAAACAACAACAAAGATAGAGAAGTTGATGAACAAACTCGAGAACATGAATAAGAGAGGCCAAACTTTAGCTATCAAAGCTTTGCAAGAAGTTCACTTCGATGTTGTTTAGGGTCCTGCAATCATATCTATAAGAAATAAATTATTCTTACAAAAGAATAAACAATCACCGTGTTCTTCCCTTGAATTTGATTTATTGTGACTTGAGTTATTTGTGAAAATAAGCCAAGGTTTGTATGTCTTGTAAGAACACAAAGTTTAGACATGTATTTGTAAAGCGAGATTTGATGATTTGACAGTTTGAAGAGCAATTTAATTTGTTTCTAAAGTGTTGTTGAAGAACTGTTATGGGGTGTTCACTTAGACTTAAAATTTTTTGATTGGATCATATAATTTTTTTTATAATACAATAACACACACACACACACACACACACACATATATATATATATATGTACAATTTTGATTGAAATTTATAAAATCAAAAGATAGAATCAAAGTTCGATGCACAATTTCAAACATTTATAGATTTTAGGGAGCAAATAAAATATAACCTTATGCATGAATAGCAACCAGCTAGCAGGACTTATTTCTTCATCGAAAGTGGTTATTATAGGATCAAGACGCACCTACTTAAGTGATCAAGTTAAAATCACAAAACACCATTTCTCTTTTTTCCTTTTATTTCTCTCCTTCTTCTATTTGTATCGCCTTCATCCTCCCTCTCACGATCTCTTTCTTCATCGTGAAAGCTCTTTCTTTTTCCCACCTGAGGTAGTAAGTAGCCATTTCACCGTTGTCATCACACACAACACTTTTATTTCATCAATTACAAGTGTAATTCACCCCACCCTTTATTAATTTCATGTTTTATGCTAATTTGTGAATTTAGGTTTAGTGTTTTCTTTTATTAGTTTAAGGTGTTGTTGATTTGATAAAATATGTTAATTAAATATAAAATATATCAATTAATTTGATAAATTATATTATTTAGGAAATAAATCGATGAATTAGTTTTTAGTTAATTATGTTAGGTTTTTTTTGTTAGTTTAGGGATTTGTTGATTTTGGTTAAATTAACCATAAATTAACTTAAAATTACCCTACTTAAGTTTATAAGTGATGTTATTTAGGAATAGATTTTATGAATTATGATCTTATTGATTATTTTAGGGTTTTAGAATTTTATTGGTTAAAGTTCTGTTAAAATTATTTATCTTTATGAATTTTGTGATATTGATAAATTAGTATGGGGTCTTTTGTGTTGCTTTTAAAGAATATGTATTCTAAAATAGAATCATTATGTTATTTATGGTGGTATCACTATTCATAATGTTAATGATATCACTCATAATGAAAGAAGTAACAAGTTACTTAATATAACATAAGATAGCTTGCTTGCTGAACTAAAAAAATAAATATATAGAGGCAATAGGTGGATTTTTTTTTCAAAAATTAAAATTGACATTAGTTTGAGGATACAAGTTAGGGTCCATCCAAATCATTATATCAATGTGTTCATTGCTAATGATAAGAGTTTTAATTTAATGGTTGGGTTGGTAAATTAAAATGGATTATAAGTTTTAGAACTATATTTGAATAATATATATAAATGAGAAAATCCTCTAGTATGGAGTTCATTAGGCTTCTAAGTCATAATCATAGGACCATATAAGCATTATAGGTAGCTAGTCTATCTATGATAGGTGGCGATGTAATAAAACTATCATCAGCTCAAGAAAATTACGAATATGGAAGCTCGATTAGGTATGACAACTACTTAATATATGATGGATTTGAACAAGTTATAAGGAATATGATCATCATATTGATAATGCAATTAAGAAATTTGAGTTAGGTGAGTCAATAAACCAATTCATAAGACTTTCTATTCTTGAATTTGTGGATGTTAATGAGTTTGCTCATATGATATGTAATGATTAGGCTTTGAATTATAAGAATTCAAGCTTTATTATTGAGTTGGAGGTTGGATAAACCTTCTTAACAAATTTTGGTTTAATTACTATATTTAAGCAATGGCTTATAAAGAATTTAATACAATATAAGGTGAAATACCAACCATAACGTATATGTAGTTATAATGTTAGCATGAACTAGCATATCAATGATGTTTGTATAAGAGTTATCACAAAGAATTCTAATTAATTTGAGATAACATTTTTTTTTATAAAAAAATGTCTCAAATAACAAAATGGTTATGAAAGTTCATCGTCAAATTTACTAGATTTTTATAACTAATATGATTTAAATCATTGTTCAACTTTGAAATAAACATTAAAAATTATGACCATTCAAGACATTAAATAAAAGGAGTTTTGCATGATGTCTCGTATAAATAGGCATGGGTATCTAAACAAAAATATTGAAGTGCTTAGTAGGGTATTTTAGGAAATTAAAGATGTAACAAAGGAATTTCCATCATATCATCTATTAAGAAGGTATTGATGACTCTCACTTGTATAGAAGTACAACGCAAAGAATTTAATTGGGTTTCTTATAACATCAACAATAGGGTTTTCATATTATGTTATGCTTATAACTTTGAATAGTTCGTATATTTGTTTTGACGATATGTCATAGGTGATCGTACCAAATAATGTATGTATATAGACATGTCACAATTAAGAATTTCATGACATGGATATGCCCAAACCAATTAGACGTGGTGTATTACAACCTCTATAAATACTTATTGATGCAAAAAAATCAAGGAAGATTAACTTAATGTATGATTTCATTTTAAGAAGAAAAAAATGATAGACTCCCTTATAAATAGCAATTAAAGAAAGTTTTGGCATACGATTAACTTAATGTATGATTTCAATAATTTCAAGTTTTATATGATTTCACCTGCTCAAAAGCTAGAATCTAACAAATGACAAGATCAATACTTGAATTTAATGTGTTTTTTTCTTTTATTTTTCTGCTTTTTTATTTGAAGTTGTGATGAACAGAAAGGTGCAATATTTATTCGAGTCGCGATCTATTCTTTTACCTGAGCTTTTTTTTCTTCTGCCGGCAAAGACAATCTCATAAGATTGCTTTTACAACTATGAAACCAAAGTTTTTTCGTCTTCTACTCCCTTGTCTTTTTATTCAACCTTTCCTTCTTCTGGAAAAGGTTTTTGTCAGCTTCATACCGCACAAATGCTTCCAACGTAACGAATCAAGCCAAAGATAGCACATGTGAAAAAATAATGTAGATTATATTTTAGAGTATTTATTTAATAGTTTAAGTTTTTAGATGAGATAATTCTTTAATATAGTATCAGAGTCCTATTGATCTATTGGTCATGAATTCGAGTATCATCACCCTCGTTTTATTTGATAAAAATTAAGCATAAAGTAGTATGAGTCTCTACAAATTTTAAATTTTTAGGTGAGATAATTTTTTAACAACTTAAACTTTTACGTAAAATAATTTTTAAGTGCACATTCACTTGTTCTCTTCCTGCTCAATTTCAATCGAAGAAGACAACACAGTTATGTTGACAGATCATGACCTCCTAGACAGGCTCCATAGAGTAGACTGCTAACATTTTGGATTATTATCTCTCTCTTTTTCCTGAAAAATCCCACTTGCTTTTAGGATTAAACATGTACTTGCAGAAAAAACTATATGGATCTTTACCACCTTATTTTTCCATTTACTCCGAGCAGGAAAAGAAAATCCTAATGCAAAATGGAAATTAACGTTTATATATATGAAAATCATGAACCCAAATTTCAGATTCGGTAACCCCGCCTGAAATACACTCACAGTAATTACCCTGATCTTTTGAAAATCTTTCCATGGTTACTGAGAAAAAGCTGCTGCTGCTGCTGCAGGTATATTCAATAGCAGACATTGATTCGTCGTCTTAGTTTTTTGAAAATTTTATTTTTTAAAATTATTTTATTTTTTGAGATTTTAGCTTAAAACTAATTTTTAAAAAATAAAAAATATCAATTTAATATTTTTATAAATAAAAAATACTTTAAAAAAAATAATTTTAATCATAATTTCAAACCGACACTATGGCATATTGGGAGCTCCACAGCCAAAGAGTTTGAGGACAAGTGAAAAGGTTGCAGGTTACTGAAGCTGATTCGTAGTTTAAACTGATTTTTCGTTTAGAACTGTAAATCAAATATGTTAACTCAATTATCTTAGTTAAAGTTTCATCATATTTAATTTATATTATTTTTTAATATTATAGCCTGTGCTTAAATTATTTATTAAATAAAATAAAGGCTTTGGTATAATCATAAAAGATATCTCAATTAAAAACTTAAAATGTCGTGTTAAAAAATAGTATAAATTTTAAATTCTTTGTTCTTTCTTTCCCCCGTAAAACCCTGGAAAACATCTAAACTTGAGGCATTGTAGTGGAAAAACTAAAAACATCTTTCTTTGTGAAAGTAGATCATCTCAACAAAAGCTGTTTTTTTTTATCTTCCTTTATCCATTGTTCTTGGAAAAATGGAGGAAAACTTTGCTACTGAAAACACCCTGACCATCTCGAATCAAATACACGAATATAATTGAAATTGAATAGTTCAAATGCATCTGTACAGACAGTTTCTCTGGAAAAAAACTGCTCGTACTTCATCTGCACGGATGCCATGATGATGATGATTTCAGGCAACCCATTAACAGATAGAATGGATATGATGAGGACATTATGCTCAAGCAGCTTCCCCTCTAATCAATAATTCCACACACTAGAGTTAAGACGACATGCAATTGTAACCAAGATTCCGTTTCGGTTGATATTTTGTTTTTTTAATTGAAAATGAAATATTTTGATGTGTCGTTTTGGGATTATATTATATATATATTCAAAAAAAATTTAGTTCAAATCTAAAAATAAAATTATTTTGAATTATACAATTTAATTTAATAAAAAACACAATAAAATGATTTTTCTAAATAAAACTATGAACACATAATATTACGAGAATATCATCATTAATCTTGCAATGTTATTATATTCTATGATTGCTCTGTAATTTTAACAAAAAATATATAGATATCTGAAGAGACTTCTCGTAAAATTTTATTTAAATCTAACGATCGAATTAAAAGATATGATTGATATTATAAAATTATTCATTATTAAAAAAAACACTATTTGACCGAAACGGAACGGGCGAAACGAAACCGGAACATTCCGGCCGAAATCGGGGCGGAATTTCCGGAACAAGTCAAAATTTTAAACGAAATAAAAACTGCATTATTTTATCTTATTTTTTTAATTACCAACACTGCTGAGAAGTAGCTTTCAGGATGGAGCCACACAATAATCCACTGGTTCGGTACACAAATTCGTGGTTGAAAATTGACAATTCAAAGCCAACATTCTTTTTCCCATGAGCTTCAGTGATCTCTATCAGCATTCCCTGCAATTCCATACTCACCTAACAGTACTCCCATACTAACCACAGACTCGCATCTCACATTTATGATCGAGCCCCACTTTCTACTTTCTTGTCCTCGCCAATAAATGCTCGGTGCACTCACAACAATGTCGTCCACCTTCACTGTAACCATGAACAAGTCCCTTCTAGTAGCTCAATCAGAAAGCTCAGAGAGTGATTCTGATGGTGTCGATCAAGTTCACAGCCAAAGAATCATAGCTCCTTCTACCGCCATTGCTATAGCAGACAGCTTCCAGAAAGAAAGATAACTCATGGTACATCTTCCATCAACTATGATACAGACTTCTCAAGCCAGCGATTAGAGTTGGCAACCTTACTGCTTCTCTGTCAAAAGAAACATTTGTTAGCATGACTAAGTTAATGTTAGAAAATCTAAGCATATATATGTTTTTTTCGTTTTGGTCCTTTTCTGTTTTCCAACTGCTCTCTCTCTTACTAAGCAGGGTTGTTACTTCCCAAATCGCTACAGATCTATCGATTCAAGTTCAAGACGATACTTTTACTGTTCACAAGGTAACTTGCAGGTTATATATATATATATCAAAACACTAGACAAAATTATATCCAGGTCTGTCCATAAACTAGAGTTTGACGAGGAGGGGATGTTAAAAACCTTTAGGGTATAGGTTAATCATAGCTAACTGGGTTTATGCTAAAATTAATTAGGGCAAGAAAACGAGTATGCTAGCACTACTTGAACTCTCTTATTTCATCTGTTTTTAATATTGCAAGTACAACTCCATGCTATATTACACGAACGAAGAAGAATAGAAGATGGATTGACAACATGCAAAGTCGAGAACACGACACAACTAAAGTGACTTCATCTATGCTGCTCACCAGAGTCAAATATTTGTTCTTCCAATTGATTCATGAGTGGTGTAAACATGTAGAAGATTAACAAATCAATTCTCAATTGTATGTCCTCCATTTCATTGTTACCTGACGAGGTTTAACTCATAGCTAAGACAAGGTCAAGTAATAAATGAACTTTCAGTGTGGATGAACTAACATCATTTGCTTAACTCCTCTGTTTCTCCTGATCCAGTATCCCTTGTTATCAAAATGTGGCTACATAGGCCGCCTGGAACTTCAGCCTACAATTTCAACTTTTGGGTGCGAACTCAAGCTTGAAAACTTCCCAGGTGGATCCGAAGCATTCAAAATCATTTCTGAAAATTCTGTTATGGTCTTTCCATTAGAATTGAACTCTAGCAACATTGCTCCACTTCGATGCGCATCAGAATTCCTAGAAATGAGTGAAGAACTCGATGATGGAAATCTCATCTCAAAGACAGAAGCTTTCCTCACATTTGTAGTCCTCGTCGTCGTGGAAAGACACCATCACTGTTCTCAAATCATGTGAAACTTTATCTCCATGGGCTGAAAATCTTCAAATAGTTCGAAGATGTTGTGACTCAATAGCATGGAAGGCTCCTACAGACAATTCAATGGTTAATGATGAAGGATGGTGCTTTGATGATGTGGCTTCCCTTCGCATTGATCATTTCATGAGAATTATAACTGCAATAAGGGCAAAGGGAACAAAACCAGAGATCATAGGTAAATGCATAATGCGATATGCAGAAAGATGGTTGCCAGGCATCGATGCAGAGTTAGAAGGACTAAGAGGGTATGGGTATGGAAAGAATGAACTGCATTTCAGTATTTTGATTGGAAGGAAGGAAGACGAGGGTATTGTACATAGCAAGGAGCAAAAAAATATCATTGAAAGCCTAGTAAGTATACTTCCTCCTCAACCAGAAGCAGTCCCATGTAAGTTCTTACTGGAGATTTTGAAAATGGCAATGGTTTACTCTGCATCCCAAGCCTTGATTTCAGAGCTCGAGAAGAGAGCAGGGATGATGTTGGAGAATGCCAATGTGAATGATCTTTTGATTCCTAATTATAAAAGTGAAGAACAGGGGAAAATGGCCAAGTGAGTATTCAACTATCTCAGTCTCCTTAAGATTGCTTAAGCTTGCATAAAAAATTGCAGTGAGTCTTTTCACCCTCACTAATTATCATTCATGTATATTCATGTAGACCACTTGAACAACGAACAATGCACAACACAGATGTGGTACGAAGAATCGTTGAATATTTTTTGATGCATGAACAAGAGCAGCAGCAACTGCCACTGACATCAGGGAAATCAAGTGTTAGCAAGCTTTTGGACAATTACCTAGCTGAGGTTGCAAAGGACCCTAATCTTTCCATTACCAAATTTCAAGTTTTGGCTGAAGCCCTGCCAGAGAAAGCTCGGACATGTGATGATGGTATTTATAGAGCCATTGACACCTATCTCAAGGTTTGCCATCAGTTGTCTTTCTGGTACTCTGTCCTATTAGATAAGCAATCAGACAAAGCTAAAAACTCTATTGTTCTTTCCAGACTCATCCTTCGCTCTCTGAGTATGACAGAAAAAGGCTATGCAAAATAATGAACTGTGGGAAGCTATCACTTGATGCGTGCATGCATGCAGCACAAAATGAAAGGTTGCCTCTAAGAACAGTGATTCAGGTAAAATATACAACCATTTTCCACTATAAATCCATGATACCCATTTGTAATAAATCAAATAAATATGTCTGTCATGTGCCGAATCTGTAAATTTTAAAGCTTCTTTCAGTCATTAAATCAAATGCCACAAGAGAGACCACAAGCCATGTGGGAGTATAAAAGAGGATCATGGGATCTACAATGGTTAACAAAGGCTGTAGCAAACTGGTAGTTTAGCTATTTATAAGGCAGGAAAAATCTAAGAGATGACATTAGATTGATTTAGCCCTGTTTTGAGAAACATCCCAAGTGCCAAAAAAACACAGTGCATTTTGCAGAATCTGAGATACACTCAAAAGTTTCTGACTAACAACAGTTGTATTCCCAAACACAGTGAATGGCATCTATTTACGTAAAACCTAAAAATAACCCAATGCACAATTCTGAGATACCAAGAAAATGCTGCGGTTAAGGACTTTTGGACAACAAAGCTACATGGTATATATGTACTGTCCAAAACAATCACATTTACTACCATGGATTTCAGTTTTAGCCATAGGATCCTGGTGATCTATGTAAATGCAAGTTATACTATGTTTGTTGTTGAGCTCAACCAGAACTTTAAGTCTATTTCTAGGAACACCAAACTCTAATAATTTCTTTCAGATTATTTAAATGACTGCCTACTTTTATACAAGAGATAACCACAAAAATGGAAGAAACTTTAATGACATCGACTAGCTTTATAGTTAATCGCCAAATTTCCACAAGAACGAATTGCTGAGATTGTTAAAACACAGTGGCAATAAGCAATGTTTCAAAAGATTAGGTTAAACCAAAAAAACCACTCCTAACAAAAGCTGTTAACACTGTATCTGCATGCCTTTGAACAGATTTTCTCAAAAAAAGACTTAGAGATAGACCGTCTAAATTTTTCTTTCCATGTAAATCACAAACCTTGATAGCATGATGTGCAGATACAAGGACCAAACAAAGTGAAAGGCAGACTTTAATGTTTCATCAAAATTAACATTTCTGATCTAAGATGGAATGGACATGCAGGTGTTGTTCTCGGAGCAAGTAAAGATGAGGGCAGCAATGCAAGGAAAAGATCCAGCAGCAAGTGATAACAACTCAGAGCAGGAAATAACTCAAACATCAACAAAAACTGAGATCATGACCTTAAGAGCAGAACTTGAGAATGTAAAGACGCAAATGACAGAACTGCAGAGAGACTATTTCTGAACTGCAAAATGAATATGAAAAGCATAACAACAAGCATAGAAATGGATCAGCTTGGAGTTTTGGGTGGACAAGGATCAGAACATCAGCTCTTTTCCATAGAAAATTAGATGGGAATGAAAGTGGAGGACACCAGAGACCAAATTCACTTGGTAGCAGAATCAATTTCAGAAGACGACTATCCATATCATAAATTTCTAGTCACCAAGCCCAACCCCACAAATTCTTGTTTGATATCAATTTCACTGTTTTCTTACGGTAAATTGACCTGTATTGTGAAAGCATATAATCAACTAAGTTGTGATTGAAAATAAAAAAAGCTTGCAAGGAATTGAATAAATTCCAGATATTTCGACAGCCTCGTTCCTAACAATCCCACTCACAAAAGCATTACCAAAACCATAATTCAAAACAAAATTTGTTTCAATAAAACTCTCAACTACCAAAACAAAAACTTTGATTTGCACCAGCATTTGAAAGATTCAAACAAAAGCTAACAACAACTTACCAAAATCAAGCCAAACCTTCTAATTCCTCAATTAAAAAAAATCAAAACACAACAATACCTAGAATTAGCAGCACTCCTCATGGAGCTCCAAGGAAACATGGCCTTCTCCGCAGCCACATCACCACGACCACGCCATCCATGCCCGCCACAGCCACCCTCCTTATCATCAAGCCAGTGACTTCTACTGTCCTCAACAAAACTACTCTCCGGTTTCTTCTTACTCATTCGCTCCCTCTCTTCCTCCATAACTCTAATAGGAAACAGATTAGGGGAAATGGAGAGCGGGTTCCTAAGCGTGATGTATGTTTTTTTTATAGTCAGGCTTGGCGATGAGTATCCGCCGCGTTTTTTCTTTCCCCCTTCCAAGTTAAGACTTAAGAGTGCGTACCTTCTCGACTTGGAAGCCGTAGAGTGATTAGAGAACGCGCTTGATTTCGATTTTGGAAGCTGAAGGGATTCTTTTCAGTGCAAAATCGTTAAAGTTCGTAGATGTTGTTGGCATTAGAATCCGTATTGGAAGGCTTGCGAAGTTGATTACTCTTCTTCCCGATCTGGCTGCCATTTCCTTGCTCCGATGAGTATGAAAATGGGAGGGTGATGTGTTGCTGCTACTGCCGCCTAGTGACCGGGCAGACGTGTTTACAGGTGTTTTAAGTTTTGGTTGATTTGAAGGCTTTTTTAAAAAAAAATAAATAAATAAATAAAAAAAAATATATATATATATATATATATTAATGTTTTTTTTTAATTTTTAGTATTAGTAAATAAAAATATCTAAAAAGCATTAAAAACAATTATTTAAAATAAAACAAAAATCAAAAATATTTTTAAAAATGAAATGACAAATACAAGTGTTAGTGATGGTGCTGAAGTGTTTGGGCTAAATTCCCAAAGTCTTGAGCCTTTTTGGGTTGGGTCTAGGCCCATAACGCGCAGCCCAGGATGGTTTATCTAAAAAACTACAAATATACATAACGAGAGATAATTACAATTTTTTTTATTATTTATAAATTTTTATTTTATTTTATGGGTATGTAATAGATTATTTTTTCTATTAATAATAATAATTTGAGTTTTTATTTTTTTCTTTTCTTTTAAATAATCTTGAAATGAAGGGTATGAATAGTGATTATTTCGTTGATGGTGGTGTTATTCTATTCTTAAAAAAAACAAAATGAAGGATATGGGAAAAGTATATTACGTGTTTATGATTAATTTTTCACATGTAAAGTGCTTAACAAAAAAAAAACATCAAAAAGAAAAAAAAATTGAAGAAGAAAGTAAATTCATTGTAGCTATAGACTCCACTCAAATTAATATTCATTACAATAATAAAATGATTTTCATAACCTTTTAAAAAAATGATTAGCCTTTGATTCAAGAGCATTTTGATATTTTCACACGACATATTAATCATTAATAATTTGTTTGAGGATATTTTTATATTTTTAATATTCTAATAAATAGTAAAAATATCATTAGTTTTGAGCAGGGGTATATTGGTTTTTTTATTTATTTTTAATACATAGTAGAACCACACATGTACACTTGGGTTTGAGAAATTTATTTCATTTGAGTCATGGGGTATTAGGGTCTTTTACTCTTAGTTTTTTGTTAATTATTGGTTTAGGTGAGAGTAGTGGTGCAATTTAACTTTAAAACAGTATTTGTTTTATTTTAGAAAAGTTATTGGCACTTTTACTTTGAGTAATGCATGCAATGACTTTTAATTTAAAAAATTATCTTTTCGCTGTATCATTTAATGTCTTGTTATTTTCTCTTCCATTATTGGTGATGTATATTGTTATTGGTATTTGAAATTCTATCCTTTTAGTTTTGGTTTTAGTATTTTGGTTATTTTTTCTTTTGTGAAAGGATTTTTTTGTTTTCAATTTAACCATTGGTTTCTAATTTGTTTATATAATATGTTTTAATTTATTCCTTATTTTGATTTTTTTTTCATTGTACATTTGTCAAAGTTTTCATTTTAACCTTCAACTCAAGTTCATGATGTTTTTTTTCAATGATACTAATAGTAATTTCTATTTGGTCCCTTTTCTTTTGATTTCTTATTGTTTTGTTTGGTCTTTTTATCAAAGTTTTTATAGTTTTCAATTCTATCCTTTAAATCAAGTTCAAGGTTTTTGTCGCGATGGTGATTTTTTTACACGCTTCGTGCCCCGCCATCCCTCTTTGGAGAGACAACGGCGCGCGATGAAAATGGGGTCTTTAATAGTCATAAAAATTACGACTATAAATATCAGGAGTTGCCACCTAGTATTAAGGTTACTAGGAACCTATTGGTCTGCGAGAGTCTAGGTAAGGGGACTTGTTGTGCAAGGGGAAGACGCATCACCCCCAGTGCACCCTACCTACGGTAAACTGCATTGTTGTTGATTGTTTTTCAAAAGTTATTTTTATTTGGTCTTTTCTAAAATTCGACGTAGATTTCTCTTCGTGAGAGAATCTCTACCTCATTGCGAGTTGAAAGACTAACAAAAATGAATTTTGCACTGCATTTTGAAAATCTCATTTTTAACTATCCACGAGTGTACTTTACAGTATAATTTTACTCCGCGATAGATAAAACAAAATAATTGTTAAATTATTTTTGATATTTTGGCCAAATTCCAACGGATAATCGTAAATCGGTTACGATATCCAATTTTCGTCTTAAAACATGAGAAACATGCAATATATTTTTTACGAAAAATATACATGGAAAAATCTTGGAATTCGGTCGTATGCACGAAAACAAAATATTTTTATGTTTTTTGAAATATTTGTATTTTTATATTTTATATATTTTTTATTTTTTGGGGGGAGGCTGGGCTGTCAGCCGGCCTTGCTAGGGCTGGGCTTCCAGTCCGGATGGGCATCTTGTGGCTTGCCTTGTGGCCTGGAAGGCCATCTTGCCCAGGTCTTGGGCCTGGCATAAAGCCCGGCCCATCTCAGCCCAGCCCACATGAACAGGGGGATGCAAATCGCGTCCCGTTGCTCATGCAGGGGCGAGGAAGACGATGAACAATGTTTTGTTCAAGTGTGACGAAACATGTATCTGTTAGTACCGTTGGGTAGAAGAGGTCGAGGTGATGATTCCTATCGTGGTGGAGCCGTCAACGGTGGCCTATGGTGGCCGGAGGGAGCTTCCAAAGGCGTCGAGACTGACATTACAGCTGCTGTTAGCACTTTTGTTGCCTCGCTGGAGAGTGTGGACGGGTAGCTGGTGTGGAGGGGGAGCAAAAGGTGGTGATGAGGGTGGAAATGGATGGTCAAGCAACATTAATGGTGGAGAGAGAGAGGTGCCGGCGTGACTGGTTTTAGTAAGAGAGGGGGAGCTTTCGACGGGAGAAATGAAATGGGAGAGAGAGAAATGACGCCGGAGACGAGGGGATGAACACTAACTAAATTTTTAGGCAAAATTTCCTCTGTATTCTCCACTTTGTTCTCTATTCTTACGTGAATTTTTCTGTAAAAAAAATGCTCTCTGGTTCTTCTCCTCTGTCTTTCTCCTGTTTTTTCTCTGTTCCCAGTGTTCTCTTTTTTCTCCCTCTGTCTTTCTTTCACGTAATTCTCTCCCTCTTTTCCCCGTGTCCTCCCTCTTTTCTTCCTTTGTTTTTTCTCTTCGGTTCCCTCAGTTTCACCTTCCTCTGGTCTGCAGCGTCCATGGCTGTATTTATAGGGGCACATGCACCTCTCACGCATATTGCATGAGGTTACTGCCTCTGCCTTTGAATTTGCTGAGGGTTGCAGCGCCGTGCAAAGAGCCGTTGCAGAGCTGTTCAGGTGTCGGAACAGTGCAAGGACATGCAAAATTGGTGTGAGAAAAATACAATTTGGTCCTTCAATATTTAATTGGTTCAATCGCACCTCCAATTAGTTTTAAACTTTTAATTTTATGCAATTGTATCCCGGTCAAAATTTCAACAACATCCTTAAATGTGCGCACCTTTTTTTTTTTGCCTCTGGTTTCCCATTTGCGAAATTTAACCCTTAATTGACAATTGGATTCTCAATTCGTTCAATTTGGCCCCTGATTTAGCATAATTGACTTAAAAAATTCAATCGGTGTCCGAAAATTCCATTCTCATCAATTGAGCCGGAATTAAGTTCAAGAACTTGATTTCTCATTGACTAAGCCCTTAATAAAATTAATTTGACCAATTTAAAGTATAATTAAGTCCTTGCACTTAATTAAATCCTTCAATTGGATCTTAAATTAATTCCCGATCATAATTAAACTTTAAATTGGTTGACGATTAAATCAAATCAACCCATAAAAATATAATTATGTCGTTCAACTTAATTTTTACACAGATTTATCCAACGATAAATTATTTTTGCCTTAAATCTGTATTTTCCTCTAAAAGAGATACGATTGAACTTGCGAAAACAACCAAAATTTCCACATTAATTTTTCTACCCACCTTGGCTCCTTTTATTTTATTTTTGTCATTTTTATTTTATTTTGGGGAGTAACCCAAAAATTGGGTTACAACAGTTTTTATTTTTTCAATAATAATAAGAATAGTTATAATAATAATGGTGGTGGTGGTGGTAAAAAAAATAAAAAAAAATAGTAATAAAATAATATAATTATTGATGATAATACTACTACTACTACTACTACTACTAATAATAATAATAATAAGAAGAAGAAGAAGAAGAAGAAGAAGAAGAAGAAGAAGAAGTTAGAGATGATGATGATATCATTAATGATAAAGATTATTATAATAATTAAATTAGTGATAATTATGATGATAAAGTAGCAGTAAAAGTAGTAGTAGTTGTGATTATATTATTTAATAATAATAATAGTCATTTTAATCGTCATTCTTTGAATTATTATTTTTTAAAATTCTTTGTATGATTGATTTCTTTTAATTTTATATTTTAATATTTAACTTATTATAAATTAAAATCCATGATTTTTTCTAGATTGAGTGTCTCAAGTCTAATGGCTAAGGTCATAAATTTAAAAAGTTGATATATTTTGTTTTTAAAAAAAGCTTTATATACATATTATCGTGTTATTTCAATCATATAACATGGGTCACATGTTTAGCAAGATATCTCGTATTGGTTTATCCCTAATTAGCATTTTTAGATATTTATCATGAATGGTTTTTTATGTTTTTTATTAACCCCATTTCAATGCCTAAATATTTTTCCTGTACAAAAAAATAGTAGAACCTCGCAACGAAGCACATGAACCAAGGATGGCTAGTATATCCATAAAGTTCTCCATAGCTTTCAAATGAAAAATTGTTAATCAAATTCATCTTTGATTCCTAAAGGCAATAAATTTAGTAAAAAAAACAAAGTGATGAAATTAGATTGAAAAGAAACAAATGCAATTGTATGCATTCTTTCAATTGCTTACTTGCATATGCTATTTATTATGCTAATAAAGGAATATTAAGGAGGTTTCAAAGAGGGGGGAAATGGGTTAGTAAACATTACTAATAATCAATGGGAAGGATAATTATAAAAAAAAAAAACTTTATACAATTGAATTTTGGTTAAATCCTTGATTTTAATTTAATGCAATGTTATTGTATATGACATGTAGATAACTAATTGGTTACATATGATATTGACTTTGTTCATATAAATATATTTACTTATTAAGGCTTTTTTATATTTAATAATCATCAAATATTTGATTAATCAATCTAATGTTTAATTAATGAGTTTAGAGTAAAGAAAAAGTTCTAAGGATAAAAATCTCTTACAAAGAAGATTATTGTTCACCGGTCTTGTCCTTCAATTTTTTTTTGAGTGAATCCATTTTTTTAAATAATCCTTAAAAAGCATGTCCTATAGAATTTTGAGCTCGCTATTTGTTTTAATGGGTTTTGTATAGGGTTTTCAAGATGCCAAAAAAAACATGATATTTGATTGGTGTATGATTTTGTAAAGAATAACTTGGTTGTGTTGATTGGAAAAAATCATGATATGTGATTGGTGTATGATTTTGTAAGGAATAACTTGGTTGTGTTGATTGAAAAAAATTAAAAATTTAAGGGATGAATTTAAAGTTATGGCTAAAACAAGCAGTTTCTCTTTCTATCCCACTGTTCAATAACATATTCTTTGTTTTCCTTTAAATTTTGGTAAAAAAATCTTGCATCCCTTTAGGCTTTCACTTGAATTTTTTTTGTCACATTTTTTTTTGTATTATAGTCTCTCAATTTAAGAAAGGAAAGAGAAAAAAAATGATGAAAAATAATAACAAAGATAGAAATTGATGAATGATCAAGTGTCAATGATAAATCTAGTCATTTTTTGTGTTGTTGAGTTTCATTTGACGAGAAAATAGATTGGGCTTGGCAAAGAATTTTTTTTCTTGATATAATTTTGTGATTTTAGGCTAATTTAAGTGTATTTTAATTTGATATATAGTATTTTTTTTAGTTTATTAACTATACTTTTCCCAATTTTGTTTTTCCTCTTTCAGGGTGTGTATTATATTAAAATAGATTGAGAAAACTGTTTAAGGTTGAAAACCCACCAATACTTAGTTTTGTAGTGTTTTTTTTTTAGCAAAGTTAATGGCCAATTGGCTATGATTTGTTAAATAAGGACATGATTGAAATATAAATGACTAAAGTGAAAAAAACATAAAAACATATACGGCAATTATAAAGTTTACATTAAAAGTTCTTTTTTTTGGTCCAATTGGTTTTGATTGTTTAAAACTTTTTCATCTTTGTTTTGTTAAAGTAGAGATAAAATCTTTTAATTTCATAGTAGAGGGAGAAAGCATCAATTAGCATTGATTTAGTCCACTAAAATATCAATTATACTGATAATAGCTTTCATTCAATGAAGAAAATTTCACATATATTTGTTTTTTTTATTACAGTGACATTGTTTCATGCAACCTTTATTTAATCAATCGCTTTCCTATGCATGTTTTTTTTATTAAATAAATATTAATTCCAAAAATTAAATTTATCAAATAGAATCGAACATATGACCTCTTTTTTGTGATCAGAAAGCTACATCTGTATCTATCTCTTAAATTTTCACTGTAGTTTGTGGTTAAATATCATTGAGATTTTACTTGATTTTCACATAATATGATTATATTATTTTTTTTAAAAGTATGTGCATCCTTGCATAATATTTTTTTTCTTTTGATTTTACTTGATCATTTCCACGTGAGTATCTATTTCTATGATCATTTGATTAAATAAAAATTAATTATAATAAAAAATATTATTAAACATAGCCATATAGATATCTGATGTTGCGAGATTGAATATCTTGATCTATATTTATCTCTTGATTTTTTAAATTCATTCTTTAATTATTTAAGGCATCAATCGACCTTTCAAATTATAATTAGAATTTTTTTATGTAGGAAATCATTAGAAAAACTTGCATATTTATTTTGTGTTGAATTTTGTTATCATTTATTTCATTTTGTTTTATATGAGAATATTTGGTCTCATGACCTGAATAACAAATTTGGTGGGTTAACTTAGGTTAACTCAAGTTATTTTTCATAATTTGTTTCATAATTTGTTTCAAGGTTATTCAAGTTTTATGACTTGGTTCAAGGATTTGAGAGGTTAACTCAAGTTGATGTTGACAAAATTGGTAGTTTAGAAACTGAATGATCACCCCTCTCGAGTGTCTTCTCCATTAAATAGCAAGTAAATAGATTTACATGCCCTTCCTATACTTTCGAGCTAAGATCGAAAGAATCAGTGTTCAACTGAAACACTACTATTTACAATTGTAATTAATCTCCTAATTAATACATAATCAAATATCAAATCCCGTGACATCCCCCCTCAAATTGATGCTGGTCGATCAAGAAGCATCAATTTGTCAACTAAGAATTTATGCCGATGCCTAGAGAGAGCTTTAGGGAAAATGTCCACAGTTTGGTGTTCAGTAGAAATGTGAGGAAGTGTAATTTCATGGCGGTGAACAGATTCATGAATGAAGTGACAGTCAACCTTAATATGTTTTGTATGCTCATGAAAGACAGAATTAATAGCAATTTGAATCGCACTGGTATTATCAGCATGAAGAGGAGTGGGATGAAGTTGAGGAAAACCAAGTTCCCCTAATAATCCACAAAGCCATGTAATTTCAGAGCAAGTGGAAGACATAGCACGATATTCGGATTCCGTGGAGGATTTGAAAACTCTATCTTGCTTCTTACTCTTACAAGAAATAAGTGCATTGCCAAAAAACATACATCATTCGGTAACAGATCGACGGGTATCTGCACAGCCGGCCCAATCAACGTCACTATATCCTTCCAACTATAAGGAAGATTCATCAGGAAAGAAAAACCCTCGTGAAAAGGTACCCTTTAGATATCGTATAATACAGTGAACAACTGCAAGGTGAAGATGATGAGGGGCCTGCGTAAATTGACTGACTTGTTGTACAGCAACAGAGATACCAGGATCAGTAATCGCCAAGTAATTTAAACTCCCAATTAGTTGCCGATACAAGGATGGATCTGACAGAAGCTCCCTTTCCTCCTGACGAAGCTTAAAATTGACCTCGAATAGAGTAAGGACAGAATTACCCAATTGTAGACTAGCTAATGCGATGACTTCCTCTGTGTACTTGTGCTGATGTAACAATGTACCGGTTGGAGTAACCTGAACCTCAAGGCCAAGAAAATACTGCAAAAGACCAAGATCTTTCATGTGAAAAGAGTCCTGGAGATGCTTTTGCAAGTGTTTAAGTAAAGTCCTGGAGATGCTTTTGCAAGTGTTTAAGTAAAGTCCTGGAGATGCTTTTGCAATTGTTTAAGTAACTCAGTATCTGACCCCGTAATCACAATATCATCAACATAGACTAGAAGCAACACAATTCCTGTAGATGTCTTGAGAAGAAACAAAGAGGAATCAACTGACTTTGAATAAAGTGAAATGCAAGCAAAGTAGAGCGAAATTTATCAAATTATGCCCGCGGAGCCTGTTTCAAACCATACAAAGATCGGTGTAACCGACAAACATCGGAGGAGAGTGTATTAAACATATAAATTTCTTCCTTTAAATCTCCATGTAGAAAATCATTTTCACATCCATCTGTCTAAGAGACCACTCATGTGACGTAGAAAGTGCCAATATAGTCCATATGGTAGTCATTTTAGCTACCAGTGCAAATGTCTCTTCATAATCACATCATACTCCTGTCGGTTCTCAAGAGCTACGAGACATGCCTTATACCGATCCAGGGAACCATCAGATCTAAACTTGACTGAATAAACCCACTTACAGCCAATAGGTTTGACTCCAGGCGGACAAATCATAAGATCCCAAGTGTGATTGTCTTGAAGAGCTTGAATTTTCTCTTGCATGGCCTGCTGCCAGCAAGCCTGGTTGGCTGCCTGAGTATAAGAGTGAGGAACATAAATAGTATCGAGAGTGGCAGTAAGCGAGGTATGAGAAAAGCCATACCTGTTTGGTGGATGTGGAACCCGAGTGGACCGTTGAGGTGCTGGTAGTGTAGAATCAGGCGATAAAGTGGTGTCTAAAAGAGGCGCTAGAGGAGGACGTCTTTGATACAATATACCTGGTTTAAATCGCTTAATAGAAGGAGGGACATCATCAAATGGAGGAAGAGGGGCATTAGAGGCAATAGGGGAATTAGAATTAACATGAGTTTGAAAGAAATATTGATTTTCAAAGAAAACTACATTCCGGGAGATTCGAAATTTATTTGCATGAGCGTCATAACATATAAATCCTTTCTGAGTAGGGCTATATCCCATGAAAGCACATGTGACAGACTGAGCAACAAGTTTATGATGTTCAATGGGTGGCAGATGGACAAAACACACACCAAAAGTATGAAGTGATTTATACTCGGGAGGTATACCAAATAAACGAAGATAGGGAGAATCATAATTTAAAGTGACCGTAGGCAAGCGATTGATCAAATAAACAGCTGTAGATAATGCTTCTACCTAGAATTTGGTAGGTACAAATGAATCAATTAGCAAAGTAAGAACAACATTGAAGAGATAACGATTCTTACGCTCAACGACTCTATTTTGTTGAGGGGTGTAAGGGCAAGAGCATTGAGAAATTATCCCTTTTTACCGAAAATAATTTTGATCAAATAATGCTTCTACCTAGAATTTGGTAGGTACAAACGAATCAATTAGCAAAGTACGAACAACATCTAAGAGATGACGATTCTTACGTTCAGCGACTCCATTTTGTTGAGGGGTGTAAAGGCAAGAGCGTTGAGAAATTATCCCTTTTTTCCGAAGATAATTTTGAAAGGAATGTGACATGTATTCCCCCCTGAGTTGGAGCGTAAGATTTTGATAGAAGTACTAAATTGTGTCTCTACAAGTGCCACAAATCTTTGAAAAACAAAGAACACGTCAGCTTTAGAGCGAAGAAAATAAATCCAGGTAAATCGACTGTAATCATAGATAAATGTCATGAAATAACGATACTACCCATGAGAAATAATAGGACTTGCCCCCTAAACATCAGTATGCACAATTTCAAAAAAGGTGGAAGCACGACTACCATGCAACTGAAAAGGTAAGGTTTTACTTTTACCAAGACGACAAGTAGCACAATCAAAAGATGAGGAAGAATTATTATTATTGCCTAAAAAACCATGTTTCAAAAGATGAGTTAAGACAACATAATTAGGATGACCCAATTTCTTATGCCATACTTTATTATTATTGGCAGTAGCCATACAAGCAAAAGAAACAACATTAGGAATAGAAAAATATAGTAGAAAAAGACGTCCCACTTTAGGCCCCCTCGCGATCACCATTCCCGACAATTGATCCTGCACAATACAACCATCATGGGAAAAATGAACATCGCAGTTATCATCCACCAATTGTCCAACAAAAATTAAGCAGGTAAATAATTCAGGAGAGACAAAAACATCCTTAAATGAAGGACCCAAATTACCAATAACAGTAATAGTGTACTGCCATCAGCAATTTGAATAGATTGTGTGCTGTCATACTCATGAACATCATGAAGATCTATCAGTCATATAATTAGAAGCACCCAAATCCACAATCCAAGGAGTAGAGGTAGGAGTTATACATTGTAGTTCTACGATTGTAAAAGCCGAGACAATCATCTGTTGAACCATAACAGGTGTGAGAACAGACGGATTAGAGCTTATAATGGGAGGCGCAGAAGACGATGCCTGGACAGTAGCTTGAAAAGCTTGAGATTGACGATTCTAAGGTCGCACCCGGCAATCTTTAATGAAACGGTCTGGTTTCTTACAATTGTTGCAAACTTTCTTTGGACAATTACGAGCAATGTGACCAGGCTTTGCAGCTGAAACACTGAAACCTCTGCGTTCCTCTTCCTTGCGCTGCATAGGCTACAGTAACAGGCTCAGAAAAAGCCTTTTGAGAGGCCATACCCATCTGAGTGGATAATCGTTGCTCCTCACGCAATAAATCCCCCAAGCAAATATCCAAGGAAGGAACTGGATCACGGTTCAATAAATCGGCTCTAACATGTTCAAATTCAGGTTGAAGTTTCATCAAAAATTGATCGTGTTGACTCTCAGCATGAACCGCTTGAAGAGCCACGAGAGCTTCAATAGGAACCTTAGCATGAACAATAGCAGAATACTCGCTCCAGATATTAATAAAACCAGAATAAAATTGTTCAATGGTTAAGTTACCTTGACTGTAACCGTTAATCTCCATTTCCAACTGGAATTTCCGAGCACTATGATCCTGATGATAAATGCGGTGTAAATAGGCCCACATAGTTTGAGCCGTAGAGAAACACTGAAGATTAGTAACAAGATGAGGCTCAATCGTTCCCAATAGCCAAGAAATCACCTTAGCATCCTGGACTTCACATTTAGCCAATTCCTTTTCCTCAATGGGAATTTTAGTACAATTATCAATATGATGAAATAATTCTTTTCCTTTCAAAAACATTTTAAATTGAAATTCCCACGTAGGGAATTTTTTTTCAGTAAAGCGAATGATATTATTTTCCATAGACATGATGTAAATCCCAGAATAGTAGTACCTAAAAAAATGTAGTTGATTATTAATGTTGGTCCGGCTAAGATAGCCCAAAGAAATCAGGCCCAAAAAAGAGATAATCTGCAGTAATGAAGGCCCACGGATCCGGCCCTAAAGACAGAGCCCAAACGCAGCCCAAAACCCAGCCCAAACCCACCCCCCTGGTATCAGCCCAAACATAGTTTGCAGACTTCGTCTTCAACAATCGTGCGCAGAACAGAATAGGCGGCAACGAGAATGCTCAGAACACCGACCACCGCTCCAACCACTATAGGTCCTCCAACCACCACAAAAAGCACCGAAATACTCACGACAACCCAACCACAACAGAGAATGACGCCAGAACAGAAGAGAACCGATGCCACAACCACATGACCACCACAAAAGAACAAGCCAGAACAGTCACCGATCTCCACCACAAGCACAAAGCAGTACACCCACAGCCACAGCCAAAGAAACCACACGGAAAGCTGGACACAGATCAAGAAAGAAGAGAAATTTTTTTTTGTTATTCTCACGTTGATTCACAAATCAGTAAAGGCTCTGATACCATGACAAAATTAGTATGTTTAGAAACTGAATGATCACCCCTCTCAGGTGTCTTCTCCATTAAATAACAAGTACATAGATTTACATGCCCTTCCTATACTTGCGGGCTAAGATCGAAAGAATCAGTGTTCAACTGAAACACTACTATTTACAATTGTAATTAATTTTCTAATTAATACATAATCAAATATCAAATCCCGTGATAGACGTGACCCTTATTTTTATTACATCCTTCAATATTGAGTTTACTAGGTGTTAATCTTAATAATTTAATTTCTATATGGTTATCATAATCTCATAATTTATTTTACAAATTTTGGTCGTCTAGTCTAATTGACAATTTTTTTTAGAGTTTTTTTTAATTGATATTTTTTTTCAATGTCATCCTTCAACATTGATTTTATTGAAATTAGGCTTCATAATTTATTTGATTTGGTTTTTATGAAGTTATTCTAATCTTACAAACTAGGTCACAACATTTAATTAATTGAAAAATAGATTTTATAATTTATTTTAATTTACTTTTGATGAAGTTATTCTAGCCTAAGTCAAGGTTTGACAAATTAATATAGGTTGACTCGAGTTATTTTTATGTTTTTTTAATTATATCTTTTAACATTAGATTAATTGAGAATTGAACTTTATAATATGATTTATTCTCTATAAAATTGTCATTATTTCATTTTCCAAATCATATATTTAACAAATGGCCTTAAATTGATCTTGTTTTGATATTAAGAAATATTATCCTAATTATTTTTTATTCAAACTATATTTTTACTAAATTATATTAAATTAACTGTTATTTTTTTTATACAGAGAAGCGTTAATAATGTGTGAATTTTTTTTTACAGTGAAAGAAAAAAAAAGGTGACCTGCAAGCACAGCAATGATGCAGTGGCAAAACTAAAAAAGAATTCACTTGGGAAATCACGTAGAAACATTTTTGGATCTTGAAGATAGTTTTTGTTTTTTCTGTCATGGCTCGTGGTAATAATAAAAAAAACAAGGTAAGTGGAATCTTTTGAAATAAGAGGCAGTCAGAGAGAATCAAAGACCGTATGCTGTTTCGTATTTCATTTTTAAAAAACATATTTTTTTAAAAAATAATTAATATTTTAGTAATTTTTAATTATTTATATATACTAATATAAAAAAAAAAATTTTAAAAATAAAAAAATATTATTTTAATATATTTTTAAATAAAAATCATTTTTAAAAACTACTGAATCCTACTTCCTACTTCCTAAACAGTACAGTAACCACTCTCAAGTCCAGCAGCAGCCTCCTCGTCTCTTCTTTCGCTTCCACACAGGTCGGACAGACGAACCAAAAAAACCAAGCACAAGAGCAGCTGCCTATCCTCCACCATGTGCGGCATCCTCGCTGTTTTTGGTTGCTCCGACAATTCGCAAGCCAAACGCGCCCGTATCGTCGAATTATCTCGCCGGTAATCGAATCATTTCTTCCCCATTTTCTCCATTTTCAATACTATTGTCTTAATGAAACCCTTTTTGTTTCTGTTCTATTCTTGTAGGCTGAGGCATAGAGGACCAGATTGGAGTGGATTACATTGCCATGAAGATTGTTACTTAGCTCATCAACGTTTGGCTATTGTTGACCCTGCTTCTGGAGATCAACCTCTTTACAATCAAGACAAGACTGTTGTTGTCACCGTATGTTACTTCTCTATATCTTTTTATTCTTTTCATGCCCATTTCATTTCTATTCATGCATGTAATAATTGGGTCCGTCACGGTTTTTATACTTTTATTTTTATTTTCTTGAGTCGGTAATTTCTTTTTCTTGATGAATGAAGGATTTTCATTGATCAGTGGAACCTTACAGAAGAATTGTGAATACAAAAGCAGCATTTGCTGCTGAAAACAGAAGAGAAAACTTAGATAACTTCAAAAACATGTACAAAGGTTCCAAATGAAGTCTATTTGAAAATGGAAGTCTTGATTTTTTTTTCTTTTTGTTTGGTTCAGGTCAATGGAGAGATATATAACCATAAGGAATTAAGGGCGCAATTGAAGTCTCATACTTTCCGAACTGGTAGTGACTGTGAAGTCATTGCTCACCTTGTAAGTCCTCTAGATTTTATAAAGAGATTATTTTTTGCTTGTATTTTTTATTATGTTTATGTAAATTAAACTCAGCGCTATAAAAATTACCTAAACATAAGTCACAGTAAGCTACATTATCTTATGCACATTGCAAAAGTCAATCACACTGTTTGGTTCTTGAGGTGAACGTATTTATTCCCTTTCTCCGTTTGAATCTTGCTGCATGTCTTTCTTATTTGACCTTTACTGTTTTCAAGCCGTAACATGTTTATTGGAGTCTAGTAGCTTTATCCATTTCATTTTTTCTTAACTTTTTTTTCCTAGCTTTTTAACATAATTTTTCCATTTACTTATTTATTTGTTTTCAGTACGAAGAACATGGAGAAAATTTTGTGGGCATGTTGGATGGCATGTTCTCCTTTGTACTTCTTGACACTCGTGACAAAAGTTTCATTGCTGCTCGGGATGCTATTGGTATTACCCCACTTTATATCGGCTGGGGTCTAGATGGTATGTAAGTTCACTTGATATATTTGCTTCAAATGCGCTTTGATTAAAAAACATTTGGAAGATGTTCTTTCTTAATATTCTTTAGTACTGATTGCTAAGGCACACTTAATAATTGAGAAGCAAAGTTGCATTGAATTTAAGTAATACAGTTTTTGCATGGAATGTTAATGCAAAGATATGCTTTGCGTATAAGGAAGGGTGGATTTATTTTTATCAGCGAGTTCATGCCTCGTAAATTTCCAAGGGGGCTAAATATCATTATCCCTTGCTGATTGAATTTGAAGAACATAATGGAGCGCTGATGCATCTTAGCTTTTTACTGTCCTATAACTGAATCATTGGCATATCTGATGGCGAGTACGTGCAGATGGAATCAGATGGTTTTAAGGAGAGGACCTAGGTTTTAGTTCACTTGCCACGAAATTCAAGTTATTTTATTTTTTTTGGTCAACATAAAATGTGCTATTTCAGAATAAGCAAGTTTTGCAGCTTGCCTTTTTCCCTGTACAAAGGAAAATGCCTGCTTTTGTACTAATTAAGCACTAATATTTTTCAGGATCTGTCTGGTTTGCTTCAGAAATGAAAGCACTGAGTGATGATTGTGAACGGTTCACGTATCTCTTGCCAGGGCATATATATTCAAGCAAACAAGGTTTGCATTTGTTAATCCTGGGACTGGTGGATGTGTGTTATGTTTTAAATTAGAGGTTGATTGCAAGTGTTCTCTCATAGCATGGTCTTCACTCCCAATCTTAAAATCTGCTTTCTGGTTATTGTGAATATAATGCTTTGTGATAAATCATCTTTCGTTTATTAGTAGTAGAATTTTTCTGGTTTGCCAATACGAACTTTACACACTGATGCTATTGATAATAGATTTGGTCGAATACATTGGAAGACAGAAATTCAGTAAAAGAATATTACTCCTATGAGATGGGGAGCAATTTTCTCTATTTCTTTTACCCTTGCTTTATTCGTCGGCCACTTCCAGAAAGGGGGCAAGACAAAAGCTTATGATGAAGTCGATATGTTTGTGCAATAATGACCCATGTTGGACTTGTAATAGTTTGGAGGGTCAAAGGAGTCATTTCTTGTGTTTTTTTATTAGTTTCTTGTATCCTTGTGCAGAATTTTCAAGTTCTTGCTCTTAATGTCTTTATGTTTTGTGTTTCTCTGACATGCTTGCAGGAGGGCTTAGACGATGGTACAACCCAACATGGTATTCGGAACAAATACCTTCAACCCCATATGATCCCCTAGTTTTACGGGGAGCATTTGAGAAGGTATGTTCTGGCCTCCCTATATGCTTGTTTAGTCTACATTAATATTTTTGTTATAGCAAATCTTACTGAACAGTAATGATTGTCTATTGAAACATCAGCTTTCCTATCTGTATGTCATTCTGTGGTATTGATTTTTCCAAGTTGTGAGTGATCTTGTATGAACATTGTGACTTCTTCCTTTTTTTATGTAGCATACATTGTTTTTTCTGCTATTTGTAAATGGGTGGGTTAGTAAGTTTTGCATTTTCCTTTATTAATCTGTGTCATTGATGCTAAATCAGAACAATGACTTTTATTTTATTTTATCCATGCTCCTTTTCTCTTTAATCTCTATAACCCAATGTGATTATACTCGAGGAACTTCATCTGTTATTCTAAACAGGTGTCTAGTGAGAAAATGAGGTATAAACAAGCAGTCAAATTAACTGCTCCTGGTACTGTTCACACTATAAGCAGGCACCATTTGTGCTGCCATGCACTGATTAAGTTCATGCTACTCTCTATCAGTGAACTAGTGGGCTACTATTATGGTCCCTGCCTTTTTGGATTGTGGCAATAATTAGTTCAATTAATGCATCAGGATTTATGATCATTCTCCTTTTACGCTTTCACCAGGACAAGAGCCTAAACTCTCTCTTTTTGGTAGAGAACAGTGCTAAAATTTGGGAGTCTGGGTGCTTTATTTTGGTTCTCTTTAGTTTCCTTTTAATTTTTCCAAGGTTCTAACTTCATACACTTTCTATTTCCTATCAATTTCGTGCAGGCTGTAATCAAGAGACTTATGACAGATGTACCTTTTGGTGTGCTTCTGTCTGGAGGACTGGACTCATCACTTGTTGCTGCTGTGGCCTCTCGCCATTTGGCTGATGCAGAAGCTGCTTGTCAGTGGGGTTCACAATTACATACGTTCTGCATTGGTTTGAAGGTGCTTACTTTGCTGCAAAATAAATGTGTGGCGCTCTTCTAAAAAATTTAGACCTTTTGACCTCTGAATATGCAATAGTGATTTTGATTAACATATATGAATTTGTTGAGAATTAAATAATGTAATGTATTCTAAGAATCCTTTGTTCAATATGTTTTTTCAATGTTTTTCCATACTTCTTACATGATTATCCGTCAGACTTGCATGTGATTTTAAAAAGTAATAATCATGACCTTTCCAAGCAATACCTTGCTGTTCATTCCCTTGGTCTGTGATGATTAACTATCCAGTACTCTGTATGACTAAGGCATAGGCATTGTCATTTTCTGACCTCTGTACAAGGTGCCCTCACTGTAATGTCAAAGGAAATTAGATAGGTCTGACGCATTAAATACTGCTTTCCTCATTCATGCCCATCCTTTGCATTTTTTTGTTTTTTGCTATTTAGGGCTCCCCTGATACAAAAGCTGCAAGGGAGGTAGCAGATTATCTTGGAACCCGTCACCATGAGTTTCACTTCACTATTCAGGTAACCAATGCTTTTAATTGCAAAAACTAAGAGGGTCTACGCAGTGCATGTCCAGTGCTTAAATGTTGCATTGTTGCTGTATCAGGAAGGGATTGATGCTCTTGAGGAGGTTATTTATCATATTGAAACATTCGATGTGACCACTATTAGAGCCAGCACTCCTATGTTTCTCATGTCACGAAAAATCAAATCTTTAGGAGTGAAAATGGTTATTTCTGGGTGAAGGGTCAGACGAAATCTTTGGGGGTTACCTGTATTTCCACAAGGCACCTAACAAGGAGGAGTTTCACCAAGAGACCTGTCAAAAGGTATTATTTTCAGTTGCTGATTACAAAATAGGTTTCGTTAAACTGTGCTGCTGACAAATGTTATTTGGATTGAATATATCATACTACCCACAGATTTCTTTGCACTTCTGATTGTTGTTTTGATAATTGTTCAGATCAAAGCTCTTCATCTTTATGACTGCTTGAGGGCCAACAAATCGACTTCGGCATGGGGTGTTGAGGCTCGTGTTCCCTTTTTAGATAAGGAATTCATCAACATTGCTATGAGCATAGATCCTGAGTGGAAAATGGTAAAGGACTCGGTCTTTATCATAAGCTTCCTGTTTTATTATTTGATACATGTCCATAAGAGATGATATATGTTTCAGTCACTGCACAAGGAAAGGACTGAATAAAACAGCATACCCAATCCGTTTCCTGTTAGCACTTAAATACAGATCTGCATGTTTGCTTCTCTTCTGTCCCGTGTTTTACTGTTCACTGGTGCCATAGGTTACATGGTTTCAAATGTGAGGCATGCTTCTCCATCACTTGGTGCTTTTCAATGCTGTCACCTACTGTGTAATATTGAATTGTAATAATGTGGTAGGCACATCATTTAATATTAAGTGATTGGTTATGTTGTCAGTTATTTTTGTTGGATAAGATTGCTAATGAGAAGTACTAATAACATAAGATCAAAATCTAATTACTAGAGCTATTTGCGCTCATTCTTGCAGATCAGGCCTGACCTTGGACGGATTGAGAAGTGGATCTTACGCAATGCGTTTGATGATGAGAAGAACCCATATCTGCCTAAGGTTTCTTAACTTCAACTTCTGCAAACATGTGCTACTACCAAGCTACACACAACTTTTTGCTTTTTAGTCCCTTATAGATTTTTCATGTAAAATCTTTTTGAAATGTTTTTTTTCCTTGTATTTGGTTTAGCACATATTGTACAGGCAGAAGGAACAGTTCAGTGATGGAGTTGGGTACAGTTGGATTGATGGTTTGAAAGATCATGCAAACAAACAAGTATGTATACTTTGAAACTTGTTGGGGGCTTTTGTTTTGCATTCAACATCCCAGTCAGTTTTCTTCAAGTAAACATGGATGATTTGTCTTTTACTTGATGATTTTAGCGATTTCTTTAGTTTATTTTAATTTTTCTTGAAAATAAATCCTCTGGCTTTGGATTCAACTTTTGCTGGAGTGAATTCTTTATTTTTTATATCCTCAGCAGGATATGAACTACTTCTGGCTTTCATTATAACTGTGCAGGTCACAGATTCAATGTTGATGAATGCAAGCTTTGTTTATCCAGAAAATACTCCTACAACCAAAGAGGCATATTACTACAGAACTATCTTCGAGAAATTCTTTCCTAAGGTACAATATTGTTCTTTCTCTAGCACTTGACCTTTTATCCTCCAAGGCATATATAGCGGGGCAGGATTCATTTACTTGATTGCTGCCTGTTCGTTTGTTCCATTGCAGCTTCATTGCTGACTAATTTCCATTTTTTAAATAGAATGCCGCAAGGTCAACAGTTCCTGGAGGTCCAAGCGTAGCTTGCAGCACTGCAAAAGCAGTGGAATGGGATGCCTCCTGGTCAAAAAACCTCGACCCTTCCGGTCGCGCTGCTCTTGGTGTTCATGCAGCAGCATACGAGGAGACAGGAAACACCGAGGCTGCCAATCTGATGAATGGTTCCCCTCAGAAACGACTTGAGATGTTGGACGAAAACTGCAACAGTTGCTTGATTGAAGACATTGTTGCATCAGCTTCATGTGGCTGGCATATGTTTGTGGCCTTGTGGGAGAAACTGCTGACGACGAAGGAAGGCAACTGGCTTCATAAACAGAATGAAATCGTGCCATACAAGTTTGTATTCCTTTTTTCAAAAACATTTTTGAAAGGTAATATCAAATACCTTTAAAGTCAATTCACCCGTCTTTCTTGTTGCCAAATGCCCACACAGATGGGTTTTCAATAACTTGGGTTAGATTTCGTTATCGAAATTGGTGTTGGTTGGATCTTGAAACTCATTTTCCAGCTACACGTAGCTAATTCCTTGCTGCCGATGCTAAACCCTACTTACATTATCAGTCATTATCAATTATCAATACAATTAAAAACATTTGAGGTGGGCAGTATGAAATAGTGATTTACGTCTACTTTTTTTTTAATTCTATTTTTTGTTATTGATATATTTCTTTTATTTAGTCATTTTATTTTTTATTTAACAATTGTAGTGCGGTTTTGCAAAATAGATGCTCAATAAACTATGAAATAATATTTGTAATCATGAATAGGGATGGCAATACAAGATGAAAGTTTTTTTTTAAAAAAAAAGTAATAGAAATGCAACATACAAGGGAAACATAATATATTGTGGATCATAATTTTAAAATCTGACTTGGCTTAACAAGTTGATCCGCGACCCGACCAACTTGAGGTTAAAATCTAGTTGAATTTATAAAAGGTGGAAAAAACTTACATGGCAAGATCCAATCACAAACTCAATTGTAATCTATTGATTATTTATTTATTTAACAAAAACAATGTTGTTTTGATTAAAAATAAATATTTTAGGTTGCCCTGAGATATCCCAATGACCAGGTCAAAACCTATGACGTGAGCTTTGGGTAAGTTAATCACTAGGACGCGTTTAAAAACTATGGTGTAGGCTGCAATAGTTATCCATATTTTTTTAAAATCTTTGTCACTTGACTTTTTTTAATTTAATCCTTTCATTTTAAGTTGATTTGTGATTGTGTTTGATTCTTACACATTTATTTTAATTGTTCTTATCGTTCTTTCATAGAATAAAAATCATTGATTATCATGAGCTTATATCTTTTAGTGTTTTCTTTTATTTTAAACTTTGGTTTTCCACCCAAATCTAGACCTTATATTATCTTATTGAAAAATATTTAAATTCTATATTATATCTTTTTTTTTAAATACCTTATTTAGAAATGAACACTATGATGATGTTATTGAAATTTTGAGACATATTGCAAACATTATAATTGCACAATAAAACCTAAGGACAAAAAATCTATCTCTGTTAACAACAAAAAAATTATTATTTTAAAGCATTTCAAATAGTGTCATCCTTTATTGTAGTTTAAACATAAATATTTTTGCTATTAATATACATACTGGAACTATCAATTACAATTTTGATTATATACTTAGTGTACATGCTAATTTTTATATATATATATATATATATATTGAAAATCTGTCTACATAAATCAACATATTATATTTTTGTACTAGATTTTTTTGGATATTTTTTATTTAATATATCTTTATGATGATAAACCAAGTATATTTAATATGTTTTAAACATGATAAACTAATATCATGTTTGACACTACATTTCTAAAATATTTTTGAAAAAAATGAATTTTTTATTTTATTTTTTACTTTAAATTATTTTTTTTTGTATTTTTAAATCATTTTCATTTACTGATGTCAAAAATAATTTAAAAAAAATAAAAAAAAAACATTATTTTGATTCAATTCTAAACAAAATATACTTTCAAAAACAACCATAACCATAATCTCCTGGCACTAAGTATCTTTGTTCATATATGTACAAACTTTTATCTACAATTACCAGTGCCAAATATGTTCTTTGTTATACTATCAGTCATTACTGTCAAATCCAGCTTACATCAAAACTGGGAAGTGAAAACTTTAAAAAGCACTCTTCGTCTGAAAGGTTGAACATCTGTATACAAAGGTTGATGGTAAATGATTCTTTATGAGATGTGCAATGGATTGGCATTCATCATCATTCAGTAGTATCAAACAAACCACTTGATCCGCGTCACAATGAAATGATCTCTGTCCCATTCTTGAACATTCAAAACCGACAAATCCCAGGAGCCTCAATTCTGCTTAAAGCAAGTATTTCCTCGTACTTTGAACCATATACAAAGCCCCACAACTGCAATATCGAAGGAGAAAATGCGACTTCTGTAAGTTATTTTGTAACCAACCCAAAAGGAATCTGACACTGTAGAGCTGATGAACCACAGGAAATTGCTTCTTTCGTGGGTAAGTGTGTGTGTGTGAGAGAGAGAAGGGTAGAGGCTTCATGCATACCTCAACTTCCTTAACTTCAAAGTCTTCTGTGTATGCAAGACAAGGGTTCCCATAGGTTTCCGAGACCGAACTTGATCCGTTTAATCTTTGCATTGAACAGAAAGAAAAATAAAATTAGATCCATAATATAATCATGCGTGTTGTTCTCTAGATACGTTTGGTTGGTGTTTCAGCAACACAAAGGATGATTTTAGAAGAAACAGAAACATGTTTGGTGAAGTGATGGAGTCGAAGAAATAAAAATAATAAAGTCTCATGAAGAGTTTTGAAGTAATTTTTTGTCCCTCAAATCAGGAAGAGGGGATCAAGATAGTAACCAAACGGATTGTAGGAAACAGACACAATTCACATTGCACATGGTTGCAGCAGAAATACATATATAACAGAGAAGATGGGTGCTCACAGATCACTGTCCATGTAGAGTGCAAAGCGACCACCACCACCAATTGCAAGAAAGTCAGTGGAGCACAAAGTGTAGTAACGATTAGCGCCTGTTTTAACATAGCTGTTAGGGCACAGAAAGATTTAGCAAAAAAGAAATAGGTTTTGAATAGATGTTAAACTGAAATCCGGTAGAATTTTGAGAAAACACCTTTCAGGGATGGCAATGCATGTGCCCTCGTGTTGTAAGCTTTTTCATTCTTCAACTAAGTTTCCCTCACAGTTTCAGAAATTTATTAAGTTCCTATTTAACTGTAGTTTTCTTGGCATCATGCAATTCGACTTGATCTTGTGAATAGCATGCATGGTTCAGACACAAGTTTCCAAAAATTCTATCTTCAGGAGCTTTAAGAGAGAAATACATACTGAGAACAAAGTTTGGGAACTGAGGGAGTTTTAACATGTGGATGTCCTTTTATTGAAGGACCAGTAAATTTAATCTTGTATGTAATAAGTTCAGTCTTCTCATGGCTATGAAGATCTACCAAGTTAGCATTTGCTTGTAGCAGTTCGCTGTGATTACTTCATCTAAAAGTTAATTAACATGAAATGCAGTATATGTAATGCAGTTTTTGTCCTCGAAGTTGCGTTTTCTGTAAAGCAAAATTTGTATAGCAAAACAAAACACACTAGCAGAATAAGAAACTATTTTTTATTTAACAATTATGTATAAGCTTCTTTCAAACCAATTTTATTGTAATTCCTGCAAACAATATCAGTTTGATGAACATTGTTTTACCCCTTACCACAAGACATATTTGCATGCTGATGCTAGAACTACATCCATAAGGTAAGCAAGTATGTGCAAGGAATAATGTTTTGGCACGTCAACAAAAAAAGCCAGATGTTTCCAATAGTTATCAAGTTAATTAGAATCAAGGGTTTTCACCTATAAATCGGAGAGGGAAATACCTGTGGGACGGAATATAACAGGATGACCAGGTGTATTTGTGAAAACAAATGTACTATTCGTTCCCTGTTCAAACTTCAAGGTCAACACAACACATGAAAGAAAGTGCTCTCTCAATGAATTGATAAGTTTGTATCTACCTGATATTTTTTATTGGTTGGCCTTAGGGGAGCTTCAACCAAGCCACCAAATACCGCCCCTTTGCGATCTCCAACAACCTGAAAGAAAATTAGCATGGTAAAATATGTGGAGCAACTCCAATTCGAAAGCCCATAGGCTTGTGAATAATATGCCAAAGCTTGTAATCAATGGACAGGCCCAGTCATTCAACTTTGGAATAAATACAGATTCACCACATCCTCTTGGATACTGCACTCACAGGAGAGGTTTCCTGTGAGAAAGTTCGTCTCATTGACTTTTTTCAGTTATTTCACAATAAGAATTATGAGCAAGGTAACAGTACAGTATAATCACTCCCCCATATATATATATATGTGCATGTCAATTCCATTTTGCCAATGATTCGTATACATGCATGTGTGTTGGGGTTGGGGTTGGGGGGTTTCAAAGCTTTCCACTTGCAAAATAACCTTCAGGAGACAGATCTAAAATAAAGACAAAAATTATTGAACTTGGCCAAAAGTAAATTAGCATTACCAGCAAACTAGGTCCAGACCAGAGCGTGCTTCTTCTATACAAGGATGAAAGTGATATTCCATGCCTCCATGTACTACAAAAAACTCCATGGAAAGAGAGTCAAGCAAGACTGTCATTTATAACCTAGCTATCAATCACATGACTATATATATATATATATATATAAAATCAATTGTATATTTAAAATATGTACTCCTGTACCTGTAGAGCAATAACCATTTCCTCCCTTGGACAACTGCTGGAAGGGAAACATAAAGGATGCTTCTTTCTTTCTCTGAAAGAAGCATCGAAGGTTCAGATATGCCTGGAAGATCCCCCAAGGCAACAGGTTCTTTCATGTTCCGCTTCAGCATACTCTTTGCCTCAAGTCCACCAAAATCATCAATCTTATCAGAATTTTTCAAGTCTGAATTACCCTTGCTTTCTTGACTCCGATATCCACCAATTCTTGTAGCTTGGTAAATAGATCTAAGAGTTTGCTTGCCCGTTGAAAACAACCCCTTTTTCATGCCACTCACTTTTGCTACATTCTCAGATAGCTGGTCACCCATTTGTGCTGAATGATCGTTTTGGTCATCTAATTTTGGATTATTTCCAGACTCTGAGGACGATAACAAAGAGTAAAGGAATGCAGTGAATGAAGAAGTATCAGGTTCCTCAACTGAGTGCCCTGTATCCTCCTCAGCAACGAACTCTAGCTGACTCCTTTTTGACTCACTGACATCTTCCTATCAAAACAATAAGTGAATAATTACAGCTTCAGCAAACTTTTGGGATTCCAAACAAAGCATTGCTATGTTCTCAAATACTTGTTAAGTTAAGACTTAAAGAGTTTCCACTATCCATCATCAGGTTCGTTTTGGTCATGATTTGTAACATCAGTTGCATTTTAATTTTCATTGAAGTTCCTTTTTTGCTCTGTTATCAATTACTTGTTCGAGATTCCAAACATAACATTGATATGTTATCAAATGCTTGTTAAGACAGGACTTAAAGAGTGACAGTTATCCATCATCAGGTTCATTTTTGTCATGGTTGCTAACATCAGACACATTTTAATTTTTAATGAAGTTCCTTTTTTGTTTCGTCTACTAAAAAACACAAGAACAAACAGACACTGTTTCTCCTAAACCCCATAAGAAACCACAGTAGAGAAACATATTGAAGTTTCACGGTCAAAATTCTAGGTAAAAATAGTCCAATCGCAGTCATTCTTGGAAAGAACCATCCAACCTCTATAGGAAAATGATGACTACATAGACAACCTTTAAGAGTTTGAACCTTAATTTTGTTATATTAAGCTGCTACACACTGTAAAAAACCACCAATATCTACTTGGATAAGATTATCATCCATCTACCTAGGAGCTCATTTCAGTCTTGATTTATTGCATTTAGATCATTTTTCATTTTGATTTGCAATGAAGTTCTATTCCTAATTTGTTTACAAAAAAGGCAAGAAGAGAAAAAACAGTTAATTTCATAAATCCATTAAATCAACCCCAATGATCAAATGCATTGAGCTTTCCATGATAAAATTCTAGCCAAAAATATTTTAGATACCATCATTCTTGAAAATTATTAACCAATGAAGAGAACTCACAAAAAGAAGAAAATAAAACAGATTTATAAGATCAAATACCAAAGTCCCCATAAAAAAGAAACTAACTAAAATCTTCCTACCCATAAGAAAATTAGAAGTGGGTATTCAACCAATTATCCAGAAAAGGCAACTTGATCATAAAGTCTCAACCTTTAACCCCAAAACATAAAAAGAAAGGAAAAAACATTAAGAGAGAGAAAGAGAGATGGACTTACAGGAGGCGGATGAGGAAGAGGAGTGGGATGCTTGGAGGGTTTATCAGAGATAGGATTAAGGATGACAGTGGTGAGATCAGACACAAAGTGGACTGCTTTGCTCCTTAATGACTTCTGCTGCTTTCCCATGCTCCTTTTTTCTTTAAAGCACTAAAAACTGGCAGAGCGGATTTCTTTTCCAAGACAATAAGGACTAAAAACTAGACAAATAGTATACTAAAAGGGATTCTGTTTGCATAATCTTTCCTTTCATATTCCCATGGCCATGGCATCCCAGCTCCTGATTCCTTTCTGGGTTCAGCAAAAGATACGCTCATAGAAAATAAAAATAAAAAAGCTTTGTTTTCTCCTTTTCGATACCTAGAGGTGGTTGAAGTAGGGGAAGAAGGGTTCTATCCTACCGGTCGGAGGAGGCGGAGGGGAGAAGAGTATGTTCAAAGTCTTGTCTTTGGATTTTCTTGCTAAAAAAATGATGACGCAACAACACCCCAGACCCACGTATTTCGCCTTTTAACCCATCTATATATTTTTTTATATAAATTTTTTAAGGAAACAGTAAACAAAGACTCCATGACCCTATGGATAAGGAGCTGGTCTCATTTCGATCCCAGTGGAAGTCGTTTATGGACCTTTTTAATTTAGTTTAACAAAATGAATAGCTCATACCAAATCATTGATGTGTTTAGAGTTTTAATCAATCGTGTTGTAAGCTTTCGCCAAAAGAACCGATTTTTCTTTGTACAGAGGCGACAAAGGAGACTTTGCTGGGCGACTCCGCCATCCACATCAGTTCTTAAGGACGGCTTCACTATCACTGGTTGGCGAGGCCGATGACTTCTTCTTTTTTCTATTAGATAGAAGAGTGGAAATATTTATATATGTCAAAGTTATATCTTTCTTCAAGGACAAAAATATACAAATTTTGTTTCAAGCTTTTTTTAGTAACCATGAACATGTTCACTGAACAATTTTAATCCATTTTTAAACTTTTGTGTGAAATTATTACCTTATATTTTTTATTTTTAAATTTTGAGCTGAGATTGGTTATTTCTAGATTGAACTCGTTTAGATTTTCAGGATTTGATCTTTACAAACTTATCATATAAAATTAAAAAAATAAAAGTCACCACCTAATCTACTAGAAATTCTAACTTATCTTTTAAGATATTTAGGTAGAGAATTGATTATTTGAAAAGAAAAAAAAAAGATGAAAATCACCTTAAAATATTTAATCTAAAGTAAACTACATTATTATTCAATTCTACAATAAAAAAGAAATACATTTTGTGCATAAATTATAATATTTCAACTAAACTAAATACATATATTTGTTGGAGATAAAGAGAGTGTTTGGGAATGCGGTTGCGGTTATTTTTTAAAGTGTTTTTCATTTAGAAATACATCAAAATGATATTTTTTTTATTTTTTAAAAATCATTTTTGACATCAGCACATCAAAATGATTTAAAAACACCAATTTTTGTATTTAAAATGAAAAAAAATTCAAATTTTAAGCAAACGACAGTACAACCGCAGAAACAAACAGGTCCAAAGTTTTCTAGCATAGTGAATTAGGATTTCGGTTCCATAGCTAAGTCGAACCTCGTCTTTGATTTGTTGTACAAGCAAAATCCAAAATAATAATTAACGAAGACTCGGGTTATGATTTGTTTCTTTTAATTATTCAATTTATATTAACCTACCTAAAATTAATTATTTTACCAAACTAACCACCCTAAACAACCACAAATACTTTAACAAATTCAATTAATATAAATAATCATTAAAAAATATCATGAATACATTCAAAATAATATCAACATCAATATACATCATTAGATAAGGTTATTCGAACAACAAATAGATCACATACAGGATTAAAATTGCCTTTACAATTCGTCAACGTTAGCTCAAATGTCTTCTTTCAAAGCTCCATTCCATGCTTTGTTAGCTCGAGGAGGCATACGAACCACTCCATGCTATGCAAAACAACCTTATATTCTAACTTTTTCGGCCTGTTTGATAGTATAGTGAAACTATTTTTTAAAATATTTTTCATTCAAAAAAATATCAAAATGATATTTTTTTTTTAAATTATTTATAATATTAGTATATTAAAATGATCTAAAAACACTAGAAAAACTTAATTTAAAATAATAATAAAATATTTTTTTCAAAAACACTTTTAAAACGCATTGTTAAACATGCATAAGATCTAACACCAAAAAATAGTTGTTATTGTTGAATAAATTGGACTAGTGTTTTTTTTTCTATCTTTTTTCCTTCTTCCTAGGCTAGTTTTTGCTCATTAGACTAAGTTCATGTATCTCATAATTAATCTTTACACATCGCTTATCTTATGGCCCATGGCCCGAAATATTTGTTAAAAGGGGATTTGAACTTGAGACATGGAGAGGAGGAGCAAACCCTCAAGCCCATAGCTAAATGTCAATAGACCTACCATTTAGGATTAACAATGAAGCCCTTAAACTATAAGGACTATAATGTAATACTTCTAAGATTATGTTAAGTTGGATTTTACTAGAATTTTCATTTTATTTTTACTAATTTGCCCTTTGCTCAAGGACTTTAGCCCCATTGACCCATGACATTTTTATTTGTTTTGTTTACCAATTTAAGTGGATGTTTGACATTGCATTTCAAAAATATTTTTGACAAAAATTGAATTTTTTTTATTTTTATTTTTTACTTTCAATTAAAACAATTGATTTTTTAGATTATTTTTATGTGTTGATGTCAAAAATAATTTTTTAAAAATAAAAAAAATTATTTTAATTCAATTCTAAACAAAAAATACTTTTAAAAACAAATTCAAACCATATTTTCCAAACTGGCAATACAAACTCAAATTACGGTCCAGATTGTTTTTGCTCTTTTTTATGGCCCAGGGCTCAAATTGTTTTCTAATAATACGCTTGCCACAATAAACCCATCACTGTTTTTCTAGCCCATCGTGAAATTTTTAGAAAGGCAGTGATGGGTTTATTGCAATAACTAAAAATACAAACTAAAGAAATTTCTAAAAATAATCCAAAACTCCAATAAAAAGCCATTAGAGTGTTTTTTTTTGAAAAAAAAATTAAATTAATGTTTTTGATATATTAATGTAAAAAAAACATGATTTTATATATTTTTAAATGAAAAAAACACATTTAAAAAGCATATTATAGCAATACCAAATACACATCGATACAAAAATTAGTAAGTTATAAGAGCTAGATGGAAGGTTTTCAAATTACAAGGACTAGAGGATAATTTATCATAAAATGGGAATTGAAACGCCGACCTTGGTAGGCAGGAGGCAAGTGAAACAGTGAAGCACCATAATTTCTTATTTATATCTCACTTTAATTTCTTTCAGAATTTGCATAATCACTTTAGTCCACTGACCCTTATAAGTTATAACTTTCTTGTTTTTGTTTTGTGGGTCAAATACTTTATACCTGACCCATTGGTCGCCATTGGTTTTCATGAGCTGTTAATGATAAAGGGCAGCAATGAAAGTCTTCGCAAGCTATTGATAGCTACCATCAAGGTAGTCAAAATCGCGAGCCAACTCGCAAAATCGTTGGCTCCGAAAACCTGGTTGAACCGGTAGAAAAACCGAACCCGGTCAAACTCGATCAAACTCGTAGAAAAATCGTTCAAAATCGTAAACTCGAAAAAATCGGAATGATTTTACTCGTTCGTCATATTTCACTGTGCGCAGTGTAGGTTTTCTTCTTTCTTCATTCTTCAATTCTATTTTTCACACACACCCGTTCTCTTCTTCCCCAAACGCAAAAAACCATTTGCCCTAAATTCTCAGCTCGAAATTCTCTTCTCTTCTCGGCACAAAACACCCAAATCATCAGCCCTAAACCCCAAAATCTTCTCTACTCTTCTCAGCTCAAAACCCCCAAAATCGTCAGTTCTGAGTTCGGTGGCCTCCTCCCCGGGACCCCAGATGTTGTTCTCATCCTTCTGCATCAGCCATTAAAGGTTAGTGCTTCTCGTCGTTCTCAGTTGCTTGATTTTGATTTTATCATTTATCAATTTTAAAACAGAATTGACGATTGAAAGAGCTGTGAAAAAATGGATTTAAATCCTGTTCTTGAAGAGGATTGGTTTTGTTCCATGCTTTGTTTAATTTATTATAATCACCCTGGAATGAAGCTGGATTTTCTGTTTGGATTTTTGTTTGGTTTTACGAGATATAGGCTATATGATTATGATTGATGTGCTGATTGAGAGATTTAGTATAGGCTCTTTCTGATTAAGAATGAATCTCGTGCTGTTCTTGGAAATTGCTTATTTAATTTGGAGCTGTTGGCATTGAGCTTCTATTCTGATTAAGAGTTGATGTTTTCGTGTGTTTCACGAAGAAGTTAGGTTAACATCAAATTGTGGATACCAATTAGGATACTGTGGAGTCATATAATTGTTAGTTGAGCAGTTGAGCTCCTTGTTGTTTGGCACAGAAAACATCCTACAATAGAAGTTTTACCTGGAAGATTAGCCTTAAATTTGTCATCCACATTTCAATCTAGGACTTAAGAACATTGAATTAAGCTCTGCTTGCTCTAATTTTGTTTTTTCAATAATATTTCTTTTCTATCTCCTTTTATTGAATGGTGATTGAGCATGATGGCAGATGAAATGGATAAGATGGATTCCCTGATAATTCAATGTGATATCATAACCAGCATCTCATTCTGCATACTGGCTAAGCTGTTTAATCATTGTTGGACATAATCTCTTGTTCTCCTGGATGTGAGCGTAACTGGAGTGCGTTTGAGATGGTAAGTTTTTTTTTTAAAAAAACAAATATTGTTTTCATTTTTTATAAGAATCTTATATTTTATCAATTGTGAATTTTTTTATAGGTTCATACTAAACGAAGAAATCGTCTACAGCAGAAAAAAATGAATGACTTGGTTTTTGTGATGTGTAATTTGAAAATGAATGATAAGGACAAAAAGCAAGTCATTGATTTTGATGACGTTGTAGATGATCTTCCATCTGATGATGAATGGGTGACTGAAAGAGAAGGACATGGTGGTTCATCGAACATTAATTTACTTCAAACTATTGATAGTGCAACACGAAGACAAAATGGAACAGAAGACGATAGTGATGAAGATAATTTTAATGGTGTTGAGATGAGTACTGAAGCCACTGAAGATTATTTTGAAACTTTGCATTCAAGGAGTTTAGAGTTAAATAATGTTGGAGCTCAATCTCGTACTACCAATATCGCTGTTAGCACCGGTAGTACTAGTAATCTTTTTCATTGTGATGCTATTGATGCAATTCCTGGACATAGTGAGGGGGGTGAAAGTGAAACTGAAGCTGATTTTAGTTTACATTGTACGCCAGCTGAAGATTTGTTTTAAATTTGTTAGTTTTTAACTTATGAACTTTTAGGGACATAATTATTTTGTAATGTGTTTTGAAGTTATTTTACATCATGTATGAACCTAAACTAATTAAGTTTTATGTCCATAATTATGCTATTTTGTATTCAGAAATATTTTACAAACGATTTTACGATTTTTCTTCTCACACGATTTTTAGTCTGTGATTTTTACTGATTTTTTGTACCGGACATTTCGAGTTACGATCTTTCTACGATTTTACGATCCGATCTTACGATCCGATTTTTCGGAGCCCTTTCCGATCCGTGTCAAAATCTTGATTTTGACTACCTTGGCTACCATTGAAAGTTATTTAAAGTTATATGGTACTGAAAGCACTTTTAATAATAATAATAAAAAATATTTTTATTTTTTATTTTTTATTTTAAATTAATTTTTTTGATATTTTTACAATTATTTTTATATATCAATATCAAAAATAATTTTTAAAAAATAAAAAAAACATCATTTTAATAATAAAAAACTTTTTCAAAAATAAAATTAACTACACTTCCAATCAATCATGATTTACTTTTGCTTCCCTTGTTACATTAAGCAGCTGGCCAATGCCATCGGGTTTTAAATATATTGTCATGGAATTTTCTATAATTTTTAAAAATTTAATAAGTCCAACCCACTTATTTTGTGGTTGGCGTCAGTTATTTCATAAATTTATTTGGGATTTTTGTTACTCTGTCATTTCAAAAGTATTTATAAAAAAATGATTTTTATTTTATTTTTTATTTTAAATTATTTTATTTTAATATTTTTATATCATTTTAATGTGCTAATATTAAAAAAAATATATATTATTTTGATATATTTTTTTAATAAAAAAACATTTTAAAAATCAAACTCTCAAAGACATATAATAAGATAAATCTCATATTCCAGAAATCATGACCGTGGAGCTTCTTTTTTCATCTTATGATATTTGTGAATTTTATTAGCGAGGGGGCGGGAGAGGATGGAAAGAATTTTATTGAATTATTTATTCAATAATAAAATGAAAATAAGATAATCTTGTAAAAAGAACAGAAAAATCACAGCTTAATTACCAGCGAAACAAGGTCGAACTAAAAAAATTATTTTTAAAAAAAAGAATAAGAAAAGCCTAACTCATATAAAAATATCAAATAAAATAATAAAGTCAACCAAACTAAATAATTAAATGTGAAACTACAAAATATTCAATTGAAAAAAAATCATAGACAACAAATTGAATTAAGCTAGGTTAATTCAATTAACTTGTAATCTAGGATATGAGATCTAGATAATACTATAAAAAATATAAAAAATCATGACCCAATAATTTAATCTCAAATGATAAAATAAAATAAAATAAAATATGTATTTTTGGTTTTATTTTAAAAAATTAGTCAATGATATTATTTTTCAGGTAAAGGAAAATCAAATTTTAGAGGGATAGATCTAGTTTTTTTTTAAAAAAAAAACATTATTCATGAAAATTAAAAAAAAACTTAAATGTTACATCTCATTTCTTTATGTTTATAAAAGTTTTTGAAGTTATATAATATCATTAAAACACAATAAAATGTTAATGTGTCCGTGAAATATGATAGCAGGGAGATACATGGAAAGTGAGATTAGGGTTGTATCACAAGGAACTCACTTTTCATGAAGTTTCCTCCTAAAAACATAAAATGTCTTTTTTACACATCATCTCATTATCATGAAATTTGTGGAAGGAGGAAGTTTCCTCCAATCCGAAGAGGTTACATGATATGAAGTTTGATATTTTATCTCTCCTAGGACAATACAAAAAGCCTAATTAAAGAAGAAGTTATAACGTGACGTGTGGGAAAGTACTTCAGACAATAAATATATATTATTGTGGACTATAATAATGTAATTACTGATTTGACTATTAATGTATAAAATTTAAACTTCTAGATTTCTGGGGTATTTTAGAGCTTTTTCATTGAGCATGTTGAAATTATTTGATTGTGTTGGGGGTATTTATGTATTTTCTGATTTCTTTGCACAATGAAACTATGATTTTGCCCTTGGTATTAGACAAAAACAATGTTGACTAGGCGAGGGTATTTTAGATATTTTGGTTTGTGAATGAACAATGAAATAACTATTATACCCTTTAATGAGACAAAATATTAGAGTTCCTAGTGAGGGTATTGTTGGTTTTTTATTGTTTGATTAACAATGAAACTATGGATGTGACCCTCGAAACGACAAAATCAAAGAGTTAGCGCTGAAGGCATATTTGTATTTTCATCCGTGTTTTATTTTTTTTTCAAAAAAGCTACTGACACGTCTCACTGACACGCCGATAATTGTCTTTTGTCTGTGTCTTGCAGATGGCACTTGTGGCGTCATTTAATGGTGGAAAATGTCCATTCATCATCTCACTGGATGTGTTGTTGTGACCTCTTCAACACAGTGATGTGCGTGTCATCAAGTGGTGATCCGGAGACATCACGATGGTTGGTTGATCTTTTTTCTCCCTTTTCTCTCTCTTGCAGGCAAAACTGCATATCAGTCCTCTGTGTTTGTGGTTTTTTCCTTTTAGTCTTTCTACTTTTGTTTTGTTTTTTTCCTCTTGATTTCTTTTTATAGAAGTTTTGATTTGTTTTAATTTTGTCCTTGAATTGAAATTGATGATATATATGATTTTTTTCATTTTGGCCCTTATTCTTTTTTGACTTTTTGGTTTATTTTGAATTCCCTTTATCAATCACTATGAGAACACATAACATTTATATATCTTTGCTCTCCAACATTCACATTGTTTTCCTTTTATGTTTAATTCAATTTAAATGTTGGTAGGGTCTTTTATTTTAACAAGAGATTTATTTTGTAAGAAAACTCGGGAAAGTCACCCAATCAATCTATTGAATTAGTGACAAGTCCAATCACTTTAATAGCGTAAGATCACAACTCGTGAAAAGCCCAAACTGATATGAAGTTTTTTTCACTAGCATAGTCATTGTAAATGCACACTCAAACACACTGTTCATCGGAAACAATGTAATGATTTTATAGTCTTTCCATCTCAAAAAACATAACATTGGCATACAAGAGCATTAAAATCTTTTTACACACTATTTTCATTCTTGAATAGAGTAAGAACAAATAAATATTTCTTCATCATGGTTCCACAATGAAATGATTAGAATACCATTGAAAGTAAAATATTCAAATTTTGTGTCAAAAGGTATTTTTATATTTTCACAATGTTTTTTTTTTTGTTATTATAATTTAAGTTGAGTGGGAAAATTTGGTATTTTTCTTAAATAGAAAAAAAATACTAAACAATTAAAATGAATTGTATAATGATGACATTACTTTTAAAGTAAAAAAAAAAAAACCAAGCATGAGGTGTAAGGGCATTTTTCGATTCACCACAATGGTTTATATAATTATAAAGTGAGTTTAAAGGGCAATTACGTATTTGGACAAATAAAAAAAAGTGAGAACACATGTAGCACATTTGGAGATGCATGGATTGCCTCTCAGCATCTAAAAATTCCCTTATACCATGTCATTAGAGGTGTTGCCATGTTATTTTCTATTGACAAGGTATGCGTTACTAATGGTGGTTGATTTTCACACTGATGGACCTTTTGATTTTTTCTTTTTCCCCCTCTACCCTAAAAATTATAGCGTGTTCCTTTTGATTGTTCTTATTCTAACTTAGTTTTTTTTTTTTTACTATTTTTTTAGAAAGTTTTATTTGTTTTCAATTTCATTATTTAATCTCAATTCATCAAATATTATATTCTCCAATGTGGTCTACATTCTTTGAATTTATAATTTTTTTTTCTTAACTCTATTGTAAAAGTTATTATTCTTTTATTACAATTTGTTTATATAATGTTTATATCCTTATTATTTTAATTTTTGTATTTTTCATAAAATTGATTTTAAAAAAAACGTTACCCTTCAATTAAATATAAAATTTATTTTATATTTTAATTGTTATTTCTTAAAAAAATATATAATCAACTTTATTTTTCAATCTCACCATTCAATATTTAGGATTTGACTTTATAATTTTTCAAAATTGGATGCTTCAAGTCTAATTACTCAAGCCATAAATCTAAAGTGATTTTTTTCTTTTAAATTCATAATTTTTTTTTATCATGTCTGATCATATGATATGTACCACAAGTTTAATTAGATATTTTAGATTGTCTCAACTCTAATTAGTAATTATAGGTTTGTCATAATCAATTTCTTATATATATATATATAGATATATATATATATATATATATATATATATATATATATATATATATATATATTTTATCGAACACCTAAATATTATTTTTACACTAAAAAGTTATCCAACTCAAATAGTAGGCCTATTTGGTATTGTGGTTGCTATTGTGGTTGAGGTTTAACAAAAAAATAGTTTCATGAAAAACACTTTTAGCTGCGGTTCATAACTGAAATTTAAGTTTTTTTTTGTTAAAATTATGGTTTAGTTTGAGATTTAATGAAAAAAAACAATTTCATGTGTTTGGTTACCATGCTTTTCATATTGCTGTCAACTTGTGAAATTACTTTAAATGACACACACACACATTACTTTTTAAATATTGTAGATTTAATCATCATCATCATAATAAAATATAATTAATAATTCAAGTAAATTAGACATTTATTTTTATTCTCTCATCAAACTACTTGCATTTCCATCACGAACTAAATCCATAAGTGAAGACCTCTATGATTCCTTGTTATTTGATAGAGGTACAACATCTGGTAAAATATCATCAGGAACAACATCTGTGATCCGTACAGAGTTTTATGATCTTTATCTACATATTGTAGAGATATAATTCCAAGGTCAAATCCAGTTGCAAGCTTCTTAATTTCATCTAAGACTCCACTAATCTTCTCAATTTCTGATCCATAATTAATCAAAAAGCAACAGGGCCGTGAAGTAAAACGAAGTCATACGTTTTTTCCTTTCATTAGGGCTGATCTCTTTTTACATATTTTTTTTTTATTTTTTTAAAATATGATTTTTACAACAAAATGGACCGGCCAGCCAAGTTGGGCCAAAATGTCTAACTCTGTTGGGCTTGGATTGGGCTGAGAGCAAGTCTAGCCCAGAGTTAAAAAAAGAAAAACAGGATGCTACATTGTTCATGTATTGCGTGAAAAGTGCAAAGTGAATTAATTCACTCTTGCTACTGTTCACGTGAAGAGTAACGGGGTGGTCAGCCGACGATGATGAGAGGCTCACCTGTCAATGCCACCGGTGAAGGAGGCTGAGATGGTTCTTTATGTGGTGGTAGCGGCGGAAATGGTGGCCTGTGATGGTCAGGAGAAGCGTTGGAAGGTTGTTGTTGTTGCTGCTACTTGACACCGAAGCTGTGAGAGAAGACTGTACTGGTGCAAGTGTTGCCGATGAAGAGTAGAGGTTGTTGGTGTCGAAGGAGCAACTGGTGGTGGTCATCAGTGACTACTACTGTTGGAGGAGAGAGAGGGTTGTTGGCGTGGCTGTTTTTAAAAGAGAGAGTTGTCAAGGCTGCTGATTCTTTTTTGTGATAGATACTGTAAAAATATCATTCTCGTGTATTATTCTCATGCTCTAGTCTATATCTCCTCCCCTCAGTTTATTCTGTTTTTCTCTATTTTTTTTGTTTTTATCCCCTAATGTAGTATTTTGTCTATTGTTCATGTCGTGCATGAAACAACTAAACACAGTTTTAACTAATGTGTCATCAAGGACGAAAAACATCTAAACAATAATTTTTTTGTAAATTGCGATTCAACCATAGTTTCTAGGTGAGATTCACAATGCAAAACTATGGTCCATCCTTTTACCAAATATTTTAGACTTTACAGTGAGTATAAACCACAGAAACCACTACAGAACCAAACACTTAATGATATTAGATTTTGTTAGAAAAAGAAAAAAAAACTCGAAAACGAATGGCTGAGGAGGACATAAACGAGGTCGGTGAAGATCAGAGACCACCGCGGTTTTGTATGGCCCGCACCGCTCGTCAATCCTATCATGTGTTTGTCATGGTAGGGTCCACAACTGGATAGATTGGCCATTTGCAATATGCGTTTCACGTTCCGCTTCACAGCGAATAGCCTTGATTCACTAGTCCCTATACATATAAGCTTTCTAAATTCAGTCCAAAACTCATTAATATTTCAATTTAACCAATTTAATATACTAGACTAATATGAAAGTATATCTTAAAATGATCCTAATAAAAAACTTACTCTTGTTTGATTTGCAAGATAACTCTAAATATCCTTTATTACTGACCACATAATAATAATAATAATAATAATAATAATAATAATAATAATAATAATAATAATAATAATAATTGATGAATTGTTTAATCTGTAATGAAAATCAGCCAGGATTTTCAAAATATTTTTTAAAATAAAAAATCATTTATACAATGAGGAACAATGGTGATTTTTGGATAATTTTTGAATATTTTAAAATTATTTTTTTGTTGTAATTTCAATCAGACTAATTATTACTATTAACAAATACTATAAAGATGAATTTAAATAAATCAAACTGAAAATATAGGATACAAATTTTAGTCTCACCTATTACGGAGTCGAGGCAAATAAAAGAAAATAAAGAAAAACAGTTTTTTTTTGGGCTCTCTTACCAAACGTCTAATACTATTTTTATTTTTCATATCATTTTAATATACTAATATCAAAATTATTTAAATAAAAAAAATATTATTTCAAATAAAAAATATTTTAAATAACAATACTATCATATTGAGTTATTAATATTTCCCTCGGGTTTTGATTTACTTATATTAGCTCACCGAAAAACACAACACATCACCGGAGGGGTTTGGACATAGAATAAATTTAAGATGAGATTCCAAGCAGCTTATTATGGTCTGATAAAAAAGGTTTGAGAAAATTTTTTTTTTTGTTTTTATTTCTTAAAAATAATTCTGAAAAAAAATTAATATTTAAAATTAACTATTTTTATAATTTGATATACTGAAATTAAAAATTATTATTTTAATATATTTTTAAATAAAAATTATTTTAAAAAATAATAATTACTGTAATATTAAACCTGTTTTAAAAAACATGAAATAATCATGCGGGGATTTCGACGATTTTTTATACCGTCACATTTTTTCTCTTTTCATTATCATGCACTATAAATGGAGCTCAAAAATCATCATTTCACCCATCGTTTCCGATTCCTGGCAAACACAAAACACAGAGTGTGAAACAGAGTGAAGAGTGAAAACAATGGCGTCCCTTAAAGTTCCAGCTTCTGTTCCTCCTCCTCATGAGGATGCTGAACAACTTCATAAAGCTTTTGAAGGTGACCCTTTACATGATGAATCTATCCTTTCTCTTCGTTATGTTTTGATTCTGATCGTAATGTAAAGTGACATTCTTCATTATTTAATCTGGCAATCCATGGCTGAAAACTTGATCTTGATTCATAATTTCCTGAAGAAATGGTTGGTTTGACTTTTTTAGTCAAACCTGACATGAATGGTATTTGATCTTGTAGATGTTTTGATATGGTGTTTGATCTATATGCCTATCTACATTGTTAAGTTACTGTATCTATATAATATGGCAATCTGTGGTTGAAAACTTGATCTTGATTCATAATTTCCTGAAGAAATGGTTGGTTTGACTTTTTTAGTCAAACCTGATGTGAATGGTATTGGATCTTGTAGATGTTTTGATTGGTGTTTGATCTATAAGCCTATCTACATTGTTAAGTTACCGTGTCTTGCTCTTGGGAAATAACACAAAAGGCTTTTGAAGGTCGCCCTTTACAGCTATTTCTCTTAAAGAATCTCACCTTTTTTTCCCCTTGTTGCTGGTTCGTTTTTCGGCTGTTTGATCTTGTAGATGCTGTTCTTGCTGCAAATATATTGTTCTTTATTAGATCATCTGGTAATCTACCTGGTCATGATTGATCTCTCGAGCCGGTGATAGGCTTGACTTTCGAGCACATGATGGCAGTGGTATTTGATTTTGCAGTTACTTTTTTCCTAGTGTTTGATCTCTATACTGATCTGCATTGTTAAGTTCTTTGAGTCGTGATCTGCAGAAATGAGACATAAGTTAGCTATCTAATTTTCTGTTTAATAACGTTAATGGTGTTTTGTAAATTATTTGTCTTGATCAGTTCGACTAACCAATCATCATTGCAAAACATATTGGAATCTTTGCAAATTATATGGTGTTGATGTTGTAATCTGGACCTTAAAAAAAATTGATCTATATCTATTTTTCTGTGATGCATTGCCTTGCTGCACTGAATTTATCAACAGTAAGCTGTTCTTTCTTTCTTTCTTTCTTTCTTTCTTTTCTTCCTCTTTGTTGGTTATTGGGTTTGACCTAGTTCGTCCCACGAGGGATGAAAGCGGTTTATTTATCTAGAGAAGTTACTAAAAGGTAACGGCTAGATAACCACTCATTTACTTATATAAATATGGACATAACCTCCTATGAAAGAGATATTTTTTCATAATTGAAGAAGATAATTCTTTTCTCTTTTCTTCCATCTCAATTCTCTGCATTAGACTTGCTAAGATTTGCAAAGATATTCATATTATGGAACATTACTTTAGTTTGTAGTAATTGAAGTGGAACTGAAAGTTAATGATCTAGAAATAAGAAAAAACAGAATCTCACAAGCAAGTTTTCCTTATCGAATCTACACTCTTCGAATGCAGGATGGGGCACAAATGAGGGATTAATCATCTCCATCCTGGCTCATAGGAATGCTGCACAACGCAACTTAATCAGACAGGTCTATACTGAAGCTCACGGGCAAGATCTCCTCAAAGATTTGGACAAGGAACTTTCTAGCGACTTCGAGGTCAGAGTTTGTTTCATCTCATGTACCAAGAGTAATTTTATGTCAACCAAGGCTTTTAAGATTCATGTTTTTTTTTTATTTTTTTGTTGCAAATTTTGTTTACATCAAACAGAGGGCTGTGCTGCTATGGACACTGGATCCTTCTGAGCGAGATGCATATTTGGCAAATGAAGCAACGAAAAGGTTGACTTCAAGCAACTGGGTTTTAATGGAAATAGCTTGTACTAGGTCCTCACATGACCTTTTTAAGGTGAGGCAGGCATATCATGCTCGTTACAAGAAATCCCTCGAGGAGGATGTTGCCTACCACACAACTGGAGACTTCCGCAAGGTAATTCCCTAAGCCTCCTCTTGAGTATTTTGCCAGAGAGATTTTAGCCCGTGTACATCACTGTGTTAGTGAATAATATAAATTATATTCTGGGATCTCATATAAAAGTTTAAGCTTTTAGGTGAGATGGTTCATTGACATGGTATCAGAGCCTTGTTAACCCAGCGGTCACGAGTTTGAATCTGGTCACCCTCATTCTATTTGATAAAAATCAAGCACAAGGTAGTGTGGATATGTGTACAAATTTCAAGCCCAAATGACTTTTCACTTGAGAGGGTATGTTAGAGAATAATATAAATCATATTTTGGAGCCTCACCTAATATCTTAAGATTTTAGGTGAGATGGTTCCTTGACAAATTGTATCAGAGTAATTTATTTTTCGTTCCTTGGAACCCAAATGCACTTTGTACAGAAATCTTCTAATAGTTTAAGATTTTAGGTGAGATGGTTTTTTGATATGGTATCTGAACCTTATTGACTCAACGGTCACGAGTTCGAATCTCACCACCCTCATTCAATTTGATAAAAATCAAGCACAAGGTAGTGTATGTTCGTGTGCAATTTTCAAGCCCAAAGAACTTTTCACTTGAGAGAGTGTGTTAGAAAATAATATAAATCATATTCTGTGTTCTCATCTAACCGTTTAAGTTTTTAGATAAGATAATGAGTAGTTTATTTTTCTTTCCTTGGAACCCAAATGCACTTTGTACAGAAATCTTCTGTTTGATTGATCTTCTCTTAAACTTTTGATTTCTTGCTATTAACAGCAATTCTGAACTGGTTGGTTCTGTGTTTGTTATTGTTCCGAGCAGCTGTTGGTTCCCCTTGTGAGTGCATTCCGATATGAGGGAGAAGAGGTGAACACGATGCTGGCAAAATCAGAGGCTAAGATACTTCACGAGAAGATCTCAGATAAAGCTTACAGTGATGAAGAGATCATCAGGATTCTTACTACAAGGAGCAAGGCACAACTTAATGCAACACTTAACCACTACAACAACGCATTTGGAAACTCCATTAACAAAGTATTATGATCTGAATCTGATACGACTTTTATCAGTTATTTTTTAAATGATTTCAAAGTTGTCTGAAGGGGCGAATAGAATAATCAGTTTGCCACCAGGTTCTGAAAATCTATAACATGCCAACGTTTTTATTTAGCTCTTGCAGTAATATCATCATTTCTAGATGCATTGCAGACATTTGTTTCGATTTAAATTGACAACGGGAAATTTGTTTGCAGAATCTGAAGGAAGACGCGGACAATGATTTCCTCAAATTACTGAGAGCAACGATCAAGTGCCTGACCTACCCTGAGAAATACTTCGAGAAGCTTTTGCGGCTGTCCATCAAAAAGCTAGGGACAGATGAATGGGCTCTTACTAGAGTTGTAACCACCAGGGCCGAGGTTGACATGGAGCGTATCAAGGAGGAATATCATCGCCGGAATAGTGTCACCCTCGACCGTGACATTGCCGGAGACACTTCCGGAGATTATGAGCGAATGCTTCTTGCCTTGATTGGCCACGGCGATGCATGATCTATTTCTTGCGGATGCGGAGGAGCTGTGCTTTTTTATGAATGTTGTTTGTATTGCTTTTGCTGGACGTAATCTTCCTGATGTGAGCTATCATCTTTGCTTGTGTTGCTTATATTAAGTATCTCTGAAATATGTTTGAGCATATCTTCTGGCTTAATATATCTTTGAAAGGGACCATGAGAGTGTTTCATCATATGAGTGTTAAGTGTTGCTTTCTTTTCATATTTGTGTTAGAAATTATCATTATACCCCTTTACGATACACCTATATTCTTGTTTATTCAAAATTCATAATCATGGAGATAGATTATGAGGATTGATAATGGGGATCAATTGATTGATCTTCTCCTTGATGAGAGGAGACAATTAACTAATGAATTAATAAGAGGTGTCCCTGATCTATATATAAATAATAGCTCGTGTACTCCATCTACGATAACTGATAGGTTTAGATCAAAAGATTTCTCTCGAAATTTTTTTTTCCTATTATTTTGAAGTTATACTGCTGCTGTTGCATTGGAAATTTAGTTTTCAGAGCTTGAGTAAATAACTAGATATATTTATAATCTATTTTTTCGTTGCTATATGAATTTACCATTGGATTATTTAAAGTATGGATAGCAATATGCTCATAGTTGACTTCTCTTGGAACAAATGTCAAAGAAAACCAAGAGGCTACGGGGTCCGAATCGTGTCTTTTCCAAAGAAAATAACTTAAAATCTTGAAACATAACAGCATCTCAATTGCTAAATTGCTGTGTTCTCTATCTACATAAGCAGCTTGCAACCTGTTAGCATATTTATAAACATCTAGGCAGAAAATATTAAAAACTGGGCTACAAACTGGAGGGACTAATATGTGTAGAAAATGTTTTTGAATTTTTTTTTGAATTAATTTTTTTTGGTGATTTTAGATCATTTTGATGTACTGATGTCAAAAATGATTTAAAAAAATAAAAAAACATTATTTTGATATATTTTTAAATAAAAAAATATTTTTAAAAACAACTACAACCATACTTTCAAACAAGCACTAATAGGCGTATGTTTTTTCCTAATACAAGTCCCACAAAAGGTAAAACCTTAAGCAAGCATGCCAAAGTGTTCAGGGGAGAAAAAAAAAGGTATTTGATCGAGCACAAAAAGGCAGGAAATTCATGGAATCTAAGGAAAGTGAATGACAGGGAAAGAAGTAAGGGTAAGAAAATTAAATATGGGGTCACGGAAAAAAGGATAAAGAAAAGAAAAAGAAGCACTGGAACTGCAGAAGAAAGATTTGAAAAGCACGCTGCAAAAACAGCCAGAAATATAATAGAAAGTTGAGAAAATAGAAGAGACGACCTCTTGACAACAAACTAAAGTGAAGACCAGGATGAAGAAACGTTATGGAAATCTAAGACAATAAATCAAGTAGAATGGCTATGCAAACGGCAATTGGCATATATAAAGTAGGGTTGTCAGTTTTGTACCGTTTAAGTTGAAATGGTTGAAATGTTTTGTATCAATTAAGAAAAACAAGATAAAACAATGCTATTTTTATCTCGGTTTAAATTCTGGCCAAAACATTTCGGTTTTGTTCTACTCGTTCCGTTTCGACCAAATAGTATTTTTTTTTAAATAATGAGTAATTTTACAATATCAATCATATCTCTTAATTTGACCGTTAGATTGAGATAAAACTTTACGAGGAGTCTCTTGACATATTTATATATATTATGTTAAAATTTCAAAGCAATCAGAGAATGTAATGACCTTGCGAGATCAGAGAATGAAATGACCTTGCGAGATTGATGATGATATTCTTGTAATATTATACATGTTCATAATTTGTTTAGAAAAATAATTTTATTGTGTCTTTTTTTATATTAAATTGCACAATTCTAAATAATTTTTTTTTGGATTTGAAATAATTTTTTTTTGAATTAATATATTTAATTATATATATACATAAACAGTGCAATCTCGAAACGGCATGCCGAAATCACTCCGAAACATTCCGTTCTAGTTGAAAAAAAAATAAATAAATAGCCAAACACCAGAAAGATTATTAAAGATTCTTGCAGGTTAGCAAAAAGTGAAGTTAATACCTTATCTCCCTCTAGATTTCCAATCAAATTCTTTGAGACGCCATTACCTTCTTTTATCATATGAATGAGATCTCTTAATGGTAGAAGACCTAAATCTATATGTTTGAAAATATTTGTAACAAAATGATTAAATACAATGTAAGGATACAAATCGTTGACGTCCCAAATTGAAGAGGGACAATCTAAAATTACATCAACTCCTAAACCACCTTGACAGTAAAATGAAACACGAACATAATTGTGTTTGATATGGTATACTGACCTATTTTATGTATCAAGTTTGGTTATATATAATGAATAAACAAGATAAAATAATATATATGTAAAATATTTTAACTATAATTTGTATAATTATCAAATTTATATATTTTTAAAAATAATTTTTTTTAAGTTTATATTGAATGTTTAAATTGATAATATTATAATAACATTATCTCATAATCAACTTGACAAATTCATCCGAGGTCTAGACAGGTTCCAGATTAAGAAAAAAAAATTTAGAGGAATAATTGGTTTGACTTGACATGGCCAGATAAAAACCCGAGTCAATCTAGGGATATAAACACACGTAAGAAAACCATCGTGTTTTTCTTAATTTTTGGGCCACAATGAGGTTGTTTTGGCTCTTTTTTCTTAGAAAAAAAAATAAACTCTGGGTGTACCCTCTTGATCTGACTCAAGCCTTGTCCTGAGTTGACTCCCGATTCAGATTTTAAAACTATGATAATAACTATATTTATGAGTTGACTCCCGATTCAGATTTTAAAACTATGATAATAACTATATTTATCCATATATTGACCTGGGTCAACTTGGGTTGACCCTCATAACCCGTGATCTAAATCTAACCCCAAAACAACCCCCAAGTTAGATTTTTGAATCATGGTAATAACTATTTTTATGTTTTATATTAACTTCGGGATCAACCCGATTTAACCTTCCCACCTTGAGACATAGGCTTTGCCTTGGGTCAACCCTCAAAGTCGAGTTTTAAAACTATAATAATAATTATTTTTATCCTTACATTAACCCTAAGTCAACGACCAACCCGACTTATAACTTGGGCTAGCCTCAGATCGATCCCAATGTTGTATTTTTTAAATATAATAATAGTTATTTTTATTGTTTGATAGTACAAACATCAAAACTGCAACTGGCACAACCTAGTAATTCAAGGGCAAAAAATCCAATAAACCATTTTGATTTATAGAATAATCTTACCCTAAGATTGTTTACAGTGCCAAGCATGGCTTCTTCAGCTACAGTCATAATTTGGAAGTGAGTTTCGTTTTTATTTGGGATTTCAATCATTGAGCGTGGTCCTGAAGTAAGAAAAAGTTCAGAGAATAACATGATTGAAAGCATGCAATCAGCCATCCAACCAGCTTTTTAATCTGAACGTTAAAAGGATTACACTGATTCTAACCCAGAGGGCATTTCACCAGTCAGAACAAAGCACTCACTTAGGGATAACATATAGATCAACATTCCTCTCGTAATGCAGCTAGATTGCAGCACAATTATACTAATGCAATGCTGCTCTGACCACCAGGGGGCTGGCGAACACCACCAAGAAAATCTCTGGATGCTGCCTTTCCATCAGAAAAGATATCGCTGCCGCTCATTTCTCTCAGTTTTGGCCGTGCTTAGTGGTTTTTCGGCAGATCCAGGAGGAACATCTCCCTTGAAAATGCCATTGCCTGTCAGCTCATTAAACTTCTGGTTGTGTATTTTCCTTGCTGTCTTCATGACTGGTTCTTCACCAAACAGGATATTGCTCTGACCTCCAGCAGGCTACAAAATTCAGTTGGGATTAAATAGCTAAAATTAAAGATCATTACATGGTCACTGCACTGTCAAAGTTGATTTTTGCAATTACAAATAAAAACCACAGATAGAAACCCTAGTCAGTAGGATAAGAATTACTATGCACACGTGCTTTCTAACATGTTTGAAGGTGGCATGGAAACTGGAGATGGATATGATCATATTTAGGGATTAAAAGGAAGAATATGTTCGTGTTATATTGATCAAAGAGAACAGAAGTGTAGAAAGGAGATAAAAGTGCAACTTAGCATCCACGAGATTTTGTGCCAGAACAAAAAAATTGAAATGACAAAGTTCAGAGATCTTTTAAGATATAAGAAGGATGCATGATAAAGCAACACGTCTAATCATTGTAGGAGCCTATTGCAGCATTTAACAAGCTTGAAAGAATTGAGCTGCTGCACCAACATTAACATTTTGCATTTTACTAGTCCCTTTTGAATTGACACATGATAGGAAGTGCTCAGTCACTGTTCCTTTTTCACAACCCAACATTTTGCTCAAACACCCCAGATGGTGGCTGTGTAGAACACAACAACATGAGATTAACTGCAACTTCCTACTAGAATAATATTGATCAATAAAATAATCAAATACAAGAAAAGATTTATCAAACACGTGAAATTAGACACTCACATTTGAAACCCTGACAGATGTGCGAATGTTTCGAGGTGCAGGTTCCCCAGTGTCTTTGTTTTCTTTTGTTTCCAAGGTGCGTGCTGCAGCCAGTGAACGGGGAACAATTTCAGAAGGGGGGGCAAAAATGTCATGCCCACTAATCTCCTTGAATTTAGCATTTGATATTTGCTTTTGGCTCTTCATATCAGCATCATTTTGCAACGTCCCACTTAACTCGCGCTGCTTTGCCACTTCTGGGATAGAGGTAGGCTTCTTAGGGGAGATGCTCTCCTCGGTACTAAATGATATTTGGCTCATTCCAGTCATTGCTTGCTGAAAATCCAACAGTTGCAAACACCAAAGGAGAATAGCCATCAAGATTAACGTTCAATATAAAAGTGATTACAAATGGTGATAATGAACTTTGTTTTGAAGATATCCAAGTATGTACCTGATAAACACGCACAGTAGTTTTGTTATTAGGATTAACATCACCAGATTCAGATGTACCATCCTGATCAGTAAATATCCCACTGCCAGTCATCTCCTTTAATTTATACCCAGAACAAGGCTTTCTACAGAAAACAATGAAGGGAATGATTCAGATGGCTAAGAGAAAGCATGCATGAACAACCAACTTGGTTTATTAAATAACCCTTATTTGCAAAGCACAAGCATTGCTAAGCTCAGAACCCATTAGATGCAAGGAAAAAATGACTGTGCTTTATATCTCTGTATGTGAAGACGGGCTTTAGTTTACTCGGAAGCCAGAACTACATTGTCCAAATTCCTTCCAATAGACAGGCCAATCTACCTTTCTAAAACAACAAGACTATGCCAATCAATAAAAGATGTTAATTTTACAAATAAAGTTAAATGCACGAGTAAAATCAATGCACTTATTTAGCATTCAATGAAAACAAGTAAAAGATCAAATCTTTGTTTTGAAGAGTTATCAAAACCTCAAAAGTTTATTAATTTTAACAGGGAGTTCCAAACTTAAGCATCTATCAACTTGGTCACCTATCTATAATCGCTCTATAGCATATTGAAGAACCACCATCCTAAATATTACAGAGTATGGCTGCAAATTATCTGAGACCCTTGTGAGCTGGCACAAAGAAATTAACTATAACTTCCTATCAGAAGTAAACACACCAACCATTTTTTTTTCTTCTTAAAGAGGAAAAAATGAGAGGCAAAAACAGTTCTATTTTCAAGAAATTAAATCGCTTGCCATATTTGATATCACATTAACTCTCTTTACAATAAGAGACTACTCCTATTTCAATCATTAATGAAATTTCCCTTCATGAATTCCAAAACCCATCAATCAATTTTCTTTCTTTTTTTCCAAAACTTCAAATCTACTTGCTTATGAAAATCATTAACAGCCTTGAAACAGAAAATGCAGCAACAGATCTGATTTCCAATAGAGGGGGGGAGCACAAATCTTGACAGAGTATTCATTACATAATAAAACAGGAAACTTAAAAAATCTTAACACTTGAAAGGCACAAAAACCAATATATAGTAAAGGGGGGATCTTTACTTGTTCATGAGACTCTCTGCTTCTTCTTGAGAGACCTGACCTCCAAACAGTACTTTACTGATTTTATCAGACGGCTGGAAATGATGCATCAAAAGATCAGATAGAAAATAAGAAAGAAAGAAAAGAGTATTTTATAGAATAACGATGATAAAAGATGTAAAATTTAATTATGTAAAGTAGTAGTTACCTGGTGAGGGCGGTGGGAGGAGGAGGAGGACGGAGTAGAGACAGAGGGAGGAGCCTCCTTCCATGTCAGCAGATCGGCGGTGGAAGTGTGTGGCTTCCTCACGGCTGCATTTCTCTCCATTGCTTACAGTCTTTGCTTTTGAAAATCTCTAGGCCACTGTCAGTGATGGTGCATGTGTTTCTTTTCCGTTTGACAGATATTTAAGATATAGATAGGTGTAGATTTCAAATTTGATTTTTTTATTTCATTTTTGAAATTTGAAGCCACCTATCATTTTCTAGAGGAAGAGTATATATCCCTAAAGTTTTCAGACTATTACACTTTGGTACTTATTCTTTTAACAATTCTCAACCTTTAATTTTCAATTTGGTGCAGCGCCCCACGGTCTAATCAAATTTCTAGTGTGTGTGCATTTTCAAATTAATTTTTTTTTAAATTTATTTCTTTTAACTTATTTCTTGTTAATTTCCATGTGTTTAAAAAATAATATAAAATCATTTTATGTTACTTAACCTAACAGTGAGGTCCTAGAATTTTATTCTAGGATTGCTCTTATATTAATTAATTGTCCGGCATCAAATATATTATTTAATCTTTATTAGAGATTATATGATTTTTTTTTCTAGAAATTTTATGATATTCAAGCTATAATTAATGAAATCTTATTAGTTACTGTTTAGTTTCACTTATTAACATGACATATCATTATAAAATAATTGTGACCCACTTTTCCATTTCTATCATTTATTGTGGGCTCCAAAATTGGTTGATTCATGGTGACTTTATGTTGTAATTAAACTATGTTTCCCTCTTCCAGCAAGTAGAACATGTGATTTATAAATCTAAGATGCGTTAGTTTTGGAAATTATGAGCTTTATCCTCTTCATTATCAAACTATAATAGAAATATAATCAGTTTATTTAGACAAACTTGCTTTTTTATTCAAATATGTTGGAAATTTAAAAAATATATATACACATGCACGACCATTGTAATGTTAATTAACCTAGCTTTTAAAATTAGCATGAAACATCAATAAGTTTTATTCACATAGTTGGATTGGAACCAAGATCATTGTCATGGTGTGACTTCTATAGGGAGAAATTGTAGAGTTTTCAAGCCACTTGATAAGCCAAATATAGATTATAAGATATATAAAAGTACTTCTATATTAATTTTGATTTCCAAAATCTTAATGATAATTATTATAATTATTAAGGAGTTGCTTGTAATTTCAGTAATGAACATCGATAGGCTATGAAGAAAAAATAAAATCCAAAACAAACTCTTCATGGTTTTTATATAAGATTCTAAGGCATAAACATTTGTGTAGCTTTTACATATTTCTCCTAACATAATTCAAGTGCATAAACACATTAGAAATATGACATTAATTGTATGATTTTGGTTTGGATTTTATATTATTAAATTTTATTAAAGGTAACGAGCAATCTCTCTAGCATGTCAAGAGTTATCGGGCTATGTTGATTTTTTTAAGATTTGTTTTAATATCACCTTTTTATTATCATTTTATTTATCATTTTTTATAACTTGAATTGGTCAAGTGAAAACATATGGAATGCTTTATTTGTCTATTCCTTATGTGTTTTCCCTCATGGTATAAGGCAAGAATATTGATAATTGTTTCAAAACTAAGGATATCAACTAAAATAGAATTTGATACATATGTACTAAAATGATGGATTCAACTTTTGGTAAAGATTTGATACAAAAAGAAGGTTAGTGTGTACTAATTCAAATAATATACTTTTTATTTTTATTTTTTGAATGTATGATAGCTTAAATTAGTATTAACTTTTTTTTATACCTATTTTAACAATATAGGTGTGCATGAGAGTGATACATCAAAGATTGCAAATATACATCATGTGAATGTAGAAATTTCTTTCACAATTGGTTTGATTTTTCTTCCAAATGATCATGCTTACAATATCTATAATGTTTATTCACTTCAAAAAGGTTTTGGAATGAGGAGAGGCCAATAATATTACAATAAATATGGTAATGTATCTCATTGAGAATTTGTTTATTCATGTGAAAGGGTGTTCTAAAATTGTGGATTCTCATGAGGAAAGAATAAGAGAGATTAGATTATAGATGTGGGTGCAAAACATATGTTGTGTTTAAGGTTACTAAAGAAATATATAAGTTATCGTATTGAATGATGATTATAATCACATGATGATTAAGCCTAGTCAAAGACACTTCATTACCTCAGAACAAAAGATACCCCAAACTAGTAAAGTATTATTGGTTCTATGGTAGATACTAGTATAAAAGTAAAGAAAACTTACACAATTATATTGTTAATGAAGGTTGAGCTGCACAAAATATAGGTATTACTGAGCAAAATTGTCATAATTGTTTATAGAAATGTAGGAGATGTTTGATTATTAGAGTAGATGCTCAAAGTGTTTTGAATTTCATAAAAGTATGCAAGCATAAGACTCTAATTTTTTATGCCATCCAAACATATGAGGATGGTTTGCCAACGAATTTGTTAGGGAGGTATGAAGTGTATAAATGATATTACGAAGTTCTTGGTAATGTGCTAATATTTGATACCACATATCGCACAAATAAATATAACATGGTTTGTGCACCATTTGTGGGTATAAATAACCATTGGAAAAATATATTTTTTGGATGTGCATTTTTGTGTGATGAAACTTGAATTTCTTTTAAATGGTTATTTGAAACATTTTTTGAGATAATGGATGGTAAGTCTTAACCCTTGTCATGCTGCATTAAAAACACATCTTAACCCTACTCTTGAGGCATCATAATAAACCAAGTAACTACCAAAAAAACAACAAAGATAAAATAAAAAAAAAATAATAGGAGAAAGTACAAGGCAAAAAGCCACACCCATCTAAAAAAAGAAGCAACAATTAAAAAGACAAAAGTAAAATAAAAGTGACAAATCAAAGAGCAAAAAAAGAAAGCTTCAGAATAGCAAAGCAACTAGAAGAGGCCACATTTGATGCTCGGAGAAATCTCAATGGAAACAATATTGAGCAATCAAATTTACTATAGGTAATATCCTTTTTTATTCAATATTTGATATTGAAGAGATCCCATCATTGTTTTATATGTTCATGTTAGGGGTGTTTAAGAGTGTGGTTGTGATTGTTTTTAAGAGTATTTTTCACTTAGAAATATATATATATATATATATATATAAATTATTTTTGACAAGAGGACATCAAAATGATATAAAAAAACTAAAAATAATAATAATTTGAAGCAAAAATCAAATTCATTTTTTTTTAATTTTTTTTCCAAACACTCTTACATAGATGACTCATACAACGTTTTGGGTCAACTTGATTTTTTTTCTAGCATAAGAAAATATTTAGGTAATGATAACATTTTCAAATATACAAGAAAAAATCAAGACGTGGGTTATTGATTTGATTGAATTTAATAAGCTTGACTAATTTAACAATATAAATCTAAATTTTCTTCATAGCAAATATGGATGAATCTCCTCAATCTTGACTAATCTTTTAAATTTACAACCCGTGAAATTCTAGAACTGGACTTAATTAAGAAGCTCAATTTTCATTCAATTTAATGTTGAAGCAAGAAATCAAAAGAAAAAATTAATTGAAAAATATTGCAATTTTTTTTTAAAAAAAATAACAATGAAAAGAATGGTGATCAATGTTTCATCTTATTCAACCTTATAATAACTAAAAACAAAAAGGATAAAAAACACAAAAAAAAACTCATAAAGCATCTTTGAGCTAAAACAAAAGGGATAGTACTTACATGTTCCAACACCAATTTCTCACAACTAATACAAGAGGGGTCAAAGTTTAATATCATCTATGTTTTTAAAGTCATCACTAATTTCATTCAAAGAACTTTGCAATCTTGTAATTTGAACCTTGATTTCATACAAAATACTATGACACATCTTTGAGCTAGCAACAACACTTAATACAACAAAAGCTCCCCTCATTAACTTATTTAAACGAAGTGTAGTTGATGATGCGGAAGTACTATTTTTATAATAAATATAATTTCCGAAATCAAGTCCTAGCTATTCATTCTTTGTTATCTTTTAAGAATATATTGTGAGGGGATAATAGAAAAACCTTAAATCTATTTGTAAGACTCATAGAGAATGACAACACAGTAAACCATTTGTCTTAAACTTATGACAAGTATAAATAATATAAGAATTAATTGCATCAAACTATACACTATGATTATTTGTAGTTTGAAAACATGATGAGTATCTTGAATTTATGCATCAATAATTCTTTGAGACAATGTTTGTCAAATTTCATGCTGAAATTTGAAGAATAGTGTTCTTGTATAGATTTTTGATGCATGGATCAATATCTCACAACTATCAAACAATGTTTTTGATTGAGTCGTGCTTTTTATAATAATTCAATAACTCAGGATCAATATTCCACATGTCTTCTCCTGCAAATAGAAATTAGTGTTGAAGTTTTCCATATCCCCAAGAAACATATTATACCACTCTCAAAAGCAAGGTTGTAAATTTTGTTTCGGTTCATGTTTTGTTTTTAATTGGAACAAAATGTTTTGGTTTCTAAGCGTTTCAACTCTCCGCTTCAAGATTGTACTGTTTATGTTTACACACACACACACACACAAAAATATATTTATTCAAGAAAAAAAATAGTTTAAATCCAAAAATAAAATTATTTAGAATTGTGCAATTTAAATTTCAAACATAAGTAAGAAAATAAGAGTTGAACTAATATAACTCGACCGATTTGGTGAGTTCAAAGATAACATGGAAAATTAATAAAAATATAGTTTAACTAAAAAAAATCAAGTTGACATCTTAAAAAATATTGAAACAACAATATATATTGAATCAACTAGGGTTAAATTTTCAAATGTGTGACATGAATTATAAGATCATGATAACCTTAAATAAAACAAATCAAATCAGATTATAAAGTTTAATTTGTAATAAACTCGTTGTTGAATAATAAAAATTGACAAACTTGCTCAACAATCATGTATTTATGGACTCAAGTCCTATCTTAACCATGGGCTAACCCCCTGTTACAGGGCTAAATTCGTGAAGGGAAAGCTGACGAGAAATAGTGTTGGGTAAACAATGAGACAGTGTCGAACCCGACAACACTAATGAGTTCGGCAACATCGATGAAATCGAGCAACGTCGATAAAATCGACAGTATGGGCTGACGATAAGTTTGGACGATGGGACAATCCAAGACTTGATGAAAAAACACTACTGGCACAATTGACAACCTGCATTGACATGTCTATGTGAGAATCAGCGTGCATGGACATCGACAAAATCGACAACAGTGTACGTCTAACAATTCGACAACAGTGGCTTATTAGCGCTGGTCTGACGAGAGTGTAGACTTTGGACAATGGACAGTCCAAAGGCATGAGAACACACCTATTCTGGTAGCGTGTGAGTTGGCAGGATAGACAACTGGTTTGTTGTGTGGTAGGCTAGGGGAGATACAACAATTTGGAGTAGTTATAGACAGTTATTGTTTTGTGGGAAAACTGGGCTGTCATGCTTCAGGTCTTGGGAAGACAATTTCTACTGTATTCTTGTGTGTTAGTACTCATTGTATAGGATAATATATATATATATATGAGAGTAGCATGCAAGTTCTGAGGGCAAAACAAATGTGTATAACACTCACACAAACGAACTTGTGTATACCCTTTTGAGTTAATAAAAAGGTTTGAATGAATTTCTGTAATTTCTTGTGTGCATGTGATTGTTTGCTTGTGTATTCCGCTTGTTTATAATGTTAAAAGAGTGGGGAAACTCTTGGGTTTGTGGGATAAACTAGTTGTAGACAAACACAAATAAATTGGTAAGCACAAAAGCTGAGTCTAGCAGGGTTAGATTGCCGCGCAGGGCAAAATTTTTGACAAGAAAATTGATCCCTGTCACACTCTATGTCATGTCGAGTTAGCTCTCGTATATTACAGAACAATAGACCATAGAGAGTCAATTACATGACCACAGGTGCTTCTGGAAAACAAACCCTGCTTTTGAAGAGTCCAATAAATTAATTTCAATCTTTGACCGTGCCTGTACACTCATGACTACCTTAACAAAATTTCCAAATGCTCAATTACAAATCAGAAAAGAAATCCTCGAACCAAGTAGCAAGTGGGTACTTCATTCGCCAATCCTCGGTGCTTATAGTGCTTCCAGAGCAGCCACTAGGACAAAAATATCATAATCTTCGCATCTGCACCCACTATCCTTGCAACAGCCACAGTCATCCCACCTCTTCAACCTCCCATTTCTCCTTTTCGTCTTCTCCCATCTCTGCCATTGCTGGAACTCTGACTCTCATAGCTATCTGCACTGAAGGGGGCTTGACATCATCAGGAACAACGCCCTTGTTTGGGACCATCCTCACCCACTTTTCCATTTCTAGCTTTGGTGACTCGAGAACTGTTTTCCATGGAACCTCGGCTCTGCCTAGGAGTTGTGACCCTCTTACTTTACCAAGGATTGGGTTTGTGCTTCTCCATCTGAGCTCGAAAACTACGGTTTGTTGCTTTAGGCTGTTGATGGAGTCTTCATTGCCTGAACACTGCAATGAGAAAGACTCGTTCCAGAAGAGGTCGGCCTTTGCGGAGATTTCTCGGCTGTTTAGTTGGGCTCTCTTGTTGTTTCCTGTAGAGAGATAGTATCTCACAAAAAGGCTCCCGTGAGACTTGAATTCCACATTCTTTGCTTGCAGAATTTCTATTTCACAGCTAAGACAAGTCATGAGACCTTGAGTAGCGGCACCACCCATGTTGAGAGAGAGAGGGAGATTGGTTTTCTTGAGAAGAGAAGCTTTGGTTTGTTTGGTGAATGGAAGCCATGGATTATGGAGTTGTATATGTAGATGCATGCAAGGCCAAGGATATCGGTGGGAAGGTGGCATCTTCTTTTGGGGAAGCTGCTTTCATCTATAAAAATAATGTGCAACTTGTGGAGAATATCACCTACAAGATCTTAGCATGGAAGTTTAATAATACCATGAAATAAAAAGGGAATCAAATGAAACTGTGGGGGAGATTTTATTTCACTAAAATAAGCTTTTATGAATGTTGAAAGGCATGATATCTTAATTTCACTCTTTCAAGTTGCCAGCAGCAAAGGGTGCCACTAGTTTTTGCGATCCATGTTAACTGAGAAACCGAGGTGGGTTCAGGATTCTGTATGATTTGATTGGATTTTAAATTAAATTTCAAGGGGTAGATTTTATTTTACTAAAATAAGTTCTTATGAATCTTGAAGGGCATGATATCTTAATTTAGTTCTTGCGATCCATGATAACTGAGAAACCTAGGTGGGTTCAAGATTCTGTGTGATTCGCATAGAAATCATTCTTATCCTTTATTTTGTTTAGAATTAAAAAAAGGAGTACTATTCAAATCTAAGTTCGTCCCTTTTACTAGTTTACTGTATAGCACTCTTTAAAAAAGTTTTATTTGAATATATATATTTATAGACTGCCAGAATTATTTGATATATTTTTTTCTTAAATATGGTCTAGAAAAAACAATTTCAAAATCTTCTAACTTGATTATTTTTTTTTTACTCGAATTTCAAATTAAACCATAAGAGAGTTGTTTTGATATGAATTATTGACTTCATAAATCCAAAGACAACTCAGATAACATATAAAAATATGATTTGTTTTTAATAAGAATTCAAGATGACATCCTTTTTTCCTCTAGTGTTGAAACAATGATAGATTAGATCAAGTTAGGCTTCACAACCTAACCTCGTCAAACTTATGACTCACATCATGAATTTCATTGAATTTTATTATAATTTTAATTGTGTTTCATTACATGATTAAAAAAAATGGAATGTGGTTGCATAGTTTATTTGAGTAGTGCAAGCAGAATGTTTTGATAATTTTAATAATATTCTTATCCCAAAAAAAATTGCGATAGAAAGTTTTTGGTGACCAATAGGGAAACATCAAAAAATATCCTAACTTGTGTTCTTGTTTATATTCGATCCCAATAAATAAAATATCATGAAATGAATATTTCATAATTATATTTAATTGATTTTAAAAGTATCTTTTAAAAAACCTAAATTTAACAAATAAAAAGACTACAAAAAACTTGTGTCATTTTCTAAATGAGTGATAAATTCTATAGGAGGTGATATATATATATATTCAACAAATATTGAAATTTTACATTCAAATTTTAAACATAAAGTAAAAAATTAGGAGGTAAATCAATATGACCTAATCTACTGGATGAGTTTAAAAGCAAGCTACACAACTGCTAAAAATACAACTTAGAAATTCAAAATAATATATTTAAAAAAAAATTGTGATAACAACATATTTGATCGGTCGGGGTAAGCTTTCCAAATTCAAGACCCGGGTAATGAGACCATAATAACCCCAACTAAAACAAATCAAAATAAATTATGAAGTTTAATTCTCAATAAATCTATTGTTGGATGATGAGATTGGGATGAATGCAATCTACAAATACACAAAAAAATAACATTTTGAAACAAAATTATGAATTTGAACAAAAATATAAAAATATCATTAGTAGTCTCACAAGACCTTTCTAAAATTGGTTGCCGTAAAACAATTTTGACTAAACAAATTGCGGGTAGCTTTTTTCCATCAAAACGACTTTTTATCACTTTGTGATCTTTATGAAAGTTGTAGCACTATATGAGCAGATGAACTTGGGGTTTTGAATGGAACGATTTGGATATCAAAATCATAAGATATCTTTGTTTTTATTGTCTAGTATAAAAGAAGAAAATCTTGTCGCGAGAATGATTTTGACCCGAGATGTGCAGGTTTTGTTCGCAAAACAAAATTTAAGGTTTCAAGGATTTATCGGGATAAATAGAGACCAATTTTAAAATTTGAGAAAAGTTAATTAGTCTCATTGGAAAAGGATGGGGGCTAGTTCAAGAAACGTCACAATAATTTATGTTGCTCGATTGTCGCGAGGGATTATATTTTGTTTCTTTTCGTAGAACTAGTGGGTTTGTTTTATTAGTATTATTTTCCCCCCGGAGGTTTAAGGTAGTATATATCGCTCAAGATTTGCACTAAAAAAATGATTTTGTCGTTGCTGTAAAAATCCTTTTCTTCAGAACAGTCTTGACCAAGAAGATTGTGAGTAGATTTTGTCCATCAAAAAGATTTTTATCACTTCGGGTCCTTCATGAAAGTTGTAATCCTGCACGTGTGGATGAATTTGGGTTTTTGAGTTGCCTAATTTGGATATCAAAATCACAAGATATTCATATTAGAATATCTAGTGTAAAAGCAAAAAAATCCCAAGTCCTTCGGAACAGTGTTGACCAAGCAGATTGAGGGTTGATTTTATCCATCAAGATGATTTTATATCACTTTGTGTTCTTCATGAAAGGTGTATTACTTCATGAGTATATGAATTTGGAGTTTTGAATGGACCAATTTGGATAACAGAATCACAAGATATCGTCGCTTTAATGTCCCGTGTAAAAGAAGAAAATCCTACCACGAGAGTTACTGTTCATCGTCACATTGAAACAGCCCATGCATGTAACATCTTCCCTTTTCAATTCAACTTCCCATTTAGTTTTCATGATTTTCTCATTCAATCTTTGATGTGCAAATCACGTTTTTTTATGCATCAAAATCAGAGGATGTCAATTAGATTATTTCTTTTCCTATTTTGTTTATCTAATTGCATAGAAAACATAAATCTTGCATCCTAGATTAAATGCACTAAATTTTCCCTAAATAATAGCTTTTTCTAGGCTATATATACCCTTTTCTTGTTGACCTAAAAAAAAAGGAGAGAAAGAGAGAAAGAGAGGAAAACAGAGGGAGAAAAGAAAAAAAAAGAAGGAAAAGAAAGAAGAGAGAAAGAAAGGTAGGAAGATCACAGAGAGAGAGAGAGAGAGAGAGAGAGAGAGAGAGAGAGGTTGTGAACAAAGAAAAAAAAACAGCCCTTTCCCCTTCATCTCAACCTCTCTTTTAATCAACGACTCAGTAACAGCCTCGATCATACTTTCTCATGTCTGCCACCACCAATTTTGCATCCCTAGAAGCAGTGATCACCCATTGCACAAGGGATCCAACAAGCATCACATTTGTCCTTCAGGTACCAGGTAAGGCCCCATGCATGCTTAATTTAAGGTATGTACTTGCTTTATATTTTAAAAATATCAATCTTGTATTGAGAATACTCGATTTTCAGCGTGATGCGGCAAATAAACATATATACTAAAAACAAATGTTTTCATGCATTTGGTCAATATGCTAACATATCTTGAACATTCTTTTTTGAAAAAAATTATATATTAGGAGTTTAAAATAAAATGTGTTTTAGCATGGATATCGTAAACACAAAAATTATTCTTTTCTTGCATTTGTGGATTTTACAACATGTTTGTAAATTCCCAAGGGTATTCGCCAATATTCCAAAAGTACAAAAATCTTATTTTTTGGGGATTCATATTATTTACTGTTAATATATGGGTAAAGAAATCTCAAAAAGGTTGATATCCAAAAGATTATTGGGGATAATTCGTTATTGTTCACCGTTAATATTTGGATAAAGAAACCCTAAAGTGGAAAAAATCCAAAATATTTTTCAAGGAATAACAAGTCATTATTATTTAATCAACACATCTTTGAAAGAAGTCCTGATTATAATAAGGGAAATTTCAATTTTTGACTTCACGGTTTACGAGCCATAAAAGTATGAAATATTAAGGCAAAAATAAGTTTTTAAAACGCTCTAATTTGCATAGATTTCTAATTTTTTGTTCCTTTTCCTTGCGATTTACGAGTCATGAACACTTGAAATACTAAAGTGAAAATGAGCTTTTAAGCCCATTGAATCTCTTTAGATTTCTATGATAGTTGTCTCTTAATTCATAGGTTGTAAATTTATCATCGATATTTTTTCTCCTTTTCCTTGCGACCCTATCCTACGAAATTGATTAGATAACACTAACACCATAGCAATCATAAGGCAAACCAAAACACCAAGGAACTTACCTTAGGTAGAGCGTACTAGGGGTGTTAAAACCTTTTATGTACACAACCAGTCCCTTGCCTTAGAATCTCTAAAAAACCAGTTATGTTTCCTATTAATCATAATACTAGGTGGTGACTCTCTTTTTCACAAAACAAAAAACAAAACCCGACATGAATCCTCCATCACGGGAAAAGTCATCGCGACGTCGCGCTCTCGTGGAGGATGCGACAAACTTTTCCTGAGTTATCAAGTATAAACAGATTTTACATTTATGGTGGATGATAAATCTTGCATTATAGACAAGTTGGCAATGACAAAGGCTTTCCACATGTCTCCGTAAGCACATGGAAATTAGTGTTGAAGTTTTCCATATCACCAAGAAACATATTATACCATTCTCAAAAGTCTTGTCTTAGCCAATGTTGTCAATTCCATTTCAGTTGATGCTTTATTTTTTCAATTGCAACAAAATGTTTTGGTTTCAGAGTGTTTCGGCGTATCATTTCGGGGTTATACTGTTTAATTATAAATGTAATTAAATATATTAATTAAAAAATAGTTCAAATCCCAAAATAAAATTATATAGAATTGTACAATTTAATGTAAAAAAATACAAAATAAAATAATTTTTTCTGAACAAAATTATGAACATGTATAATTTACAAGAATATCACCAACAATCTCGCAATGTCATTATATTCTCTTATTGCTCTGAAATTTTAACATAATATATAAAAATATATAAAGAGACTTTTCATAAAATTTTACCTCAATCTATCAATCGGATTAAGAGATATGATTGATATTGTAAAATTATTCATTACTTAAAAAAAACATTATTTGGACGAAACTGAACAGGCGGAACGAATTCGTAACGTTTTAGTTCAAATTTGAGTGAAATTTTAGGAACAAACTGAAATTTTAGATAAGGTAAAAACTATGTCGTCTAATCTTATTTCTTAACTGGTACGAAACATTTCAACCATTTTAACCCAAAGAAGATGAAATTAACAACATTGGTCTTATTCATGCGCTAGCTCGATGTCGAGTTAGGTCTCGCATAGTACAGAAGAATAGACCATAGAGTCAATTACATGACCACAGAAAAACAAAGCCTACTTTTGAAGAGTCCAATAAATTAATTTCAATCTTGATCGTGCCTGTACACTCATGACTACCTTAACAAAATTTCCAAATGCTCAATTACAAATCAGAAAAGAAATCCTCGAACCAAGTAGCAAGTGGGTACTTCATTCGCCAATCCTCGGTGCTTATAGTGCTTCCAGAGCAGCCACTAGGAAAAAAATATCATAATCTTCGCATCTGCACCCACTATCCTTGCAACAGCCACAGTCATCCCACCTCTTCAACCTCCCATTTCTCCTTTTCGTCTTCTCCATCTCTGCCATTGCTGGAACTCTGACTCTCATAGCTATCTGCACTGAAGGGGGCTTGACATCACCAGGAACAACGCCCTTGTTTGGGACCATCCTCACCCACTTTTCCATTTCTAGCTTTGGTGACTCGAGAACTGTTTTTCCATGGAACCTCGGCTCTGCCTAGGAGTTGTGACCCTCTTACTTTACCAAGGATTGGGTTTGTGCTTCTCCATCTGAGCTCGAAAACTACGGTTTGTTGCTTTAGGCTGTTGATGGAGTCTTCATTGCCTGAACACTGCAATGAGAAAGACTCGTTCCAGAAGAGGTCGGCCTTTGCGGAGATTTCTCGGCTGTTTAGTTGGGCTCTCTTGTTGTTTCCTGTAGAGAGATAGTATCTCACAAAAAGGCTCCCGTGAGACTTGAATTCCACATTCTTTGCTTGCAGAATTTCTATTTCACAGCCAAGACAAGTCATGAGACCTTGAGTAGCGGCACCACCCATGTTGAGAGAGAGAGAGAGAGATTGGTTTTCTTGAGGAGAGAAGCTTTGGTTTGTTTGTTGGATGGAAGCCATGGATTATGGAGTTGTATATGTAGATGCATGCAAGGCCAAGGATATCGGTGGGAAGGTGGCATCTTCTTTTGGGGAAGCTGCTTTATCTATAAAAATAATGTGCAACTTGTGGAGAATATCACCTACAAGATCTTAGCATGGAAGTTTAATAATACCATGAAATAAAAAAGGGAATCAAATGAAACTGTGGGGGAGATT